>JAHHFK020002893.1:0-620045 GCA_024533555.2 Aedes koreicus
CAGAAATTCTGCACAACTTAAGAACTAATCAAGCAAATGGAACCAAATTTGGCATGTGGGGGTTTTTGGAGGCAAAAGTTTTATTCTATTATGGTTCGAAACCGTTTCCCTTCTGGAAGGGGGGAGGGCTCTCAAACAAATGAAACCGAAATTTCTGCATAACTCGGGAACTAATCAACGAAATGGAACCAAATTTGGCATGTGGAGTTTTTGGAGGGCAAAAAATGTTTCTATAGTGCTTTGAGACCCCCTCTTATCTCTGAAAGGAGGGGGGGGGGTCTCATTCAAATGGAACAAAAATTCTGCATAACCTAAGAACTAATCAAGCAAATGGAACCAAATTTGGCAAGTGGAGGATTTTGGAGACAAGAAATGTTTCTATGGTGGTATGAAACTACCTCCTCTCTGAAAGAGGGGTTCCCATACAGATGAAACAAAAATTTCTGCATAACTCGAAAACTAATCAAGCAAATGGAAATGTTTCTATAGTGGTTTGAGATCCCTCACCCACCCTCCGGTGGAAGGGAGCGGTGGGGGGGGGGGGTCTATCAAACAAATGAAACCGAAATTTCTGCATAACTCGGGAAATAATCAACTAAATGGAACCAAATTTGGCAAGTGGAGGATTTTGAGGGCAAGAAATGTTTCTATAGTGCTTTAAGACCCTTTATTATCTCTGAAGGGAGGGGGGTTTCCAAACACATGAAACAAAAATTTCTGCATAACTCGAGATCTAATCAAGCAAATGAAACCAAATTTGGCATGCCTTTTTTGGAGGCGAGAAATTTTTCTATAGTGGTTTGAGATCTCTCACCCCCCTTCGATGGAAGAGAGGGAGGGGGGGCTCTGAAACAAATGAAACAGAAATTTCTGCATAACTCTAGAACTAATCAACCAAATGGGACCAAATTTGGCATGCGGAGGTTTTTGAGGGCAAAAAATGTTTTTATGGTAGTTTGAGACCCCCTATTTTCTCTGAAATGGGGGGGGGGGGATTTCATTCAAATGGAAAAGAAATTCCGCATAACTTAAGAACTAATCAAGCAAATGAACCCAAATTTAGCATGTGAGGGTTTTTGAAGGCAAGAAATGTTTCTATTGTGGTTTGAAACCCCTCTCATCTCTACAAGGAGGAGGGGGGGGGGCTCCCATACAAATGAAACACAAATTTCTACATAACTCGAGAGCTAATCAAGCAAATGGAACCAAATTTGGCATGCCGTTTTTGGAGGCGAGAAATGTTTCTATAGTGGTTTGAGATCTCTCACCCCCCCTTCGATGGAAGAGAGGGAGGGGGGGCTCTGAAACAAATGAATCAGAAATTTCTGCATAACTCTAGAACTAATCAATCAAATGGAATCCAATTTGGCATGTCGAGTTTTTTGAGCGCATAAAATGTTTCTATAGTGGTTTGAGACCCCCTCTTATATCTGAAGGGAGGAGGGGGTATCATTCAAATTAACCAGAAATTCTGCATAACTTAAGAACTAATCAAGCAAATGGAACCAAATTTGGCATTTGGGGGTTTTTGGAGGCAAGAAATGTTTCTATGGTGATTTGAAACCCCTCCCATCTCTACAAGGAGCGGGGTGGGGGGCTCTCTCATATAAATGAAACAGAAATTTCTGCATAACTCGAGAACTAATCAACCAAATGGAACCAAATTTGGCATGCCTTTTGGAGGCGAGAAATGTTTCTATAGTGGCTTGAGATCCCCCCCTTGAAAGGGTGTGGGGGGCTCACATACAAATGAAACACTAATTTAAACCGAACATGAGAATAATCCAGGCAACTAAAATACAAATGTGTGTTTCTCGGATTAAAAGCCTGTTCTGATAGAAATTTGAACCCGTTTTAAGTCCGAGAAGGAGAATACTTGAGCTACTCTCAGTGCTACATTGTGCACAATAAGTTAATCTAAGGTTATGCAAGAGAAAATTGCGTTCAAGCTGACAGGATACGGCGTAGTTTGAAGATAATTTTTTTGTCTATGTTATGCTTCTACACAGAAAGAAAAACCATGGTAGAAACTATTTTTCGAGGGTTTAATTAAAAACACAAACAAACATAAAAACAAAAACAAAGTAAAAAAATAAAACTCTTTTATCAAAGTCACACATTAGCAAACGAAAATATTTTAACAAAACTCGTTCCGAAAAATGCTTCAATTCTATTAAATTTTCATTCATTTTGTTGTATGCGCAGCAACGCTCGCACCGGTACCCTAGTAGCACACATGTTGTCATTAAGTTGAGAAAACATAAATTTGCCTTTGTAAGTCATAATCAAGTTGCTGCAACTTATTATGATCGTGGTGTGCTATTTGGGTAGGACTGAATTCCATGTCAGAAACATTCAAAAAATACGCTGGACAACTCCACGTGGTTGCACTTTTTTTTTGTCAATTTCATTTCGAGTCGATAAAGTAGATCGCTCAGTCGTTCAGGCAACCATCAGAGAGACGTTTCTTTTTAATGTGTGTCAAAATATTCGTAGCTCTTTGTGTTTTGTGTTCGTACAATGCACTAATGTTGTTTCTGTGTCAACAAATGCTTCGTGCTTTTGACAGTTGCGCGTTTGCCATTAATTACGAATGTATCTTCATACAAGGTACAAATCAGTTTCGTTGCTGAAAACAACGAACAGATTCGTTAGTTCTACCTTCGATTTCGTAATATAAACTAAAATTAACTTTCAGTGTGCGGGTAAAGTATGTGAAAGTAACCTCGGAATGGGCGTAACTCTTCAGACTTTCTGAAATGGGTTGCTGGATCTACAGTAAGAACTATCATTTTCCAGCTTCTTGGATTGAAGCTGCTTCTAATGGTCATGGCTGTAGCAAACAGATTTCTTCCATAGTTTCATAAGATTTTTTTCGTCTCAGAAAATTCCAACGGCCCCGACTGGCATTGATACCAGACCAACGGGGGTGAGAGGCAACCACGCTTACCACTAAACCACTGGCGCCGTCCATTGCTTCTCTTCTAACGTACTCATAAATGTTGGTGTTGCTGTTGGGGTGGGCGGGAATCGCTGATTTATCCCAAAATAAAAATGGAAGCGCTGTCGAGAGTTAAAAACTTCATACTCATTAATTAAGTAACTTCTCACCAGTCACCCTAATGAGATCGGATTCAAAAACAGGTCTTCCCAAAAGTATAGGATCGAACACCATGCCAGAATCGTAAGAAACACTGAACAACTCTTCGTGATTGCGCTTTTTTTTTCAATTAAATTTCAAGTCAAACTCTTTGTACTATTTTCGTAAAAAGCACGAATTTTATTTCTGTGTCAACAAATGTTTCATCTTCTCTTCCTTCTTTTCGGCAGCAGCTGGGTGGCGGCGGCAGGAGCAGCCTCACCGGATTCAACGCCAGATCCAATGTTGATGGTCAAGTCCTTGACGTTGATGCCTTCTAGGGCCTTGGCCAACAGACCAGGTCAGTATGGCTCGATGTCGAGATTTTCTCATTGGTAACAACGACATCGCCGTCGACGAGGATGAGCGCCGAGCACAAACAGACTAATTCAGCTCTGTTGAGGGCCAGTTTAGTGACGAATAACCAATTGCAAGTCATCAAAAACTTGATCTCAGTCGTCAAAAACTTTAAATGAAGAGATGCCAGGAAGCGGGAAAAAAAATAGAGTCCTTAATAACGTCTGCCAAACGAGTCCTCCATCAGTTTTAGAATTTATGAGAAACGTCAATCTGGATTTTGAAGCATCTAAAAATGAACCATGAACCTTAAAAAAAAAAAGTATTTTCAAATTCCATTTTTTCATTTATTCAAAAAATAGCTTTAATTGACATTCGAACACGTCCGACATGTTGACAATTACTCGTTAACAACCGACACAGCCATGTTAAAGCACGAGCCACTCGTGCAAGTTCGTTATAATCCCTTCATTGTCTCGTTTGAATTTTGTTTTCATTTCATCAATGTCACACGTATCTGAATCAACAACACCGTCGAGGACGATTTGTTTGTGAAATATCGAAATTCCGATCTCCATATTCAACAACAACACCAGGCAAACTCGTCCAGTTTTATCGACACACCAGAAGGGCGCGATTAGAGTGTAAATAAGCGTCAGTATGTCGCAGTGCCTACTTGGATTTGGCTAAATGCGCACTCGAAAAGCCGCACGTCCCCTCCTCCTTTCGGTGGTCGGTCGCCAAGAATGTGCGACGTCTCCGCTGGGCTGATTAGGAAGAGGGGGGCAGTAATTTTTATTTTCATTTCAACCGGCTTGGAATATTAATTACCCAACCCCTTCGTCACCCCCCTTCTCAAGAGGGGGTGTTTATTGATCACTGTCAGTCCGACGACGGTGTCGAACGTGTTTGCGATCGCAATCGTTTTGGAGTGTGAGGAATTCGTATCAAAAATGTAACACCACTTGCGAGCAATCGACGATTGACTGACAAGTTAGAATGACAGCTTCCTTACTGCCCTAGAATGCCACCGTAAAAAAAAATGAATCGCCGCTGATTGCAGACTGACAGCGATATGGAAAGCGATTTTCAAACGACGCCCATTTGGCAATGCGACCCAGTGGCTCAGTTAGCAAACCAATTTGCCAACGCCGTCGCCGCCGCCTTTTGGACTATTCTCGAGAGAGTAAATCAATTTCGATGCACCACCTGCCTTCTTGGATTATGGCCGCGTGCTCGCGCTCACCTTCGAAATCGTTTTTCCACTCAATCAATGCCCATTCAGTATCATATCGGGGAAGGATTGGGCTGGTTTTGGCATGCGTGCCTGTGTAACACGCGAGCAATTATTTTCCATCGCAGTAATTCGTGCAACCGCCCACCAGCGGCCCATCCGTGAACGCGGTTATATGGGGTTAATAACTGGGTTCGCTGCCTTCGCCCTCGTTGTAATCACTTTGGCTCGCTCAGTCAATCGAACGAATGAGACAAAAAAAATCCGATTGCGTGATTCTTCAGCAGTTTTCTTCTTCTTCTTCTTTCCTTGCTCGACCGAGCGTATAAAAGTATGTGCATCTACAACGAGTTGTTATCTAAGGACGATTGATATAATCGTCACCGCAGACGGTTACCATCGCTGATGGCAGCGAATTCATCATCCCTCGAGCGCAATGCGGTGCATTTCCCTCCGACTGAGCACTGCTCCCAATTTGCCAAAGCCTGCTTTGGCTGCATTTTCATCAGTTTTATTTTCAAACCCAGCAATCCACAACTATGATTTAATGATAATGATAATCTTGATTTCGACGGAGAGATGATGATGATGATGATGATGATGATAATGATCGCCATCATGTGTGAAGAGCATGCTCCATTCGATGTAGCGAGGGTAGGTGATTATTAAATTGATCGGCTTGATTGGATAATAGGTGAAAATCGTAACGAGTTAGACTGCTACTTCCGAAACATTGCCGAGAGCTTGCAATTCGGGTGCAATGCGGCTGTAGTGAGGGTCGGTATCTACTTCTTGGGGGCAGAGATTTTGAGAAAATTCAAGATGCGAAATAACCATTATTTGTTGTGTGTCCAGTGGTGGTAAATGTAAATTTTTAGCAAAACAGTCACCTGTTGCAAAATTTTGAAGCCCGCACACCACGTACAGTTTATAGGTATAGTTCATACGAACGCGAAGAATTGAAAAAAAGAAGAAAAATGTCACCCAATTTTTTCCAACAATTTCAAAGCAGTTTACAAGTTGCTTGTGACTGTTTTTGATATCTTAAAACCGCACTTATTTGGTATTCTTTGGCTATGAGTTGTTAGTATCTATTCTGATAATTTCATTCGATATAATAACAGGGCTGGTAGCGGATTCATGGATAAATAATAGTGACTTTAGTGACTAAAATAACAAAAATAGTGACTCAAAACGTGATTTTCAAATTTTAGTATTTTTTTAAATCTTTTATACATTTGTTGTATAAGTACAGTAAAAATGTACTAGGTGATCACCCCCGTTTGCACAAATGAATAATACTGCGGCGCAGTGTCACTTTTTGGGATTTTTGTTGTTGTAAAGAAGCTTGTAATCAAGCGACTTTTATTTTCTCCACGACTTCCTTTTTGCAAAGACGGGTCTACACGCACGATTGAAATGCCTTCTAGCATTGCCTGTGCTAGAATTACTTCTCAATTCCTTTTTGAGCCTTTACCATGTGAAGCTGTTTTCACTGCCCTCATCGCCTGAGGGTATTTAGGCTCACCTACAGCCGTTTTCTTAGTAAACAACTGGTTCCAATACTCCTAAATTCTGTACTCTGTACTCAAGATCACCACCTAGCATTTTAACAATTTCTACTCGTCAATAAGAAGATCATAGATCGGATCATAGTTGAATCAGAAGTAGCTTGGCGATTTTCAAAACATACTTGGAGCTTTCACTGGATGCAACGGCTGGTGGGGCATTGGCAATGTTTTATAAACGAGTTCTACAAACCAGACTTTTGATGTAGGACTACGTCTTTGTTTTCTATACTATCAATTAAAAAAAAATCGCATTGCGACCGTCACGAAAAGTGGTCAGGTTTTGAGTATTATCTCAGTAATTTCTCAAAATTTTTACACCAATCGATCGGAAGTATTTCCGCATCAATTTCAATAGAAAACATTGTTGATTTTGGGCCACATACTACTGAAAGATTCATAAATGTTAAGGCTTGCCTTAAAAAGTATATCAACTCCTTCGGGCCTAAGGATAATGGCTGTATACAATCACACAGTCTGAATAAATGTGTACAATGTACATTTAACTTCGTTAAATTTGTTTTTCATCTTTTTTTTATCTGGAAAACATAAAATCATACGAGTTTAAGGCCTTATTGACGACCTAGAACATCCTGAATATGAAGAAGTTCAGGAAGAAAAAAATAAATGCCTTATTAATAGTGTAAAGCGTTGTTTAAGAAAATTGTACATATGCA
Source organism: Aedes koreicus (assembly GCA_024533555.2). Taxonomy (NCBI): domain Eukaryota; kingdom Metazoa; phylum Arthropoda; class Insecta; order Diptera; family Culicidae; genus Aedes; species Aedes koreicus. The sequence goes on from JAHHFK020002893.1 coordinate 6,916, forward strand.
TACCTGTTATTATATTCTTGTTGATAAACGTTGAATATTTTTGCATCTTTCTGGGATGTTCTAGGTCATCAAAAATGTACATGAGTTCAAAACTTCAGATCAACAGTTGTAACATTAGCTTTAAGGGCTACAGAAGGTTATGATACGTATTCAAACAAATTGAATGAAGCATTTAGAAGGTCAACAGTCAATATTTGATAACTTTATGATGTTCTAGGTCATCCAAACTGTCCTTGAGTTCAGAAGTTAAGATCTTCAGTAGTAACTATAGCTTTTTGGACTATACAAAGTTACGCTACGTGTTCAACCATATTCAGTGAATATTTTCGAACGTAAAAACAACATCATGAGATGAACAGGGATAATCTAGGTCATCCAAACCATCCTTGAGATCAGAACATAGGACCTACAGTTAAAACAAAAGCTTTCTGGGCTATTCAAAGCTATGCTGTGTATTGAAACATATTCATTGAATGTTTTGGACGAACAAACATTATGAGATAATCTTCGGATGTTCTAGATTATCCAAACAGTCCTGGAATTCAAAACTTAAAATATACAGCTGTAGATTTTAAGTTTTGAATTGTAGCTTAAAATCTACAGCTTTTTGGACTAAACAAAGCAACCATATGTATTTGACCAAATTAAGTGAGTCTTTGGTAGGTCAACCGATATAATGACATATCATGGGATGTTTTAGGTCATCAAAACTGCCCTTGAGTTTAGAGTTTAGGATCTATAGTCGTAAAGTTAGCTTTATAATCTATGAAAGTTGATGATATGTATTCAAACACATTCAGTGAAGCTTCTGTAAGCTCACCAGTCATTATCAGATTATTTCGGGATCTTCAGGTTCGGTTCATAACAACTGACCTTGAGATCAGAACTTAAGATACCCAGAAGTAACCGTAGCCTTTTGGGCTATACAAAGCTACGATAAATATTCAAACATATTGAATGAATATTTTGAAACATCCACATACATCATAGGATAACCTTGTTAATTTAATGTCCTTCAAAACATAAGCTCTACAATTGTAACAATAGCTTTATGGGCTATAAAAAGTTAAGTTAGTTTGTTTGGCATAGAATATCTCAAGATTATCTCATAATAACAGTTGGTCTTCCAGAACATTTATTGAATATGTTTGAATACATATCATTACATTGTATAGCGGATAAAGCTACTGTTGCAACTGTAGATCTTAAGTTCTGAACTCCTGGGCAGTTTGGACGACCCAGAACATCGCAAAAAAATATATCCTACTTTTTTCAATCATTTCTATGTTATTGAGCACCAAATCAATCAGAATTCATCGAATTGTTCGTATAAATTAGGCCCGAAATGGTTTATTCAAAAAACATTGCATTATACCATCTAAATGACTTACATTTAGTTTCGAAGTCCTACGTCATCATTTAGAACAACCCAATGGGACTGTATGTTGTAGTTTTTGATTACGGGCTTACCAGCAGCAACGTAATGCTTATCGATCTCTTTTATTTTGACCAGCTCTGCCATTGCTTCATCCTCAACATAAACTGTTTCCGCAGGTGACAAGTTCTCAATACTGTCCAAAATGTCTTCTGGAAGTAAAGTATTCGCGGGCCACACATTGGGCTTACAAACTCGACCGACGATGGTTTGCACCAATCTTTCCAGATCAAAGTACAGTAGATGTTAGAGTGGTTCTTCCCTCTAGAAGAAACCTTAGAAAATAGCATTGAAATAGATCAGTATGCTGATCAATAGCTAATAAACTTTATCAAAATATTATTCGGTTTAACGGTTTAAAATTTTCAGGGTGGTGATGCAAAGATGTCTGGACGAGGGTGTCTTCCCTGACGCCCTGGAAAAGTTGGACCCTAGTGTTGCTACCAATGACAGGAAACCCACCATCAATGGCATATAGACGTATATGTCTGTGGAATAGGGTGGGTAAGGTGCTCGAGAGGATAATCCTCAACAAACTGACAAAGTACATGGAGGGTATATGCGGTCTGACTAACAATCAATTTGGCTTCCATTAAGGCAAGTCGACGGTGGATGCCATTCTGTCCGTGACCAAGAGGGCTGAGGTGGCAATCCGGCAATGTACAACACAGAGGTGGGTCAGAGGCGTGTCCATATCACCGCAGGCGTCCCTCAAGGTTCGATCCTAAGTCCGGTGCTATGGAACACGATGTACGACGAGGTGCTACAACTCAAGCTCCCGAATGGGGTGAAGATAGTCGGCTTTGAAGACGGCATCACCCTAGAGATATATGGTGAATCCATCGAGGAGGTGAAGCTAACGGCCTCCATTGGCATTGTGAAGAGATGGATGACCTTTAGAAGATGGAGCTTGCCCATCACAAGACTGAGGTCACGGTTGTTAACAACCGCAAATGGGAGCAACAGGCGACTATTAGTGCAGGCAATTGCACAATAGCATCGAAGTGGCCCCTGAGGTACTTGGGAGTTATGATCGACGACAAGCAGTTCATTAGCAGCCACGTCGATTACGCCTGCAAAAAAGCCTCCATGGCTATACCGGCATTAACCGGCATGATGTCGAATAGGTCGGTGGTGCACGGGAGCAAGCGTAAGCTCCTGGCCTGTGTCATCCTGTCCATACTAAGGTAATGCGGGCCGTATGTATCACTGCTTTGAGTACCAAGAGCTACCTCAGTAAGCTCGGAGTACATACAAATTTATGTGCCTAAGAGTGGTTAGTGCATACCAAACGGTATCACGCGACGCGGTCAGCGTCCTAGCGAGGATGATGCCAATAGGCATTGTCATAAAAAAGGATGTAGAGTGCTTCAAACAACGTGGTAGGTATTCGAAAGACCCCTAGAGCCGCATCTATGGTTGAGTAGCAGCGTGAATGGAACAACAACTCCACCAAAGGTCGGTGGACCCACCGACTAATCTCGGAACTATCCGGGAGGGTCGGTAGACGACACGATGACGTGAACTTCCACTTAACGGGTCTTCAAAGCGGGCACACCGGCGCGGGAGGTTGAGCAAATCGCGGAACACGTGTTCATCTCATGTCTTCGCTTCGATGACGCGAGATCCGGCATGACAGCCGTAAGCGGTCACGACACAACTACGGACAATCTCGCCCGGAGGATGTGCCAAGACCGGGACATCTGGGACGCGGTATGCATAGCAGCCTCCCAGATTGTCCTCGATCTCCAATTAAAATGGCGAAACGACCAACGTCAGGTCACAGGGACCACCTAATTACTGAAGTCCTAAGTAGTTAGATATAGCGGGTGCTTAACAGCACAATAGCCCATCTCCAAAGTAATATCGAAAGGTGGTTCCAAGAGCCAGGACCCAGGGCCCAGGGCCGGTTGGCGTTTGTGGGCGGTGAAATCACACCCCCCTCCCCATACTTTGCGTTGTTTGTTGGCGGTTTGTGGATGCTGTTTCACCACATGTCAAAAAACGGCAAGGCTCCTTTTACCATGCTGCTTTGGAACGATGCGTTGAAATATTCGGTTCCGTTCTCCGTTCCTGTTTGATGCCCGGCCATGGACTTGAAAGCTTCGTATGCTCCAAACGCTTGATTTTCCATTCCAGGAAGTGGAGGAACACCTTGCAACTCGCACCATTGATGAACGTCATCACATAACGGCTGCCATCGAGAGAAGGAACGTCGATGGGGCCGACAAGGTCTGAGTGAACTAAATCCAGAAGTCCTTCTGCTTAAGATACACTGTAAGGAAAAGAATAACGTGCATGCTTGCCCGCAAATCAAGGAATGCACTCCAGTTCAATGTCATATGACACGTCCATGCCGTCTGCCATCACCAGCAGCTTCCTTAAGCTTCGATGATTGAGGTGGCATAACCGTCTGTGCCAAACACTTGTGCTCGGTGTTCGTAGCGCCTGCTCGTTTTGCTGATTGAGCATATACTGGCCACCTACCTGTGTTCCAGATGCGATCACGCTGGCATCGTTTCGCGAACTTCACACTTGTCTGCATGGAAGACCACCGTCATTCCATTCTGGCATATCTTGCTGATCGAAAGGAAGTTGGTGGCCAGTTCCGGAATCTGCAGCACTTCTTTCACTTCAATGGGACCTTCACTAAGCTTCAACTTTACCTGACCGTTGGCGACTGACATCATGCTTCCATTATTCGCCGTGCCCGCAGCATGAACCATGTACCATGTAATCCGTAGCCACTCCGAGACATGTGGCACGTGGTACCGGAATCGAAATACACTCTTTTTGCTCCGAGGGGGGGGGGGAAAGCGGTGTGGGGGAATGTGGCGGGTCGGAGGGTGTGCGTTTTTGTGGGGGTGCCCTTTCGGTGTGTCCTGGACCAAACTATTATTGGTCGTATCCAGGCTCAAACAGATGCTGGCCATTGCTCACAAACTGACCTCTTCTTTGACTTCCTGGCCTTCAACTGGTGACACTGCGCTCCAGGATGAGCGTCAATTTCATGGCGAACGGCCCTTGATCCGTTCGATGAACGGTAAATCGACTCTGCTGATTCGCGCACTTCATGCAGTAGGGACTGCATGAGGTAATGCATTACCGCCACCAATTCTGTTGTTCATCGTGAGTTGAGCTTGATTTCTTAAAGAAAATTCGTTTGTTCCTACTATGATCAGATCTGGGTCCATAACCTTTTGCAAAGCAAAACGGTTGAATGCTTGAAAACTAATATTGTCTCTACTTAAAATAACAATTATGGTTGCTATGCGCAGCTGCTAGGGGACAGTGGTACCTTGATAAATATCATGTAGGATATTGTAGGTTACTGGTCGAACAATCTTGACGTCCAGCCAAGTTTCTGTCAAAACAATTAAATCGTATTCAGCCTTCGAGACAACCAGAAAGAACGAGTCGATTTTGGTCATCAACCCTCGTACATTCGGATAATATTCCATATGAGGGACAATTCGAAGGGCTGTAAATTAAAAGGGAATCACCAATCGCAGTACTGGGACAATGACAAAGGCAGAAGGCACGACTGGGATGGGAGGTTCAGCGGCTTCTGTAGATCCTGTTTTAGGGTGTCCCGGATCCAATGAGCTGCTTTCGAAAGTGAAAACAGCTGGAGTGAAGTAACTTATTCGTTTTTGCCAAATCAATACCCTGCGAAATTGTACTCCGGAGGGCCACGTAAGGCAGCGTAAGATCTTTCGAACCAGGATCCAAACTAATCTTAAATGACACAAATGGTAAGGTAGATATCTCTTTACTCTTGGAAACCAATCGTACTACGTCCGTGGGATTTGAGAGATCACTCAAATCTATTGTCTTTGTCGATCTTCTCGACTCAGCCTAGGCAATATTGGAGTATCACTTACGGATGTTGATCGACGGCGTTGTGGCATAGCTGAAAAAATGTCGACTTTTTCTTACTAAGATCGGCCACGACCTCATACAGATACTCACATGTGTCCTATAGCTTTAACAACCGATAATTCCAACCGATTTTCGGGACTGTGAGCTATATTCAATACTTGCATGGATATTGAATATTATTTTGTACCAAATAACAGATTGGCTGTCATTCCTAGTTTTAAACTTCAGTTTCGAAAAATATTAATTCTCGCTTCAGCTTCAAACTTGACTTACAACTGACCACAGCGCACAAATCCCGCAAGCAGCACCTGAAATGGATAATTGGTTCTGGTTCTTAATCTTGGCAATTCAAATTCAAAGTCATCAACTTTTATGTAGCTGTCACTGTTGATCGCACTACCGGAAAGGAATGCCATAAAACGCCATCGGTAACCAACCAAATGTTAGTTTTGCACGACGAAGATTCCTACCCGTTCTTTATTCATCGAGGAAGACCACAGCCAGTTCAATAAACTACGTGCTGAACGCTGGAAGCTTGAAAACACAACACATTTTCTTCTTGTCTACAACTGTTTTGTAAAACCACAAACACCACGCTTTGTGCAAAACCGCGGACCAGACGGTTTGCTTGTTTCTGTTTGCAAATTTTCCCCGCAAATATTATGCTTCTCACATGTATCACAGTATATTCGTCTGCCTGCGGTAGACGCAGAAAGCGATTTGGAATCATAGTGCGACACCCCGATGTTGGATTGGAAGGTGGGAAAATTTTTGTTCAGATCATAGCATTCTCAAAATTAAAATTCCATTTAAAATAAATCTTTACAGTTTGAGGTTATGTTCCGAAGATTAACCCGAAGACATTCAACCGTGTGACATCAATGTCTACCAGAAAGTTAAACAGCACCATTCCCAAGTTGACGTCCGTAACAAAGAAAGCCCGGACAAAAAAAAACAAAAATAGCATATTTTTTTTTCGCACACTGAATTAATTTTTTGTTGAGCGTGTTTTGAAGCCATTGCCTACAACACCAGTTATCCAGAAAGCGATGTTCAGCTCGCACGAGCAATTCGGCGAACTACATTTTGATTGTATTTCTCCCTTCTGTTTTCCTGCTTTTCTTTCCGAGGAAAGTGTTGGAATCAGTTTCACCACCTCGAGTGCCACCTCAAACCACACTTCCCACCGAAAGAATCGGTGGATGGCGTAAATTGAAATTATTAAAGCAAAAAAAAAATGTTAACTGTCAGAGTTTGACTGTTTTCCTCGCTGCGCTTCTTCATATTTAGCTTCTCTCTGATAAGGTGATTTTTACGATCCAAACCGACGCAGTTTAAACCATGCCATTGAACATAGAAGGAACCTCCAAAGAAGCTGGTACATAACCATGAAAAGTTTGCTCTCGTCCCATTCCTCTCCCCAGTATACCTACATTTCTTCCTATTTTTTAGACGAAGCAGAGCACAAGCCTCATGTGCAATATGGATGTGATTAGCCAAAAAAGTAACTGATCCAAATAATTTTTCGGAAAGCCCAATGCCAGCTGCCAGCCAGCTTGGCGAGAGGGGCGGGCGCATTATTCACCTCTTGGCAGAGGTCTATTAGTGTCAGCCGAACAAGGCTGATGGCGGACACGAACAGATTTGATTTGCGAATCAAAACAGATGCTGTATATTGCAAAAGAAAGTGGACTATGATTTGCAGAATCATTGAATGGGTTGTTTATTCAATATGAAATCGGTTGGCTTTGTTCAGAATTGGGGTGAATTTAGCTTGTCGAATAAGGTCTGCTGCTTTGTTCGTCTCAGCTTGGAAATGTTTGACAGATGAGCAGTGTTGCCATAGCTCATTGGGGGGTGTTCTAGACGAATTTGTTTTCATCAAACGAAGAAGTGCACTTCTTTCCTATCAGTATTTTGTATGAATGTGTAATGATGAATTTTAACAAATGCGTAAAAGTTCTTCTTAGTCAATTGCTAGCCAAAGCAATCGCCAAATCAGTTGTTTGCAATTTTTCATACAACTAATCTGATATAGGCGTTATCTGGCTTAAAATGATATGAATTTCTACCAAATCTTTCAAACTGTGTAGATATTTTGCAGAATCTCCGCAACATATTTTGTTCACAATGTTTTAAATTCAGTTGAGAGTTAATATGACATTGGTTGAAATGTTTTGAAACCATTCAAAAGTACGACGATTCATGCTTCAAAAGGTTAGAGATTCAATGTACGGATTGTTCAGAAGTGACTAAAGGGTATTACTTTCAAAATTTGGGCCTAAAATTGACGTACCTTGTGATCAAAAAGTTCCGGTAATTTGAAAAAAAACGCATTTATTTCAATTTTTAATTGATATCTTTATTATCGCCTTCAAAGTACTCGCCATTAGAGGCAACACACATATGCCAGCGCTTTATCCAATCATCCATACATTTTTTATAGGCCGATGAATGTATGGCTTTCAGTTCTTCCAGCGAATTCTTTTTTATCGCATCAATCGATTCAAAACGCCTACCTCTGAGCGGAATTTTCAGTTTTGGGAAGAGAAAGAAGTCGCACGGGGCAAGGTCTGGTGAATATGGTGCTTGTTTGATGGTATTGGTGGAGTTCTTGGCCAAAAATTCACAAATAGTGAGCGCGGTGTGTGATGGAGCGTTATCGTGGTGTAAAATCCACGAATTATTGCGCCACAATTCTGGCCTCTTCTTTCGAATTGCCTCACGCAAACGTCTCATAACTTGTAAATAATACTCTTTGTTAACCGTTCGACCTTCTGGAAGGAATTCAGAATGGACGACACCGCGAAAATCAAAGAAAACGGTCAGTAAAACTTTAATTTTGGAGCGACTTTGTCGTGATTTTTTTGGTTTCGGCTCATCTTCGGCGCGCCATTCGGACGATTGTTGACTTGTGAGCATATCAAATTCATATACCCACGTTTCATCACCAGTTATGATGCGTTCCATGAATGTGGGATCGCTATCTGCGTTCGCAATCATCTGTTTAGCGACCTCAACTCGATGCTGTTTTTGCAAAAAATTCAGCTCTTTTGGAACAAGTCGTGCTTCAATGCGTTTCATGCCCAGAATTTCCGTCAAAATGTGTTCGGTCGATCCAAATGAGATATCAAGGAGTGCAGCTATCTCCCGAATGCTAATTGAGCGGTTTTCCATAACTAAATTCTTCACGGAAGCGATGTTTTCATCGGTAGTTGAGGTCGATGGTCGTCCAGAACGCGGCATGTCACTCACGCTTTCACGGCCTTCTTTAAAGTCTTTGTGCCAAACAAATGTACGATTTTGTGACATAGAGTCCTCACCAAAGGCTTTTTGCAACATTCTGAGCGTTTCCGCTGCAGAAAATCCGTTTGCAACACAAAATTTCACACAAACGCGTTGTTCCAATTTTTTATCCATGGTAAAAATCGCCGAGCGTCTATTTTTCGACTAACAAAAGCAGTTGTCAAAACAAAACTAATGGATAATTTGCTCTCACACTTTGACAGAATATCAGAACTAGTGTTGCCATCTTACACTAAAAAGATTTTACCGAAAAAATAAAGGCGGCCTTTTTAAATTGAAAATTACCGGAACTTTTTGATCACAAGGTATTTCTTTTCATCGTGAATTTCTTAATTTTGTGCATGCAAAATGAAGCATCGTTTTTATTATTGAAATTTGACAGGAAGGCCGAACTTTTGGATGGTGGGGATGGGAAAAACAAAATGGGGAAATCAACTGGACAGGGAGAGACAGGAAAAATGTGAAAAATTTTGTTTTTTTTTTCTAAAACAACTTTAATCAATTGATGTGTGGTATTTTTTAATTGGATGGGCCAAACAACACAACACAACAGGATGCGGCGGGTGGTTGGATTGTTTTTTTGTTGTGGGGGGGGTGGTTTGTTTTGTTTGGTGGGGTGGGCGGGCGGGGGAGTGGGGTAAGTAGATAAAGCATAGATGGTAGAAGAATGTAAGTAGAATAATATTTTTTTTTTTTTTTTAATAAAATAAAAAAAAAAAAAAACCAATGGGGGAACATCGTGGCGTTTCACTCTAGCTGTGGAAAATGCGAACACGTTTTCTTTGATGATTTTCGCATGGATTTGTTCAGAAATGTTGGCTTCCATGGCCAATTTCCTGATGGAACGTACCGGGTTGCAAACAATCTTTGCACTGGGCGATTTGATCACTTTTGGTGTACGAGAAAACTGCGGACGTCCACTCCCCGGCTTCCGCTGCTTAGGATCGTCCTGTAGAGACTTTTGGAAGCGCTAAACTGTGACCAAATGACACCCTACCACCTTGGTAGTCTCCTTTGGCGTCTTCTGCGCGAGCAGCAAATTTGTAATCAATTCTTTGGCGTTCATTTTCATAAATTTGCAACAGAAAGTAAACATAAACAATAACACTACGAATAGAAATAAGTCATTAGTGACACAAATTAACCCAGTTTAAACATTTTCGCATTTTTACCCTGTTATCAAATTGTACGGAGAACGTTTGACAATAGTCAGGAAACCTGGAGGAGTGGTGGGCAGGGTGAATCATGGAAATCCAGAAAACGGCAACCACGAAAAAAAAGGTGACCAGTAATTTGAAGCGGAACAAACTAGTAGTGTCGTCTACGCGGTAAATAATTTGTCATTTAAAATGAGAAAAATAGGTTAGATTTCATGAATATGTTGTGTTTTCTTGTTATGAATATACTCCAACAATTTTCATGATGTCATGAACTATCTTTCCGCCGCAATGAAAAGGCAAGAAATTATGAATCAATCGGGCTAAAACCATGAACTGAATTCCTGAAACTGAAAACATTATTCATGAATCTGGCAAATCTGCATTATCGATTCTAAATGTAAACAAAAAAATGAATCCAGTGTCAGGATTCGAATCTAGTTCTAATGTGCTAACTTAATACTATGCTATTTTTATTCTTGAAAAGATTCTTGATTAATGATTGGACAACTTTAAATTAGAGGCAAAACAACATTTCCAAAGTTCACGATTTGCAACTATCATTTCAATCATGAAACCATGAATATGTATCATAAATTCATAAAATTCATGATTTCTAATTCATGAAAACCGAAACGAATTTATTTCCGTGTACAACTGTGCATCGAGCTAGAAAACGAGCCGGACTGTCGCCTTTACTTACTTATGCTGACCCAATGTCCCATTAGGTCCGCACCTGCATTATAATGTTTCACCACGATGAGAGCCCCACACTTTCAAGATCTTGCTCTACGTTGTCTACCCGTTTTGCTTGCTACGGGCCTCTGCAGCTTGTTACGGCCGGCTTCGAAGCGAATATCATTTTTGTGGGATTGTTGTCCGGCATTCCTACGACATGCCCCGCTCACTATACTCGTCCAGTTTTAGCGACTTCCAGAATACTGTGTTTGCCATCGAGTTGCGTTGGCACGTGGTTCACTCTTCTTCTTCATACGACATTCTCCAAACACTGTACACGTCTCATGTACGTACGTAACTATCGGTCTTAACAATGTCTTACACTTAGTACAGGGATGAAGTTATCATCTTCGTCGATAATAACAGCTCGACCTGTGCGAGCTCTATCACGCTCTGTTAGCCTTCACAACAAATGTTTAGCCTCCGATGTATTCTTTCTTAATCCAACCTTTTCGGCTTCTAGTTTCGCTTTGTGTAAAGACTGTATTCGATGAAATTTGGACACACGCAATTGTTCGTAACTTTTTAGCGTGTGGGTTAAAATTATTGAAATTTTAACTGAATGTATTTCATTGTGCTGCATCAATTGTGTAATGAGTTTCGTGAAAATCGATCGAGTGATTTCAGTGATGGCTTCGAATGAAGAAATAGTGCGCCAACAAATTTTGAGCACTTACAGTAGCGGACATTAAAATTGCACCAAGCATATGTTCTGTGTTCAAACATGATTAAATAAGTAATCCAATGGTTTATTCTCAACAAGACCTATGAGGGGTGATTACTGTTACCAAAAGTAATTTATCTAGGTAACAATATGCACCTAGTTTAAACCCGTGAATGAGTTGGAGTTGAAGAAGGTAAGTTGATTCATATTGAGAGTGGTCAAAAAAAGTGCACCAGGATTCAAAATTCAAGTCAGATTGTATTTATTTAATTCATTTAAGTACTTTTTTCAAAAAACAGTAGAAATATGTTTAATATTTAGTTGCGTAGCCATTTGATGCGATAACTGCTGCACAGCGATCTGGCATTGAATCAACCAAAGCGATAAGACGTTCAATTGGTATTTTGAACCATTCTTGCTCCAGTCCTGCCATTAGTTCGTCTGTATTCTTGTCCGTACGTACGCGAATTCGACGTTCGAGCTCTTCCCATAAATGCTCAATTGGATTGAGGTCCGGTGATTGCGACGGCCACTCTAAAATAGGCACTTTATTCCTTTTCATCCATAATTTGACCAGATTTGAAGTGTGCTTGGGATCATTATCTTGTTGAAAAGTCCACCTTTTTGCCATACGGGTGGTAGCATGTGGAAGCATAGTGTTCTCCAGCAGTTCTTTGTACACCTGGGCGGTCATAATTCCTTGAATACGACGTATTGGACCAACGCCGTTTCGACTGAAGCAGCCTGAAATGATAAATACATGAAAGAGCAATTATGAAAATAATATTTGTGAAGGTCTACCCCAAACCATGATACTTCCACCGCCATGTTTCACCGTTGGAACCTGGTATCTCGGGTTATATCGCTGTCCTTTAGGCCTTCGTACGTATCTGATGCCGTCCGATGAAAACAAATTGAATTTACTTTCATCTGACCACAAAACTTTCTCCCAGTCCGACTTCGACCAATGTTGAAATCGTCTGGCAAAGCTTAAACGAGCCTGTCGGTTCTTTGGTGATATAAGGGGTTTTTTTGCTGGTCGACGGCCGAAAAGTTTTGCGTCACATAGACGGCGTCGAATAGTTCGGGAACTCAAGTTGAGGTGCAATTGCTGTGTAGCGTATTTGTTGACATCAGTTGCAGTCTTCCGTGGATCGTTCTTAACGATCCGAATCATGGATCTATCCTGCCGTTCCGTTGATTTACGGGGGCGGTCGCTGCCAGGTTTCCTGTCTAGCGATTTAGTCTGCAAAAACCGCTTATAAATTCTTCCAACTCTTGTATGACTGACTCCGAAAACCGCAGCGATTTGACGATCGGTTTTCCCCGACTGTTTAGCTTTGACAATGGCACAACGTGCATCGTTACTCAACGTTTTTTTCTTCATTGTTAATTGTGATTATTACCACAACGCACACTATCTTATAAAACTTTAAGAAAACGAAAAACAAACAATCAATTATGTAGGTGCAATTTTTTTGTCCGGCTTAATTTTGATAGCTGTTGACAGTTTCAGGTACACTCTAAAAGGAATTTAATAAATGTTCGAAGTAATAACCCTAAATTAAACTCTACATTAATATTAATCAATTAGTACGATAACATCACTCAAGATAACAGAAATAAGTGAGAACCTTTCAAAACAAGCTTTGCATACAGTTTGGTGCATGTTTTATGTCCGCTACTGTACTTCGAAAACCCAAACGCTTCTCATCAATGGGTCCGGAAAACGGCTCGGAAACCCACATTCATCAATCGTTTCTCATATGATCAAATCAAGCAAGGGAAAAAAGACCAAAAAGAAAAAAGATGGTAGCAGCAAACACAGCCACACAAAACAGGGGGAGGGGGGGGTTGTAGTACTACTTATGTGTTATCCCTACCTTCCGTTCGGGTGTGGTGTGAAGGAGAAAGGCGGTGCTTTTTGTTTTGATGAAAACAAAAAATTGTTTTTCAGTTTTGTATATATAGAAGAAGAAGAAAAGGAGCAGCACAAAAAAGAAAAACGGGGGGCGGAAACACAAGCAGGAAACTGTACAGGGAGTGGCTCACAAAACCGTTCTGCATTGTGATGGACGATGAGACCTACATTAAAGCCGACACCAAACAAATGCCAGGAAAGGAACACTACGTCGCCACTTCTAAGTTGGCCGTTCCGGAGAGTGTACGGAAGAAGAAACTGTCGAAATTCGCCAAAAAATTCCTTGTCTGGCAAGCGATCTGCGGATGTGGCAAAATGAGTCAGCCCTTCATCACCTCTGGGACCGTCAACGGACAAATCTACAAGGACGAATGCCTCCAAAAACGACTTCTGCCCTTCTTGAGATCTCACGATGGCCCGACACTGTTTTGGTTGGGTTTGGCATCTTGCCACTATGCCCGGCCCGTCTTAGACTGGTACAAAGATAATAATGTAGTTTTTGTACCAAAAGACGTCAACCCTCCAAACACTCCGGAACTTCGCCCAATTGAAAATTTTTGGGCAATCATGAAAGCAAAGCTCGTTAAAACTCCAAAACTGATAGAAAATGAACTTGAACTAAATAAAGTGTGGTTAAAAGTAAGTAAGCAAGTCGGTCCTATCATTGCCCAAAATTTGATTAAAGGGGTCAAGGCAAAGGTGCGGGCATTTGGGTTGGGAGAAGAGGTTTAATAAACCAATGATGTCAAAACTTAACCATTTAGTAGTACTTTATTTTCAGAAAGTTTGAAAAGAATCGGGCTCAAGGAAAATTTTTGGTGACCTATTTTGTGTGTCCAAATTTCATCGAATACAGTCTTTACTGATTAGCAACCTAGAATATCCTCCTGACAATGTCGACGTCGTCGGCGAAACAAATGAACTGGATGCATTGATTTAACATTGACCCCCGCAACTCCGCCCATTTCATAATACCTTCTAGCGCAATATCAATCAGGAAGCAGGAAAGTCAACGAAGTTCTTTACGTGTTCCAAATGAGTCCTGCAACGCTTCCGATATTTTCACATAGCACTGAACACTATCCATTGTAGCCATGATCCCGGAAAAAACGTGCTCGTCCATAATTTTTATAGCTCTTCTCGGTCAATATTATAAAATGTGGTCTTGAAATCGATGAATTGGTGTTGCGTAGATTTGGTCTTCCTACATTGTGAATACTAGCAACCATAGACGGCGGAAGAGGATCTGAGAAAGCGCTTTGTAGGCCGCGATCTCACATTACAAGTTGTCATCCTTTTTGAAGATTGGGCTTATAACTCCCTCTTTTCACTTCTTTATTAACTGTTGAGTATCTCAGACAGTCGATCCGAACAGCATATCCGGGACCATTTAGATAAGCTCAGGCCGTAACCATACTACCCAGCTGCTTTGTTGTTCTTTAGCTGTTTGATAGTTTCCGCAACATCATTTATTGTGAAGGGTCACCCACAATAGATACGTTTGCGTTCCGTTGACGTAAATTTGACAAAAAACCTATAGGAAAACTGTCAAATTCACGCAAAATCATCCGCAACGTATCAATTGTGGGCCAGCCATGAGAGTTGGAACGTCGCCAAACCAATCATTCAGACTGCTATCCTGGCCCAAGCAACACAAGCTATCAAAATTGGTTGCTGCAACTTGACTGTGACTCAAATCAGTTGTATAACAGTTATTTCAACCGAATTGCAACAAGTGTGCTGCTAGGGGTGTTCCGCCTCTACGCTATTCGTGTGTCCATCTTAGTGCTGTTTCCAGCTATATAAATGAGCCCGGTTACTACTGGGACACACGAGCGGGGACTGCTTATAATCGGACATGTTTTTCGTTAAAATTACCCCTTACTTTTGAACAATAAAATATACCCAAACACTTTGTTCAGCAAAAACGTGCATCATAACTTGCTCTATACTTCGTCAGAAGATTATGTTTTCCTAACATCTAAAACAAAAAAGTCAGAATGAAAAAACTGATATTTAAGGGACACCCTAATCTTAATCTAAACCAGCAACATAGCTCAGAACTAAAGCAGTGCGCAAGCGCCGCACTCTCCAGTCGTGAATGAGCAGCCTGTAGCGAGTTTGGAAGTACGAAACTACCACCAAAAGATGAACAACCTTTTTAGGTACAACTTTGTAGAAGACACCATGACTCGGAAACGTAACCCTTAGGAGTTATTAATTTCGCCTTGAAAAAAGGCTTTTTCGATCACTGTCCAACGGGATGCCGCAAAAAGTTCAATTGTTCGCACTAGTACATCAGCAAAACATTGAAAAGAGTCGGAATAAAGTGCCGAAAGAAGACAAGAGCCCGGGAAAACACTGAGAAACAGATTTCGACGCTGAAATCCCAATGCCGCTGGTAAATAAAAAATAATTCCGGATTTTGGTTTTGATTTGGTCGACGAAAGTTACTTTCTTCTTTCAAAGACGTACATTCCCGGAAACGATCGATACTATTCCATGAATAATTCTACTGCTTTTATGAACATAAAATATATGTTTAAACATAAGTTTGAACAGAAAGTGATGCTGACATTGCTATTTCCGAGAGAGGTATTTCGAAGCCATGGTTCTAGCCCTCTGGTTTGGTTATCAATCAAGATGTGTACCAGAACGCATGTTTGAAGAAAATCTTGATCCCGTTTCTACAAGAACATCGATTCGATCCCATTTGTACCCAAAAACCACAACCCGACAAATCTGCCTCAGTGTTGCCCAATCGAACATATTTTCGGGATATTTTGAGCTCCTTGGTGTACGAAAATAACTCGAGATAGACGAATTGCAAACAGTTCCAAAAGTTCCAAAAAAGTTCCAAAAGTTTAGTTGCCACCCGTTATTATTTATTGAAACTGTGTGTTAAACCGTTGTTATATTGCAGGCAATAATAAATCAGTGGCATTTTAGCGTGTGTCAAATTAATTTAAATTTAAAGATTTTATAACGGGATGGCTCACTAGTTGTAACTTTATCAAATGAAGAGGAAATGGCACGAGTCTCCCAATGGCAACCATCACCTAGTTATTTTAGTGAATCTCAGTCTCTACATAAGCCACGGATTTGAAAATTATATCGATAGTTTTCAACAATGTCGATTCAATGAATATCGAAGTTTGCATCTCCGAAAACTCGAGGGGAAATAATTCGAAAGGCACAAACGATATGTGTAATATTTTCTACACAGCGTTCCGTATCACCTAAAAGCTAAACGACCTTTTAAGTAGGTTGAGTTCTTTCCTCTTAAATCTGGATTCTCACGAACTTTGAAGGAAATAACTCTACCCTCTCACAAGCTCTTCATAGAGGATTCCGTTACGAGGTTAAATAAAAGATTCAGTGAGGTGTTTTGATGGAAAAATGTACTGAATTAGAGGATTAAAAATTGGTTCTCAAAAATAGGTAGCATTACTGAAGCCGCCAGTACACCTATATAGGCATACGATGTCAAAGGACGCTCACATCTGCCAATATTGAGCATGAGCTCTTCAGTCGATCATTAAGTTGATCACAGCAGAAAACTTGATTGCAATTATGTTTGCAACCCACTGAACGCACCTGGTACTGGCAACATGTTGCGAATATTTTGGTATCATTTTCAAAGCAACTTTTCCGGCGAAATCCAATACCCGTCACTGTGCGATTAATGATTCACCAAGTGATTGTCCGCTAAGCTTTCTTCAATTGCGATTTAAGCCCCGCATTGTTCATCACCACCGATCGTGCACATGCAAATCCCCCGCGAAATTCCACTGTCATCTGTACCGTTATCTTTCAAATTACACCATCGCAAATCCATCCACCGGCTAAACGCCATCATTCACGGTCAATTGGACGCGCTGGCTGGAAGAGCTACTACCGAAGTTTGATGGTGCCTGCAAGTTCAATAAAGCTTTCCAAAAAGGTCGTTACCGCCGGCACCCGGGCTGCATATGCAATTGGCTCGCGCACACTTAAATACCCCATCGATGACGACCGGAGACGACCAGCTATAAAACAATCAAGATTTATCGACAACCATTATTGCACGAGTCTTGTTGGCGTTTTTCAGTACTTTCACTCTCGCCCGGTTGGACGGGGGTAGTGTTGGAGGGCCTTCGCGAAGCGACGAAGTGACCAATTCAGTCATTCATCAAATTTTTATCTCCTCTCACTCGCCATCAAGTTTCCGTTGGTTGCTGTGCTGTAATGATCCGCAAACGATTGCAACCCTCCGCAATCACAACAAATGACTTTCAATTTTCCGATAGAGTTGAGATCGCGCTGAGGGCTGAGCTTCATTGTAGCGAGCGGTGAACTTGTTCAGCGGTAAATGTCCGATAGAAGTCAAGTGCCATGTTAACATGTGGGTAATGTAACAAGCAACCTCGCAGCTGACCAGTTGAACTTTCAGGTGAGGAAACAGAGAGTTTCCATAATTTGAACGCACAGAGTAGAGGCGGTATCAGGAACTTGATTGTCTTGTGCTTTTATCAACAGAAATGGTGCCCACAACGTTTGGAAGAAAAAAAAAATAAAACTGTCAGTAAAAAAATAATTGGCAATTCTGGTATATTACAGTTTATTTGTTGGGGATAAGGGATTGACAGTTTATTTTTTTTTATTTTTTTTTATTTTTTTTTTTTTTTTTTTTTGTTTTTTTTCGTTGGCAGTAAAGAAAAAAAAAAAAAAAAAATATCACCCTTGTGAAAATATATAATAATATAATGGTGTTGGATGGGTGAAGAGAATATAGTTTATATTATTATTTTTTTTATTTTTTTTTTTTTTTTTTTTTTTTTTTTTTTTTTTTGTTGTTTGTTGTGTTGATTTTTTTTTTTTTTTTTTTGTTGGGGGATTTAAACACTACTGCGTCCATTAATACGAACTTTTGTAGTATATCCCTGTTTACTGTATACGCATTGGGCAGGCTGACCACCATTTGTTGGGTGGTCAGCTGCTTGCCACAACACGTTCCCAGTCAGGTATGATTTGGTTTACGAACCCAATCACCTTACCAGGATTTGCAGACCAAATCTCATTGGGCTGTAAACAACCACTACCAAGAAATTTTGATCTGCACCTATACAATGCACTACAACTGCAAAGCAGATGCTCCGATGTTTCGCTTTCTAGGTTACAGAAGCGGCATATATCATTCTGAACCCGGCCAATGTTCTTCAAATGATATCTGCTCGGACAGTGCCCTGTTACTAGGCCAATGTATGTACAGAGAGCTCTCTTATTGAGCTCTAAGAGCTTTTTGGTTTTATTTGCGTTTGGACTTATAAATATTTTTGACTGGTTACACTTTCTGACAGCCAACCAATTGGTTATCACCTTTTGTTCTTCCCAGCATTTAATTTCCATTTTTATAGTACAGTTTGATATACCGCAGAATGGCTCTGGGCCAAGAAACTGTGAACTAGATCCTATTTTTGCGAGATCGTCTGCTATTTCATTCCCTTCAATGCCACTGTGTCCCGGAACCCAATACATGTTTACTGAGTTCGTTTGACACAGTAGTCTCAATGACAGAATACATTCCCAGACAATTTTCGATGTACATTTATAAGCGCATAATGATTTTAAAGCTGCCTGACTGTCTGAGAAAATACAAATATTTGCATATCTGTACTTTCTTTTCAGGCAAACATTCACGCATTCAAGTATTGCAAAGATTTCTGCTTGAAAAACTGTTGGCCACTCTTCCATAGCCACTGACATTTTGATTCCAGGACCATAGATTCCTGCTCCAGTTTTCGTTCCAATTTTTGAGCCATCTGTGAAAAAAATGATTGAACCTTGGCGAACAGTGGGCCCTCTGGCTTCCCAATCTGTACGCGATGTTCCACGTACCTTGTAGGGGACGTCTTAGTTGTCCTCCGGTTTCATCCAGTCTCCATTCATATTTATCACCGGTCCTCTTTTAAAATGTTGTAAAATACTCAGATGACCGGTAAGATCACCTAACATTATATTTCTAGACCTTTTCAGCATCCGAGCGCTTCTTTCCGCCTCTAACTGCACAAATTCGTGCAACGGCAGCAGATTGAGAATTGCATCTAGTGCTTTCGATGGAGTGCTGCGCATAGCTCCAGTTATAGCAAACTGAAATTTTGACAAACAATGCTTTTGCATATAAGTTGACTCGATATATTCCTTCAAAACCTTTTCCATAGTCTTCAGCATCACTGATGAAAGACTAATAGGGGTGGGGGGTTTTTGGTTTTCTTTTTTTCCTTTGCTGTTTTTGGATAAAATATTCTTTTTGTCTGCCTTTTTTTGGGGGGTAGTTCTTTCTCCTTTTTTTTTTAAAAATTTTTTAAAAAAAAGGAACAGCGCACCCCCTCTCTTTTTGTAGTGTTTTTTTATAATTTTTTTTTTTTTTTTTTTTTTTTTTGTTTTCTGTGTGTTTTCTTGAAACCCCCCACCATATAATCCTCACACAAGTCCGAGCCCGGAAAATGAGTTTTCATCATAAAACTTAAGGTTTCATGTAGGGTTTTGGTAAAAGCCCCGTCTTGGAGTTTAATGTTACCAAGTTCAACCGTATGATCCTTTGCAAGAGTTCTCTGTAGTTTTGAAACTATTTGCGTATTTTCAATGCTTTCGCACGTTTGTATCCAAGTTCTCCTTTTGGATTTCCTTATCTCATAATTGTATTCAGTAAGAGCTCTTCTATACTGACTCCAATCTGAGCTGCTTTTCGCCTTATTAAACAATTTACGAGAGACTTTCCTAAGACGCTCAAGCTTCGAGTTCCACCACGGAACGTCCCTGTTCGAATTCGATTGTTTCATAGGACAGCTCCTGTTGTAGGAGTTAACAATCACCTTGTTGATTTCTTTAGAGAATGATTCCAACTGTTGAACCGATTCAATAATAATGTCATTTGATAATAAGTTTGAGTTCAATTGTTGCGCATACTGATCCCAGTTTGTTTTCTTGGGATTTCTATATGCAGGAAGCGCCAAATCGCCTCCACCCCACTCAAATATAATGTGTTTATGATCAGACAGCGAGGTTTCGTCTGACACATGCCAGTTCCGATTTTGTTCAAAAATTGCAGAGTTGCTCAATGTCAGGTCTAAAACCTCTTTTCTGATTGCATTCGAGAAGGTTGGTTTATTACCTATGTTACATATATCTATATTACTGGACGACAGATATTCCAAAAGACACTCACCTCTCCAATTTATATCGGTGCTGCCCCACACCGTGTGATGAGCATTCGCATCGCAGCCAATGATAAATGATTTTTTTTTGCCGACAATATTGGACGAATGATACGATTTCAGGAGGAGGTACCTCAGGAACATCACCAGGGAAATACGCTGAAGCCACAACGACTTCGGTTTTCCCCTGATGGTCGGTACTTCAACCATAACCGCGACGATGTCCCGTTTGATGAACTCTGTAATAGGGTAGCATTTCAGTGTTTTGTTAACAAGAACAGCTGTTCTAGGAGAACTCTGTTTCTCGTCATAAAAAAGCTTACTTGCATGTATTTGAATTCCTAGTACTTTTCCTTTATTGGACCATGGCTCCTGAAGAAGCGCAATGTCCAGTTCCTCCTTTTTGAACCTCTTACACAACATAGCGGATGCACCTTTTGCGTGGTGAAGGTTCACCTGTAGAAATTTAATTGGCTTAATTGCGACAGATTTGTGGCTCCTTGTCGCCTTTTGGGGGAGCGCTGGACCCGTCGTTTACACAGCTTTATTTTTATCGATTGAAACACAATCAGCAGTTTCACAAGAGAACGGACACTAGTCTCTTGTATTGAATAAAAATTCGTTTCTATTTTTTGATAGAAGGAAACATGAACTTTTCACAGTTTCTTAGACTATTGTATCTCAAGTGTCAGTTTGCTTTCTGATAAATGCTTTGTTTTAATGAAATCTTGAGTTTGTCGCATTTCTCACTTAGGGAGCAACCCAATGGTTAGGTACACAGAAAAAAAATCTGAATTTTCATTGTGATGTAAATATCAGAGCATGTAAAATTGTCTCTGCTTCCACACGAAGTAGCAACTTACATGAAATTGTTGTAACGAAGACGAGCTTTTCTATACAAGATTTTCCGAAATGAATGGAATGTCCCAGAACTTTACACGATTTATAATGTTAACTTGTACGTATTGTGACGCTCCATTTATGTGCATGATATTGACTACTTTTTCGAGCTGTGTAGTTCAAAATATCAACTTTTGAAAATATTGTTCTACACCGTGTCCAAAATATACTCCAACACTTTTTCATCTCGTCGTAATGGTGAACCTACAGTTCACACACTATCTATGTATTGGTGTAATCACTGTGTTTACACAAACCATTGAATGTTCTGTTTGATTAGTTTCTTTCAGTGTCCAAATTTAATCGACAATGAAAGCATTTAGTGCTGTGGTGATAAACAAGTTTTTGGAAGCAGCGCGCTAATTTAAAGAAGTTGAAGAACCTGGGAGTAGAGCGTGACTTTGTGTATCCACCCATTAGAAGGTACCGCGAGACTTCCTCGTTGGATGACCGGAAAATATCCGACCTAAAACGTTCAGCTACACACTACCAAAATGTCATGTAAATTTCTGTCTCCTGAGACCGACACATGCAAGCGTCCTTTAGCACATAAGAATGAGTTGATAGAGCTGAGAAAATAAATTCAATCAAACACATCTTTTGTCGAATTGCGTATTTGTCTGTTTCAGGAGACATGATTTTACACGAAATTTTTGTTTACGTTCCCCGACTTTTTACTAGCAGGAATTACGTCTCGTGTAAAATTCATAATTTCTAAGTGTGTAGGACTGAACGAGTGATTAAAACAGTCAGGGAACGAATTCAACGAAAATCACAACGCTCTGTTCGTAAAATGGCCGCTGATCTTAATGTCTTGAAATCGACCATACACAATGTGTTTAACCCTGCAGGCCTAATTTTTTCCAAACGTTATTATGCAAGCAAATCGGTATATTCTGATTGATTTGGTGCTCAATAACATAGAAATGTGTGAAAAAAGTAGGAAATATTGTTTCGAGATGCGCTGGGTCATCCAAACTGTCATAGAGTTTAGAACTAAAGATCTACAGTTGTGACAGTAGCTTTATCCACTGTACAAAATTACGATATGAGTTCAATCATATTCACTGAATATCCTGGAAGACCAACAGACATTATGAGATAATCTTGGGATATTCTATCCCAAACAAACTGTCCTGGTGGCTCTGGCGTGCCATGAAAGGTTAATTGAATATGTTTGAATATGTATTTGAACTTTGTGTAGCTACTGTTACAATTGTAAACCTTAAGTTTTAAAGGACAGTTTGGATGACCTGAAACTTAAAAAGTTATCTGTGTTTTTGTTTAGTTAACCTATGATGTCTATGGACGTTTCATAATATACATTTAATGTATATTCAATGATGTTTGCATATTTATCGTAGCTTCTTCTTTTTTCTTCTTTCATAGCGTTTCAAGCTTATTGCTTTCGCAATTAGCTTATTGCTTGCTCTCAACTTAGTGTTCTAAATGCACTTTCACAGTTATTAATTAAGAGCTTTCGATGCCAGGTACCATTTTTGCATTAGTTTGATTGTGTGGCAAGTACAATCATACGCTATGCCCAAGGAGTCGAGAAATTTCCCTTAACGAAAAATTCCTAGGCCAGACCGGGAATCGAACCCAGCCACCTCCAGCATGGTGTTGCTTTGTAGCTGCGCCTTTACCGACTGAGCTAAGGGAGCATTTGTCCTAGCTTTGTCTAGCCCAAAAGGTTACGGTTAACACTGTATGTCTCAGGGTCAGTTTTTATGAACTTGAACTTCCCAAGATAATATGATTATGACTGGTGACCTTACAGAAGATTCACTGAATGTGTTTGGGTGCATATCGTGACCTTTCATAGGTTATAAATCTACTGTTACGACTGTAGATCCTAACTTCTGGACTCAAGGGCAGTTTTAGTGACCCAGAACATCCCAAGATATATCATTATATATATTGACCTACCAGAAGCCTCACCTAACTTGGTCAAATACATGTTGTTACTTTGTTAAGTCCTGAAAACTACATTTACAGCTGTAGATTTTAAGTTTCAACGCCAGGATAGTTGGGATAACTTACAACTTCTGATGATTATCTCAAAATTTCTACTGTTCTTCCAAGATATTCAATGAATATGTTTCAATGCGCATTGTAGCATTGCATAGCCCAGAAAGCGTTTGTTACAACTGTAGGTTATATGTTCTGATCTCAAGGATAGTTTGGATGACTTAGAACATTTCATATTACTTTATAATGTTTGTTGTCCTCTAAAAATATTAGTTTAATGTGTTTGAACATTTATTGTAACTTAGTATTGCCTTAAAATTACTGTTATAACTGTAAATCTTTAATTATGAACGCCAGGACAGTTTGGATGACCTAAACCAGATTATCTTCTTATGTATTTTTACGTTTGAAATTATTCACCGATTCAAAGTAAATTTGGACGCATTCAAGTGATCATAACTCAAGAATTAAACAACCTGCACGGTTGATCAAAACGTCAAACAAAAGGGTATTTATTCTGCTTTCATATATAAATTACAATATATAACAAGTTATTACATTTCATCGTTTCGTAAGAACAGGCGCACTTTACTTGTGATCAATGCCATCATGATCTGCACAGTCGCTGGTGACACTGTACCAGCGAACTCATTCCACTTTAAACGCATTCGTTGTGCATTTGTCACTTCTTCAACGCCTCCTCGAAGTTTTCGCTTGACAATTGACCAATATTTTTCGATCGGTCCGAACTCAGGGCAATTCAGAGGATTAATCTCTTTGGCGACGAAACTAACATTGTTTGCAACTTACCATTCTAGTACCTCCTTAGTGTAGTGGCAGCTATCTAGATCCGGCCAAAACATAACGTTGGTCTTGTGTTGCCGAGAGAAGGGTAAAATCCGCTTTTTCAGACACTCTTTAATGTAAACCTTCGACGTCATTGTGTGAGATGTGATGAAAACCTTGGGTTTAAGGCCACAACTGCAGATTCCTTGCCAAATCATTAGTTTCCGAGCAAACTTATCAGCAAAAACAAATTTATACCTGGAAAGGACATCCCCACGACCAGTTGCCAGGTAAAATTTTTGTCCGGGGATTTGTTTATAATCCATTTTGACATATGTTTCGTCATCCATTAAAATACAGCCTTCAAATTTCGTCAAAACTCGTTCGTATAGTAATCGTGCTCGCTCTTTGGCCACAATTTTTGGTTATTGGCACAAAAAGACTTATATCCTTCTCTTGAAAGGATGTTACGCATGGTAGAAAAGTTGGAATCGTATTTCTTTGCCAAATCACGTATGGAGACACCTGGGTTGCCTTTCACGTACCTCAACACCTTTCTCCTCTGCTCTTTGTCCCTAGTGCCACTTTTATGATAGATGCGCTGTGCTCTATCCACACTCAGAGTATCCTTGTAACGTTTGATTACAAGACACACCGTTGACTTTGGGAATTTTAACACTTTTGAGACAGACCACGAAGGATTCTCTAGACGTTTGTGCACAATTAATTTTGTTTTCTCAAGTTCCATGATCCGCCATTTCGAGATGCGTCGAGCAATCGAGAAAAACTTTTCACCAATTTTTTCGTCAATGAAACATCAACAAATTCCTGTCAAACGTTTTTTGTTCCAACCATCAGGGACGTGGTGGTGTATTGAACCGTGCGTCCAGATTTACTTTGAATCGAGCTTTACTTATGATTCATTCTCGAACAACACATTTCAACCACGACAGCACAACAGCAGAGTTGTTAAGTCAGCAGCACAACAGTGTCGACAATGATCAGTTATGTATCGAATACGACTTACTTGTAATGTAATGATTTCATATTATTCCACATGAATTGTATTTGTTTGAAACATATAGGCAGTTAAGTTTGGGCAGTAGAAGGGTTAACATATAGTCTGTTTTTTTTAAAAGACATCTCAGAACGATGAGAAAGAGAGAAATAGACATAGAGAAAGGGGGGGGGGGTGGGCTAAACCCAACTTACCCTTCCAGTAAACCACGAAACCTCGAATAAGGTGACATTCTCCTGAACACCTAAGTAAAAATTGCTCAGAAAAATTCAGTGATAGCACGTGAAAATTCACGTAAGATGTATGTTATCATCTCTCAGAGCACCTCGATCTATCTGCGCGGAATTCAGGTTATCGTTACTGTATTTGGAGGTGAAGAAAAGTTACGTGCTTCACTCGGATACAACGTGACGATTATTTCGTGTGTTGACATGACAGCAGATTGTCAACAAAATTATTGCACTACATACAAATCTCCCTCAAATATTGTGATTCGGATCAATAGTTCGAGTCGATTCCCAAGATCGCGATTGGATATTGCTGTATACTGAAGGGTTTTCATACGGTTACTGATTTATTTCTACCTCCATCGATTTTCTCTCTTTGATAGAAAAGAGTGACTACAAGCAGGGTTTATAGTACTTTTCATTCTTAAAATGCAGTCAAATCTACTTCTTCCAAAAGATTTGTTGAGAGTAAAATTGTGAAAAGAAATCGATGATATTACGATTGCTCCTATTGCACTTCTGTTTAAAATTGTTAGTGGTGCAATAATTTCATGGACAACCTCTAGTATTAAGTTATTCTGGATAAACCACAAAAAGGCAAATTTCGACTTTGTTTAGCTAATGCAATTGAACCTTTGAAAAATATTGCTTCAATAATAAGAATAGTCGTTTTGTTGTTGATCGTGCAATTTTCAGCCAAGTCTCAACTCTATTTCACTTTCTCACACACCTTTACATCCAGAGGTCGTTTATTTTTAAGTTTTGCACTTCAATTTGATCGTTAGGGTACTGTAAAACAAAAAATGCCATTTCTGCTACTGAGTGATAATTTAAAACCCATCCGTTGATTGGTGCACACTTGCCATTCAAATAAATGTTTCCCAACGTGATCAGTGCAATTGTTACCACCCGTATGTGTGTGTGTGGGTGATTTTTTCATTGTTCCGTTTTTTCGATCGCGTGTCATCTATATTCATCCTTAATATTGTTTTTCCCTACATACCATCGTAATTGTTGAAATGTGTCTACCACACCAAATTTATCACTCTATTTACAAACAAAAAAGGTCGTTAACCGATTAAATGCAAGCTGCAGAAGTGATTCGTAAGTTTAGGTGAAATGCGGAAAAATTGCTCAGGTCTGCAAATAAAGGTACCGTGTAGGTATCCAACAACTAACGAAAGCGATTTTATCATATTTCATAACAACCGATTATAATCGAAAGCTAATCCTGAACGTCGAAATGACATAACCGAGCACACTTGATTACGTGCATCTCATGTATCAAACGGCGATGATCGGAGGTTCCCAGCAACAAATTAATCAAATTCCACCATTCGTCGTTTGCGTCGTCATTTTCTCTTCTATTGACACACACTCGTCCGTGCGTGGTGAAGGTAGGGACCAAAGAAACCCTCTCGGAAACCGTTCATTCCAAACCCGGCACACAAAAGTTATTGGGGAAGATAAAGCGTCATCTTTTCGGACCTAGCCGCCGGCCTAATCAACCGAACAAAGTAACAACAACTTTCGTCACAGTCACTTTTCAACAACGCCAACAATGATCAGGCATTTCTCACATAGTGATTATGAAATCCGCTTCACAGTGAACGAGCTCCCCTTGCCTGAATAAGAAAAACAGGCTATCGATAAATAATCTCACACTACGGCGGTGGACGGGACCTTTTCTGATGTGGCGAGGTCACTTCCGCGAGACCGAGCACTCACTCCAATTAGTCGAGTGGACCCGAAGCAATCGAACTGGGCCGCTCTTGGGACCCCCGGGGTCCTCCTCTTCGAACCCTCTCTGGGATCAACCCTAAGTGGCAAAAATTTTGGTAATCAAGAGCCACGACGTATAAGTACAGTCAACTCTCCCTAACTCGATATTCAAAAAAACATCGCTATGGCGAACGGCATGATTTCAACCGAGGTAAATTTCGCAGCCGGAAAGATGAGAAAGCAATACAAACAACCCGCGGCATTTCTATTTGTTTTCTGCAAAATAAAATTTATTCAAATCCAGCCCGTTAGTTCGAGTAAACCCATTTCCTTTAAGTGGCTTGAGCGACGAACCCCAAAATCGCATTGACATCTTTGGTCAAATACCAATCAATCCATGGCTTTACCGCGCAAATTCCGCCGGTTCGGTCTATAAGAAACCGCACCCAGTTCCGATTCCATAGCCACTTGGAATTTGCCCGACATGTCTGCGCCCTCTATGACCACTCAATCAAATCATGTGACTGCGGCTTCCAGCGCTCTGTGCAAATGCCGCTAGAAGGAAAAATAGCACTCGCTATACAGCGAATCAAAAACAAGCGTGACAGATATAAACCGGGTGGGAATTGGTGCAAAATCATGGCGCATAAAAACAAAACGATCGCAAACGGGTGCAGCGTGAAGTGACGGGAGTCTGCTGCTTTCGGAGTACTTCGATCAAATCCCAAAACAAAGCGTGAGCGGTGAAAAAGTGCAAGCTCAATTGTCATTCAATTGCCTGGTGAAAAAAAAAATAGAAACGCCAAAACCCGAAACCTTTCAAACAAAAGAAAGAAGCGTAATTAAATTGGTAATTTTAGCGAAATGGGCGAAAGTGAAAGCCGAATGCAAAAGACGAATGATTTATAGGAACGACTGTCAAGAGCGATAAGACAGATGATGTCCGAAGGGAACGCAAGAGGCGTGTTCACGTTGTCACCTTCAGTTGCCATGGCGGCCACAGTGAGCGTGTGATTTAATTTTTTTGTTATTTTTTTCGTATTTGCACTTGCAGTTTGCAGTGTGGTGCACCGTATTATGTGCTGGACGCATTTTTTTCGTAGCAGGTTCATCTCTTAGTCTACTAAGTGATTATTCAAAAATGCCGTTAATTTCAACTTCAAATTTTCGTTAGCATAGCCCAGTGATCAAAAAGGCCGGAAAATGCAGAACAGTGCCAGTAATTAAAAATCCCGATAAGTTCAAAAACTATGGCAACCACCGCATTTTCAAGACATTTCTGACTTTCAAACAAACGGCTCAATACTGATCCAAAGAATCCCTCAAACAGCATAAGCTTTCAATTTGGTTTAGACAAAAATACAAAACAGTCATCTATACCTGTATACGAGTGCGAGGCTCAAACTTTTTTAGATTACACAAAAAAGATACTACAGGTCGGACTCGATTATCCGGGATTCGATTATCCGGAGTATTTTTGTTACGATTTTTTTTTAACTTTTTATGCAGAAATTTGAAATAATTGAGTATGTATAGTAATATATAGCATGATTATTTTCACACTATTGGACGTAGCTAGAAGGAGCGGGCTGGAAGGCTTGTTTCGCATGTTAAAACTCGATTTACTGTAGTGTATGTCAAATTCATTAATTCCAATGAGTATATTTATTTAATTTCCATTCAAAATATGATAATTTGAAGAAACATGAACGTAGCTACCCAACAAACATCGATGTTGAATTAGAGCTTGTTCAAGCAAATTTGGAGAAGCTATTCAGCTGTTTCTTCTAGATTAGCTGAATAGCTTCTCCAAATTTGTTTGAACAAGCTCTAATTCAACACCGATGTTTGTTGGGAATGGATTAGAAGGGGCTGAATATATTTAGTCTTGATTATTAGTTGTATACGGTCAAAACTATAAATTGATAAGATATGTATTCCAATATTTACGCTCATTTGAACAAACATGATCGTAGCAATAAAGAGGAGGGCTCGGGATAGGGGTTGTAAGAAGTGTTTCAACGTGATCTTGTTGATATCCTCATTTGCTACATTGTCATCGCAGAACCTTTGTAATTACATTCGTGGTTAATAAAACTAGTAAAATTTGCCATGTAACTTATAGTTTATTTAAGGATAAAAACAAATTCATGCATTCAGTAACAACGCACGAGAAAAAAAATCAAACTCTCTATGAACCAATTACTTTCTCTAGAACATTTCCACGTACTTCTCGTAGCAGGAGTTGCTTCTCTAACGGAAGTCCGTTTTCCACTGCCCAAGCAATTACTTGATCGATTCCCGATAAAGCTGCTTCATTTGAAATACAATTCAGATCAGAAACGTCATCCACATCAATCTGGTGTGTTTCCAAAACTGGTGAAGCACTTGATTTTTCAACAATTGCAACTGCATTTTCGCCATCGTAGAATGATGTGTTCGGGTGCAAAACGATGTTCACAATATCATCGTCGTTCAAGACGTCAAACTCCATGTCCTCTTCGTGTACGGTATTGTCCTGGCCCATCAATTTCTGCTTAATCGATAGCAAGCGTTCTCGTACAACCGCCAACGGGATGTCATCTTCATCATCGAATTCTGGTTCTGTGTACAGCATTTTCCATGATTTGGCAATGGAATCAGCCGGTACCTGGTCCCAATCCTCGGCTACCCAAAACATAGCATCCTTGATGTTGATTTTCTTGACCATGTCGTCGAATTCTCCTTGGCGTCCAAGAAGCTCACGCATAAGCTTTTGCTAGTTGGACTTGACCATCTGTATGACGTTCTGGTCCATTGGCTGCAACGAGGCTGTTGTGTTTGGTGGTAGGAAGATCGTAGAGATTGTTCCATCTGAAGTTCTAAGTTCATCGGCGCTGCAATGTGCGGAACAGTTGTCCAGCACTAAGACAGCCCTCACCGGCAGTTTAGCACCTTCTAAAAATGCCGTGACCTTAGAAACGAACTCCTTGAAAAACCACTCCTTAAACAACTACCGGGTCATCCAGGCATTTTTTGATGAAGCATAGTATACGGGCAGCTCATAGATGTTCTTCAATGCTCTTGGTCGTTTTGACTTTTAAATAAAGGGGGAGTTGAAAAACTGGGTTTGGAAAAGGGAAAATGCAGTCCTTGTTCCCTTCTTTGGGGGGGGGGCGTGTGTGGGAAAATGGGGGGAGGGGTTAAAAAACCCCCCCTCTGGGTGGGAGAGGGGGGGGAAATGAAGGGCGAGGGTGGGAATGTACGGTGACGGAGGAGTTGGGGGGTGGTTGAGGTTCCGTTTTTAGCCGGAGAGGGGTGGTGGGTAGCCGGGGTCCCAAAGGGGGGGGGGGGCGAGTTTTTTTTAGAGAGAGAGAGAGAGAGAGAGAGAGAGAGAGAGAGAGAATTACATCGTCTCCAACCAGTGGTTGCACATACTGAACAATTAATATTAACGGACACTTAAAGGACAATACAACGCCCGGTGGACCAGTAGAGTAGGGTAATTTTCATGTTCCGACAGATGGAGCGAGAATGGAGCCCCATTTATGTGACATTACGCCTGAATGCGGGTGGATTATCTTCTCTACTCTCACCCAAAGTATTTGACAATACCCGTCCGTTTCTTGCAACAAGATTAAACAATTCTAGGCTTGTTCTGGAATAAAAAAAAACGATTTTAAAAACTTTTGATTTTTCCCATGTTTTTAAATCAAACCACATTGAATGCCAAACATTTAACGGGTCATGTTGGATTTTTGTATAGAATAACCACCGAATTTGTTTGCAGTTTGTACTGAAAATGTACTTTTCATCCGCGACCCTCTCACCCAAAGCAACACAGAAGAAACACCGTTTTTTACTCACCATGCTCACACCGTTTGAATAGATTATATTTTTTTAATGGTTGTTCAAATAATAAGTGATTAGCTTTTAACAAACATACATTTTGAGTTTTGGTGGTTTATAGCTTATGGTTTGTGTCCCCTTTTCTCACCTTTAGTATAATTATTTTATCTGATATTTTCTAAACAGGAACATCAAACATAACCTTTTAAAACGACGTAAGTAACAAATGTAAGCAAGCTGTGTTTTTTGTGCTGAATTGTTGCTACTTGCATTCTCAACACACGAGTAGTTAGTAAATAATTTAAGAAATTTTATTCATCAATGACGAAAAGAAATTCATATGCGTTCCAACAGCTATTCCTCAATATTTTAAAAATAATTTATATACACATCTGCATCTGCGTTTTGAAATTTGAACCGATTTATCTGATATGATCCAACTGAAACACGTTCTGTCAAAACACGGCATATGTAGCAATCATGTGTATCTGAGTAGTATGAAACCAAAACGGTGTATTTTTGAATTACACTAAAATTGTTGTTCAAATTTGAGAAATACAACCATTTTGCATATTTTTCTATTCGTGGTTATTTCAGCTGCATGAAAAAACATTCGTTTTGTTTTGTTTGCTTGTTTTTTTTAATTACATGCTGGAAAATATTATACTTACTTTTGAAAAACTTTCGAATGTCCATTTATGGTACTTCTGGATAAAATGAATCAAATAACTGCTTTAGACTGCTTATAATTAAAAAAAAAACCGTATGTATTTTACCCGATGATTCGTTTTGTTATGAAGGTTCTTCTGTTTATAAACACGCGCAGAACCATCGCTTATTCTTCCGGTCTTCCTCTAAACTCTCCACCGATTGCTTGTCGATCTGCCAAACTTGGAAGACATCTGCATGGAGTTATCTCAAATTATAATAATCCGTCCAATCTATCACAAAACGTTGCGATTGGTTGAGCGGACTGGAGATAATAAAATCCATTTGTACAAGGCCAAGTCTCTCCCGGTTGGTATTAAACCGATGAGCATGGATATCAATAGAAACATAAAGTTACCAGAAGGCACAAAATGCATCTACGGACTCTTATTTTTACGAAATCCCTCAATTTCAATTTTTAATGGATTAGCATAGATTGTTCATTAGACACTTCAGCTTGATTGATACAGTTATTAGTTACAGCAGTGCAATAGATTGTAGAATACAGTAGTAAAAATTGTAAGTTACGAAAAAAGAGTTTGGTTCGAGCATCGGCTGTGAAAGGTTGTGTCGATGCTTTATTACGCACTATTTTCCTATCGAACATGGCGCGTTTCGTGTTGTTTCGGTTATCTATAATTCGGTGTAACGAGTGATCGAGTGAGCACAGTAAGAGAACAACAAAGCGTCTCTCAAGCGTTCATAAAATTATCCTTGTTTTCCTAACGGAAAACCACCATCACATTTTGTGAGTGGCTCCAATAGCATCCTTATTTTTGGTTTAACTCAGATCAAATCGGATTTCCAACATTATAAAAAATCACCTTGTTTTTCCGATGAAAAAACACCATTACACTTTGTGTATGGCCCCAATAGCATCCTTACTGTTGTAATCGGTTCGAATCAGAAATCGGTACTAGTATTTAAATATTTTACTAAACGAAGCGTGAATTCAGCTTATTGTTTACCAAAACGAACCCTGCTGCCACCCAATCTTGTCATCCAAAATCCCAGTGATTTCTCGTGGAAGTGCGGCGGTGGTCTCGGCTTCCAATAAAACGTCCAAATAAACGTTAACGCATTCCAGCGCCGGTATTGCCTTAGTTTGGGATCACCAGTTTTACACATTGAGCATGTTTGCATCATCTGTTGATCTTCTGAGTAATAACAGCTGAACTGGCAGTAACGGAATAACAACTTCGGGCGGTCAATCATGCTCATTATCCTGCTCAGTCTCATAAAAACGGATAAATTATTT
Source organism: Aedes koreicus (assembly GCA_024533555.2). Taxonomy (NCBI): domain Eukaryota; kingdom Metazoa; phylum Arthropoda; class Insecta; order Diptera; family Culicidae; genus Aedes; species Aedes koreicus. The sequence goes on from JAHHFK020002893.1 coordinate 39,633, forward strand.
GAATAGGATAAGACAACTGAAACTTCTCGCCCTGACTAGCTTGCTGTTCTGCTTCTCACACGCTGAATCAAACTGTAAGATATGATCAACATATATTCTCAATAATACGAAACTACAGTACCCTAAAACGGGGAAAGCGGGGTAACGGGGCGGTTTGACCCATGCCATGAATAGTTCAAATAAATATTTTTCGTTGATACTTTTTCTAACTATCAACTGTGTTTCTTAATCTAGTATTATTTGGCTTCTGAAAGCTATAGCATAGGTTTGAATATTCAGTTTTTTGATTAACCAAGAACTGAACATTTTATTGAGCATAGCTTCTTCAACTTTCAGCTAGCGGGGAAAAAAATCAATCAATGCTTATCTAATAGCTAACATTACAGATTAAGAGATATTTCCCTAGTAGCACATTTGTTTCAACCCAGTAAAGGTGACTGCTCTGTGACTCAATTAAGTCACAATAGAGCTGCTGAAACCAGTTTTGACTGTTGTGTGCTGCTTGGGGTTTTTAGATACTTTAGGCTACATAGGTTAGGTTCTAGGTTAAAGGAAAAATATTGTAATAAAATTGTTACTCGTTACTATTTAAAAACTATTAAAAAGCCAAATTACGCGAAGTTGCCTCGATTTTGTAACAAGTTGTAGCAAAAAAAAGCGTAAAAAATTGACATCCATGAGAAAAAAGTTGTAATTATATACAACTTTTTTCTCATGGATGTCAATTTTTTACGCTTTTTTGCTACAACTTGTTACAAAATCGAGGCAACTTCGCGTAATTTGGCTTTTTTATTTAGGCAAAGGAGCAATCTGACAAACATCCCAAGCAACACTAAATCGTCATATTTGGTTACAGTGACTTGATTGTGACTTAATTGAGTAGTATTGGAGTAACATCAACTGTATTGCAACAAGTTACCTTGCAACCTTCTAGAGATAAAAAATAAATAATAATATATTGAAACAAATAATAAAATTCTAAAAATAAAATCAAAACTTAGGGGGGGGGGGCAACGCCCCCCCCCCCCCCCCCTGGCTACGCCTATGTGTCGTTTCATGAAATTCACGATGTATCCACGGCTCCCTTTGAATTTTTCATCATTGTACAACTTTCCGTACAGTTTCGTTGCCTGAACCGTCAACAAATCCTGGCTAACAGGGATATGACATTCACGTTTCTGCAGAAACCAAATGTACAGAGCTTCGTCGAGAAGAGGATACTTAGCCCTTTTGAAGGTTTTCCGTTTGTCAGAAGATTATGAATTTATAAAGCTTGCTTCAGATAGAATTGGAACAAAAACAATTGCCTGTATTTCAGTTATTTATTATTGAATTCAAGATCTTTTTTTATACAAATGTAGCGTTTTCTTCATACTTTTAAGAAAAAATACGGATAAAATTATTCGTCACGGTTTCGAAGGAATTCTCGAATTTTCCCTGTAACACGGCTCATTAGGCGGCGCACACCTTCTTCGTCCATCGTTTTAGCTATCTTATTCCACCAGGTCTTCATCTGATTGATGTCTTTGACAACCTTTCCCTTTGCCTTGAGTCTCCTCTTCATGATTGCCCAGTATTTCTCAATAGGGCGGAACTGGGGGCAGTTGGGTGGGTTAAGGTTTTTCGGAACAACCTGGACCCCTTTCTCTGCATACCATTCTTGAACGACTTTGCTGTAATGACAGCTTGCCAAATCTGGCCAAAACATTACGGGATGGTCGTGGGATCGAATGAACGGCAAAATTCGTTTTTGGAGACACTCTTTTTGGTATAGTTCCGACGTCATTGTCTTATTTGTAACGAAAACTTTCGTTTTTTTGCCACAGCTGCAAATGCCCTGCCAAATCATGAATTTTCGTGCAAATTTGTCGGCAAAAACAAATTTAAATTTGGCTGGAACATCCCCCCGAGCCGTTGCCAAGTAAAATTTTTGACCTGGGATTTGCCCGAAGTCAGCCTTGACATAGGTTTCATCGTCCATCAGAAGACACCCGTCGAACTTGGTCAGCACCTGGTCGTATAGCTTCCGAGCACGGATTTTGGCCACACTATTCTGTTTTATGGTCCGATTTGGCTGTTTGCTAGCTCGATACGACTTGATTCCTTCCCGGAGTCGAGTTCTCCTCACGGTACTATGGGCAGCACCGAATTTTCTGGCCAAATCACGGTCCGACAGATTGGGATTCCTCTTAATCGTCTTCAAAATCTTACCACGCAGTTTCCGGTCGACAGTTCCACTCCGACGATTGGCTTGAGGCTTCCGAATCGTCGTCAATGTTTCCTTATACCGTTTGATAACGCGCCATACGGTATTTCTGGGCAATTTCAGCTGTTTAGCTAGCCCAGATGCAGACCACAATGGATTTTTCAAATAACTGTGCACAATTTTTTTCCCTTCTTTCGGCTTCCATGTTGATTGTTTACAAAGTACAGTCGATTTGCGGAATGTCAAAAATACATACGTGAAGCTGACAAAATTCCCGACACGTGGCCGCCAAGAACTTCCAAATCCGTCCACTAGGAGCGCCACAATATGAGCCAAAGTTTGTTCCAATTCTAAATGAAGCAAGCCTTATGAGAAATGTCAAGAATTTTTTTTTGGGGATTAATTGAGATTCGGGGTTTTTTTAAAGGGGTGAGGGGAAAAAAAGAAAAAGGGGGTGTTTGAGGAAGAGGGGAAAAAAAAGGGGGGGGGTGGGTGTTGTTTGTGTGGGTGCTATACTTCCGCCTTATTTCGATCATAGCTAACCCTCTGTCGAAATCTTGCAAAATTTTTGCTTTTGTAGCAAATGTTAGAACAATTCTGCTCCTCTTCCCTTTCACTGCAACTTTCACCATTTTTTAGAATTGCATTTTCTGAACACCACAGACGGAAACACGACTGCCCAGCACCAAGAAAAAATTGCTCAGTTTGCTACGATTGTCAAACTAAGTGTCAGTGTGAAAAGCGTTCCACAATAACGTGTGGGCGTAGCGACGCGTCGAGGCGTAACGTTTTAAAACAAATCAATATGATTAAGGAACCATAACAGTATGCTTTTGAAGCATACATACTACAAACTGTAACAATAGAAAGCAATGTTTTTGGACATTCATTACATTTCATAAACAATAGTAAAACTTGTTGTATTAAGTTACCATGGCTGCTAAAATGAAGCTAAAGGTTGAAATGTATGTAATAGAAATGGTTATTTTCTATGCGGATAATTTTTTTTTTCACTTGTCAAGATGCTACTGCATAATAAAAACAAAAAAAAAAATATATTATTTCAACTTTCTTTGATTGCTGTTCTGATTTTTTTGTAATTCGATTATCCGGAGGATTCGATTATCCGGAGTGAAAAAAGGGATACTCCGGATAATCGAGTCCGACCTGTACTTTAAACTACAAAAATAAAATAAAAACTTTAAATCCATCATCATCATCGAAGCAAAAGTAAAGTTTGTTTGTGCCCAATGACAAATATTAAACCTTTAACAATAAATCATAAAAAATATCCATTGTAATAACATCGTCTGGATACAAAATTAGTCAAGAGTAGAAAATTAACAGTGTAGCTGATCAAAAGATAGCTTCGACGTGTGAAATACATTGTCTCTTAAAATCTGTTAGTGTTGCTGCACGTTTGATGTGTATAGGCATCGAATTGAAAAAAAACATTTAAACCTTTAAAAAACAACGAATTTTGTGAAGCTCCGTACAAAACATATGTGTTTCTAACATCATCTGCGGTTTGAGTGTTATATCTATGAATATCACTTCCTCTTTCAATTCGATTACACAAATATTGAGGCAGCAAACAGTTAATTACTTTGAAAATGAACACCATTGTCAAATACGCAACTCTCTGCTTCACCGATAGCCACTGTAGGGCATCTGACAAAAAAGAGGAGGAAGTGAACCTATTGCATCTCAAGATCAAACGGATTATCTTATTTTGCAAACGCTGTTATCTCGATATTTGTGTTTGATTGGCTCAAAACAAAATGGAGGGGCAAAATTCAATGTGAGGAGAGATGATAGATTTGTACAATTGTTTTTTACTAGCAATAGTTAAATCGTTTCTCAATCGGCGGAGAATACCGTACTTCTTGGCTATTTTCTTGATGACATCGTCAATGTGAGATTAAAATTTTAATCCATCATCAATAATCACGCCAAGATATTTAATCTCATGAACGCGATCAATTGTCTCATCATCCCAGTCCGCCCTTGTTCTGCGAAATGTTAACAATAGGGAGGAGAGAAGGCAGTCCCACGCTCCCTATCCAAATCGTTTCACTTGGGTACCCTGATGGTCCCTCCCTTTCCCCGTTTTATGTTATTTAATATTTAGTATATTTTGTACACAAATATTAAGATATTAAGATATTATAGAGAAAAAAAGGCGTAAAAAGAGCAGCTACAGTAAGTCAATACGAGAACATAATATGCGTATGTATAAAATATATCTGACATCCAATGGATTGTTACTGAAAAATAAATAAAAATTAGATATGTATTAATATCCTACTAGTTCCGGAAAAGCTGAAAACCGTTTAGATCATTCCAAATATCTAAGATAAAATTTCAATAAAAGATATTATTTTATAAGACATGTTGTAATATTTAAATATTTTTTCTTTATAATGTTCTAGTAACATTTCAATGATAGCAATTGGAATGATCGAGGAGTCCTGTTGGATGATTTCTGAAATAAATGACTTATCTTACCATAATACCACTAAACACAATATTTAAATATAATCCTACCTTGTTTTTTGGGCACAGGCCATTTTTTTTGGATTTTGTGGTTTAAGTTTTAAAGTGCATTTTTAATTGGATTTTTTTTTTTTCGGGCGGGGAAAAAAATTGAGCTCCGGTTCCGGTCTTGTTCCCCGGGGCGGGGGTGTGGTTGTGAGAGAGAGGAGCCAAACGGGTGATTTTTTTTTAAAAAAAAAATAATAAAATATTATATTATTTTTTATAAATACACACTCCGTGTCGCACATGTATTTTTCGGCGGCGTCTTTTTTTTGTATGTGTCTGGGGGGGGGGGGGTGAGGTAGACGGGGGGCGGCCGCGCTCTTCTGCTTATGTCTACTCTCCATATTTTAATTTGTTTTTTCCCTCTGTTCGGGACATAAACCACTGCGACCAGTATTTTGATCTATTGTAGTATATCCCGTATCCTTTGTTTAGTGCATGTCGAGTTACTTCATCACTATTGAGAAATGATGAAGTATTCGGTGTTTTTTTTACAGTTGTCTTTGTTTGTTTTGTTGGCTATGAATCGAGTTTTTTTTTGAAAGTTTCCGCTATTTAAACCCTTTGTGAGTGACAGCACTCTTCAAAGGCGCGCCCCTTTATCAGTCAAAACCGGATTCATTGCAAACAAAACAAACAATGACTCCGATACTGACCATACATCAGAATCCTAGTCCTAACCACTTCAAACTATAGAACATCAAATAGAAAATGAGAATTCGCATAAATGAAGACTAATCATGTTTTCCTTATTCCAAGCTCATCCTCGGTGGGTCAATCCGAGTATTGTCGCTTTTCACAAGACATAAAATGTAATAAGGACTAATATACGTTCCTTTGACTACAAAAACAAATATGTTCCCTAGTTTGAATTAATTCGGACTAAGGTTCGGTGGTAGATCTGATACCCCGTAACGCACCACGAAAAGGTGATCTACCAGCGTTACGGGTAAGCCCAATTTTATATAAAGCGGGAAAATAGTTTTTTTATGAACTTTTTTTTTTTGGGTTTTTAAATAAGGGAAGGTGGTGAAAGGGGGCCTTCTCCCAAACCAGTTCCAAATGCGTTTCTCAATGGCATGTGTATTCCATGCCCATCTTCGCCAGCATGAAACAAGATTCAATCGAACAAGCCGAGTACCTAGCAAACAGTTGTCCAAGCATGAGATTTTTCTCCCCCAAAGAGCCAAAGAATTTAAACCGTACCGAACTGCACTCTCAGAAAGACCATAAACAAGCATCACCACCAGCAGTGAGTACGGTTTGGAATTCTATTGTTCTCCTTAAAAAGAGATCTTGCACATATTTTCAGGGCGGATCTTACGCAATTTTTCCTCGTTCGTAGTTCCAACCACGCGCCGAGTCGGCTGCACTGCTGCGGTGCGGATGATTGTTTGAACTCAATCAACATTTGTTATAAAGACCCCCCCCCCCCTCCTTCAACCCTCTGAATGCACTGCTGGTTACCGGCTTAGGCACTCTTGTTTTTTGCTCAAGTTGTTTATCGCGCGGTATGGAGGAACAAGAGCAGCTACCAGAAGACGGTGAACCTTGTTATGACTGCTGGGTATATTAGAGGAACCTGTTGTGCTCGCGATCTAATATTGCTTGCAAATGTTTGCAGAGCAGAGCTCGGCGCTCCGATGTTGGTGGTAGACAGATGGAGGTCGGACCAACCGGAGGGAAAAGCTCTTTTTGATCGTTTCCATTACAATCAATTGAACAAACACTCGAATCACGAATGTACGTACCCACAGCCCAGCCCGTCGGACAAGAGCCGGGGAAAAAGGCCGACTTTATTTAGCCTGCTTTTGCCTGATGGAAGCCGAAGGCGCGCTCGACCTTCTTTCCGCTTGTTGGGCGCACTTTTACAACCGCACTAAACACACATTAGGTGCACTATGGGCTAGGGATGCTATATTGTTGCAGTGGCTTGCTGTATGCTGTACATCTGCAGCTTCTGTTAGCAGGTCCAGGGTTTTGAAGCACTTAGTCGAATAGAATTTTGATGGTGAATGTGGTTTGATTGGACATTTTTCCAAATAAAATTATGTAATAGCACTACTTCGTTATTGTCTTTAAAATTCACAAAATTCTATTTAGTTGAAAACAACCGATGTTGTGTTTTGAGTATGAGTGACAAAAAATTCATGGCAATCTCAAGTATGAGACTTGCTTGCCGAACTCAGATATGATTGTATTCTCGCAAATGATACTCAATAAATCGGATTTGAAAATGATTTTTGGAACACTGGTCATTACTCAGCTGTTTTTAAACCAATCGACTTGATAAATTTCTTATGCGACATTGCCTGTAAACGCTTATCAGTCTAATATTTGCTGGAATTCATATCCACGCAGGATCGATGACGCGTGGTAACAGGTGCAAGTATACCTGATTGGGGGATTGGAATCAAATGGATGATAGATCAATAGGATGATGTGATATCGCTTCGGAAATGATTACCCAGTTTGTTGTTGTTGTTGTGGTCGTTTTAAGTGTTAGCGTTGAGAGCAAAAAACTTCTTCCTTTCACGTCAAATTGAAAGTACTCACTAGTTTTGTTACCTGCGCGGGCGAAGTGAAAACTTATTTTGATGTTCATTTTTCTCCTGTTGAAAAATGAAACGAGTATCTTGTAACTCTGATGTGCTAATAAGTATAATGAAAAACAAGATTTCCAACAACTAAATCAGTTATCGTTTTTTTGCTGTTAAAATGTACCAATGATGCTAACAGGAAATAAGTTTTACATTATTTGGTTTTTATTTACTTCAAATAAATAAATGAAAACCTGCTGTATTATCCAATTTGCGTTGTATTTTTATTTTAAAGGTATTTACTGAACATTACAGTTGATTAACATACTATGGATTTACTGAATAAGTTGATTCTATATTCTTTTCAACCATACCAAAGTATGCTTGAGTTAAGAAGCTAACATTTGAAAATTCAATGAAGTACAAAATATGATAGGTTTTATAGTAACAAGTGAAAAATTGATGTAAATGATATATCAGTTTGCCTCGTGACATTTTAATGGCGTTTTTTGGTATAAAATCAAAACAGATAAAATTTAATTCAAGTCTAATCTAATCTAATCTAATCTAATCTAATCTAATCTAATACAAACGCAGTCAGTATGAGAAAACATCCAGGAAAGAATTGGGTTAGATGACGCCCAATTATTTTCTTTTGTCAATAATGATGCTTGCAGCATATTAAAGACATGATACAAACGTCAAAGCAGCCAAGCCTACTGCGTTGCATTAACCGCAAAAGATGCTTCTGTAAAATGAGTTGGATTCAAATGAACAGATTTGAACCACATCAAATTTTGTGAATTTACAGGGGAGGAAGGATGTGTGGATATATCGTACCATAAGCTCCATGTTATGCCAAGTTGAGATAATAGAAATGTTCGATACTATAAAAGTTTTATCACAATAAAAATAAAGTTTTGAACGATCTCACCAATGTCTCTTGTTTCCTGAGCTGTTTCTACTGTTACCCGAGGGCCGATCGTCGTGCAGGATCATACTGTTTTTCAGCATTCCATCCACCACAGTCGGCATTTCCATTATCCTACATCCCATCCATATGATTTTCGGTGGCCAACAACGACGTCCGTTGTTTTTGCCAGACGATGAGCTTCAACCCAATATCTAACAAGCACGGGATTTTCTCCGGAACTTTTTTCCACGTTTACCCCAATGACACGTTTGGATCAATATCACAATCAGGTATCAATTCATAAGTGCTTTCAAACTGGCCACGGAATCACACGTGATCGACACGAAGCTCTCCAGCGTTCCTGTGACTTCCGGAATGTCGGTGCGTCTCCGAGACGTTTCACAATTCGGATTCCAATAATGATGTCTTTTTAAACTCCGAGGTCACCTCCTTGTAAAATTTCACAGCCTGCAAGGTGTACTTCAGACCAAGTGGTTCTACAACAGTGACCGAATTTCAAATTTCTGGTTTCATATTGATTGTTGGAGTTATCGTGAAACGGGGTAACATTGATTAACGGGATAGCATTTATCGTTCTGGGTTTCGTTTAAAGTTGATGCGTAGACAATTTTATGTGAAAGTGAGATCAACAATAATATTGATGGAATTGGAATATGCGGCTCCATTGAATGATTTAACATATTTATGATAACAAAAAGTTGATTTTACTGAAAAAAAACTCAGGTACTCAGTAGCACTCAAAACAAACATTCAAACAAATGGCCATAGAGTTACACCGACTGATGTTCATTACCATTTACAGTGGTTTTTTGTTGTCTGGCCAGGTATCACTAAACTTCATCATTTGAATAATGCCGATAAAATGCTCCCATGCCAGAAAAATTAATGGTTTTTTGAGAGAAGTCCAGTTACTTTTAGGGTCTGGCCTACATTTAGGCGTAGTCATGCATTTCATCTAATATATTTCATATTTTCTGTGGAAATTGAACCTCACTTGAATATTTTAACGTAAATTTCAGATTCAGAGTATCAAAATTTAATATAAAGTTTTCTAAAAAAAATCCTTTCAAGGCCTATGCGGTTACCACATATCGATGCTTCTAACGATTTCACAATTTAAATTACTCAAAATATTAGAAAAACAAAACACTCAACATGACGAAAAACATGCTGTTTGACGGATATCAAATTGTTTTGAAATTTTTGAAACATACAAAGCTGGTATTATATATGAATTAGTTCAGAAAAATTGAAATTTTTCAATAGTTGCAGAAAAAATTGAAATCTCTCAATAGTTCAGAAAAAAAAACTCAACCTCACCAATTGATAACGACTATTCGATTGAATTTTAAATTATAGCTGAGAATTTTTAACTGAAATAACATTAACAGTTTTAGTTCACAATTGATTGTTCTTCTTCATGAATTTCTTTTTTTACACGTTTGGGAATCGTATCCGTTAAAAATCCATACCTAGTTTGGTATAATTCTGCAACACTAAATATGCACGTTTCATTTGAGACTGTACTCGGTAATCGCAGAACGCGTTGAATTGTTAGATAAAATTCTTCAACACCAAGTGAGGTAAAATTTCTGTGGTCTTAAAAAGCGTGGAGTTGGCATTGCAGATCGTTCATAAACCACGTTGTCTTTTTGGAAAGGGAAGAGGGGAATGGAGTTGGCCAGAACACATGCGCCATATAATTTTCTAAAAAATGTATGGACAAAGAACCACAAAGGGTAAGGTTCCGAAAATCACCACTATGAGAACACGTGGTTTATGGACCATCCCTAAGCATGACCTCATGAGCTTGAGCATGATTGGCCGCCCGAGCTTGCTACCCTGTTATTGCCAGATCAGCTGTTATTACACAAAGAACCAACAGATAATGCTTGGGACTAGCATACATCCTCAATGTGTAAAAACAAATGATTCCAAACCAAGGCAATGCCGACGCCAGCCTCGCCCGAATGCATAATAAATAAGGAAACGGTAGGAATATGCTGACGGAATACTCACTTTGAAGGACGCCGCGGAGTCCACTGCACTTCCACGAGAAATCACTGAGATGTTGGATGAAAATGGATGGGTTAACAGCAGGATCCATTTTGGTGAACGGTGTGCTGAATTCAACTGACGTCGACTCACGAATAATATATATTCAACTATGCTCCCGGTTTATTCTCTTTACAGAGTAAAATTATTCACATTTTGGCACCGATTTAAACCAACAGTAAAGATGCTGTTAGAGCCACTCACAAATCGACAAAGATTTTTCATTAGGGCCCAACTTACATACGTAAATAATGGCTTTCCCCGCGAATTTCTCGTCATTGAAACGTCCTAATCGATCCACCACGGTCATTTTGAAGAGAAGAAATGCGTCACCTATCCGATAGAATTGAAGACTTACATCCCAAGTTTTATTGCTAACACCATCCAGCTTTATTAAGTTTTATTAAAGTGTTATGAAAGCCACTTGAAATCAATTTGTTTTATTATGGCACCAAGAGGTGCCAATAGATTTCATATTTTAGTCAGGTTTATGAGAACCTACACAGCTTGTTTAAAACGATCTTAAAACTTTGTTTATCAAATTCCTCAGTTACTCCTATCAAAGGCTTTATTTCGACTTTATGAACTTGTAAAATGCTTTTTTGAAATTCCGTTTTAGCACTCATTAATATTATCTTATTATGGTCTGCTGAAAAAGCATTTTAAAACCATTTTGCCTCCATTAAATGCACTAAACGGCAAATTGGCATTAAAGGAAGTCGCCATAAGACCAAATAGTTTTTATAATAGTCATTCCGTAGAAAAATTGACTTTATGGCAAAACTTTGATTTTTTTTCCAATCGTCATATTGAAATATAAGAATAATTGACATGTGATAAAATAAATACATCAAATTGTCAATGATATGCAAATAAACTATAGATCGGAGACTGATTTCGGTTTTCTTTTAGATAACCTTATTATGATTCCATTAATTTTCAGGAAATTAATTTATCGAATATATTTGTTTTAATTTGGTTTATGTTGTTGTAAATTCGCATATTTTCCGAGGCACATTAATTTTCGGCTCTTGTGCCAATATTTACCATAAAAATAAATGTGCATATAATTTGGAGCCTTAAACGCTGTAGAAAACAAAATTTGTTTTGGATATTTTGCTATCAAATAAAATTTCCCGCAACACTAGACCTTTTTTTTTTACTGCTAAATGAATCAGAAGAGCAGAGAATCCAACAAAGCAGAACAATAAAAACCAACCACGATATCACAGTGAAGTTTGACTGCTGTGGCCATTTTTGACAAGCTGGTTTTCATGGCAGCCAAAAAAGGTTTTATGAAGGTTCTCAAGTGGTCATAACATCTTTCACTAGAACATTTTTCAAATCTTTATGGTTTTATAAAGGTTTTATTGACTTGTTTTTACAACCGTCTATAGAGTGGGCCACTTTGTACAAATTTTGGCTTTAAAGAAGCGCAGAGGAGGCGTTGGTAGACAAAACAGTTTTGAATGCAAGGCTTCATCAACAAAGCTGGGAGTGAATGCTATACGGCTGGAATAAAACTAAAATTGTTACTTGGGATGGGCAGCCTTTGTGCCACGACAAATTTATTGAAGAAGCCATTGTTTACGTTTGTCAGTTAGGCCCTAATTAAAAATCTTTGTCGAAATGTGGGTAATTTATTTCAGTAGAATTCAAAAATACGTTAAAACATCGAGTTTAAGGACCGATTAAAACCAACATTAGAATGATGTTGGTGCCATTTACAAGAATTAATGGTTTGTATCAAAAGAATACAAAATTTTGTTATAATGTCGAGTTTGAGAACCGATTTAAACCAACAGTAAGGATGCTGTTAGGGTCACTCACAAGTGTAGGTGGTTTATTGCAGTAGAATTTAATAAAAGGCAGATCTAAAAAATATGTAATTACCTTTCTTTTGCGTAATTAGTGGTTCAAATTGGCCCAGTGGTTCAAAAGTTATAAATTTTTGAAAAAAATGCATTTTTAAAACAAGTCATTTTTGAGGTAACATAAATATGACTTGCTAAGTCATAATCAAGTTACTACAGCTAATTATGATCGTAGTGTGCTACTTGGGTGACGCAAAAATGATCACCTTACTGACAAAATAAAAAATACTGGACTAATATTTTTGGATAAGGAACTAAACTAACAATTATTATGATGTTTTTCGTCTTTTTTCTATGGAATTTCCGTATAAGAACCGCTCATTGCACGATAACGTGATTCCTGTTCCACCAACTTTTTCTACTTCTTCTTTTTTCTGTTAGGTGGCTTTCAGACTTATAGACTGATTCACCAGCAGAGGACGGCACCTCCACCCTACATATCGCAATCATCAACACATGGATCGGGACCAACGGATTTACTTCTCGAAGGAAGACGTGACCAGAGATTTTTTAGCCTCAGAAAACGGTCAACTCTGGGATTGAATCCAGACCCACTGGGGTGTCAAGTAGATGACGCGTTCCACTATCTCAAATCCACGTCACGTGCTATGTATGAAAACAAAAACTTGCCGCTATAGGTAGAAAATAAGAAGTAACACGAATTAAAAAAGGCAAAATTAGTTATGACAGCTTCTCGCAGCTTAATGTTTATCCTTATCTGTAGAATTCTCTAGCTAAGAATAATGGGAAGTGTACCTCTCATTAAATCTAAGATATCTTCTACTCACGAAGGATTCCACTGAACCTCCATATTTGAAGACAGACTCCATATTTGAATCTAATCTCACACAATTCTTGAAAGCATCCTGGAATATGACGACTTCTTGAAAACATAATTTTTCTTGTCACCGGCCAGGCCGACTGCGTATCATGTGCCGCAGAGAGGACTCCAAGAAATTCCAGTAAGAGTGTCTGAAATCGCTCTACTACTTGGAATCAAGGAAAGGAAGAAAGCGTGGATCTCCCGTACCAAACGCTTCCATATAGCGTTAAATAATGTGAAAATTTGTATTTTATCGTTGGGAGCGTAGATGCTAGAAAGATTAGTTTATGCTCCATTTGCCTGTAGGTGGACTTTTGGCATTTGAAGCAAAAGTCTGGCAATAATTTGCCAAGGTTATAGCGCCTTATCTCGCTCACTGAAATTGAAATTGAAATTTAAAATTTACAGAATAATGCATTTTAGTTATATAAAAGTCCAATAATACAATATAAGGAACAATCCACGCCAGTCCATCCAAAACTACGACTGGGGGACCTGGTAAAAATAAGAGTCCGTAGATGCATTTCGTCACCTCTGGCAACTTTGCTTCCACTGGTATTCAAGCTCATCGATTTAGCTCCACCCCGGGGGAGACTTGGTCTTATACCCAATGTTTTCATTATCTCCAATCCGCTCACCCAATCGCAATGCTTTGCGATATAGTGGACGGATTATTATAATTTGAGATAACTCAATGCAGACGTCTTCCAAATTTGGCAGATCGACAGGCAATCGGAGACCCACCTGGTACCTCATAAAAAAATGCCTAGAGGGGGACCGGAAGATTTGATGAGCTACCTCCCCCAAACCACCATATTTGAAGAAAGAGGAATAAACGAGAGTGATAGTTGTGATCATGTGAATTGTGAGTGAACTTGAAGCTTCTTCTCGCCAACAAAATTGTTATCCGAAAACTCGTGTTTTAGTTGACTGTCGTGAGTGTCAAAATTAACCAGATTAGTGGTACACACCGCCTATTTTCTATAAAATGCCTCACGCGTTATGGCCGTTATGAAACAATGTTTTAGTCAAGGATTAATGTCATCCAGAAAAGGTCTGCTACTGGCTTATTGGTATTGATAAAATGTGAAAATTTGAAGCAGTGTTCATGCACCATCGAAACGCTTATAGATGTCTAGTTTTATCCGGACGTGACATTCGATTGCTCAAAGAAGTAAAACAACAATTTGGATTTCACATCCGCAAATTGTCTGTTGTTCGAGATCTTATTTGATCAAAATCGATCACGGGAGGACCAATGGTGCTGACTCAGCTACTTTATCAGACGACAGCATATTGCGATGTTTCCTTTCAGAAATATCATTTTCATCCCACTTAATTGCATCCCTGGCCCACTGTGCAGTGTAGACCAAGGAGAAATAGTGAATTTACCCGGCGAATTGTTTGCTGCAAGCGCTCTCTCCATCGCGATTCGACTCTTTACAACAGCAACAACATCGGTAAAAGGCAGTAATTTTGTGTTTGGCTAGACTTGGATTTGTTTGATTTGGCTTTAATGGCCAATAAACAAAGCCATATGGGCAGGCGGCTAAACGGAATATATTTTCGAGAGTCTCCTCTGGTTTTTGGGTCACCCAAAACAAGTGTGAACTTGGCATTACTTCAAATAAGCCAGAAGAAAGGGGAGATATAACACTCACCGTTCAAAGGAAAATGGGGCAGCCTAAAACGCAGTCTAATCATTTTCTTCAATTACCTGATTACTTGCCGTTTCTGTAACCGTTCGCTATCACATTGAATGAATTTCGATCAACCGACAAAAATCACAATCACGGCATTAAGGCCCAATTAAGGAACCGAATCACTCACGCTCCGCTCTCGGTACCACACCTAGTTTGATCCAACAGTTTTCAACAGATTCCTCCGTGGTGGACAGTATTGTGAAAGTGCCAACCGCACAATCCCAAATTATGTAACGGCATTCCCACCCACCCACATAATGACGACAATACAAAGTCTGCGCACTTCATGATCAGCTGGACTCGTGAAACCGATGGGACTGAGATACCTTAATCGAAACATAATCGCTTTATAACCGTCATCAGAGAGGTGATCCGACGTGCGCCGCACATCGCATTGTGACGCACATATTTTTCGGATTGCAACTACTCAAACAATACCCTTCGCTCCACGATTGTCGCAATTGTAATCGTAAAAAGAGCGGGAGAGAGAGAGACGTAGAAAAGATAAACATAAATAATTCTGTTAATTAGTTTTGTAATAGCATTTTTGAGGACTCCAGAAGGTGTGCCCACAGCTCTACATTAGGCTAGACGAATGTTAAAAGTTTGTGACGAACTATTGCATCTTTAATGGACGCCATTAAAAACGCGATTGCTTTGGCTCGATGGAAATTACTCTGCAAAGCTACGAGACGAGATTTGATGGAAAAACAGATAAACAACGATAAGTCGTCTACAATTACTGCTTGGTTAGACAACAGACAGCAGCACTTAAAAAATTGGCGTTCTCAGCATAAATTTACGTTTTCCATAATAGAATTCAACCCCTCGCTTGATGCATTTCACAGTTGATCAATTTGACAAGTGACTTAAAATTAAATTTCATTAATAATAAATTCATTTTTAATAAGTATCTACATTTTAAATTAATCGTAGCTTTTCCATAAATATATTATTTCCGCTTGTCTGCAAAACACGCTCGGAATTATCACCGCAATATTCGCTGTACCAGCGCTCTTTCGACCCTTGTTTCAGACTGTTTTCTTTCGGGGCTTACAGAGTGGGCCAAAACTGCTTTTTAAATTAGCTTAAAAACTCGGTTGCTGGCGGCAACTTTTCTGACTACTTCTTCTCAAAATTCACGGAAAGGGTTGTATCATTTTTCTAGCAATATGTTTCCACTTCCAACCCACCGTGCACCGAAGCGTATTTATGCACCTGAGTCGGTTCAACCCTGACTCGGACATGGGGCCGGAGACGACAAGGTGCGAATTAATCTCGCCACGGTCGCTCTGAATGAATTGTCGTGTAGCCGTCGTGATCGTCGTTGGGTTGTGGGACTGCATTCCTTTTGAAGAGAAGGAGGCTGGGTGGAAAGATGTGGTCAGCCGAAGAGTGCTCTGTTTTATATAATCTTCATTTGTGGCCTGGCGAATAATGTAGCATAATCATGATGATAAATATTCAGGTGGACGGAGCGAAGGTATTTCTGGGTCTGTGGTCCGATAGGTTTGTATCATTTTGGTCGGGGTGTAATTCTGCTTAACGAAACTGTACCTTGAGTTGCAGCTGGGTTGTACGACAGAAATGGCGAGAAAGGGTTGAATAGTAGGTGTTCTGTTGTTCTGTTGTGTTCGCCGGGGGGGAGAGAACTAGGGGGGCGGAAAGCCGGGATTTGTGGGGGGGGGGGATAAGGTTTGGAGGAGTGTGGGGTAATAAAGACTGTATTCGATGAAATTTGGACACACAAAATAAGTCACCAAAAATTTTCCTTGAGCCCGATTCTTTTCAAACTTTCTGGAAATAAAGTTCTACTAAATGGTTAAGTTTTGGCATCATTGGTTTATTGAACCTCTTCTCCCAACCCAAATGACCGCACCTTTGCCTTCACCCCTTTCATCAAATTTTGGGCAATGATAGAACCGACTTGCATACTTACTTTTAACCACACTTTCTTTAGTTCAAGTTAATTTTCTATCAGTTTTGGAGTTTTTAACGAGCTTTGCCTTCATGATTGCCCAAAATTTTTTCAATTGGGCAGAAGTTCCGGAGTGTTTGGAGGGTTGACGTCTTTTGGTACAAAAACTACATTATTATCAGTCTAAGACGGGCCGGGCATAGTGGCAAGATGCCAAATCCGGCCAAAACAGTGTCGGGCCATCGTGAGATCTCTAGAAGGGCAGAAGTCGTTTTTGGAGGCATTCGTCCTTGTAGATTTGTCCGTTGAAGGTCCCAGAGGTGATGAAGGGCTGACTCATTTTGCCACATCCGCAGATCGCTTGCCAGACAAGGATTTTTTTGGCGAATTTCGACAGTTTCTTCTTCCGTACACTCTCCGGAACGGCCAACTTAGAGGTGGCGACGTAGTGTTCCTGTTCTGGCATTTGTTTGGTGTCGGCTTTAATGTAGGTTTCATCGTCCATCACAATGAAGAACGGTTTTGTGAGCCACTCTCTGTACAGTTTTCTTGCACGAGTTTTGGCCACCGAGTTCTGTTTATCGCTCCGGTTCGGTGCCTTCTGGACCTTGTACACATGTAATCCAGAACGTTTCATTGTTTTCTGCACAAAACAAACTGAAACTTTCGCCTTTTTCGCAACATCCCTGATCGAAATGTTGGGATAACGCTTGAATTGGTTCAATACCATCCTGGCCTTCTCCGGACTTGATGTGCCACGTTTTTTGCCCCTACCATTTTTCCGCTTGGTTGTCTTACGGTCTTTGAACGTTTTGATCACATGAGATACGGTTGAATGTGCGATTCCGAGCTGTTTTCCGATCCATCGATGAGAAGCGTTTGGGTTTTCGAAGTGAGTGCCCAAAATTTGTTTGCTCTCTATTTCTTCATTCGAAGCCATCACTGAAATCACTCGACCGATTTTCACAAAACTCATTACACAACACAATGAAATACATTCAGTTAAAATTTCAATAATTTTTACCCACACGCTAAAAAGTTACGAACAATTGCGTGTGTCCAAATTTCATCGAATACAGTCTTTACTATATTTTATTTAGTCTAAAGAACCATGAAACCCTATGCTATTAGTGTGAGGCTTTACTATGGGTTCTCCACGAAAATTTATAGAAACTGCAGTTCGGTTCGAATTAACTGTTGATAATATTTTGTTTGTTGAATGTCCAAGTTGTTTGTATTACAAAAGTGTTAAATGGATCCTGTGTTTAAAATTACACTAAACATAGAGCGAATTACAACAAAAAACTAACCAAACACCGGGGGGAACAGTAGGGTTTTTTCGGTTGGGAGAAATCCCCCACTGGCTGTGACGGGAATCGAACCCTCCTTTTTTTTAACTCCTTGAAAGGGGGGGGACGCCGCCAACCACCTGACAAGGAAGATGAGGTGGGCGAATGATTTGGCAATGTTCTACGGGATGCTTCCTTTTAAAGCAACGCCATGTCGAACCAATGCGTGGTAATGAAAATGTCCATGAGCTCTACCGACTAAACATACTCTTTAGTCGGTAATGATTTGGTCGTCCTGAAAAGGACGGATTTTTGTTGTTTACGGAAGGAACATGGTTCGCGATCGAAATTTTCTTCTCGGTCATCTTGGGCTGCAGTACACCACTATGTGAAAGTCACGCCGGAGAAAAGTTTGTTTAGCTTCTCGTCGTTGCGGATGGCTAGCTGCAGGAGACGTGGGCTGATTGTGGTTTTCTTATTGTCACACTCCTGCTGATAGGTAGTAGAGTGTGCTGCAGCTTAGAGCTGATATATATCACTGCTTCTTCTTCTTTTATTTTTGAGAGGGACTTTAACCCTTCGGGTCATTCGTCCCTCGATAGCTGCTCGCCTTGCCGGGCCCGTTTTATATAATGGCATCGAAGGCAATGCGAATCAAAAAAGGAGGGGCCTCCTTTTTTTGCCCCGGGCATCCCCGGGGAAATGAATTCTTGGGTTTGCTTTAGGGCGGGGGGGTTAAAACCCCCCTTTTCCAAACCCGGGAAAAAAAAAAAGGCCCCCCTCCAAAACCCCCCCAAAAGGGTTGGGACACGGTTACTTTTATATCTGCAAAATAAAAAAAAAAAAAAACAAAAAAAAAAAAAATCAGATCTTTTATCTTAACACTGAAAATTTATATTCGTAAATTAGCTTTCACTCGTTTCGTAAACAAGGATTTTGTACACAAAACAAATGTCTCGTATATTGTATGAAACATTCATATTGCTTTTTATCTGGTGAAATGCTATCATTACACCTTTTTGTATAATGCACGAAATAAATTTCGTAAAGACCAGCCAATCGCTGTGTTGCTGCTGGGATGGGCGGGAATAATTTATTTATCCAGAAATAAAAATTAAAGCGCTGTCGAGAGTTAGAACTTCATGCTCATTAATCAAGTATCTTCTCACAAGTCACCATGGCCTAGTGAGATCAACCACGGATTCAGTAACAGCTCTTTCCAGAAATACAGGATCGAATCCCATGTCAGAAACATTAAAAAAAAAAAACGCTGGACAACTCCACGTGGTTGCGCTTTTTTTTCAATTTTATTTTGAGTCGATATAGTAGATCTGTCAGTCATTCATGCAACCACCAGAGAGACGCTTCTTTTTAATTTGTGACAAAATATTCGTAGCTCTTTGTGTTGTTTTCGTATAATGCACGAATGTTCTTTCTGTGTCAACAAATGCTTCGTGCTTTTGACAGTTGCGAGTGTGCCATTAATTACGAAGGTTTCTTCATAAAAACAACAAATCAGTTTCGTTGCAGAAAACAACGAATAGATTCGTTAGTTCTACCTTCGATTTCGTAATATGAACTAAAATTAATTTTCAGTGTACCAGCAACCAACCTAATCTTTTATCTGCAACTAATCCATTATGTACTAGGAAACAGGACCAACCTAAACTACCCTCTGCACTGAATATGTATACAAATCGTCGGTCTGCCGTGTTGCATTTCGGCTCGAATTAACTGTTAATATTTCGTTTATTGAATGTCAAACGTGCTTGCTAGTGTTGACATGGCGAATAGAGATTTCACTATGGATACTAATTGAACATTTTGGCCATTTTTTTCCGGGACGTGGCTTTTCGAGCCGGTGCGTGGTACTGAAAATTTTGGACAGCTCTAGAAAAATTTCAATCAAACATACCCTTCTTTAGTTGGCAAATTGATTTGGTCGTCCTGAAACGGACGGATTTTACTTGTTTACGAAGGGAACATGGTTCGCGATTGAAATTATGTTCTCGGTCTTCTTGGGCTGCAAGACGGCCTGGGTGTTTGGCAGCACGTAATACTACGATAAAAATAGACATTTACACCGTCTTCAACTCGAGGTTGTACAGACTGGACATCGAACATAGAGCAGTGGTTCCCAACCTTTTTAGGCTCGCGACCCCCTTTTTTGAATCAGTAATGGCCCCGCGACACCCTTGGAAAACTAATGTGATTATGTTGCGATAAAAAATAAATAAATACATCAATTTACGATCTTTTTGATTTATTAGGACATTTTATGTTATAACCAGGGAAAAACACTCTTAGTGTGATTACTGCGCCTGGATATGGGGCACAAGATTTGAAATTCGGGGCTGTGTTTGAGACAACGCCAATCTCATTTCATCTCCAACGTTCAGTCTGTTTCTTGTCTTCGTTTTGATTTGAAGTAGGGTTGAAAATCCGCTTTCACAAAGGTATGTTAACACGAATGGGATTAGGATATTCAATGCCTCCATGGAAAATTTGGGGTACGAGCCATACATAGCACACCAGAACTGGCTCAGTTCGTTTTCATGAAACAAATCGCGAGACGAAGAATCGTTTTCAGGTCCAAGTATTCATCCTGTATCTCATCTGGAAGGCTAGCCACATCCAATGAAGATGAAAACGGGTTGCGTACTAAAGCAGCTACTTCTTGCTTCAACTCGGGGAAATACTTCTCAAATTGCTGCTCCAGTGAATCCAAATGTGCAATAATGTCTGCTTGGAGAGCCGAAGTCTGCTCGCTTGCTCCTTTATCGGTCATATTGCACAGACGATCAAATGTGGCAACATTTCCCATCTTAACTTTTAGGCGCCATTTTTTTAGTTTTTCCGCGAATGCATGAAGATGATCTTGGAAGTGAACAAGATTGGATTGTTTGCCCTGAAGTTTCAAATTCAGCAAATTCAGATACTCAAAAACATCAGCTAAGTAAGCGAGACGCTTCTGAAAGTCTCCTTCATTAAAATGTGCAAGGAAATCATTTTTCCCTTCAGCTTTCAAAAACGTTTGGATCTCATCCTTCAACCCGAAAACACGGTTGAGTACATTACCCTTCGACAACCAGCGTACGGAAGTGTAGAAAAGAAGAACCTCATGATCTGAGTTCATTTCCCTGCAGAGTTCCTTGAATAAACGTGCAGTCAGGGCTCCAGACTTGACATAGTTAACAATCTTTATGACCAATTCCAGTACTTTCAATAACCCTTCCGGCAACGTCTTGCTGGCAAGAGCATATCGATGGATCATGCAATGGACACCTGCGGCATGTGGGGCAAACTCCTTGACCTTCTTCTGAAATCCAGATTTCTTGCCAAGCATTGCAGGAACTCCATCGGTGCAAACCCCACAAAGTTTTTTCCACTGCAAGTCACCAGATTCAAAAAACGCCTTGATTTTAGCCATGATATCATCACTTTTGGTAGTAGTTTTCAAGTCACAACAGAAAAGAAACTCCTCCTTTAAATCGCCAGCAGAGCATACGTACTTCACAAACACCAACGGCTGCGCACAGGAACTGACGTCCGTGGATTCATCGAGTTGAATTGCGAATAAAGGAGATTGTTTTATTTCTTCCAGAACTTGCTCTTCCACGTCTTCGGACATATGGGCAATTCGTCTTTGCACAGTGTTGTTTGATAATGACGCTTGCCGCATTTTCTTTTCACTTGTTTCCCCAAGAATCAAATTCACCATTTTCAGCATGCTTGGTTTGATCAGTGTTTCTCCAATCGTATGAGGTTTTTTGTTTTTAGCGATTTCCTGTGCTGTCTCATATGACGCCTGCACTACTGCTGTGTTTTCTTGTTGAATGCTGCCAGTGCCAGTGGCATCGAATCTCTGCCGTTTCAAGCCAGCTTCATGACGCCGAAAAAAGTCCACATCCTTAGTACTATGCTCGGCATGCTTGGTATCCAAATGCCGTTTCAATTTTGATGGCTTCATTGATTCAACACTCAACACAACGCCACAAAGCACGCACTGTGGATTATCGACGCCATTAACGATTATAGTTGTGAAACCGAATTTCATAGAATCCTCGGAATACTTGCGTTTCTTTTCCATGGTGAGGCCGTCTATAAAGTACTACATAATCTTGTTCTTTTCTGTAACTATTTTAAATTTATTGAATACTTTACATATTCAAGTTGATAATATTTAGTTTGCAGCGGTAAACCAAAATCCCAGCAAAATTTTAAATGTGGAAGCAACAAATTGGTCGGTTGATTGATTCGGGACTAGACGCGTGAATGGCCAGTTCATTTGTAAAAGGGGACAAAACAAATGAACCAACTACTGCTGCGCATTCATTGAGTTTTTCTTCACGTTTAACGACGCACCACGACGCACACTAATACATCAACTGCATACTTTTATTCTGTATACAAAAAAATTATCACGCTGGTCAGACGCCCGCGACCCCCCCCAGAAGGCCCTCGCGACCCCCATGGGGGTCGCGGACCACCGGTTGGGAAGCCCTGACATAGAGCGAATTACAACGAACAACTTATAATAAAAACCAGTGGACCAGTATGGACATTTTCGTTTTGCGAAAAGCTCCACTGGCTAGAGCGGGAATCGAACCCTCACTTCATGTCAATCGCTTGAACGACGGATGACGCCGCTAACCACTTTACCACGAAGATGACGTGGGCGATTGATTTGGCCATTTTCTTCGGGACGCGGCTTTCTAAGCAACGCCATGTCGAACCAATGCGTGGTAATGAACATTTTGATGAGCTCAAGAGCAATTTCAATCAAACATACTCTTTAGTCGGTTAATTAATTTGATCATCCTGAAAAGGACGGATTTCAGTTGTTTACGGAAGGTACATGGTTCACGATTGAAATTATCAGTCTTCTTGGACTGCAGGACGTTTTGCAGGACACCACTCTGTGAAATGGTCACACCGAAGACCACTTACAGGTGACGTGGGATGATTCTGGTTTTCTTGTTTTCACGGGCGGCGTTTTCTACCAACGTGCTCAGTGAACACGTCTGTCGCATACGGATGCACAGCGAGAACTGATGGTTGGTCTTTCGTCCACTGTTGTTTCATAATCGCTGGCACGGTTACTGTGTCAGTATGAACCAATCAGAGCGTGGCGCAAATATGATGTCATTTTCGACCAATAGCTTTGTGCGTTGGGGCATTTTTCTTTGAAGTACTTTTTAATTAGTTTAAACAAATGTAATGAATTAAGTTAGTATCAGGGATTCAGGTAGAATGTTCTACCTTTCGAATGAAATACGTATCATAAAATTTCTGTGGGCCAGAGAGGAGATATTGTCATTCAAAATCTTCAAACCCGCGTAACGCTTTCGATTTCAAAAAAATTAGA
This sequence comes from Aedes koreicus, assembly GCA_024533555.2. Lineage (NCBI taxonomy): Eukaryota > Metazoa > Arthropoda > Insecta > Diptera > Culicidae > Aedes > Aedes koreicus. The sequence continues at coordinate 62,884 of JAHHFK020002893.1, forward strand.
ACGGCGCCCCTATGCAGGAATAGAAAATGGAGACGTAAGTCCTACGTCAAAAATGCAGTTGTTGTTAACATGTTAGTAAACTAGTTGTACTATAAGTCAATTACCGCTTCAGAAACTCTATTTTTTTGACGTATGACTACGTCTTTGTTTTAATACAGGGGTACACGTTGCGAGTGCGAAAATTTGGAGCGTCACGATGCTTAGGTTTTGAACGTTAATGACTAATTCATTTCATGACCGATTTTCAAAATCTTTGCACCAATCTATCTGGAATATTTCTACGCATCAATTTTAATAGTACACATTGATTTTTAACATTAAGCTATTGAAAATAACGTAAATACAAGGTGATGTCTTATAATGTCGATTTTCAGAGTAAATTTACGAAATACATAGTATTTTCCTAGCACAGACTTCATATTTAAGTAAGGAACGTCTCCTAGGCAACCATGAATGTTATATAAGGGGTACATCTTCGCATTTTTATTTAGTTCTTCGGCAGTCGTGGAGCTGTGCAGAGTAGGATCTGCTGTTGGATCGCAGTTGGCGGCAGCAAGCACCCTGAAGAGTGCACTGGCAAGCAGTCGTTACCCAGAGGGGCGTTGCACAGTGATCGGAAAAGCCTTTTGTCACAGCGAAATTAATAACTCCTAAGGCTTACATTTTCGAATCTTGGTGTTTTCTACAAAATTGTACTTAAACAAGTTGTCCATCTTGTGGTGATAATTTCGTAGTTAAAGTTTTCGGGGGGGTGAAAAAAATTGGAGAAAGGGAAAAAGAAAAAAAAAATATGATGCATGTTTTTGCTGAACTAATTGTTTGAGTATATTTTATAGTTCAAAAGTTAGAGGTAATTTTAACGAAAAACATGTCCAATTTTAAACAGCCCCCGCTCGTGTGCCCCAGAAGTACCCGGGCTCATTTATACAACTTTGTACAAAACACCATAATTCGGAAACGTAAGCCTTAGGAGTTATTAATTTCGCCGTGAAAAAAGGCTTCTCTGATCACTGTGCGTTGGTGCAGTTGGCTGTTGTTGCTGATGCTCCTGTCATCCTCGCTGCGAGAAACATGACTTGGCGGGAAAAAGCCGCCATTGACAACGAGACAAGAATCACGTCACCTGCAGATGACCACCCGCAATGACGAGGAGCTGAACCAAGAAAGAAAGCCCAAGTTGAATCGCGAACCATGTTTCTCCCCCGTCAACTAAATCCGTCCTTTTCAGGACGACCAAATCAGTTTGCCAACTCAAAAGTTCGTTTGGTTGAAATTTTCTCTTGAATTGTTTCAAATTAGTTTCAATTACCGCGCCCCGGCTGAACATAGAATTCATTCAACGCCGCGTCTCGAAGTAAATGGCAAAGCGCGTTGAACAACCAACGAACCCACAGATTCATAACTATTTTTGGGGGGTAAAGATGGGGCCCCCAACGAGGGAGGAAAATCGAGCCGGGGTTGTTTATTAATGAGGGCCACCTCATTTTTTTTATGAGTGGGATTTAATTTTCTTATATATTTTCTTTTTATGGTTGTTTGTTTTTTCTTTGTTTTTTTTGCCTGGCTTGTCGGTAAGGAGTGTATCGAAAATAAGCTATCCACAAACTTTCTTTCAAATTATGTTGAAAACCGATATTTTATTCATACAAAAAATTGATCCTTTATTGTACGAGGTTAAACTTGAACATAATAAAGACCGGATGAAATTTAAGTTATTCCTTCACGAATTTTCGAACTTTGGTTCGAATGCTCTTCATCAAGTTCCGGACAAGTGTTGCATCGCATTTTTTGGACGCTTGAGCCCAAATTTTTTTTGAACTCCTGCATGTTTCCAGCTGCCTTACCAGTCTTCTTGAAGACCCTCTTCACGATTGCCCAGTAACGTTCGATGGGTCGAAGCTGAGTGCAATTTGGTGGATTGATATTTTTCTCAACGAAATCTATACCCTTTTCCGCAAGCCAATTGAGAGTGGTTTTGGCATAGTGAGCCGACGCTAAATCCGGCCAAAACAGTGGAGGTGTACTATGCTTCTTATATAAAGGCAACAATCTCTTCTGGAGACACTCAGATCGATAGATTTTCGCATTTATAGTTCCGGTAGTGTAAAAAATTGTTGACTTCAAACCACAGGAACAAATTGCTTGCCATATCAGTACCTTTCGACCGAATTTCTCCACTTGAATCGACCTGTCCGCATCACTCACATCCTCCCCAACGACGGCAGTAAAATATTGTGGACCTGGAAGGGTTTTTGAGTCCTCCTTTACATAGGTCTCATCGTCCATCAAAACGCATGCATCCGGACGCTGCAAAAGACGCGAATACAATTTCTGGGCCCTTGTTGCTGCTCGCTTCTTCTGTTCTGCACTTTGTTTCGAGATTTTCTGCTTCTTGTAGGTCTTCAGGTGGTTTCGCCTCTTGATACGCTGGATCATTCCGACACTCGTTCCTGCTTTTTTGGCCAAATCACGTATTGACATGGATTTGTTCTTCATGATTAGAGATACCACTTTCTGCTCCAGTTTCGGGTTGGAAGAACCGGGTTTTCTGCCTATTCCTGGTTGCTCAGCCAATGAATAGTGTTCCCCAAACTTATTAATGATGGTTTTAACTCTCGCATGATGAATTCCAAACCGCTTGGCCAATTTTGGCATAGTAATACCCTTCTCACTTAGCCATGTGTCCAGAACCTTAATTTTCACTTCTTTTTCAATACGCGACATTTTGAAAACGCAGAATTTGAACCGCACAAACAAGTAAACAAAAGAAAGCTGACAGTCAAACGCACAGCATGCAGTGTTCAGAGCATAAAAAACCATCACAAATACATGCGTACAACGCAAATGTATGTGGATAGCTTATATTCGATACACTCCTTAATAGACTTTTAAATCTTAAACAGACCACAACCATCTACAACGCAATAAGGATAATGTCTCGGGGGGGGCGGTCATATCAAAGGGGTGGGCTTTTATGGTGCTTCTCGCTCCACCTCGGGGGGGGCAAACAGTTCCAGTAAAATTGGGCGGAAGAAGAAAACGTTTAAACCACATGGGGGGGGTGGGGTTTTTCATTTTTTCTGTTTTTGTTTCCTCTAAAGGTTAGGAGGGGGCGGTGGGTTGTGCGTGCGGGGGGGTTGAGAGGTTTTTTCCGTTTTTAAATTATTGGGGTTGGCGGGGGTGGGGGGGTAGGGGGTGGGTGTTTGTTGGTGGCGGTCCCGTTTGGGTGCCCTACTTGTGTTGTTTGTCCTCCTAGCTCCTACATTGATATACGAAAATATTTGATACTTTTGCCTTCGAAAAAAAAAAAAAATTCAGCAAGTGCTGCAGAAATGTCGCGAATATAACGTGCCCACACATCATCTATTCATCGATTTCAAATCACGACGCTTACGACACAATCGATCGAGACCAGCTATGGCAGATCATGAACGAATATGGATTTCCAGATTAACTGACACGGTTGGTCAAAGCAACCATGGATCGAGTGATAAATATGTGTCGTCCGAGTCTCAGGGACACTCGCGAGTCCCTCCGAATTTCGGAGAGGGTTACGGCAAGGTGATGGATTGTCTTGTTTGCTTCAACAATGTGAGGTAAAATGATGAGACAACTGTTGACTGTGCGTACTAAGCTCTGTTTTCCTCAAGACGAACAGGCGGTGGATTCATAGTAAAGGGTGTACGGAATCAAATTGCGACACACACAAATATTCCGCAAAATTCGCCCGTTCTACCAATCGTTTTCAAACTTTTAGGGAGTAAAATAAAACATGTTATGTATATTTTCCCATGTATGTTTTATTCAATTTCAATTCCATATCCAAATGCACGAACCTTCTTCTCTACACTACTCATAAGGTCCTGTACAACATTTGGACCTTTATTTGTGTGGCAATCCATTTTTTCTTCATATATTCCTCCGATTTCACTTCCTTAGGATGCTTCCGAAGTGCCTGCTTTACTTTTCAATTGGCCGCAGTTCTTCTGCGTTCGGGGGGTTGAGATGCTGCGGCACGAAATTGACCTCCTTAGCCTTGTACCACTCCAAAACCTCTTTCGAGTAATGGCCCGAGGCTAAATCCGGCCAGAAAATCGTAGGACCATCGTGTGACCTCAGAAGAGGAAGTATACGCTTCTGGAGGCATTCCTTTAGGTACACCTGCCTATTGACCGTTCCAGTTGTCACGAATGGGGTGCTCCGCTTTCCACCCGAGCAAATTGCTTGCCAAATCATATATTTTTTGGCAAACTCTGACATCTTCTGTTTTCTAACGTCCTCAGGGACATCGAGTTTAGTGATAAACTGGAGCCCCGGAAGCTGCCGGAAGTCAGTTTTTACATACGTCTCATCATCCATAACGAGGCAATGTGGTTTCGTCAACATCTGGGTGTAGAGCTTCCATGCACGTGTTTTACCTACCGTGCTGATAGCACGATGAGAAAGATCCGGTTGTTCGAGGTACGTGCGCAAAATTTCTTTGCGCCGCTGCTGTTCTACCGACTTCATCTTCGCAATGGTTGCACATATGCTAGTGAATCGTAAACAAATACACATTGATTTCCACCCAAATGTGAGAATACGGGTAAAAAGTTACAGCCATTTGAAAGTGGTGCAATTTGATTCCGTACAACCTTTATACCATACCCTACCATAGGTTCACGCTTACTATAATTGATTTGAGGTGTTATTGAAGTTGACTTACAATCAAATTATCAAATCATTCTGTAATGAATCTTATTTTCACTATAGTTGAAAACAATATTCCAAACTAGTATACATTACAACAACAATTACATTACAACAAAACATATTCATGCAGTAGATCCTCAGAAACTTGATGGTTTTACCGACGGAGTGAGGCCTTCATACCCATTTATTAGGAGTCGAGAATTATTTTGCTGACTTTGCAGCCCCGATCACTGTCCCTCACAATCTGCTCATAGCGGTATACTAAAACAAATGACAACATACTGTCAGTACACTCAATATAATAATACATTCCAGAGGATTGAATCGTTGAGACATCATATCATTATGTTTTCAATGAACATTCCCTTTGCGGATCGATGCAAATTGTCTTAAGCCGAATGAGACCAAACGAGTGTGAATGTACTAATTAGTTGAGTAAATCACATGAATTATAGATTCCATCTATAGTGCTAACTAAACCTTTCTATTTGCATTCCAACCCCGCCGTCACGTTCTAATATGAATTAACCAAACAAACAGAGCATAACTCGCATCAGAATGTCGACACGCTTGCCGCTCTAGTATGGGAAGCGTACTTTCCCATTCTAAATTGGTGCACTTAACAGCTCATAAAACAATCACCTTACTTCACATCTTCCACCACCCTTTCCATCGTTTTCGAATACCGAGGCATTATTTTCTCTTTAACGTCCATTAATTGACAGACGTGCCTGACGCGACGGACGCACGTGTGCCTCTTTGTGCATGGGCTATTTTGCATCAACAAGTCCTAGGCAGGTGCTCGCGATCTTCTGCTATCAGCAGTTCGTTCCTTGGTTTTGTTGTAATAAAACTCTGCACCTATTTGCAAGCAATTACAGGTGTACTCAAACCCCGAACAAACCCGTTCGTCGATTCCAAAAATAGAAAACAAAAAATAGTTGAATTCGACCAGCAGCTGTTTGATCTAATAAAAGCGTGAATTTAGCTTCTCTTCCTCTATCGCTCACTCAGCGGTTTCATCACTTGATCTTCTCCACCGTCGAGCGTCATTACTTAATTAATAACTAATTTGTATCTTGTTTCTTCTTTCCATTGTTTTCCCGCAGGCGTTGTTGTTTCGGCGGACAGACGGCGTCGCTGGCCCGGATTTGACGAGTGTGTGCTTGTGTTTCTTCCGAAGTGTTTGTTAGTGGAAGTTTTTGACCCCCAAAACATCCATCGATCGGTGCTAGTGCAGTCGAAATCGGAACTGTTGTTGTGTGGAAAATTTGCTCACGCGCCGCGAGGGTTGAACAACAGTTGTTCAATTTAATCCGGGAAATAGTGTGCTTTATCGAATTTGAATTCGGTTTGGCGAGGGAGCGGAGAGGGTGTAGGTGGAGGTGGAGGAGAGGAAGATAGCGGGAATTAGCGTCGAGGTGGTCGATCAGCAGATCGGGCAGAAAAGTAGGAACAGACTGGCCAGTGGGTATGGATATGAGGCTGGAACATTTGGCCGGATTGTATTAGTTCGGATTGACCGGCGGTGGGTGTGCGCATATGTGGGAAAAAGAACACCAACAACAAGAAGAAAAAGAAGAAGTGATGACGATCGAACTGACGGATGCTGCATTTTTTCTCATCGATAACGGTAAGTTTCCGGTTGGAGTTTGAATTTTGTTGGTTTTTTTTCTGCCAGAGGTGGTGAAGGAAATTCTTCGTTATGACTGCTGCAGATTTTGAACATTAAATTTGTGCAATGGAAACAGAATGGGAGGTACGATATAGGCAATATTTAGTCCAAATTTTGTAATTACCTGTTGAAGGAACCATGCTCAAAGCTGACCGACTGGAGATTTTCCTAACATAATTAAACAGTTCTCCATTGAAGCATTGGCGTTACATCTATTGTTGGGTGGATTTTCCGACCTCGATAGAAAACGGCACTGTTGATAAGTGCCGAGTTCAAAAAGCTGAAAAAATCAAATACTACATGTTAAAAGGCCACATTTTCTGCTAAGTTGATTTGAATTTCTCAATGCCCATTAGTTTGGGGTTCTTGAACTTTTCTTCCATAATGCCCCAAATGGATAAGTCCAATGGGTTTACGTCTGCAAAAGCGGTCGGCAGTATTTTTTGGGGTGGTGATGTCTTTAAAAATTTTTGTGGGTGGGCCTTTTGCTGAATTTGGGGGGGCAGAACCCTGAGGGAAACCCATTTGTGGGTTCCAAAAATGGTTGAAGCATGTTCAGACCTTCCGAGGATGCTGCTCACCAAACTATCACGGAACTTTAATTTTGAAATCGAGAATTCGCTCAGACAGGTGAGAAAATCTCGTGGATCGATGCTGCAGGTTAAAATTATTTTGTAATTTTCAATCTATTTTCATGCAAAAAAGGGCATGCAAAATCACATGAACCTTTAAATTTACACAACTTGAAAATCACATGTTGTAATATTTGCTCGATTGAATTTTACATGACCTACTTCAGAAGCTCGCATCGTTGATTATTACAGGGTGTCTCACAATAGGTGTCACTAAAACAAAATGGGATTACAGCAAAACAAATCAACCAAATCATAGCATTTATTTTTCATTTGAAAGATACGTGTTATAGAAATAAACCATATTAATTCAATTCGAATCTCTCGCCCTTTTCCTTGATAACTTTGCGCAAACGCTTTGTAAACCCATCGCAGCTGGCACGCACGATTTCCTGAGGAATTTGGTCCCAAATATCAACCAAATATTCCTTGAATCAATCTGAAGTAAGCCCTTTCGTAAAGTCTATATGTAGAAGCATATAACCCCAAACAAAGTAGTCAAGTGAGGGGCCGGGGGCGCCTCTTGTTGTGCCCCCGCGTTTGTTCTTGTTGGGGGTGGTGGAATCGTCTACGGGGCGGGGGTGACCCTGTTGTTTTTTTGAGAAGGGTTTCTTTTCGTGGGCTGATTTTCGATACATTCTGATAGCGTTCTACAGCTAGTTTAACTCTTGAAATCTTGGCAAGACTTTTGCCATACACACGATCATTTTGTTGATTATGACTGTCCTGAAGGAGGAAGAACTTTTCATCCGAAAATAAAACCTCGCAGTCACCGTGCTGAACCAAAAGATTTATGGTTCTTTGGACCCTGGCATGCTTTTGACGCTCCATCAACCCGTGAACCCATTGTTTCTTGTACGGCTTGCATTCCAGATCATTTCTGAGGAGCCTGTTCATTGAAGCAGGGGACATTTGAAATTGTTTGCTCAATTTACGGCCAGATACGGCCGGATTACGTCTTATAAAAATTTCGCTCCCTCACACATTTGATCCGAAGTCTTTCTTCAGGTTCTGGCAGTTCGTCTGGCACCTCCTCAGACCAGTATCGACTTAAAAAGTAGAGAGGTTACGGAATTTTGTTCAATATTACCAAGCGGAATTTTGACAATTGATCTGTATGGAACGAAATGTCAGCTTCACTTATGGAATAATCGAGCGGGATATTTTTCCGAATGTAAAAGTGACAGCTCCCATTAGTTTGTGTGGAAACCTTACAAATTCCAATTTTATTTTTCGTTATTTTCAGGAGAATACAGCTGCAGCAATTTCTTTTCGATTCTTTACTTTTCCGTTTCAGTAAACGGAATTTAACATGGGATTGAGATAGAAAAAGAAATTTCTTTCGAACCCGATACCGACCTTTTGTGTTGAATATGGACATTTCCAGTTTCCTTGAACCGTTTCAAGGTACGAAAAATAAAACGCTTACTCACTCCGATCTGATTAAGGCTATTGAATATCAAACACGGTCTAAGCTTTTGCAAATGTAATTTTAAAACATGCTCCCGTATGGCTTCCATGGTAGCTGATAATTCTAAACAAACGGAATCGCTTATTTATCTTCAGCAATAAGCTGTTAAAATAATACACTCAAAACGGGTATAATCAATTCCGCTGTTAAAATTACCCAGCTGAAATAAACCAAGACTGAAAAAAGGTGACACCTATTGTGAGACACACTGTACAGCGAAATTTATTTTATCCACGTGAGAGCGGAAGAGCTAATGATAGAGAGAGAGAGAGAGAGAGAGAAAGAGAGAGAGAGATTGTTGGCTTATTTACTACCCCAACCAATAAATTGTTTATCGAAACAAGGAACCCAGGGGCGTCAAGTGGCGGGAGGAATCGTAAATAATGAAAAATATCAATTTCAAAATTATACGACATTCATTTCTTTAAAAAACAAAAACATTTAGGCTGTGGCTGCCTGCGGTTCATGTTTTCATCATGACAAAAGGTTTATCAAAAGCATCCCTAAAAACTGGAAAGTTTCATTCAACATGGTTACATTTATTTACATTTTTCTTCATATTGTGAGAAGATTCAGATTGCTGCGATGGACGAATCCGGATGAGTATCAGTGAACAACTCAAAACACAATGGATTCTGTAACAGCAATAAAACCTGCTTCACACGCTTCGGCAATTGTTACTTCATATACACAGAAAAAAATAATGAATTTTAACAGGCGCCTAAAATTTCCCCTCGTTTAATTCCAAGCCAAAGGACGCGTATACAACGAAATTGTTTGCAAACTTTCATGCGCCATACAACAACGTTTTATACAATAGGCTAGATTCAGGCGTTATCTGGCTTAAATTTACATGAAATATCCCATTATTTTCTGCCAAATCTAGCATTCCCTTTATGTGCCTTAGATAACGGAGAAAATTCAATGACAGCAAAAGGCGGGCCTGTGTCGAACTGAGAAAAAGTCTCCATGGTACGATCTACCGCGCGTCCCGGTTCCGTTATTCTTTCTCCATGGCAACATCTCCCGACGCCGACTGAACAGGTCGGGTGCGTACCGTATCCAAGCGGAGTTTGGGAAGGTTTCCAAAAATTTGCGACTGATCTGCTATCCTTAAATTCCCGGAAATAGATGCCTTTCGGCCACGTTGATGAGGAGAGAGCTGTTTCCAGATCAGATCTATATTCAGTCTAATTTTGAAGGAGATAAAAGACATGGGCTGACGATACGGCAATGCGTTGCGAAAGCTCGTACCTACTCGACGGCTACATCACGGGAAATGCGCGACATAAAATTGTCAGTTCGAAGCTTGATTTACGGCCGCCAAATTGCGGAGTTATGGGGCTACTGACTCGGCTAAGCCACACATTAGACGCTCTTACGGAGGCTTTTTCGATTCCGGTCTGCCGAAAAATCGACGACGAACGGAAACATTTTCGGTGCGCTTCGAAGATCTCGGCGTTTATGCGTTAGAGTTGATAAGCGCAGTAAAGTTGTTCCGTAATTTGTTCTTCAGCTCGTTCATGATTTTCGACTGGAAGCTTTCAACGATTTTGTTGTGCTTGCTGAGAACAACTTCTTGGCCAGATTCATAGGCGGGACGAATTGAGCTGCGGACAGGCATATTTCTCATCACAGTATAGCACGATTTACAAAGCCAAAATAACTGATAGTATTTGCTGATTTTATCCAAAACAGATGTCGAAATCCCGCCGCATCTAGCAAGAGAGTTTCATTTCAGAAATCTCGCTTTCGCAGGACTTCAACGTGCTATTCATTTTGTGGCATGTAAAATGATTAAAATTATCGCAAAGCGGTGGTAAAAGCAGATGAACTGCCTTTTGGGTATGCAATTAAAAAGAGACTTGTATGCGGGAACTTGCAAGCAATTGCTGCCAATAAAAATCAACCAGATGGCACTGCGGTTGAAAAAAAAATGCGTGCTGGTGGTGAAGTAGAGAAGGATTCCACGGTTAAAACGGTAAAACCACAACAATGCCATCACAGCAAAAAAAGCAGCAAAACACGACGACAATGTACAAACGTTCACAATCGCGCGCGAGTACAGATCGAAAGGCGTTCAAAACGATACATTGAGTTTTCACAAACGAGTCCACATTTCCAAGGCCTGGAGGCACGATGCGGAATCTGTGAGGATCACTAGCTCGTTAGTCACCGTTCGGGATCGATATTGCTCTCTTGATGGCATACGCCTCTGCGGAAAAAACACAGCAATCTTCTGGTAGGCTGTACATTAGCGATAGTGAAGCCGTCGGTGTATATTACTGTTGATCGCTGAAACCGTGTCGCGAGTAGTTGCTGTACTTCCAGGCAAACTTTCTCTGGTGGGTCGCCGGCTCGAACGCATTTCTTAACGTCCCACGCGATCGACGGCTTGCGTGTATGCCAGAAACGATTGGTTTGTTTTGCAGTTTCAGCAACTACGGGGAGTACAGTATCCGTCAGTTCTACGAGGCGCTCCGACGCTCGTCGAATCAACGGGAGAGTGTTGTTATTCCGACTCTTCGCTAGTATTGGATGGCAATCCGCGTGATGGACTGTACCGCCAGCAATTCGTATGGTAAAGTAACCGCTTCAACCGTAACGGAGTTAATAGCACTGGTGACGAAAGATCCGCATGCGAATCGGGTCATTTTGTTGTACGGTGGGGGAAGGTGGTGGAGAACTACCGGTCCTCTTCGGGTGACTAGTCCGATCGCGGAGGGGGTCGAGGAGGGGAAGAAGGAGCAAAAAAAACAAACAATTTGGTGGGGGGGGGCGGACGGGAAAGAGAAACGGCGGGAAAGAGGGGGGGGGAGGGGGGGGGCGGAGAAGAAAGGGGGGGGGATATAAACAAGAAACAAGGGAAGAGGGGGTGGGGAGCGGAACGGGGGGGGGGGGTTTTAAAAAAAGACCTTACCTTACCAATCAGACTAAGGCCAGTATGGCCTCTGCTGTACACAGAAGTTGTTTCCATTGTAATCGGTCCATGGCTGTTCCTCGCCAGCCTCGCTGTCTGCGGAGGGTCCGCAGGTCGCCTTCTACTAGATCGATCCACCTTTCTCGTTGCGCGCCTCTTCATCTTGTACCTGTCGGTTCGTTTTCGAGAATCATTTTCACAGGGCTGTCGTCCGACATTCTTACGACATGCCCAGCCCATCGTAGTCGACCGATTTTTGCGATGTGTACGATCGGAGGTTCTCCCAGCAACTGCTGCAATTCGTGGTTCATTCGCCTCCTCCACGTTCCGTCTTCCATCTGCACTCCACCGTAGATCGTACGCAGCACCTTCCGTTCAAAGACTCCAAGGGCGCGTTGATCCTCCACTAGCAATGTCCATGTTTCGTGGCCGTAGAGAACTACCGGTCTAATTAATGTCTTGTAGATGGTCAACTTTGTGGTTCGGCGAACTTTGTTCGATCTTAGCGTCCTTCGAAGTCCAAAGTAGGCACGATTGCCAGCCATAATGCGCCTTTGTATTTCTCTGCTGGTGTCGTTATCGGCGATCACCAATGAGCCCAGATACACAAATTCGTCTACTACCTCGATTTCATCACCGTCGATCTGAACTCGTGCTAGGAGGCTAACATTGTCTTCTCGTGAGCCTCTTCCTTTCGTGTATTTTGTTTTTAACGCATTAATCACAATCCCAATCCTACCAGCTTCAGCCTTAAGTCTGATGTACGTTTCCGCCATCGTCTCAAAGTTACGTGCTACGATATCAACGTCGTCGGCGAAGCCAAATAGTTGGACAGAATTCCTGAAGATCGTGCCACTCGTGTCTATACCAGCTCTTTAAATCACACCCTCCAATGCAATGTTAAACAACAAACACGACAATCCATCACCTTGCCGTAACCCTCTCCGAGATTCGAAGGGACTCGAGAGCGTCCCTGATACTCGGACGACACACATCACTCGATCCATCGTTGCTTTGATCAACCACGTCAGTTTTTCCGGAAATCCATATTCCTGCATGATTTGCCATAGCTGGTCTCGATCGATTGTATCATACGCTGATTTGAAGTCGATGAAAAGATGATGTGTGGGCACGTTGTATTTGCACATTTTTTCTGCTGCACTAGCAAGAACGAAATGGTCCGTAGTAGCGCGGGCACCCATGAATCCCGCTTGGTATTGCCCCACGAACTCCTTTGCAATTGGTGACAGGCGGCGGCATAACATTCGGGAGAGCAACTTGTAGGCGGCGCTCAGTAGCGTGATCGCACGATAATTGCAGCAATCCAGCTTGTCGCCCTTTTTATAGATGGGACACACTATTCCTTCCATCCAATCCTCCGGTAAACATTCCTCCTCCCAAATCTTGGTAATTACCCAGTGCAGCGCTCTGGCCAGTGCTTCACAACCGTATTTTAATAGCTCGCTTGGGAGTTGGTCAACACCAGCGGCTTTATTGTTTTTCAACAGACCAATTTCCTCCTCAACTTCCTGAAGGGTTGGGGTCAAAACATGAATATGGTACAAAAAAGGCATTCAAATAAAAAGATAATTGCAAAATATAATCCTGAGATTTTTTGGTAGAAATATGTATTGAAATGCAATTTTAATTTTTTTTTAACCGGTTCAAATCAAGAAATAACAGAACTTAGTATTTGCTTGATTTACCATTTTTCAGCATTGTTTCAGGGCATTGAGTCAATGAGATTTTCCAACATTTCCATTGGAATTATCAGCCACTCATCTCTTACGCATGTTTGTCACTCACGGATTGTTCCATACTACTGTCCACCACTGTAAACTCGTCTCACCAGGATCCCTCAGAGATTTTGAATAGGATTCAGGACCAGACTACGGACTACGGAGCAGCCTGATCTTGTTGAAAGATGAAGTTGTTGTCCATAATATCCTCTGGAAATGGAATGACAACACTGTCCTGTTGCTCCACATAGCTATCTGAATTTATTCCGATAGAAATTGTGGCAATGGGAGTTTTACCTCTTTGCAAAAAAGCAATCCACACCATAAGACTGCCTCCTCCGAAATTTCTGCTCAACGTTACCTGGGAATTCTTCCGAGGATCATGCCACTACTATGCGCAACAGTCAGGACAATCGAGATTAAACCTTTTTTCGTCTGAAAAAATCAGTTCATCCCATTCCGCCTTCCAATCCATATGCTGATTGGCAACAGTTGTTCGGATCCTCACAAAATGTGTACACCACCTCTCTTCGTTATTAGAAGGTGAAGTTCCTTCTTTATTTTCGAAGAAATGAACTTTTCAGTGTATGATACAGATATGAATTTGGATTTGCCCTTAGTTTTCTTCCAGATGCAATATGTTTCACCTCTCTTCGGGAACTTTCTTATCACTGTTTCTCCTCTATTGATTCTCTTGGATACTTCTCGATTACTTAAACTGATATCCTTCAATTCTAGGATCAATTTCCACTCTATTTCGTTCAAAAACTTTGCATTAGGCATCGTGCGTGAAACAACTTCAACAAAGCTATACTGCAATACAAGTTATGGTTTACACACAAACTCTTACAGCCACAGCATGACATGCATAACAGATAGTCAAGATGTGTATATAAAGGTGGACTAGGAGGTGTTGGCCTAACTGTGTTCATAGGAATTTCGCACCAAAATAAAGAAAATGTTAAGTCAAAGAATAATATGACTCAAGGATTATGAAAAAATAAAATAAACACATATGTAAGCAATGAGAACAACAGAACAAAATTAACCGCGCGAAAATCAAATAATTAACGGAGCGCAGTTTAAGAGAATTCCTGCGTGCTTTTTGCTCCATATGATGGTTGCTGCAGTGTCCGTTAGAAGCTTCTGGTAGCCTGATTGGTTCATTTTGATGCCTTTCTCAATGAATATTAGGGGGGGGTTTACCGGAAGCAGTAATTCGCTCCCAAACCATCGCCGAAGCTGGCTATATTCATACGGTTAGAGGAACCCTTCGGCAAAAGCTGACGATCGTTTTGTCGTTGTGGTATTGTACCAAAGTAAAAAAAAATTACATCGGTGAAATTTTTTTTACGATGATGTCCATTACAGAACTCCGTCCACAAAATCTTTGCTTTCCGGTACCGATTGTCCTTCATTCTGTCATTTAGGTAGTGGTTCTTGAAAATTTAAAAGGAACTTAGTCCCAAATCCTCATGAAGAATAGTTCGTACAGAAATCTCCCGGGCCGGAGGGCAAATATGGGGCGGGGGTGTTGTTATTGAATAAAATAACGGTAGAGCGAATAAGTGAGCGAGGGGGGGGCCCCACGAGTGGGGCGATTGCCCGGGGCGGGGGGGGGGGGGGGGGGGCCGAGGCCGCCAACCAGGGTTGCCACATGCACAGATTTATCTAGATTGACACAGATTTTTTTCATTTTTTTCATACAGATATCTGTATGTGAAGATTACAGATTTTTGAGATAAACCAAGATTTTTAAGATTTTTGAGAATTGATTGTCCACTTAAAAACCGCAAATTTATAACATGTGTACATTTCAAGATCCAACTTTTTACCAATTCTACTTTCATTGTGTTGTTTAAGGCCCATGAAGCAAAAGAAAACAATTGATACCGACACCAACAACCAATAGGAAACTAGCGATTTAAAATTGGCACCTGACACCTTGCACCACGCAATATATTCTTCCGCTTTCCTGTACAAGAATCTTTGTTCTGGCTTTGATTCGCGTTGTTAATTTAACAGAATATATGAAAGGTTCTTCGATGTGAGCTAAATTTTTAGGGGCACACTAAAGTGACAGAAGATTCTTAAGATTCTATGAAAAGTTCACAAACATTCCTCAAGATATTCCTTCTGGCGTTTCTATAGGTATTCTTCAGGAGTTTGTAGGCATTCCTCTTGGGATTTTTTCAGGAGTTTCTTCTGGCATCTCATCGGCAGTAGTTCAAAACATTCTTGTGGTGATTTTTTTGGAGGAATCCCTAAACCTGTACAGTTTTGTGATTCTAAAAAATTTTCTGGAGGACACCTGAAAGAACTACACAAAACTGTTAGATAATTCTTGGAGAATTCTTGATTTGTTTGGAGAAAACTAAGAAGAATGTTTTGCATGAGTTCCATAATCTCATTTATTTAATTCTGAATTTCAAAAACTCCGCAAATTTTGTCTAAGATGTCTGAATGCATTCTAACATATAGTTTTCCAAAAAATACTTCAATAATTTCTTCAAGTATTCCGCTGGAGAAGTATTTTTCTCAATGTTCCTTAAAAGAATTTCCTACAGGGATTTCTACAAAAAAATACTGTTCTTCCAATTTAGAAGCATTTTCATGCATTCACTCAGAGGAATTTTTGAAAGTGAGAATAATGTTCTCGATGGTTATTTTTGCTATTCAAAGCATAGTAGTTTCGAACGTGATTTTTTGTTATCTTTAATGAGCTTTGGATCAGATGGAGCATCGATAATAATGGGTTCTGACCGATCCGCTCAGAAGCTGCTGAAACGTGACATTCCCCATTTTATAATTATCAAGTGCACTGGCTCCTTGTGCAATCTACGCATACGAAAAGCAGCCATTGTACCTGGAACAGTAGATCCGTTCCGATACAATCCAAGGAATTACAGATCATACAAAGTATCTTGGAATTGAAACCTTTAAAAGTTCTTCATCCAGATGGCTATCGTTGGAGTCAATTGTCAAAAGGAATTTGGAACGGTTTTCGGAGCTCGTGTTGTTTTTCTCGTTCCAAGCCAACTGCGACAACAATCAAACCACACAGCGCATTTTCTGTCAATCTAATGACAGGATGCCCATTATCAATAAAGCGAGCCGTATCTTCCAGTCAGAAGTTCCGGAATTCCCGAACATGTGCAATCAGCTGAAGTCTCACCAAATGGTTCTCCTTGTAAATATGTGTGAGGATGATTACCTAAGACACGTAACGGATTTTGGAGTTTTTTATTTAGAGAAACATCTTCGTAAGAAATCGGAAATATATATATCAAGGTAGCAGCAGGAGAAATGCTTACTTCCCGAACTCTTGATGATACCAGAAAGAAGGCTTTCTCGATCTGCTGTGCTGCCTATACCGAGTTGGTTAGACATATCACTAAGCGCTTTGATCTGAACGAATCCAGTTCTGATTACTGCATCAAACGTTGGCCCCAAGATGCTGCACACTTTGAAGGAGTTCTACTGGATCAGATCTTCTTTGAAAGCGGTGATGAACAGGCCATAGAAAATGAGTTTCGTGAGCTGAGGACGGCAATCATCGGCAATGAAATTGAGGTGGAAGAATCGGATGACTTGAAAGCTTATTGGAGAAAACTGCTGTGTTTCAAACGAGCAGAAGGGAAGAATACTTTTCACTTGCTAAGAAAGTTCATTGCGAACTTTCTACTAATTCCTGTACTACTAGTTTCCTTTAGAAAGAATATCCGTTTTGCTGTGGTGTGATGTAGGGAAACTGATAAATACACTTAAGCCCTTTTGAAAAGACCGTTTTGTATCGGCCAATCACAATAAACATGTTGTGATGAGTATATATCTGTTTTATTTTGCATTCAACTCAATAGACGAATCCAACTTGAAAAAAGAAGAAGACACCGAGTGGTGATAAATCTGACAGCTCCCATGTTAAAGTATAGGACGAAAGATTTTTCTTCCATCATACAACAAACCGCTTTTAATTAGAATTTCATTTGAATTCTTTAGAAGTTTTTAAAATTTTCGTCCTTTACTTTAACATGGGAGCTGTCAGATTTATCACCGCTTGGTGTCTTCTTCTTTTTCTAACCTAGATTCGTCCATAGCAATTATAAAAAAGAAGTGCGTAAGCAGGCACCTGAAATGTTTCTATTCTACTTTTACAGCACAAAGTTTAAAGCTAAGATTTTTGCCAAGATTTTCTGCAGTTAAACACAGATAAACAAGATTTTTCTTGCAAAATTTAAAGATGGGAACGAAAAATAATGTGGCAACCCTGACTCCAACCTCTTCAAACATGTAACTCGACCACACCTGCATCGGCGGCCGAGAAGCTTGTTCAAAGTTCGGAAACAACAATCTCCTTTAAAAGACCGTCATTAAACAAATTTCAAGATTATTTACTGAATCATGCCCAACACAATGCATTCCACCAGCATAACCACACTGCTTTCGTAAATGTCCGATACCATAACAACCAATTTCACGAGAAGAAAAAATCCCGCAATTCACCTTCCGCTGCCATTGTAAACTGTCGTGCAAGTCGTACTCCACCATTATCGGTCCTTGATGAGCCAATTTTCTCTGGCTGTCCGCTTCGTACGCCAGCTTCAGCATGATTGTTATGACATCCCCAAACAACACACATGATGACCGGACAGGTGCCCCGGATTCACGTGTGTCCGTCCATATCTGGGCTTTGTTGACGACTTCTTCGGCTTGCTGCAATCGCGCAAATTGACAGCTTACAACCGATAATGATGGAAAACAAAACCCGATATGACTCGGAATTCGAAGAAAAGAAACTGTCCAGTTCAACTGCTCGACGGCACTTGTTTCGATAATTCTATAGCATTAAAAATCGCCGCAATCGCCGGGCTCGAATCGCCAACATAGTCTCTGGTGCCGTCCTGAAGGTACGGTCCGTTGTAGCATCAGTGTGTTTTCATGTTTTCACTTACGACATCTTTCGGGGTGTTTTTTTTTCGCTGATGATGATGCCATTTGAACTCCGATGCGACGCCAGCAGGGGCGGCGATTTGTAGATTTGTAGAAAAAGCACATTCCACTAAACGTGCTAAATCACGCAACATGCGGCAGTACAAGCTGGACGAAAAAAAAAGCTTGTGGTTACGTAAACAAACCATATGTGAGTCGGCTCCTTTCTGACGCACTCACTAGTTCTAGTAAGGGCCAAGTCATTCAAAACCATATTAGTAAATCAAACACCCTAATAATGCAACGAGTGGGGAAACCGATCGATGAAGCGATGGAAGAAAGTTGAACTGACCAAAGCCGGTGAACGTACTGGGAGCGCACTTGACAGATGGACCATAACAAAAACAAAACCCGCGCTGTTCTGGCGCTGGTCGCAGTAATAGTAGGCTTGCGATGATGTTTGGAAATGTGATCGGCAACCGGTGAATGTAGACTTGATCGTTTTGCCCTTATCGAGCCTATTCGTTGCGACATGATCCGTTGTCCGTTTTATACCTCTTCTACCTTCATTGACCAGTTGTAGTTTGTGTAATATAATTAGATTGGCAATATGAGTTACTACTGGGCTCGGTAAAACCTGTTTGTCAACGATCTGCAGTTCGTTGATACCGATATTGATCGGAGCGCGGAGGCGCTATTCTGAACCGAAACGCCTCAAATCATGGCTCGAATTTCAGATAATCTTCATGCACAACCACCCACCGTGCCTGACACAATCCGCAGCCCTATCATTATACAATTAACATACTTCACACAAATTGAACTTTCCCGGTATGAATTACTACGAAGCGAATGCCCTTTCCCTTTCAACCGAGTGCTCTGCACTCTCCCTCGGCTTCGTATGCATGCAGTCGTATCTCCATTTTTTTTTTCACCTCCTCCATGACAATGGACCACAAAAGAAGCCAGTATGGCATTCGCTTTTTCCCGCCCTGGCTAACACACTGCGAGCAAAGAATCGCAGTAGGTATGGCGCACCTCAGCAGGTGGCGCTTCTATGTGGCTAACAATGGCAGCCCCCTCCATCCCTTTTTTTTCTACTGTCCGCCCAATTCAAAAGATAATGAACGGAAGAAGAAATGTCTAAAAATGTGCAATTTTTTCTCTAGCTCTGCCTAATCTTGGTGTTGTTTTGTGAAAAAAAAAATCACAATTGAAAGAGAGTGAGAGTTTTAGCCGGTTGGAGGGGCTCAGCGATCAATTCAAAGATCGCTTGTACGGTGTAAAGCTGTCAGCCAAAGGTGTTTTCGAAGACCTTCCTGGCTTTACAATCAACTGTCAAAGTAAACAATTTATACCCAGATGCTATGTTTCGTATGACCTCACACCTACAGCGCCATAAGGCGCTTTGAAGAACGTGACTTGAATCTTCCGCACATGTTAAGCGGGCTTTGTGCAGTGGTTGCACTTTCTTATCTTCGACCCACGGGAGTCATCATTGCGGGTTTTGGGATAGAAGTAACTGGTTCCGTTTGACACTGGCTGTGAACCAGCCCCTGCCGATTAGATGCCTAATCTCATATGGGGAAAACTTTCTTTGTGCGTGACAAATAGAAGATTATTCGAGCCGCTTTGTTTCAACAAAAGAAAGTTGTGGGCCTCATTTGTTTCAGGTTGGCAAGTAAGGAAAGAAGACATTAAAGTAAACTCGAGTAGATTAACGTGTCATATGAATCAGAAGGAAGGGTAAATTTAATGAAGTACTCAACAATTCTATCCGCTTAAATCCGATAAAATTTTAGGAACATAATTTCTCGTAGCAGATTTTAACAAGGAAGAAACACAATCGGAAATACTGTTTAGGCCCTTTTTTAGCATCTTTCGAACAAGTAAATAGCGCGATAAGGTGTCAATGTTATCGATACATGTAACGCAATACTCGGAGTCAAATGTTTACGTAGCTTCAAGATTGTTTACGTCATCAATTATGCATTGAGTTCACGATGACCGAAGCACTCCCAATATCGAGATCAATGAATCGATGAAATTCATAATTGGTATAGGCGCAAAAGGTCTCTCCGCAATGTGAACCGAATTAAACATGACGTTTCAATACGTCTTTTCTGTTTCCACCGGTGTTGGTGATCGACCTTCTTTTCTGATTGCTGCTCATATTGTTTTGCCCAGGAATTGATAAAGGAAGATTTACTGTATGCATTCAACGCATAATATGAGCCTGAAGGTTCTGGCAGGAGTAAAACCCTTACAGTACCTCTCATCTAGAATACTGATCAAGTGTGGAATCAGAAACAACCTTGTGATTGAAAATTTCGAAGAAATGCTCGACTTGAGTACCCAGTCTAGATTCTTACGATTCGATAATTATACGCCATCCGATATTAGTCTTCCATCCTATGACTCTCCTAGAGTACGCTTCCCTTATCACAGTTCCTCCATTGATTATGATCTCTCCATGAAACAGGCTATTCAAGGAGTTCCAGATCAACTTCGACCTTTTTCAATTCCCCATATTTTTATTAAAAAGTATTCGCGCATTGATGGATCCACTGATTTCGATGTTTACAATGAATACTCATCTGCCTTCTGGAAACTTCAGGAATCATGTTCCGTATATGTTGCTGAGCTGGCAGCAATCAATTTCGCATTGGGAATACAAGGTGGCCACAGAACCGGGAAAACCGGGAAAAACCGGGAATTTATCTTCACATGATTATTAATAATTTAGGTTGTGTGTGATTATCATCGACCTCTAGTTATTTCTATTTTAGCGTGTTGATCCATAACGATCTGTGAAATTTTAGAGTGTGTCAATTGATTTACCTTCTAAATATTTTATAAATATTTTGGCTCATTCGTCCGGTGTGTAGCAACGTGTGTTCTGACGTTTAATCTCTTTTCTCTTTCAAACGCATAGAAAGTATGGGACTTGCTGTCGGTTAAACGTTTCCCTATGGAAACAAAATATATTCGTCCTATGCGTTTGAAAGAAAGGGGATTAGACACCAAAAAACCTAATATTAATTATTAATCTCTCTCGTTCCAACGATTAACATACATCGTATTTCGACAGCCTTTTTTTTAATTATAAGAAGCGCTATACCAGTGTAGCATTACCACAATAACCGAAAACGGGTTTAATCAAATAGTACTACTGATTTGTTGCCAAATAGCATATTTAGCTATCTTGTTTGAATTCTCTTTGGTTGTTATTTGGCACAAGCAAGGATGTTTCGAAATTTCTTCGCAAAGCGCAAGAGTCAATCTCCTTATCTCGTTTTGTCGTTTTGGCTACGCGTTTCTTTTATTTTTTTTTCTTTTTGGGCAGGAGCTCTCTTCCTTTGTTAGCTGTTCATACTGACTGTCAAAACCATCAAATCTTCATATCAATATCACCATCAATATCGAAAAAAAAACTGCTTTGGAACTCGGCTCTCCTTTTGACATTTATTTTTTATTTTTTATTCGAATTCAAACTTGCAAAATCCGTACGAAAACAAATGGAAATGTTTTGTTCCCGCCGAAGAAGTAGTGTGTAGAGATGAATTTTATTTTCCAGAGTAAATCCCGTGGTATGGTTTACGCTTCAAGAAAACTGTATTTTTTGTGTAGACTTAATTCCCGCCACGGGAATTCAAATCCCGGACTCCATTTAAAACACACAGGCGCACATATCCCGTGACACTTTTCCTGACCTGTAAATCAGTCATAAACCGGGAGATTTTTAACATTTGGTCCGAGAAAACCGGGAATTTGAAAATGAAAATTGAGTGGCCACCCTGGGGATGATTTCCGACATGCCCATAGACCATTATTTCATCTTCTCGGATAGTCTCAGTTCTATTGAAGCCCTCCGGTCGATGAAAACAGTGAAGCACTCATTTTACTTTCTTTCAAAAATAATACAGCAGATGTGTGCGTTGGTCGAAAGATCATTTAGGATAACCTTTGCATGGGTTCCCTCGCATTGCTCAATTCCAGGCAATGAGAAGGCGGACTCTCTAGCAAAGGTGGGCGCACAAGAAGGCGAGATTTTTTAAAGAAGAATTTCACATGATGCATTTTTCCCTTTAGTACGACTATTGAACAAGTAATTCTCTTAGGCGGTGGCTACATTCCATTATTCCAAATGTTTCGTCGAGATCGTGCTTCAAAGGTCTGGATGTAAGTCGTGGTTTCATTCGTGTGATGTCAAGACTTATGTCCAACCACTACTCGCTAGACGCACATTTCTACAGAATTAACCTCGTCGATAGCAATGTATGTAGGTGCGGAACCGGTTATGATGACATCGATCACGCCGTTTAGCATTGTCCGGATAATGATGCCTCCAGAGCACGACTATTGGATACCCTAGTGGCCCGAGGTAGACAACCCTTCCGCGAAGTAAGAGATGTTTTGGGAATGCGTGATCTTCCCTACATGCAAGCGATTTACGAATTCCTTTGTTTGTCTGATCTAAGAGTGTAATGTCATCACCCCTCTCCTCTCCACGCTAGTAAATTCCCTGCCATTGTGTCCCAAAAAATCATCTGTATCTCGGTAACGGGTTGACGTACAAATAAGTTTAATACATCAAAACAAAGGTAATTCACCTTTAAGGAAAAAATATCAATACAAATCATTTCTCTTCGTTTCTAATGAAAATTCGCATTTTCTTCTTCATTCCTCCTATCAAACGCTGCACACCTCCGGAGTCAACTTCCTTGGTACCTTTGTTCCACATTTTGGTTATCTGAGTCGCGTCCTGAGCTGTTTTTACACTTTTCTTAAGCTTTCGCTTCATTATTGCCCAAAATCTCTCGATGGGTCGGAACTGCGGGCAGTTGGGTGGATTTATGTTTTTATCGATGAAATCTACGTTATTATCGCGGTACCACTGGATGACTTCCCGGCTGTAGTGGCAACTCGCCAAATCTGGTCAAAACTTCACGGGACCTTTAGAGGGGCTTTAATGAAAGGTAGTACGCGGTTTGTGAGGCATTCTTCCTTATACAGCTTCAAGTCCATCGTCTTATTTGTCACGAACACTTTGGTCTTTGCTCCGCAGCTGCATATCCCTTGCCAAATCATCAGTTTTTTGGTAAATTTTTCCATAAAAGCAAACTTAAACTTCGCAGGAACATC
The DNA here is from genome assembly GCA_024533555.2 of Aedes koreicus. NCBI lineage: Eukaryota > Metazoa > Arthropoda > Insecta > Diptera > Culicidae > Aedes > Aedes koreicus. Next base: position 86,087 of record JAHHFK020002893.1, read on the forward strand.
TCCTCGAGCCGTCGCCATGTAGAATTTTTGGCCAGGAAGCTGTCCGAAATCCATTTTGACGTAGGTTTCATCGTCGATGAGCAGGCATCCTTGGTACTTCGTCAAAACCAGCTGGTACAGTTTCCGAGCTCGAGTTTTGGTGACGAAACTTTGCATCAACGTTCTGTTTGGTTGCTTGCTGGCTCGATAAGAACGATATCCTGCTCGCAAACGAATTCTTCGAACGGTACTGCGAGCAGGAGCGTATTTTTGTGCGATTTCATTATCTGATAGTACAGGGTTTGCTCTAACGGTTTCAAACACCTTCTGGTTCAGCTTGCGGTCATATGTTCACTACAACGCTTACCTTGAGGCACTCGTCCCACGCGCTTTCGCTCCCTGAAAACTTTGAGCACATCATACACGGTTGATTTGGCGATTTTCAACGTTTTTGCGATTTTTATTGCGGACCACGTTGGATTATCAACGTGGGTGTGCAGATTTTTTTCTCTCCTCTCACCTTCCATCTGGAATAACTTTTGACTCATTGCACGAAACACCGTGATTTATACCGCAGAAAGTGAGCGCCTAGGTAAACAAACCGCTGTAAATGAATTCTTGCAGCGGTCAATTTCCGTGCCGCTGCAACACAATAAGTGATTCCGGATTCTAACTGGACAGAACTTTAGATAAGCTTATTGAATTCCATAAATTTTCAGGAAATTCATGCTTGATTTATCGACAATATATAATCGACTATATAAAGGGTGATACGGTCAAAATTTGGTCAAGGGAAAACGCGTGTAAATCAGTGAAATCGTTTTTTTTAAAAATCAAATTAAATTTCTTTTTCAAGTTCAATTAGTATAAAATTCAGGAAAAATATTCAGTTAGGCTTCCGCTTTTCCCAATCCGAATTGCCGGGCCTTACGCTTGACCCCTGCCATCAGATTTTGTACAGCCACCTTGTCCACCTTCTTCGCCGCAGAAAGCCAGTTTGCCTTGAACTGCTGCTCATCCTTAGCAGTTTTTTTGGTCTTCTTTAGGTTCCGCTTGACAATAGCCCAGTATTTCTCAATTGGGCGGAGCTCTGGCGTGTTGGGAGGGTTCTTGTCCTTGGGAACCACCTGCACGTTGTTGGCGGCGTACCACTCCATGGCCTTTTTACCGTAATGGCAAGATGCCAAATCCGGCCAAAACAGTACGGAACAACCGTGTTTCTTCAGGAAAGGCAGCAGACGTTTATTCAAACACTCTTTCACGTAAATTTCTTGGTTGACAGTCCCGGAAGCTATGAAAATGCTGCTTTTCAAGCCACAGGTACAGATGGCTTGCCAAACCAGATATTTCTTTGCGAACTTTGACAGTTTCGTGTGATTGAAAATATCTGCTACCTTTCCCCTTCCTTTTGCCGTATAAAACTCCTGTCCCGGAAGCTGCTTGTAGTCGGCTTTGACGTAGGTTTCGTCGTCCATTACCACGCAGTCAAACTTCGTCAGCATCGTCGTGTACAGCCTCCGGGATCGCGCTTTGGCCGTCGTATTTTGTTTATCATCGCGAATTGGAGTCACTACCTGCTTGTAAGTCGATAGTCCGGCTCGTTTTTTGGCTCGATGCACGGTTGTAGACGATACACCCAGCTTATTTGCGGCATCTCGGAGAGATAGGTTAGGGTTTCGCTTGAAACTACCGGCAACTCTCTTTGTCGTCTCAGCGGCTTCCGGTTTTCGATTTCCCCCCGATCCAGACTTCCTGGCTGTCGACAAACGTTCCCCAAACACTTTAATTACATTTGTAACGGTTGATTTGGCAACTTTTAGCGATTTTGCCAACTTTGCGTGCGAGTAGCTCGGATTTTCGCGTTTCGCGAGCAAAATTTTGATACGCTGCTCTCCTTGCTTGGACGGCATTTTGACAACTGAAGAGTGAATTCCAAAATCAAAATAGGAGCAACATTCTACACACACACCTTCAAAATGAGGGGTGTTCAGGTTTTTTAAATGCAAAATTGAAAGAAATACGTCAAGTTGATATTGACCAAATTTTGACCGTATCGCCCTTTAAAACAGTTTTGAATGTAGTTTTATCAACAAAGCGTCGGGAGGAGTGCCATACGGCTGGAATAAAACTGAAATTGTTATTTGGGATGGCTTGTCATCAAGCCGATTCGGGTTTCGGAATGGAATGTCAACGGTTGATGTAATTCTGAATGTTATCGAGAGTGTGATGAAGGCGTAATAACGAAAGTGGAGAGAAAATCTGCGCTGTCATAACTACACAGAAAAAAAATATGAATTTTAACAGGCGCGTAAAATGTCCCGTCGTTTAAATCCAAGCCAAAGAAGGTGTTAACAACGAAATTGTTTGCAATCTTTCATGCGCCATACAACAATGTTTGCAATCTTTCATACAACAGGCTAGATTCAGGCTTAATGGCTTAACTTTACATGAAATATCCAATTATTTTCTGCCAAATATAGCATTCCCTTTATGTGCATTAGATAACGCAAAAAATTCAACGTTTCTTTTTATCTGTGTACGATTTGAGACCGCATTCTCACATTTGTCGAATCTATAAGTAGCTTTATAACGAAAGCTCGCAAACTATACGAACACTATAAACAATGGTAGGAACTATTACTTTAAAAAAGTGACTTTAGTGACCAATTTTTTGAAAATAGTGACTTTTCGGTGAAAATAGTGACTGCATTGAAAATACTAACAAAGTCACTAAAAAGTGGCCCGCTACCAGCCCTGTAAATGGGATGAGAACTTCTTCCAACAACTGACAATACATTTCAGAGCTCACCGGCGCGGAAATGAAGCAAACAGGCGATTTTCCAGTCAAGCTAATACCGGCCCAGTTCATTACCGTTTCCCCATCAAAGTTTCATTCCTCATTTTTTGAGTTGCTCTCTTGCCTGTTATGATGCCATCGGCTACTAAAACCATCTGATCTCTCAAGGTTGAACTTCTTCTGTACACTGAAACCTGCATCCCGAAACCGGTATTTCTCGGCGATGGCAAAACAGACTTTCTTGTGACAAGGTAGCAACCGTGGTGCAGGCGTCGCTAATACGAACAAATCATTGGGATCCTCGTTTAAAACTTGACGAATCCGACGGGCAGATATCGACACACTCATTCCTTTCCTAAGATCTACCAATTCTGATGCCAATTTCAGGTAAGCTCAACCCTTGTTGTCCGAAGCTCACCTACTCCTCTCTTCTCAAAGTTGGTCAACGGGCTGTTTTTCGGTTTTAAAGCGGACACCTGTTTATCAATGGATTAGGATTAAAACTTTTTCGCTGTAAATTTTCGCTCAGTGTGTAAAAACATTGTTTACTTTGGCAACACACCTGAAAAATCGAAAAACAAGTGAGAAATGTCGAACGATGGGTCGGATCAGCTTATCAACTCGCAGTTTAATTCTGCACAAATGGTTTTCCTAACAGTTGTCGTTTCAAGAATAGGCAAAAAGCGTGAAGTGCACTAAATCTGCAGTGTTGGAAATTGTTAAGAAGTTTGGAGAAACGTGTCCTGTTGAAGATTTACCGAAATCTGCACGCAAAAGGGGGACATCGGACCAGAAAAAGGAGCTGGCAGCGGTTCGCCTTTTGAAATCGCATAACCCGTGTTCTGTTCGTGAAATTGCTAATTAAAATCCACTCTTCCCTATACTCAATCGAATTATTTGCTTGCTTTTCCGAACCAAAGCTAAATAAATTGAACCTCAGAGGTACCAGGAAGCTGGATCAGGCTAGCCAGTGAGTCTTATAGTCCATATTTTGTGGTAAAATCGTAATTGATCTTTACTACAGGTTCCCTTAAAATGTTCCGGGAGTGGCCAATGTAGCCAATGGCTTTCTCAAGTCTATCAAAATCATAATTATGAAAAATCATGAAGATAGAGCTGCCGCACGGTTATGTTTTGGAGTAAAATAATGAGTTAACCGCATCCAGGACCCTTTATCAGAACTTGTGTTACGGAAATGGCCATATCTCGGTCAATTTAAGGCCGATTCCTGTAATCGACATTTCATTCGCTTGGTAAATATTTTGTCTTTGTTTACTAAAAATAAACTAAAAAAACTAAAATTGTTGACAACGGCATCTTGTACAAAATCTCATCACAAATTCAACATGTGAGATAGCCTCTCCGGAACCCGGAACAACTTCGGTGTCCGGGTGCCATGGCCAATTATATTACCGAGATATAAAACAACATTAATTTTTTAGTCGAATGCTTCTTGGTGAAATCAAATAGGATAATATTTCAAGAAGTTAGAGCACTACAAAGTTAATCAAAAAAATGCTGAGTCCCTTGAGAATTTTGTAGATCGTAGCTATCTGTCAAAACCAGTGCCTTGGATTTTCATAAAATTTTCATGAGAAGTGGAAATTATTGTATCCCTCTGTACTGATGACGCTTAACTTTCCGGAATTCATAGTTATCGCGTCATAGATGAACATAACAAATGAGTACACCTCTGTCACTACTATGGCAAATGAACTTTGTATTTGCAATGAATGAAGTCTGCTCTAAGTGCGGGTAAAGAATCTGCTGTCACTGTTGTTTTGATTATCAATCGGTAAGCATGAACATCATTAGACGAAACCTAAACGTCATCTCTCATGACGATTTTTCTAATATCTTTTATTATTAAGTGATTTTGAATCCTGATCCGAATGGTATTGACGAGGCAAGTGGCTGCCAATACAAGTAGTTTATGGTGATATTAGCAGAAGATCGCCAAATATCGAATAACAAATTCCCCAAAAATAACCCCAAAATAATAGTTTCGTCTTAATTAGCTCATGTTCCTACTGAATTGCAACGTGAATACGTTCACGCCGATTTCAGGTCCCAACTGTGGACACTATAGGAATCTTCATTGTATATTTTTCGATCCCGACGGATAATTGATATTCATTGTGGTTTATTGAATTTTATTTCTGACACATCGAGCTTCATATTGAAGATGAACACAACACAAATGAACATCAACGCATTTTGAAGAGCAAACTTTTATTCTTCTGGTTAAGTTTGTTGTCCAGGAATTGCATCAGTTGCTGGGAGAACCTCCCATCGTACACATCGCAAAAATCGGTCGACTACGATGGGCTGGGCATGCCGTAAGAATGTCGGACGACAGCCCTGTGAAAATGGTTCTCGAAAACGAACCGACGGGTACAAGAAGAAGAGGCGCGCAACGAGCAAGGTGGATCGATCAAGTAGAAGGCGACCTGCGGACCCTCCGCAGACAGCGAGGCTGGCGAAGTACAGCCATGGACCGATTACAATGGAGACAACTTCTGTGTACAGCAGGGGCCACACCGGCCTTGGTCTGATTGATAAGGTAAGTAAGTTTTTTGTCAAAATTTATCATTTGATTTTCGCTTGGAACTTATAGGAAGTCAATGTTTGGAAGGCTGAAAGTCCTCGCTTTTGAGCGTAACCAGCATAACTTTTATCAATACTGGTCAAAACGTCTAGATTCAAATACAGACATTTGATTTTCAACGATATTTGGGCCCTCAGTTTGTGGTAATATTCCAAGAAAAAAAAAATGCCACAATTCCCTTGTAATCGTTACTCTTTATTTTGATCATACAAAGGTAGTTATGAACAAAGCTTTAGTGAAATGGTCGTCTTCAATTTCTTTCCGAACATCCGGACTGACCAAAGGTTTAGGGCATATTCGGTTGTATCGGGCTTCAAATGGTAGGTTGCCATCCTATGTTCCTATCTCACGCCTCCACGAGTCATATGATCACAAAAGACTGCCAGCTGTTACATGGTGAAGCTGGTTGCTGTAGTCTGAGCAATGTTGGCAACTTGATAGTGAAGTGAGGAGGAGCGACTGACGATCGTGTACCTGAAAATCACATTGTATATTTTCCATTCTCATTTAATCAATAACTTTAGCAAGCTTTGGGATCAAAACCAAAACCATTTATTTTAAGAGCAAGGCCTAACATAACAAGCATGAAAGGTTCAAATTGTTTTGAAGCATTTCAGCATAACATTTACATCAAAATTGCACTTCTCAGCTTCGAATAATATTTCCATAGAAGACTGGCATGTGCTTATATGCAGTGAAGGATTACATTTACTCCATTTATTTCAGAAATCATCGGGTCTTCGAACACTCAAATTGCTATCTTTGAAATATAAATAGAGCGGCATATTATAGGATTATTGAGATAATAATACCTTGTGATCAAAAAGTTCCGGTAATTTGAAAAAAAAACGCATTTATTTCAATTTTTAATTGATATCTTTATTATCGCCTTCAAAGTACTCGCCATTAGAGGCAACACACATATGCCAGCGCTTTATCCAATCATCCATACATTTTTTATAGGCCGATGAATGTATGGCTTTCAGTTCTTCCAGCGAATTCTTTTTTATCGCATCAATCGATTCAAAACGCCTACCTCTGAGCGGAATTTTCAGTTTTGGGAAGAGAAAGAAGTCGCACGGGGCAAGGTCTGGTGAATATGGTGCTTGTTTGATGGTATTGGTGGAGTTCTTGGCCAAAAATTCACAAATAGTGAGCGCGGTGTGTGATGGAGCGTTATCGTGGTGTAAAATCCACGAATTATTGCGCCACAATTCTGGCCTCTTCTTTCGAATTGCCTCACGCAAACGTCTCATAACTTGTAAATAATACTCTTTGTTAACCGTTCGACCTTCTGGAAGGAATTCAGAATGGACGACACCGCGAAAATCAAAGAAAACGGTCAGTAAAACTTTAATTTTGGAGCGACTTTGTCGTGATTTTTTTGGTTTCGGCTCATCTTCGGCGCGCCATTCGGACGATTGTTGACTTGTGAGCATATCAAATTCATATACCCACGTTTCATCACCAGTTATGATGCGTTCCATGAATGTGGGATCGCTATCTGCGTTCGCAATCATCTGTTTAGCGACCTCAACTCGATGCTGTTTTTGCAAAAAATTCAGCTCTTTTGGAACAAGTCGTGCTTCAATGCGTTTCATGCCCAGAATTTCCGTCAAAATGTGTTCGGTCGATCCAAATGAGATATCAAGGAGTGCAGCTATCTCCCGAATGCTAATTGAGCGGTTTTCCATAACTAAATTCTTCACGGAAGCGATGTTTTCATCGGTAGTTGAGGTCGATGGTCGTCCAGAACGCGGCATGTCACTCACGCTTTCACGGCCTTCTTTAAAGTCTTTGTGCCAAACAAATGTACGATTTTGTGACATAGAGTCCTCACCAAAGGCTTTTTGCAACATTCTGAGCGTTTCCGCTGCAGAAAATCCGTTTGCAACACAAAATTTCACACAAACGCGTTGTTCCAATTTTTTATCCATGGTAAAAATCGCCGAGCGTCTATTTTTCGACTAACAAAAGCAGTTGTCAAAACAAAACTAATGGATAATTTGCTCTCACACTTTGACAGAATATCAGAACTAGTGTTGCCATCTTACACTAAAAAGATTTTACCGAAAAAATAAAGGCGGCCTTTTTAAATTGAAAATTACCGGAACTTTTTGATCACAAGGTACATACCTAATTTTTCTTTTCAATAACATACCAGTGGATATCACATCCCAAGTAACATTACCAAAACCATCTTCTTTTTTTATTTTTTTTTATTTTTTTTTAAAAACACTAAAAATCATTTTGGTTTTTTTATGGCATCAAGGGGTGCCAATAGGTTTTTTTTTTTTGTTGGGTTTTTGGAAACCCCACACAGCCTGTTACAACGATTTTAAATCCTTGTTTTCTCAAATTCCTTTTACTCCTATCAAAGGTTTTATTTCGACTTTATGAAGTCGTAAAATGCTGTATTGAAATGCCGTTTTAGGACTCATTCATATTATCTTATTTTGGTCAGTTTTAAAAGCATTTTAAAACCATTTTGCCATCAGTGAATGCATTAAACGGCAAATTGGCATTGAGGGAAGTCACCAAATGACCAAATAGTTTTATAGTAGTCATTGCGAAGATAAATTGTTGTTGTTTTTTTGGCAAAACTATGATTTTTTCCAATCACCTTATTGAAATACAATAATACATGCACAAAATTTAAATGTAATGCTAATGAACTGTAGATCGGAGACCAATTTCGGCATTTGTTTTTGATGTAAGAAACTACATTTTTTGGATTTTTCGCCATCAAACAAAATCTTCAGCAACTCTAGAACTTTTTTCTTCGATATTATTTACTGCTCAATGAATCAGATTAGCAGAGAATCAAACAAAGCCGAACAACAAAAACCAACAGTGAAGTTTGACAGCTGTGGCTAGTTGGCCGTATGCTGGTTTTCATGGCAGCCAATAGGTTTTATGAAGGTTCTCAAGTGGTCATAGCATCTATCACTAGAACACTTTCAAAATCTTTGTGGTCTTATAAAGGTTTTAATAACTTGTTTTCACAACCATCTACAGAGTGGGCCACTTTGTACTAATTTTGGCTTTGATTAAGCATAGAGGAGGTGTTGGTAGACAAAACAGTTTTGAATGTAGTTTTATCAACAAAGCCGGGAGGAGTGCTTATGGCTGGAATCAAACTAAATTTTTTAACATTCCGCAAATCGACTGTACTTTGTAAACAATCAACATGGAAGCCGAAAGAAGGGAAAAAATTGTGCACAGTTATTTGGAAAATCCATTGTGGTCTGCATCTAGGCTAGCTAAACAGCTGAAATTGCCCAGAAATACCGTATGGCGCGTTATCAAACGGTATAAGGAAACATTGACGACGATTCGGAAGCCTCAAGCCAATCGTCGGAGTGGAATCCCAATCTGTCGGACCGTGATTTGGCCAGAAAATTCGGTGCTGCCCATAGTACCGTGAGGAGAACTCGACTCCGGGAAGGAATCAAGTCGTATCGAGCTAGCAAACAGCCAAATCGGACCATAAAACAGAATAGTGTGGCCAAAATCCGTGCTCGGAAGCTATACGACCAGGTGCTGACCAAGTTCGACGGGTGTCTTCTGATGGACGATGAAACCTATGTCAAGGCTGACTTCGGGCAAATCCCAGGTCAAAAATTTTACTTGGCAACGGCTCGGGGGGATGTTCCAGCCAAATTTAAATTTGTTTTTGTCGACAAATTTGCACGAAAATTCATGATTTGGCAGGGCATTTGCAAATGTGGCAAAAAAACGAAAGTTTTCGTTACAAATAAGACAATGACGTCGGAACTATACCAAAAAGAGTGTCTCCAAAAACGAATGTTGCCGTTCATTCGATCCCACGACCATCCCGTAATGTTTTGGCCAGATTTGGCAAGCTGTCATTACAGCAAAGTCGTTCAAGAATGGTATGCAGAGAAAGGGGTCCAGGTTGTTCCGGAAAACCTTAACCCACCCAACTGCCCCCAGTTCCGCCCTATTGAGAAATACTGGGCAATCATGAAGAGGAGACTCAAGGCAAAGGGAAAGGTTGTCAAAGACATCAATCAGATGAAGACCTGGTGGAATAAGATAGCTAAAACGATGGACGAAGAAGGTGTGCGCCGCCTAATGAGCCGTGTTACAGGAAAAAATCGAGAATTCCTTCGAAACCGTGACGAATAATTTTATCCGTATTTTTTCTTAAAAGTATGAAGAAAACGCTACATTTGTATAAAAAAAGATCTTGAATTCAATAATAAATAACTGAAATACAGGCAATTGTTTTTGTTCCAGTTCTATCTGAAGCAAGCTTTAGTTCGAACATGCATATATTATATTCTCGTACGTATAAATTCATATGATCAGGATAAGGGAGGGACCGTCAGGGTACCCGATTAAAGCGAATTTGATGGGGAGAATGGGAATGCCAACTCCCCGTTTCTAAAAGTCTGTGCATAAGGGACGGGCTCTTCTCCCCACTCGATAGGGCACCTTCTTGTTAGATAGATGATGCTCCACAGGAGCAAACATTGACTGAAAATATCATACGTTTCATCATCCATAATAATGCACGTTTTCTTTTTGCTCAAAACCTCATCGTACAACTTACGAGCTCGAGTTTTCACGGAGATCACTAGTAATTCCGCTACGGGGGAAGATTGCTCAGTTACACGTTCGGTCCGCTTCCTTGCATCTTGCTGCAAAGTACCTGAAGAGTGAGTCAATCCGATACCGATTACCTGCCGACCTGCAGAGTGCTTGTGAACCGACTGCTTAGAATTATATCAAATTGTAATATTCCACCCACTATATCACAAAACCTTGCGAGTAGCTGAATGGATTGGAGATAAAGGGAAAGCATTGTGTATAGGTTTGAGTCTCCTCCGGTTGGTGCCAAATTGATGAGCGTAGGAGTCAATGAGGTCAATATCAATTGCTAGTGCTGTGATAGGCAGCCAGTTGGAGGGGCGGCCCAACTTGTCTTATCTCTATTTGCGGGATATCCACAGAAAAGGGGCATGCCGCCGCTCAGAAAAATACGTACTCTAGTGAAACTATTACCTAGCAAAACCAGGCGAAGAAAAACCGATCCACAATTGTTACAAGTTTACGGTGATTAGGTCATGTCGGACTATTCGGGGTGCGTTTGAAGCTGGCGTCCGATGTTCTGTTGCTTGAAGGAGCGGTCCCATGCTTTTGGCGGATAGTTCTAGTTACATACTTTCACCGTATCGTTAACCAAAACGAACCCTGCTGCTGACCGCACTTTTCCCAACTATCCAACATCCCAGTGGTTTCGACCGTGTTAGTGCTTGGGATTTCTCGGCTTCTTTCGAAGCGAATATCACATCAAAACGTTCCCTTTTTTTTTTTTCAAACTGCTCCACCAATATTTTTGTCCAAATCTGGTATAGATGGACCAGGTTTACGGCCTTTAGGTTGATCCAGCAACGTATTATGTGAGGGGAATCGTTTCAGCGTATTTAGAACCACATGACCGCTAACTTCTTCCTGCTTCGCCAATTTTACTCATCGATAAACCAGTTTCCGGAAAAATATAGTTTCAGCTGCGTAATTCGCCAGGCCCATATGCCGAGAACGATACGGTATTTATGGCTCCAAATTGTACCCAAAAGTAGTATCGCTAATTCAAAAGGTATAATAACCGTGTTGTTTCAGGTAAAATAAGACAAGCTCAGGCACCCCTGGGCGTTTCCGGCAAATGATCCATCTTTTTTTTCTGCCATATGATGTGATCATTTATAAGAACCGCCATCAACCAGATGAATTAGTTCCCGTTTAAGGTAACCTTTTTCCCACTGTGGGGCGGGTGGTTGCGTCCACCAGCTCTGCTTTCTCGGGTGTCTTTCAACAATTTAACCTTATCTTCAGTGGGTAACAAGCTTGCCATACACCCTAACCCTACAGCACGCTCGATTGAATGAAAGGCCCGACTGTACTGCCCATACGGGCATATTACTCCCGCTGGCAAAAACATGCAGCTGAGAAAAACGCAGTTGAAATCATCGCAGATTTTTCTTTTTATTGAGTCAATGTGAAAGCGAAACTTGGATATATGCATCCCATTAGTTGAAATATATATTGGAAAGTACTTTTACATACAATTTGTTCCTTGTTTGTTCAAAATAATGCCTAAAAGCATGCGAAAATATGAACGTGACTGACATCCGTTTATTTGCGTATGAAAGAGTCAAAATAAACGCATAACAGTATCAGTGCTTGCTGTGATGCATTAGCGTTGACGGCGATTTTGGAAACTCTTACTCCTATGGTGAACTCACATAAGCATCTGTCAGTCTGTGTGTGAAGCTAGACAGTGCTTGTCTTATCTTTTCACTCTACCGGATAATCCTATAAGAAACTGCCAATTTTTACGTGAAGAGTCGTTGTCTCGATGGTGCCGTCAACGCCAAATGGTGTTTCATTGTTGTTCGCGTGATCAGATGGCTTGGATTCAATTGTTTTAAAATGTCTTCTCTCGATTATTTAAAAACTATACGGGTGTGAGGACAGTTCCGAAGACGAGGGGTTGGTTCCGGCGGTTCCGGTTTCGATTGCCGATGGTGAATCAGTTCACGGTAACGTAAGTTCCGAAGATGAATTCCCCGGGTTTGAGGCAAATGGCGAGCAGTTTCCGGCTAAGAAAGCTCCGGCATCATGGATGCACTACTTGCAATCTTTGGAAGATTCTGAGCAGGATACAGATAGTGACATCGATTCCGAAGGAAGCTTCACTGCCAATATGGAATCTACAAAAAAACGGAAACTAACTAAAAGAGAAATTAAAACGAAATGCATGGTGAAGAAGCGCCGCCGTTCACGCCAAGTTAAGGTTGATGAGTGCGGGTGTAAGTTAAAATGTGAATCCAACATTTCCAAAGACGATCCGGATTCAATTGAATACGATGTTTTGGACCCTCAATCAAGAGTACCAGACAAATTACTTCCGTCAGAACGTACAGCGCACGGAAGTTCAAAGACGGCGTCGGTACAGGTATGAGGAAGATGGGCCAAGAAAATCAACAGCTATGTGTTTCAACTCGTGGCCTCGAACGGTTCTTCCGTTAAAGTGTGTCGGAGAAACGGTGTTGTCAGATACTGTTGTTCTAGCCGTAGATCTCCAAAAGGTAGTGCATTTTAAGTTGTGGAAACTTGTTTAAGTTTTGCTTTTTAGCTTCTGGCATTTAACCAGACTTTTGCTCCCGTTTGGCAAGTATACAAGGTCTTTCCCGGTTAACGCTTGTACATGGGATGAATCAACGGCTGGTCGGTCTGCGAACGATATCATTAGCACGTTCCATCGAGTAATCGACCAATATAAAGAAACCAGGAAGATGGTGGCTAGATAACTGTGCTGCTCAGAACAAAAACTGGGGTTTGTTTCTCCACTTAATACTTTTAATTAATTCCAATGACATTCAAGTGGAGGAACTTACTCTGAAGTTTTTTGAGTCTGGGCACACATTCATGGCAGCGGATAGTTACCATGCAGCCGTTGAAAAAGCAATGAAATCCAGCACACCGGTGACATTCCCCGACTTCAAGTATGATTTGCAAGTTGCACAGAAGAACGTGGCAGTGCTGAATATGCATCCTGAGGATTTTTTTGAGACGCAGCTGCAAGTTTCCCAGTATACGCTCAACAACATGGATCCACGTCCTTACATGGACAAAATAAAGCAAGCCATCATTCGCAAAGGAAGCTATATGCTGATTTGCAACGTGGTATGCTGTTCACTAAAAAACAGCTAAAAATGGTGGCATCGAAGACGTTTGACTTGAAAACCACTTTGAAATTCAAACTGCAAGCGCGTGGAATCGAACAAAACAGGAAGAAAGCTCTGTTGAATGTTATTCTGCCGGTAATGGACGGTGAGAAGAAAGCTTTCTGGGAAAATTTGGTTGAGATGGAAACAATTAATGCCGATAAAGAAGACTAGTTAATTCTGAAATTTCTTCGAACTTCAAGTTGTAATACATATGAAATCAAATAATAATTGCCATTTAGATTCGAATATTTTCATTTGTATTGTTGTTAAATTTGTCTTCATTAAATAGTTGCTAAAATAAATGTTTAATAGTATATTTTCAACGCTGAGCCTGTTATGCGTTTATTTGAAACATGGGACAAACAAAGTTTGGTATTTTTTTCAACATTTTAGGAACAAACATAGTTTTTTTCTTTTGAAATACTGAAAGTACATATAATTTTAATATGTATTGTGAATTTATCTTAAAAGTGGTGAAAAATCACGTGGGACTGTTATGCGTTTATGGGCAGTGTACACATAAAAAATGAGCTCGGAGCGCAACATATAAATGCAGGTGTTTAGCCGAAATGTGTTGGGTTCATGATTTAAAATACGCTTTTAAGGCAATCAGAAATATGCTATTTCCATTAGTAATAATAAAATCTGGCGCATTATTTCCGTCCGTATATATTATGTCCCCTAATGGTGCTAGCGTAAGTTTGCGTAACTTAAATTTTGTGGTTGTCTAATCCAAGCTAAATGACCTTAATTGATTATTCAGATATAGTTAGATTATTATTTTGTGAATTGTCTAAATCGAGATCGTGTTACACAATCCAGATAAGAGAGATTCCGAACAATAAACTCTCGGGATACGAATAAAAAGCCATAAAGATGTTGTGAGGATAACACGAAATATAAATACACCAAATTACTCATAGCTGGTGTTGACAAAGCAATCAGTACTAAAACGAATTTTGTTTTTGCGAGAGAAAGAAAACAATTAGAATTGTATCTCATCAATAGTAGTTTCAAATACTCGTAACTCACAAAATCAACTTTGATCAACATATTGATATAACTTTATGAACATATTGATTGTTTTAAAAAAAAAAACAGCTGAATATTTCGAAAATGTATTTCCAATCCTCCTGAACGTGATCGAATGGACAAACACCCCGAACTATCGCACAATCCAAATCGTTCCCCTTCCATCAATTCATTCCCAGCTGAAACAAGAAATCATCGCCTCCTGCATTCCCCAAATCCCTTTATTTTCCACCTGGCACTGTTTAGATCGACCTGATTCGACCCGATCCGCGCACTCTCTTCACCCCGTTCGGCCAAGTTTCTAACCATCTGTCACACACGACAAACCACCGCCTAATTACGGGGGCCTCGCCCAGCTGGTGCAGCACCGAAAATACCTATGCTACGGCGTATGGTGCTTTGTTTTTTGTTTTTTTTGTTTGCCTAGAATGACCAACAGACCGGAATGCACGCAGGTAAGTCGCAGCCAGTAACTGCACGAGGGGGAAGTCGTGGCTCAATCTTAGAACGGAAGGGTGACCATCTCGAACGTTGGTTCGTTCATTCATGCAGATAGGTAGATTTTTTTAAACGTTGCGAACATCGAACCATCTCAACAAGCTGATACCTAACAACAGAAGGGGAAACAGTACCTGGTAGGTTCTTGTTGTTGTTGACCTGCGAATGTACATCCTCGCCGGACTCCGCCATGTTTATTAGCTTCTCGGTGCGTTGGATATCCGTCCGAAGTGCTGCTGGGGCTTCTGCTACTGCGGTGTGACGGTTCAACGAAAATACTATCCCTCGCCTGATGTGCTGTTTTTGTTGTTATTAGCTGAAACTGCTCAGTACTGTCTGCTGCTGCTGACTGCAGAGAGAATCGTTTTCTTTTTCGCCTTTTAGTACACACACTTTTCAGCTGCTGCTACTCTCGGAAAGAGCACCACAGAAAGGAAAAAAATAATCGCGATTGATGAGAACCGTCACGACGACTATGAACAACCTACAACACGGCGAGCGAGCACTTCCACGACGGGGGAGAGGTTTTTCCACCTTTTTCTTGCCTCTTCAGGGGGTTTCTTCTTATTCTTTGTTTTGGGACTTTTCACTAAATCCGCTGCATCCAAGGGGGAATATTCCGTGTAAGATCACTTGACAAAACTATTCCTAGTGGCTTTATTCCAAGCTCCAACACTCCATCAGCGAAAAAGATTATTCAGCTGTGCCTTCTCTTGTCACGGATCGCAATAGAACTCACGAGAATCGACGTAGGAAAAAACCTTCACCCTCTCTCTCTCTATCCACAAATTCACACGCGATTTTCACGCCGCAGAACAAAATTCCGTCGAATGGTGGATCTTTTCTTCTTTCCACACGCACCGTCTGTGAGTATTACGGACGATGACGACAGCACTGGGCGGATGACACGGACAATTTTCTTCACAAACGGAACACACGGAATATTATACGATAACGACGACGGCGACGTTAGCGACACTATGGCGGGGAGGTGGCGCGGCCTTCAGGGCAATTACCAGAACGGTTTTTTTTCCAACGATTCCTCTTTTTTCCGTCACACGGACTCGGTGCAAAGTAGTGATACTGCTACCTTTTGGGCGATGCGATGATCTACTCACAACTGCGGGACTTGGCTGGTTCCGTCAGATCAGCGAACGAGAAGTTACACTACGACTGATGCAGTTTCTTTTTTGTATGTAGTGTTGTACTAAAATCCGATGCGAGGCATGAGGAAGATGAGAAACGTCATGCTAGAAAAGAGAATGAAAAGGGGAAAATGGATGTTTCGCATGACAGATAGGGTTGAGCGATATTTGTGTACACTGGGAGTATTTTAATGCAACAATATACACGCCCGTTTAATTTTACTCAATTTTTGATTACATTTGCATACTATCTCTTTCTCTCACGGAAATGTTACTCAATTTTCGTTAAAAAGTAGATCCACTTTTTACGAAAATTGAGTAACATTTCCGTGAGAGAAAAATAGATAGTATACACGCTCAGAACACCCTCTCTTTCTTTTGTATTACTGTTCCTTTTTTTTTTCTCAAGGAAAAGTTACTCAATTTTCGTAAAAAGTGAATCTACTCAATTTTTGAGTTGATCTACTTTTTACGAAAATTGAGTAACTTTTCCGTGAGAAAAAAACAGTAATACAAATGAAAGAGAGGGTGTTTTGACAGTGTACAATTGTAATCAAAAATTGAGTAAAATGAAACGGGAGTGTATGGATTCCGAAAATACTACACTCCCGTTTCATTTTACTAAATTTTTGATTACAATTGTATACTATCTCTTTTTCTCTCACGGAAATGTAACTCATTTTTCGTAAAAAGTTGATCTACTCATTTTTTGAGTAGGTCCACTTTTTACGATAATTGAGTTACATTTCCGTGAGAAAAAGAGATAAGACCCAAACGTAATGTGGGCGGAAACGGCAAGTTTGACAGTTGTCGCAAATTACGTCAATATGTCCAATTGGAATTAACTTGGATCCAATCAGTTTTCTATTCGACAAGCAGATTGTGTCAGATTGGGCTCTTCCGCTATCCATACACAGAAAAAAAATCTTGTAGTAAAAACTACCATTTTACCCGACTATGCCTATTTTCAAAACAACCATGAAATTTCAGTCAAATTTACTACGTTTACTACGTTACCTAAACCTTCAACATTTGTGGTATATTTGACAGACCTCATATTGATATCAACCACCTCATGATTGATCTAATCTCAGGCATGCGCTTAATTGAACCCTCGAAATGGTACACCGAGGCAAAATTCCGTATAAGCTTTATGAGTGAAACCACATAATTTTTTTGCAATTTGACTCGGCAAATAAAAAATATGTGTGAACAACATACAACTTATGCAATTTCCTACAAATAAATGCTATGTTTGAAACGAAATAAAAATCATTTGCTTTGACATATAAAATTTATGTGTGAGAGGTTTATAATTTTTTATTTCAATGTGCTATAAACTTTATGTGTCTGATTCTAATAAAATTTGTGTGTGAGATTTATGACTTTCATTTCAATGTGCTATAAGGTTTATGTGTATGAATCAAATTAAATTCATAGTTTATAATAATAAAATTAATAACAATAATGATTACGTGCTAGATTAATATATCTTATTATTCCTTTTTTCATTCATTACATCCCAGTATACGCCCTCTTCCCGTGCGTCCTCTCCCCTTCGTCCTCTTCCCGTGCATTTTATTTCCGTGCATCTTCTTCCCGTGCGTTCTCTTCCCGTCTGTCCTCTTCCCGTGCGTCCTATTCATGTGGTGATTTTTTTCACTGAAAACAATGGAGAATTATTGTTTGATTAATATATCTAAAATGAAAAAATACCTTAAAAAATTCAGAGAAGTTCTCTTGAAAATCGAGACGATTAAAAAATTGTCTTCTGTCGCCATCTTGACTACGGTACACTCAAACATTAACAGTAAGTGTGGAAATCACATAATTTTTAACTATAAGAAGCGAACTATACATTTTATGGCAACTCACACATAAATAATATTTGTAACGCCTACAGGTGTTGGTAACTTTTGAGTAACATTATATCATTCTGCCCATAAACATAAATATGCTTTATTACAAACATATTTCAAGTTTAAAACTATATGGCATAGATCTATTTATATTTAGAATGAACGAAGAAACTTTTGAAACGAATATAAATCTGGTGATTCATAACAATTGCTTTGAATTGCCTTAGCGATAAATGTGGAGTTTGGCTCATATTTCAAGCGTCGAAACTTAGTTGGTAATTAAGTGGTGATTAGCTAGGAAGCCATTGCTTATGTTAGCTTGATTGTTTTGCCTCGCTGTCACGTTATGAATCGGGAAGTACATATTGATATTGCATACCTTATTTAACATACTTTACATTTGATCCAAGCATTGATATTTTTATTGGAAAACTTGAGCAAAAAACCTTTTAATGTTCATTAAATAACCTTATGAAAATTGGCCACAAGACAACGGTTTGAATTTCATAACATTACCTTATGAAATGCTATGATTGTTGTCACAGCCACTTCTCATGGTTTGCTTATGGAAACCATATAAGTTTCATTGTATAACCTTATGAAATTCATTTGTTAGTGCAATGGAACTCATATACATTGGTTTGATTTATTTTTTGCTTTAGTATGTGTTTTTTTTTGTATTTTTTTATTGAATTCTGCAGAAATTTTCCTATGATAAATAACTATAATAAATTTGAGTTTATTTTTAAAAAAGCCAATGCCAGTCATTTAATGGTACGCCCATAGTTAAAATAGTGTTTGTTAATGAAGAATTTTATGACGAGACCACTAGTTTGGATCTTCATGAAAAATATTACTCCTCAAGATGCGCGTATGAAATTTCACGCGAATCATCGTATACATATACGAAGCGGCTCAACCACTGGAAGCAATATACTTACCTGCCAAAGGAGGACGTTTATTATATACCCCCTTAGAAAATAAAACCGAAAACGATTGAATTTCAACTGAGTTTTTATCTGCTGAACGCTCCCCAAGTAACCACAAGCATTATATTATTGCACTTATTCAACCCAAAATCAACATCATTAATGCGGGATCACATTTATTCGACATCATTAATGCGGGATCGCATTAATTCAACAGTTGTCAAGTAATGAATGAAGCGTTAAACTAGCTTTAAGAATGTAGTGATGCATTACCAATGCAATAATGCTACTTTAGCAATGTTTTATGGCATAACAAAAGATATAGCATTAGTTCGATCTTAGTGGGGCCCTTTTCAGCATTAATCCAACTTCTATGATGCACACTAGACGTAATGCATATGCCCTGTATGTGCCTGCTATTATAGCCCCGTGGTTACTTGGGTCGGTAGTTTGTTCGGTTCAAATTGGAACAACCGAGTTCTCGTTAAATTTTTACTTTCTCGTTATCGGTCAAATTTACCGAAAAACTCGGTTGACAAAAATAAATCCAATCAGCTATAACCGAACATTGGTTTACTCAAATATTACCGAATGCTGTCAAACAATCCGACTTTTTTGTTACAGTTACGGAATTCGGTTCTTTATGGCAGAGCTGGGATTTTGGTTGAAATAGTTTCGAATTTCATAGTAATAAAACCAGTTTTGTCAATAACATTGTTTATAGATGCAAACAACCCTCATACATTACTAAACTTGCATCCTCCTGTTGCAGTCTCTCGGTAGTTTTTTCCATTTTCAGCTGACAAAAAACACAGTACGGAGAATTTTCACAAACAGACATTCTTCGCGCACACCTGATATAAAATGGCTAACGATTTTTCAGGCCTTATCGAGTCAGCTAAAATAACCGAGTTTTCCGGTAACCATAGCCGTCGCGGAATTGACTCGAAGAGAAGTGTTTGACGTTTAAGAATATTCAGCGAATGCTCGGTTCAGTTTACCGAGTTTTCTCGATTTTCGTGTACCGAACTCTTGAATATCTCTGCTTTACCGTACTGTTCGGTTCATCTTTCATTTTTATCTGTCAAATAAATCATATGGTAACCGAAATTCAGGTTTGTCTCTAAAAATATACCCGAAAACAGTATATATAAATGATTTATTCGGTTTCTTGTTGGTAACCGATGTGGTTCGTTAGAAAATTGAACCGAGTTCGCCGTTATTTTCTAAGTTTGTATGTATGATATGATACATGACTTTATCTAATTTTTTATTTCCAGTAGTTGATTTGCTTCATTTTGTTTTACTCTCCGCGTTCGAAGGAAATATATCAGCTCGGAAATATTGGAATCATGATGAATCCAAATTCATCAAGAATAACCAAAACAATAATTTAGGTGCACTTTTTACTATTTCATACATATGCGTTATGATTATTATACACAACCAACAGTCATGAAATTCATAAGGTGATTTATGGAATTGATAAGAATGACTTGAGAAAATCATTACCATTAACTGAGTAAAGCGGGAGCCACAATGGTCCGTGAGCGTTGACTTCTCCGTCAGCGTCAACTGACAGCTCGATTTGAATTAATGATTTTCAATGCAACAACTCACAATGATACGTTGCGTTGAACGCACTCATGTACTAAAACGACGACGCTGTGCTAAACTTTGAAAAAAATCAAATTCAACGCAGCGTCATTTCTGATTCGCACTTGCTTTGTTTGGTAAATTTGCTGATGTTTGAAAATGACTTCCTTTGAAGAAAAAATTATTTTACTTGTGAAAGAAAAACCGTGCTTGTACGTGAAGTTTTCAAAAGAATACAAAAACAACTATAAAAAAGATGCCGTTTGGGCATCAATTGAAAAACAGCTGAATAAACCTTGTAAGTATGATTATGTACTTAATTTGCGGAAAGCTTTATTCACCTAAACCATTTGCAGTTGGGTAAATTCCACATCTCATTAAACTCACGGCTTAGTTTTTGCCACTCGTGTTTATCAATCTCCGGCATATATTCTGATACCAATACATCCCACAGTACTTCACACTTTTCCAGAACAATCATTCGTACTGTGGATACACCCATACGGAACATTCTTGAAGTCATATAAGCTGAGGACCCATGAGCCAGATGCCTGAAAATATACGAAATAAACTGCTTGAGCATAACGGAGAAAATTGACAATAATGAATTACACTTGATCCTTTTACGCAGGGACATCTACGTAGTTTAGATCTTCTTATAAACCACTTTTACTTGAACACCTACATTTGATTTTCCTGATTGTGTCCTAATCAAAGCGGTATATAGGACGGTCTATATTACGATGGTACCCTACATACAATTCAAGACGGTACCTGCAGTACAGTCAAGTTGTTCCTTGTATGAGG
Source organism: Aedes koreicus (assembly GCA_024533555.2). Taxonomy (NCBI): domain Eukaryota; kingdom Metazoa; phylum Arthropoda; class Insecta; order Diptera; family Culicidae; genus Aedes; species Aedes koreicus. The sequence continues at coordinate 107,097 of JAHHFK020002893.1, forward strand.
AATACAAGTAACAACTTGATTATACTCGATCAAATAAATACGTATAGCAAAATAGTAGTTTACATTAAAGTCATAAACAGCCTACATTCCGGGCAAATCGGCTTCCGGATGGAAAACTTTTGAAGCCGATATTCAACCTTGCTTAGCAGCATATCAAAGCAACCGGCACTCATTCTGACCGTTTTTTAAAAATATTCCGGGTCACGATTCCTCATCAGATGGAAATCTGTTTCGAAACGTTTGCCGTAACGTTTTTCGTTAGAAGGTCGGACCCACCACCTGCAATCGAAGTAGGTTAATGGAATCACAATAAATACACACCATAAATCCCTTACCTTCGTGGAGTTCGGCGCCGGTCTTCACGAGAATAATGAATGGTCTTTCTTAGATCGTTCACTGTCGAAAGAACTTGCACAATCTCTGCAATATTTCTAGCGAGTTCCATTGTTGCGTTGAGAAAACGTCTTCAATTTCCTCACCCGATCCGACAAAAATAATTCGTAAAAGTAATAACCACAACAAAATAACAATTAACAGCAACAAGCCGCCGAAATATCGAAGTCCGTAAACCGAACAAAAGAGGTAACACTGATGTAAACGAGAGGCGCAACGCAGCAAAGCAACGCAACACTGTGTGCATACGTGCGTCACCGCATCCGTCAACGGTTTTAGTACATTGACGGATGCATTGACGCTGAAGGAGAAGTCAACGCTCACGGACCATTGTGGCTCCCGCTTAACACAACAAATTCACAAGGTCCGTATTGAATTAAAACACAGTGGGCTATTCAGTTTCATAAGGTAAATTTAATGAAATTCGATATGTTTTTTACACCAGTGTACTTTCAATTTGCTTTATATAATTTTTATGTTAAGAGTTAACCATCGGTATTTTAAATTTAAACGTACGAAATTCCCCAGTCCGCATCGAGCTCTCATGCCGTGCGGTTCTATTTTCTTTTGCTGAAGGAAGTATTTTTGCTACCTAAAGCTATAACAAAATCAAACAGCACTTTTCAGTGCTTAACATTACCTGCACATTTTTTATTTTTTACCCTTATTCCTTTTCGATCCTTGTCTGGACCCTACGCGAGGTAATCCGACTTGGATATCGATTTGGAAAATTCCTCTTTGACCCTTCGGATTCTTGTAGAATCTTCTTGGAAGTTGATTAGGAGAAAACGTATAAATTCTAATCATTTTTGAGAAAATGGCGCCTAAACGCAAAAGAAAGGGACAATCTCTGGATTCCCCTTCTAACAATATTGATTTGAGCAATCAATTCGATATTCTGACTGATGATGAGAATGATCCATCAGTCAGGCAAAAATCTTCGAAGCATTCCCGAATTAATGCAGGGAAAGAAAAGGTTCCACCTATTGTGGTAATAACATCTGATTTTCATGGGCTCCGTAAGGAACTCACGAATTTCATTAAAGATTCTAAATTTTCCTTTCAAATTGGTCGTCGGGGTGAATGCCGTGTATTGGCTGAAACCTTGATCGGATTTAAACTTCTCGTGGAGTATCTTGCTCAAAGAGGCATCAAATTCTTTACACATGACACCAAAACTGAACGTCTGTTCAAGGTGGTCTTAAAAGGTCTAGCCAGTGGTGAATCCCTGGATGAGAACAAACAAGAAATTATCAAATTGCTTGGAGTTACACCAGTTCAAGTGATAAAGATGAAAAAGAAATCCCAACCTGGCGATTCTCGCAATGGGATTTCAAACGATTTTTATTTAGTTCATTTTAAATCAAATGAACTGAATAACCTCAAGGCATTGGAAAAAGCCAGCCTTATGCTCCATGTCAGAGTGAAGTGGGAACACTTCAGGAAGACTGGAGGAAATTCTCAACACCTCACCCAGTGCCGTAAATGCCAGGGATGGGGTCACGGGACAAAAAATTATCACATGGATGCCAAATGCATGCATTGTGGCGATTCCTCTCACTCCAAGGACAACTGTCCTGTGAAGGATCCCAAAAATTTTAAATGTGCGAATTGTGGTGGAAACCACAAATCCAATTTTTGGGAATGCAAGACTCGCAAAGCGATCTTGAATTCTCGTGCTAAGCATCAGGTAGGGACCGCTTCACGTTCCCGACCAGGTAATTATTCCTCGGCTGTTAACAACGGTCATCGAGGAGGAAATCCAACATTCGTACCGGAAGGTACGATCAATGCCCAACCGTCAAATTTTCCACTGCTATCTGCTGTTAACAATGGTCAGCGAAGTACAAATGTACCCGTAAGTTCAAACAGAGCACAAGTTTTCAATGCTCAATTCTTACCTGCTGGTAGCAATGTACAGCTAGGTAATGGAGCTTCCTACGCTGCCGTTACAGCCGGTAGAAACCAAAATTCTACCAGAAATGTTGAAGATTTTGACTTAGGTAGCATAACCGCTCCAAAAATGGATTTTTTACAGAAATCATTAATCGATATGATTAATGGAATGTTAAATACAAACTCCATGTTTGATGCAATTCAAACTGGTATAAAATTTGCAAACAATATTGTCATGACCCTGAAATTCAGCAATGGGTATTAAGACACTGAATATTTTAAATTGGAATGCTCGATCTCTTAAAAATAATGAAGACGAGCTGTTTAACTTTTTACGAGTTCATAACGTGCATATTGCCGTTGTAACTGAAACTTTTCTTAAACCAGGTGATAAAATAAAAAGGGATCCTAATTATTTTGTACACCGCAACGATCGTCTTGAAAGTCCAGGTGGTGGCGTTGCCATAATTGTTCATAGGCGTATCAAACATCAAATTCTTTCTTCATTTGATACCAAAGTTTTTGAAACTTTGGGGGTTTCTGTTGAAACAAAATTTGGTCAACTTACACTATTAGCTGCGTATTTACCATTCCAATGCGTAGGTCAGCAAAAGAATCTTCTCAAGGGTGACCTACAGAAGCTTACCCGTAATAGGTCAAAATTCTTCATTATTGGTGATTTTAATGCAAAACACCGATCGTGGAATAATGCTCAAAGTAATTCCAATGGTAATATACTATTTGATAATTGTTCTGCGGGTTATTACACTATCCAATACCCAAACAGCCCAACTTGCTTTTCTTCTGCCAGAAATCCCTCAACTATTGATTTGGTCTTAACTGATTCATGTCAACTTTGTAGCCAATTGGTTACCCATGCTGACTTCGGTTCGGATCACCTTCCAGTAACTTTTGAAATATCTCAAGAAATAATTTCTAATCCCAACAGTTCTACTTTCAATTATCATAGAGCTGATTGGAACCAATATCAAACATTCATGGAATATAACTTTGATCCTAATATTCCTTTGGAAACTAAAAATGATATCGATAATGCTCTTGACTCTCTGACTACTTCCATAGTTGAAGCAAGAGCTGTCTCAGTTCCAAAATGCGAGGTAAAGTTCAATACAATTATAATAGACGACGATCTTCAGCTTTTGATCCGTCTGAAAAATATCCGTAGAAGACAATATCAAAGAACACGCGATCCCGCCATGAAAGTTATCTGGCGAGATTTGCAAAAACAAATTAAAAAACGTTTCTCTGCCCTGAGGAACAAACAATTTGAAAATAATGTGTCAAAATTAGAGCCGAGTTCCAAAGCTTTTTGGAAACTCTCCAAAATTTTAAAGAAACCTCAAAAGCCTATTCCAGCGCTCAAAGAAGGTGATAAAATATTGCTAACAAATGGGGAAAAAGCTCAAAAACTTGCTGAGCAGTTTGAGAGTTCCCATAATTTCAGTTTGGGTCTTACTAGTCCTATTGAGAATCAGGTTTCTCTTGATTATCTGAATATTTCCTCAAGGGAAAATATTTTTGATGAATCCTGGGGTACTGATTTGGATGAAGTAAAAACTATAACTAAAAAGTTAAAAAATATGAAGGCTCCAGGTGATGATGGAATTTTCTATATACTCATCAAAAAACTCCCAGTGAGTACCTTGTCTTTCATGGTAAAATTATTTAATAAATGTTTTCATTTGTCATACTTTCCTGGCAAATGGAAAAATGCCAAAGTTGTTCCAATTTTGAAGCCCGAGAAAGATCCAGCTGAACCTTCTAGCTACAGACCAATAAGTTTACTTCCTTCAATCAGTAAACTTTTTGAAAAGCTAATTTTGAATAGAATGATGCTTCACATCAATACAAACTCAATTTTTGCAGATGAGCAATTTGGATTTCGCCATGGCCATTCAACTACTCATCAACTTTTGAGAGTTACTAATTTAATTCGTTCAAACAAATCTGAAGGCTGCTCAACTGGAGTTGCTCTTCTAGACATAGAAAAAGCATTCGACAGTGTTTGGCATGAAGGTTCGATTGCTAAATTGAAAAACTTTAATTTTCCGCTCTATATTATCAAATTAATTCAAAATTATTTAACTGACAGAACTCTGCAGGTAAATTATCAGAATTCCAAATCTGATCGACTACCTGTTAGAGCTGGAGTTCCTCAGGGTAGCATTCTTGGGCCGATACTATATAACATTTTTACTTCCGACCTCCCTGATTTGCCTCAGGGTTGTCAGAAATCCTTGTTTGCTGATGACACAGGCATCTCCGCTAAAGGAAGAAGTCTTCGTGTCATTTGCAGGAGACTGCAGAAAAGTTTGGACATTTTCTCTTCTTATTTACAGAAATGGAAGATTTCTCCCAACGCTTCCAAAACTCAACTAATAATATTCCCACATAAACCTAGAGCTTCTTTTTTGAAACCTAGTAGTAGTCACATCGTTACTATGAGCGGTGTTCCAATTTCCTGGTCACGCGAAGTGAAATACCTTGGTCTATTACTTGATCAAAAATTAAATTTTAAAAATCACATTGAAGGCATTCAAGCCAAATGTAATAAATATATAAAATGTTTAAATCCTCTTATAAACAGAAAATCCAAACTTTGTTTGAAGAACAAACTTCTAATATTCAAACAAATTTTTAGACCGGCCATGCTTTATGCTGTGCCAATATGGTCTAGTTGTTGTGCTACTAGGAAAAAAGCCCTTCAAAGGATTCAGAACAAAGTTCTGAAAATGATTTTGAAGCTGCCACCCTGGTTCAGTACGATTGAATTACATAGAATTTCGAATGTTGAGACGTTAGAACAAATGTCCAACAAAATAATTAATAATTTCAGACAAAAATCGTTGCAATCTTCTATTGCAATGATTAATTCCCTTTATGCTTAGTTAAGATTAATTTTAGTTTGTTTTTAGTTTTAAGATTATTATTGTTATACTGACACGCAGGAATAAAAACCTGTTTAAAATACTGAACTGCTAAGGCATGAACAATGTAAACAAAATTAGATACATATTTTAACAATTAAGGTTGATACGTTACGGAAGTAGCTGGAGCACCTAGATTAACATGAAATGTAAATATGAATAAATTTGGAACAAATAAAGAGTTAAAAAAAAAAAAAAAAAAACGTACGAAATTTGTCTTCGTGTTCCTTATAAAAGTTAAGGTAGTTTTATGTTTGTTTTTATATTTATACATTCAAAAAAAAAATTAACACGTTGTTTCCACGTAAAATGCACGTAATTTTCGTCCACTGCTAAAACCAGTAATAAATAGTGGAATTCACGTAAGAACTACGTGATTTCCACGTCAAAATCACATAAATGTTAAGTGATTTTTTTACGTACAATTCACTTGCACGTAATGTTCACCTGATTTTACTGAAGAAGATTTGGTTACGTGTTCAGGTGAAAGTTACGTAAAATTTCACGTGGAAACAACGTGTCGATTTTTTTGAGTGTACAAATAAAAATAATGTGTGGAATATTTTATACAGAGTATGTGCTCCATGGGGTAAGACACTTGGCCACCATTTGGCAACACCCTCAAAAACACACTCCGACAGACTCCAAACACATTCGCCACCTCCTGAAAGATAAATTCATATCGGGCACCACTTCCACGAATTCTATTGTTTGTTTTCGCACTGTTTTGTTTCCCTTTCCGCATAAACAATAACCATAGGAAGTGCCTAACCACCAATTTGGGGTATCATCCCAACTGTAAGTGGTATGGTCACACCATCTATAATATCGTTCCTGTATGGTACATGCTTATTAGGGTTTCGCTTGCACTGATGTGATTCAGTTAAACGTCAAAACAATCCATGGTTGCAGAAATAGCATAAATTCTTAATTGTAGTATTGCCAGAAACACAGAAACACCTTTCGACACACCGAAACACAAACACAACTAGGCAGAGTGAGTGACCCCCTGATGTGCTCTGACTAGTAATCCTCAGAGTACAGAGATATGCGGAAGCGGCCATCTTGAGCCAATCGAGCAGCGAGAACTGTCAAAATCTGAGCCAAACGATCATGTTTACTGTTTGCTGAAATGTTTCGATTGCTAAGTATTGCAATGGAGTTGAAATAAATGGTTTATATTTATTACGTTTCAAAAAGCAAAAATAAAACACTCGTATTCTGCAGAACTTGTAGTGTTAGTAAAATAATGTAATATTTTATTATTCTCTGTATTCGATAATGTTTCTTGTATTGTACAGTAGGCCATTTTTTCACTTTAGACAATTCACTTCACTGGCGCCGTGTTGGGATGATGCCGAAGATTATCGGTATGCTCTTGTTTTACAACCTGAGAAACCAGGATAGCTTCAGACATTTTCATGATTTTGCCACCTTCTTTCGCAAAATACAACTGCGTGTGCTCGAAATGGTACTGAAAAAAAAATATAAAGTTAACAGGAAATCACCATATGGCTTTCACAATCACATACTACACAGACGCATATAATCTACGAGGGGAAAATCCGGTGCTACGCCACAGAACATCAGCCATTGTTTTCGGTGTTCGACATACTTAGGAAATCGGAAATAGCTCATATTGACGCAATTCGATGATTTATCACCTCCACGGTTAGTGCAAAACTTCGCAATGCACTTCATAATTGATAATTTTATAAATACTAATAATAAATCACTTCTCGAGTAGTTCATAATAAGGGCTTAGAAGCCAGTAAACAATGACTTTTAATATCGATTCCTCTTGAGTCTTGAATCACACGTGGCTCAAAAGCAGCATCTGGTAGAGGAAGTTCTACCATATGGAGTAGCTGGATATCGTGGGATTCTCGTGATTCGTGAGAGATCATCGTTTAAAGTAAATGTTTACAATTGGTTTTTAGGCCCTAATCATGAATTACTCGAGACTTGTGCGTTATAAATGTAAACAACAATGGAAGCTGACAAATACAAAGTCACGCACAAAGCCGTAACATTTTACTCTGCGGAAGTGTTGGCAGCCTTTGTAGACAAAACGAACACCGCTGCCACACCGTTGCCCTACCAACCATTCTATAAACTTCTTCAAAGTTCTTTATACAAAAGTAAAGATAAATGTCGGTAAACCTTTACTTCTATTCTATTTTTTTTTATTTCGATAAGATTTATTCAAACATCTTTATTAATCGATATCTAAATTGAAGACATGATCTTTATAGATAAGCCACTCTAATAAAGATATTAAAAAAAAAAAAATTTTTATAGATCTAATGATGGAAAACTTTAAAGATGCCATACTATATTTCTTTCAATTTCGATATACCACGTGAAATTTAGTTTTCTTTACAAATATTCATCTAAAAGTATTTAAATTTTGATAAAATATTATTTTTGAATTTCGACAACGAAAAATAAATATGGGCATCGATGTACATTTAGAGTCCCCTCGTTACCAATTTTCACCGCTGGATTACAAGAGTTCAACACATCAGTTGATTGCTCAATGTTTATATTTTGCTAGTTTTTAGTAGGAAATAAAACTCGGCGATGGATTCAATTTTGAATCCTGAAATAGTTGAGGAGGTGTTGGAGGAAGCTCCGAATAATCAACTGGTGGTAGTGACTCTTCCGCTGGATGTATACGACGAGCAAGCAGATGCAATAAGGGCGCTACAGGCAGACGTGAGTTTTATTAAGGAACATATACAAATCCTCGTTCAGCAAGGACTGCCTATGGACACATCATCGACACGCGCATACAATTTGATTGAACCTATTAGAGAGCTCATGCCTCTAGGCTACACTGATGCATTAATCGAATTCGAGGAGCTGCTGGGGAAAAACGACAATCTAAAGAAATTTGTAAGCAGTACAATGTTTACGCATGTTGATTATTGTTTAAGATAAATCGTTTATTTGCAGGAAAAATGCTTGGCATCATTTGTGTTGTTTAAAAAGCCACTGAAAGAGATAACCATGGCTTTCATTGAAAAAGTGTATGACCTCCAATTGCAGTCTCAAGTGAACTATTCAGGGGCTGGTGGCAAACAGGCACATACAAGTTTGTGTTCAACACAAGTTTTAATAAGTAAGTACATGTTTTCTCAGTTTATTATTGCATATATCACACATGTTTGCTTTCTACAGAAACTCTCGTTGACCATTCACTTTTTGATAACATGGAAAATCCAGAAACACAAGCATGCGCGGAATTTCGGAATCAGATGCAACACGCATGCGATCGAATTAGGAGCAGTAAGCGCAAGCAATCTGGATCCATCAGCCAAAAACGAGTAAACAGGCAAAAGTTGTCTGTTCCATTTAAAGTGGAGCTTCCGGATGTCGACAACGAGAATGAAACATTGGATGAGGACACTGAGTAAAGGTCAAGAAAAGCGAGTTGAAATTAAAAAGAAAACCCAGTGTTTTTTTACTTTGGTTATGTCATTTTATTAGAAGCGACAATAAACTATAAAAACTCATTGTTATTTAAATGTATGAATGAGTGGTACTACGAAATAATCAGAGCCATTCATATTGTATGGAAAACAAACCATTTTGCATGTAGTTGGATGTAAAGGGAATGTTTTTACACAGGTTTTGAAATTGCCCAAAAGCATTTTTAATTTTAAAGTCAACTTTGAATTGCACAGTGAATGTTTGACTTTAAACTGTTCTCCTATAACATAGATATCTTCGTCTCGTTTTTCAAAATAACTCACACGCAAAATAACAATATCGTTTGAAGAAATCCACATGATGCAGTTGTCACTTTTCTTATCTGCCCGCACAGTGAAATTAGGATAAGTTAATCTATAAAATTTATAATGATTATATTCGAAATGACTCAATTTAAGTGAGTTATCAATAGCTTTAACTTCAGGGATAGAGTTGAGGCTCTCCTGAAGTCTATTGAATATTTGTTGTAATGGTTTACTTTGAGAATGCACAAATGCTGCATCCAAATACTCCACATCCATAAATTCGTTTGATGTGGAACCTTGAGTGGAAATCCTTGTGGATACTTCATCGGAAAAAGGATGATTATTTTCGGTAAAAAAATCGGGGAGACAAGTTGGTGGCCGCAATGATGCAAATGTTTGCCATTGTAGTTCTTTATGTTTGCGTCGATACACTCTCGGTCGTTTTTAAAGAACTCTTGGTAGGATTCTCGGCATTTTGAGCTGAATGAGGAACTTTGTATTTTGGGTACTTTATACACCAGGTGACAGGTGCTCTGAGAAAATACAAAAAACTTCTATACGTCATATATTAGTGTGTTCCTCAGTCAAGGGAGACCTCATCAACAGCTGCCGTGGATCCGATTATCAGCAACCAACAATAAAATTAGTACACTTCAGATGGTATGGGATCGAAACTAGTAGTAACTCAGGTAAAAAAACATTAGCACTTTGATCAACACTGTAATTGACACCACTATGTGACAAACGTCATCTGACAAAGATAACTCCGTGAAACTTAACTGATTCCAACTAATCTAATTTATTTCATTCCAAACAATTCAAATTGACAATATTATTTTCTTTTTTTGATATCTTCAAAGACAAAAACTGAGAATATATTCATGTGAAGCTTTGTAACGAACTGGTGGCAAAAATCGATGTCTATATATCCGTAACGATTGGTATCGATATTTTGATAAAGATATTTACAAATGATTCACGTTTAGACTTTAAGCACAGAGAATTTAAGTGTCTCTAAATTTCTGCATGAAATGGTGACGATCGCTATCGATTTTCTCTATGAATACCGGCCTTCAACGGTATATTGAAAATTAAAGAAATGGTTGAATTTCCGCATATCTCTGTACTCTAAAGGCTCGAACGCAGTGATAACGGAAGCGGAACGGCAACGGCAGCGGAAGAGCCCAATCTGACTAAACCTGCTTGTTGGATAGAAAACTGATTAGATCCAAGTTGATTCCAATTGGACATATCGGCGTCACTTGCGACAACTGTCAAACTTGTCGTTTCCGTCCACATTACGTTTCGGCCTTAAGGATTACTAGCTCAGGCAGCATCTTCCGATCTACGGGCTTACCGGCGAAGAACCATTCACCATCATCGGTCACACCTTCCAGAGCTGTTGACGTGTCTGCGTGTTTCGGGTGAGTCCTGCTGCAGATTTTCCTGAAATTACGCCACAGCGTAAGAATTGTCATTCATTGCGTTTTCTGTTTGCAGCAAGTGCATTGCTAATATAAATTTCCCGCGAGAGCAGCTCTCAGCGCAGTGAGGTATTTGACAAAAAAAAAAAAAAAAACGAAAGACACGAGAGCAGCAGGAACGATGACGTCATCATCAGGAGAGGTTTATATCGTCTCGGCAGCCAGGACACCCATCGGTATGCAGCATAGTTCTAATTGGATAATATTTTGTTTTGGGGTTTTTTAAAGGTTCCGTTATCTTTCTTCTCTCTGTTTACCGTTTCATTGGGAGGTGAACGGGTGTTTGCAGATAGATTGCTGAGTAATGTTGATGTTCATTCATTCGTGCGTGGTGCAACTTTCTCTGACACGCGTTGAAGTGATTTCAGTCAGAAGTTACGTGTTTGAGCATGTTCGGGGTTCGAGTTTTGATCATGGATCTGAGAAATCGAACGTCGATCTGATAAGATTGTCCTTTCGCGGTTTGGTTTGAATTTCAAATTATAGCTATTTACATTAGATAAAATCCACCTTTCATGAATAATTCATCTGTTAATTTATACGATCGTGCTTGTACGTCATTGCTAGGAATTCTCACTTCGAATGATGGGCATTGTAAACTTGTTTGAAACTGGTTTTGCATTTGTTAGTTATTTATCTTTCCAAAACAAGGCACAACGACTGTGTTAGACGAAGGTTAAGTACAAGATGTTGAGAGTTTAGGGGAGAAAATCAATAATACTGGTGGCAAAACTCAATTCCTGACTCAATTAATCATACATAATATTTTGCACGCGTTGGAACCATTTTTTTTAGGGGATTGCCGGTAACTGTAAACCTTATTTTGCCGGTAGATGCATCCTACCATTATCATATCGAGTTTACGTCACACGAAATTCATAAACAAAAATATTGGCAATAAATCTCAGGTACTTCTAATCCAGCTGATAATGTTTACGATGTTTTCAACAGGTCTTAAATGTAATCCGAAAGTTATTTTTAATTAGCTTTCACGCGTTATCGTCGAATATGACGTATGGGTTAAAAAGATACCGTGAACACGCCACTTGTTTATTCGGAGTCGATTTCTTCTATTTAAACCACCGATATTACAATTTTAATTTTTCTCTACACTGCGAAGTTGTCTTTGTTGATTTACTTCCTTCATTTAATATTTGTTGATAACGTTTACTGCCCTTTCCCAGGAAACTTCCTCGGGGCCTTGTCGTCCCTCAGCGCCGCCGAACTCGGTGCCGTTGCTGTCAAGGAGGTACTGAATCGGGCCAACGTGCCACCGGCGGAAGTCGATGAAGTCATCCTGGGTCAGGCACTGGCTGCCGGTCAAGGGCAGAACCCTGCGCGGCAGGCCTCCCTGAAGGCTGGCGTCCCGAAGGAAGTTCCAGCCTATCTGATCAATATGTTGTGCGGTTCCGGTCTGAAGACGGTTTCCCTGGGCTACCAGGCGATTCGTTCCGGAGATGCCAGCGTGGTCGTGGCCGGTGGTCAAGAATGCATGTCCAAAGCACCTCACGTGTTGCATCTGCGCACCGGTACCAAAATGGGAGAGGCTAAGATGGTGGATTCCATGCTGTGCGATGGCTTGACGGATGCCTTCTACGATCTGCACATGGGTGTGACTGCCGAGAATCTGGCCAAAGAGTACGAAATCACCCGAGAACAGCAGGATGCTTTCGCAGCCAAGAGTCAACAGCTGGCCGAAGAATCGCAGACTAAGGGTTACTTCATGGACGAGATAGTGCCGGTGCAAGTTCCTAGTCGCAAGGAGACAATCACCTTCGATAAGGACGAATTTCCAAAGCCCGGAACCACGGTTGAAGCATTGGCCAAGCTGAGACCCTGCTTTATCAAGGATGGCACCGTAACGCCGGGAAATGCTTCCGGAATTAACGATTCGGCGGCGGCAGTCCTGCTGATGTCTAGCGAGGAGATCCAAAAGCGCAATTGCAAGCCGCTGGCAAAGATTGTGGCCTTCAGTCAAACGGGAATCTGCCCGAAGACGATGGGAGCCGGTCCGATCAGTGCGGTTCAGAAAGTGGTAAGTGTCGCTTTAGGTGGCTAATAAACGAAGACTGATCGTTTTCTCAATTGACAGGTGGGAAAGGCCGGATGGAAACTGGAGGATGTTGATCTATTCGAGCTGAACGAGGCATTCGCAGCCCAAGCGTTGGCCGTCAACAAAGGGCTCGGTATCAATCCGGACAAGGTGAACGTCGGTGGTGGAGCTATTGCACTCGGGCATCCGATTGGTGCTTCCGGTAATACTTTCTGTCGTAGCATGCGATTCAATTTACAAATCTGAATTTTGCTCTTCTGTAGGTTGCCGCGTGTTGGTCACCCTGTTGTACGCCTTGAAGAGAACCGGTGGCAAGAAGGGCGTAGCATCGCTGTGCATTGGTGGGGGCATGGGAGTGGCAATGGCTGTCGAAATGGTTTGAAACCATTGATTGCCCTCTAAGATATGATTCAAAGCTGAAGAAGCGTCGTTGTAGTTCAAAGTACTAGTATTTTCATCTGCTCTTTTATAACCTCAAAGGATTTCAGAGAATTCGTTACTTAACTTAAGGTATTTGCCGTTGCATGTATTGTTTTCGAAACTGAGCCTTGTACTTAGCACGGATTGCGGGAGAGAGTGAACGACAATAAAGTAACATTTTGTACTTAACTCAAAGGCTTGTTTCAATTGTTAATATCGATTTATACTTGTAAGCATGTTTTCTAGGCCTTGGCGATCGTTGATGTGAACATAATATGTTATATTTCGGCAAAGACATTTCATTAGGGCCTAACTGACAAACGTAAACAATGGCTTCTTCCGTAAATTTCTCGTAAATCAAAATCTACCCATGTAAGCATCCAATTCTATCGAATAGAATGATTCTTGATCTTCGAAATGGCTGTGGTAGATTAATAAGGCAAGTTTCCAAATTCGACAAATTCAAGAAACAAACCATTGTTTACGTTTGTCAGTTAGGCCCTTATGAAAAATCTGTGTCGATTTCTCTTTGCAAGGGCATTTTGTGAAATATGTTTAAATTAAAGTGCGCGAAGTAGTTCGTGGGGCAAAACCAAGTGGGATTCATGGGCGCCCTCGCAGCCACGGATCAGATTTTCGCGATTCGGCAGGTTTTACGGAAATGCCGGGAACACAATTTTCTTACAATTCATCGATTTCCAGACAAGCTGACGCGATTGGTCAAGGCAACGATGGATCGAGTGATGCGCGTCGTTCGAGTGTCGGGATTCTCGAAGAGCGTTACGGCAAGGTGATGCGAATTCCAGGGTGGCCACACAATCTTAATTTCAAAGCTCCCGCATTTTTGCCTTATTTTCCCGAGTGGGAAAATGAGTTAATATAAATTGGATAAATAGATATTTTTGAAGTTTTTGAGAATATTGTCATTTTGCCTTAAATTTTTAAGGCGAAATGACGGTCAGCAGACGCAAATCGGGCTTCTTGCGTATTGCGTAACCTGTTTTGATCTCTAATTTTGCAAACGAGAACAAAAATCGCTCTATATAAGTCATTGATCTTTCAAGTTTCTAGAAGCATAAACATCGAAGAAAAAATGTAAAGCATTCGAGGTTTTCGAGTATAAAGGGTGTTTCGATCAAAATTTGGTCGACCAAAACTTGACGCATTTCCTTTCATCGTGCATTAAACAATTTTGCACACCCCTCATTTTGAAGATGTGTGCATGTAGCATCATGCCACTATTTTGATTTTGAGATTAGCACTTCAGTTATCCAAAATGTCGTCGAAGGAAGAGAAGCAACGCATCAAAATTTTGCACGTGCATGGCGAAAATCCAAACTATTTTCACGCCAAGTTGGCGAAATTGTTGAATGTGGCTAAATCAATTGTTACCAACGTATTAAAAGTGTTCGGTGAACGTTTGTCGGCAGCCAGGAAAGCTGGATCGGGGGGAAATCGAAAGCCGGAGGCCACAGCGATGACAAAAAGAGTTGCCCGCTGTCTCGAGCGGAACCCCAACCTCTCCGTCCGAGATGTCGCAAAGAAGCTGGGAGTGGCGCCTTCAACCGTAGATGGAGCTAAATAACGAGCTGGACTGTCGACTTACAAGAGAGTAGTGACTCCAAATCGCGACGATAAACAAAACACGTCGGCCATAGCACGATCGCGAAAGTTGTATACGATGATGCTGACGAAGTTCGATTGCGTGGTACAGGACGATGAAACTTACGTCAAGACAGACTTTAAACAGCTTCCTGGACAGGAATTTTATACGGCAACCGGAGAGGAAAGCTGGCAGATATTTTCAAGCACATTAAACTGTCAAAGTTCACGAAGAAAGATCAGATGTAACAGGCCATCTGTACCTGTGGCTTGAAGAGCAACGTTTACATAGCGACCGGAACCGTCAACCAGGAAATTTATCTGAGTGAGTGCCTACAAAAACGTCTACTGCCTTTCCTGAAGCGACACAATTGTTCCGTTCTATTTTGGCCGGATTTGGCATCTTGCCATTACGGAAAAAAGGCCATGGAGTGGTATGCTGCCAACAACGTTCAAGTGGTGCCCAAGGATAAGAACCCTCCCAAAACGCCAGAGCTCCGCCCAATCGATAAATATTGGGCCATCGTCAAGCGGAACCTTGAGAAGACTCAAAAAGCTGTTGTGAGCGACAAACAAGCACAAGGAGACTGTACAAAATCTTATGGCAGGTGTTAATAACCCGGCAATTCGTAAAAAGGAAGCTTAGCTGAATATTTCTCCTGTACTCTGTATTAACTGAACTTGAAAAAAGAAAAAGAATTTGACTTGTTAATAAAAACTTTGATCGACTCACACACATTACTGTTTGACCAAATTTTGATCGGAACCCCCTTTAAAATGATACACGTGCGTTGCGTTCATATTTCGAGACTTCGTGATTTCAACGTCGTTGACAGTTCGTAGACAATTCTCTGAGCTACCAAACTCATTTCAGTTTGGTTCACCACCAGACACTTGTAACCAGTGGTGTGTTGATCTGTCCAAGACTGTTGAGATTTTCGTGTATTTAGTTTTCGTTGTTCGTTTTATACGCCTTAAAAATTATGGATTCATGGAAGCTTGACACAACCAACATCCACTGTGCAGACAACAAAGCAGCATACTGTAGTTCCGCTACTTAACACCAGGTGTCAACAAGGATATGCAAGGCCATGGTGGGTGGTGTAATGGGAACTTCAACGGGGCGAAAATGTAATGAAGGAGAATGTAACGGCCATGTCTTTTCGTGTGAACGACCACCATCGCTGAATGGTAATTAGCTTACAACTTTTGCTAAATAAGGACGTGAGTCGATCATTCTAAGGCGATTGGACAAACTTAACCCAAGTTAATACGGTTTAAAATAGTAAAGTGACAAATTGCGCGACATACGGAGGAACATCTAGGACCCCTTTGGCTGAACATAAGTACACCCTCTTGTCTACGGGAACTTAGTCGTGGAACAGGCTCGGAACCTGTAGCGACGTAGCATATCGGTGGAGCTTCGGTGTTCGAAGCTCGACTCCATACGTCCTGGGCCAGAGTGTGCCTTACGGATTCGTCCTGTGGGCTGCAACCATTCAGGCACCATCATTTTGTGGGTAGCGTTGCATAGAAGGATACCGTACGTCGATATGAAACGTGTATTCAGGAGGAAACTAGCAGAAAGCTAGGATCGAGAAGCCGAAGTAGTGTCCCACCGGCAACAGGAGCTATCAAGCAGTGACGGTAAAGAGTAGCGGAACACGGCCACAGAGGTACCTGTGTGTGTAAGACTGAAGTATTCGGATTTGGTGTTCAAGTAGAAGTATCTGGTTTTTTCTTGGCCGCGATAATTCAGCGCTTACGCCGACCCTCAGGCATTTGAAAAGGTGGGTCCATTAGTGCTGGACAGGGATCGCCCCATTAGTTACACACTTTTCATTTATTGAAAATCCTCGCTCCATCGTCGCATTTTCGTGCGATAGGATGAGCACTTTTTTTAATAAATGTTGTCCAGTTTGGCAGCTGCTTCTTGGAATGACCAATCTGTTCTAGCCCAAATTTATCCAAACGCTGTTTTTTTTCAATCCGGGAAGCAACGTTTTCGAAGACGGCATTGAGTACAGCTTTCTAAGTTCGCCTTTCACTTATTGAGTAACTGCAGCGCTCAGATAGTCTTTATTACGAACGTTTCCAGACACAGCTTGAGACACTTTTAAGCTATATCCGTGATGTGAGTTATAACATCAGGGTTAATGCAGGTGACGTAACGCGTTAAAGGGTATGTCAAAGAAAATTTGTTTGTCTTAAAAAACCACAGTTAAAAGATTGACAGTCGTTGCGGAATGCCAAAACGTCTGTTCTGCAAATTCTCTCGCTTTCTTGATTGCTGATAGGCTGTGTTTCAATTCGTGAATTAATTTTATTTTTACTTAAACTTGACAGATGGAAAATAATCGATTAATCGATTAAAATACCATTGTTATTGATCAACCAACTTTCGATAAGGTGTCTGTCAAAATTGAGTTGCCGTCTGTCAGAAATAAGGCAGCTCGAGTAGCAAACTTAATCGACACTCCTTCTGTCAAGTTTAAGTGAAAATTACAATTAATTCGCGAATTGGTACACAACCTTAGAGGCTAAACCGATTTCCACATTAAGGGCTGACAGAAGATTGCTCTCCGTCAATTCTATTTCTATAACCGTTTTTGCTTTGACTGTCAGACTCTCGGGCTTAACAATTTTCTCCATAGCGGCTCTAGTCCCGTCAAATCGTCAAAAATAAACGAAGTCATAGGAGATTTGGTCTGGCAAACGTCTACCGCATCAATCACAACAGCGAACACTTTTGATCGGAACACCGACCGAATCCGTTTGAAATTCGGATGACTTTTTTTTCAGCTTTCTTTCTTCCTGCTTCCTGACCAGGGTTGCCACATTATTTTTCGTTTCCATCTTTAAATTTTGCCAAAAAAATCAGAAAATGCGCTGTGTGGTTTGATTGTTTTCGCAGTTGGCTTGGAACGAGAAAAACAATACGAGCTCCGAAAACCGTTCCAAATTTCTTTTGACAATTGACTCCAACGATAGCCATCTGGTGGTGAATGGATGCAGAATTTTTAAAGGTTTAAATTCAAAGATACTTTGTACCATCTGTAATTCCTTGGATTGTATCGGAACGGATCTACTATTCCAGGTACAACGGAAGCTTTTCGTATGCGTAGATTGCACAAGGAGCTAGTACACTTGATAATTATAAAATGGGGACAGCCACGTTTCAGCAGCTTCTGGACGGATCGGTCAGAATCCATTATTACCGATGCTCGATCTGATCCAAAGCTCATTAAAGATAACAAAAAATCACGTTCGAAACAACTATACTTTGGGGGGCGACCCTGGAGTAGTGGTTAACATCCATACCTCTCACGCCAAAGTCACGAGTTCAAATCTCACCCCGGACAAGTTACGAAAAACACCCAAAAAAGTGCTTGAGTGACTACGACGGGAGATTAACCAGCCCGAGGCTGAAAATCTCGATAATACAGAAACAAAAACAAAAAAAAACTATACTTTGAATAGCAAAAATAACCATCGAGAACATTATTCTAACTTTCCAAAATTCCTCTGATTGAATGCATGAAAATGCTTCTAAATTGGAAGAACAGTATTTGTTTGTAGAAATCTCTGTAGGAAATTGTCTTAAGGAACATGAGCATGATTGACCGCCCACGGATGCAATTCCGTTATTGCCAGATCAGCTGTATTTGCACAAAGAACCAACAGATGATGTTTGGGACTAACTTCTTCAATGTGTAAAAACTGGTGACCCATTATAAAGGAATACCGGCGCCGGCCGTGCCGGAATGCTGGTCAAGTAGGGAATGGGAAGGAACGTGTTGACATGATACTCGCTTTGAAGGAAGCCGAGAAATCCTCTGCACTTCCACGGGAAATCACTGGGATATTGGATAGTTGGGGAATGGTTAGCAGCAGGGTTCGTTTTGGTTAACGATACGCTGAAAGTATGTAGCACTATCCGCCAAAAACAATGGACCGCTCCAATGTGTCTGAAAAGAGACAAGCATAACGAAAAACAAAACAAAAAGAAAAACAAAATAAAATAAAACAGGATATTAGATATTGTCTTCAAAATATGGTAGAAATAAATTATTTGTTGCTTTGCAAACCAGCTCTCCTCGATGTCCTAGATGGCCAAGTCCTGCTGGACCCGCAGCTGCTGCCGTCGGCACTCGTCCACATCAACACGGCCGTCGCCGACGTGTCGGAAACCTTCCGGTAGTAACATGATATTTGTGTCTAATACACTCTTCTTGCACCGATTAATTTACAAACTAAGCCTGCACACCGAATCAAAATTCACTTTGGCACGGTTGTGGTATTTTCCTATCAGGAAATTGTCTTAAGGAACATTGAGAAAAATACTTCTCCAACGGAATACTTGAAAAAATTATTGAAGTATTTTTTAGAGAACTATATGTTAGAATGCCTTCAGATATCTTAGACAAAATTAAAAAAATAATTCTACAAAACCCCTTGCGGATTTTTTTAAATTCAGAATAAATAAATGAGATTATGGAATTCATGGAAAACATTCTTCTTAGATTTCTCCAAACAAATGAAGATTTTCTCCAATAATTATCTTATAGTTTTTGTGTAGTTCTTTCAGGTGTCCTCCAGAGATTCCTTTAGAATCACAAAACTGTACATGTTCCTCCAAAAAAATCACCACAAGTATGTTTTGAAATACTGCCGATGAGATGCCAGAAGAAACTCCTGAACGAATGCCTAGAGGAATGCCTACAAACTCCTGAAGAATACTTATAGAAACTCCAGAAAGAATATCTCAGAGAACGTTTGAGAACTTTTCATAGAATATTTGAGAAATTCTATAAAAAAAATTAAAAGATTATCTCAAAAAATGTATGAAGAAATCATTTTGAGGCACACGCACAAACTGACTTTCAGACTGTCAGCTGTTACCTTAGTGTGCCCCTAAAAATGTAGCTTACATCGAAGAACCTTTCATATATTCTGTTGAATTAACAACGCGAATCAAAGCAAAAACAAAGATTCTTGTACAGGAAAGCGGAAGAATGTATTGCGTGGTGCAACGTATCAGGTGCCAATTTTAAATCGCTAGTTTCCTATTGGTTGTTGGTGTCGGTGTCAATTGTTTTCTTTTGCTTCATGGGCCTTAAACAACACAATGAACGTAGAATTGGCAAAAAGTTGGATCTTGAAATGAACACATATTATAAATTTGAGTTTTTAAGTGGGCATGCAATTCTCAATAATCTTTAAAATCTTGGTTTATCTCAAACATCTGTAATCTTTACATACAGATATCTGTATGAATAAAATGAAAAAAAAAATCTGTGTCAATCTAGATAAATCTGTGCATGTGGCAACCCTGTTCCTGACTCCGCCATCCACAAATATTCTCAAACGGGACAACTTTTGTAGCGCGCTTCTAGCAACTTGTTCATTTTCCTTCCAACGAACTTCACAAAATTTCAGTGAAAAAAGTGATGAACCTGAAAACACGATTTTACATCATTTTTATCTAAAGCTCTCCATAGTCAATTCTAGGGATCAAAAATATCGTCATGCATTAATTGGTCGACATTTTATGTTTTAGTCTATTAAATAGGAGTTGAAAATGCATCACTAATTTTTTTTGAAAAGCATTCGTTTATAAACAAATGTCTGATGCGCTTGGTGTCTTTGTTATTGCTGTAAGGTGACTGGCACAATAGATTTCTGTCTACAGCAGTGACAAATATTTGTCTATTAGACAAATGGACTGACTTTATGGTATTTTAAAAATGATAGCAGTGTTACCAACCCAGGTTGGCGGAACTCGTGTAGCATGTAAAAAGAAAAAGTAATGTAAAAAAATTGCAAAGTAAATCTTTGCACTAAAATTTACAGTAATGCATGCAATAGCGATGCTTCAGTCAAAAAATCACCTAAGGAGTTCCAGTCAAGTAAAATAAAAACAAAAGTAAGCCATGCGCGAAGCCTCACCTGTCAAAGCCGTGTAGCCAGATCTTCCAAACAGTGCGTTTTTGAACAGGCTGAACAAAGCCAGCAGAAAATGATCCACATGCCAATCTGTTTGTCTTAGCTCCTCCTTGAAGGAATTCTGTACGACGTGCAAGCCGCAGCTAACGATGTTGAGGACTTCAAAGTCGGGTGGCTCAAATCAGATCCCTGATTTCCCCAGTCAATTCTTTGAACGCAGTTCAGTTGACAACCGGGCCATCCATAGAGCACTGAGCTATCTTCTTCAGCAATGCTGGATTTGCAGAGAAACACTGTTTTATTCTGTTAATGAGATCGTTGGACCAAGTAGATGACATAAACATTACTCAAGTGATTTTGGATTCCCGCATTTTTCCCGATTTTCCCGAGTCTGTGGCCACTCTGGAATTCGTGTTTGCTGTTGAACATGGCTTTGAAAGGTCTAATCCGAAGAGCGGAAATAGACAGCGCGCGTCCAATTTTTCGACTCCTCCGATGACCTTGACATCGTTACAAGGAACTTTGAGACGAACCCGATGAGAGAGTTGAGGCTTTTGCAGGTGCTTACGCAAAATCAATTTTCGACGTTGCTTTTCGGGTGACGCAATTTTTGAAAAACTGACAGCGATAAAAAAATACTTCGTTGCAACATGTTTACATTGCAATGAACGAATGATATTGACAGCTTGACAGCGTCAAATTGACTCGTGACTCGTGAACCCCTTGAGCTAAATGGCAGATTACTGCTTGACATTTGCATATGACAGTTAATTGCTTTTTAATTGCAACACGTTGCAATTAGTGAATTTACAATTAAAAGACGTTGCAATTAACGAAATTTCAATTAGCGAATGGTCACTGTACAAAAAAATACTCTAAACTACTTCTACCCAAATTTTCAAGAGAAAATACCCAATGGGTAATTTTCTACAGCGTTTTATCCGTGATGCAATTCGATGTGGGACACCCTATAAAATAGCAATTTGAATGGATTTCGAAGAAAATAGTAGTAACCTCCACACTTTTGTAACTATATTACTTCACTCTCTTATTATCGATCATTACGATTTTGTTTTGAAGTTAAAACTACTTATAAAAATGTCTTCTATAATGTTTGCCAGCGGCATCCGCTTTTTAGTTGCTCTTTGTTTCCTATTATAGTTTCACTTCTTGTTGTATAGCTTTTGTATTTCAATGAATTGAAATGGGGATTAGTCACGATTAGGAGGGAGAAGGGGTCTTCTAAAAAGAGAAAATACAGTCTCGCGCTCGTCCTGTTCGTTTACAAAACACATCTTACTAATATATTACATGAAAAAATGTTCGTCGAGGACAAGCGCCATAATGCTACTATCAATTAGGAAATAAACATTACTCGCCAGAAGATTGCTACGTTCAATAAAATCAATGTAAATTGTATGTAAAAAATGTTGTCGAGAGCGATAATTCTTGTTTTTTTTTTCTAAACTATAATCATACAATTTCTATTAACACAGACGCGAAAGTTCAACGGCAAACATGTGCTGATCATTCATCCATACTCGCCACGAACGACACTTTCCATTAATCATATTGGCTAGAACTGCTTTGTTCCACTAAAATAGCAAAACCAATGAGAACAAAATACGAAAAACTTACAAATAAGCTATCAGCAGTTATTTGGCGACATTCGGGCGCCGAAACGATCGGCACCGCCGTGACTATTTGTTCTTCATGGCGATCGTTCGCCGTGAGACGCGACCGCACAGCAGCCCGGATATGAAGACGATGCTTACGCAGCCGAACATGACCAACAGGAAGTAGTGCTTGGAGGGGGAATCCACTACCTGGGTGTACAGCTGGCTGAGGCTCTCCGCTTGCGGTATCACCTGCAATTGTTCCGGCCGATGAGACAAGATCAAGCTTTTGAATTCATGAACTTACCACAGCAGCATTCCGGAACATTTCCATTCGCTTCGTCAACGTCGTTTTGCAGTCATCGTCCAGTGCTTTCGATTCGTCCTGCAGGATGACTTCCAAGCATTTTAGCACTAAAAATAATACTCATTTCAGGATTATTAGACACAATAAATACAACAGGCCCACTCACGTCGTCCGTTGCCACTCTGAACATTGGAGCAGTACTTGAGTAGATCCACGGCACAAGCTCGCTGCAGCATGGGATCGGCGTAGATATCTGCCTTACCCTCCTGGATAAGTTCCGCCACTTCTACTTTGCAAGCTTGATTGATAATCCGTTTTTGGAGAAAGGCTTGCTTCAGGCACTCTTCCACCATGCCGTGATCATCTAAGGCCCCCGTATCCTCAGCCGTCACACTGCAGAGTACCTGAATCTCATCCTTGCAGACGCTTTGCAACAAGGGGTTCAGTTTATAGTTCAACGCCTGCTCGTGAAGAACTTCCGTCATCTGTTTCTCGCATTCGGTGTATAATTTCCCCTCGCGGAACTTAATCTTCAAACAACCGATCACCTTACCGTTCAGTTCTTCGTTTGCTTTCGCCCCAGCTACAATGTCGGTGCAATGATCCGCAATATCACGCGCACAGGCATTCTGCAGCATCGGGTTGAACCGGTAGTCCATGTTCTGTTCGATCATTCGGTTAATCACCACCAGATGGCACCGGCCGTCGAATAGGTTTTCATCCTTGTGGATTTTCAGACAACCCAAAACGGTGGACGGTTCCGCCTCCCGACAGTACTGATGGATCATCTCCTTGCACGTGCTCAGCAGGATGTAGTCCGTTGAACTGTCGCTCAGTTCGGATTTCTTGATGTTGAACAGCATGTGTTGGCACTGCTCACCCAACTTGCCGTGATGCGTTTGGAGACACTCCAGGACCTAGCGTGGGTAGAGATAGATATTAGAACACAATCTCTAACATTGCTATTTTCGAGGATGATGTAGAAAATTTTAAAACTGCGTCTAATCATTCCCGAAAAATAACTCAACACCTAACACTTTAACCACATAAAATGACTGAAGCAGAAGACAAACCACACTTGCATTGTTCTTATTCACCTGGCCGGATCCGTGCGGAATGTTGAAGCAGTACGTGCTGATCTCGTCACGGCAGGCGGCCTTCAGCTTCGGATCAAAGTCGATGTTCTCCCTCTGCTGGTACAGCTGGGCCCGTACCTGCTGGCGGCACTCTTTCGGTATGGAATGTTTCGCCCCCTTGATCGTATCGTTGCGCATGACCTCGCTGAGACATGCCACCACATCGTACTTGGTGTTGCTCTGCGGACAGAAACGGGCCACGTAAGGCCGACAGGCTTCCTTGAACTTGTACGTAAAGTGATAGTTTTTCAGCGTTATGATCTGGAAGTGTTCGACGGCTGCCCGGCATTTGACGTCGTTTCGCATATCCGGGTCGTTCTTGTAGGAAATCAAACACTCCATCATGTCACCTTCGTCTTTGCCGGTTTTAAGAATTTCCGAACAGTGTTTCTGCATGGCATCGCCGCAAACCGTCATAATCACCGGATTCAGCTCGACGTGTGCTGCTTCCTCTTCGGTATAACTGGTTACGGCATCCTTGCACTTTTGCTGGAGTTTTTCAAGGTTCTCTTGCAGACAAAGCATTTCCTCGCCTTTGCCGGTTTTGTCGAAGCAGAAATACGCCAAATCGTCAATGCATTCATCTTCCACTTCGGGAATTAGATCGACGGAACGAGCACGTTGACGCATGACTCGTTTCACTTCCTGGAAGCACTCCTGCTTAAGCTGCATTTCCTTTTCCGGATGGTAGGCATAGCGATGAAGACAGGGAAGAATAAGAGGTCCCCGCTCCGGATCCATTTGACCGGTTTCCAAATCGGCCCACGTTTTCTTCGCTTTGCAGAACCGAATGGCGTCATCCTTGCAATTTCTGAAATTATTTAACGCTAAGAAATGTTGTAACCGTACATCGGAACCGTTCCACTTACCTGTAGAGCTGTGGATCCAATTTGAAATCCCTAGCAACAAAGTACTGAATCTGCAGCAAGGCAGTTTCACATTCCTGGTTCATGAAATTTGTTCCGATCTTCTCCATCAGACAGGACATTACCCGTGCATCTCCGCCTTCCGTGTCGGTACAAGCAACATCTACCACGGGTTTGCAAGCTTTCCTCAGTACGGGATCGACACGCCAGTCTTCACCGACATCAGCCACCTTAACGAGCGTCTCCAGAGCACGTTGACAAACCTCGGTCACACGGCGTTCCTTCTTCTTTTTCGGTCTGGCGTGATCCATCAAGCAGTGAATCGTTTTACCTCCAGCATCAAGGTTACTGCAAAACTTATCGATATCGTCCGCACAACCGGTAAGAATCTCCGGCGAAAGCTTATAGTCCTCCATCAACATCCTTCTATGATCGTTAATCTCGGCAACACAATCCGATCCCAGCTTTGTGTTATTCTTCTGGACTGCCTCGAGACACAGTAAAATCTGCGCCAACCGAACATCCTTATCATCGGAGACACCTCGTCGGCAGTGATGCAGCTTAATGTCCTCCTTGCAAGCTCGAGTCAATCCTTTACTCACTTTGTAATCGTGGGCTATCAGCTTTTCCCTTCGCAACAACTGCTTCTGGCAATGATCAGTCATACTTGCATCATTCCGATTCTTCATCAAACACCGAAGAACCATATGCGATCCCGGAGGAATCGACGGACAGAATCGGATGGCATCAACGGCACAGGACAGGAATAGCTGCCGGTCCAGCTTGACATCGTCACTCTGGATTTCCGACAAATGCAACACCCCCTTCTTGCATTCCCCATTCAATCGATCCAACTGATTCTGCAGGCATGAAATAGTCTCCCCTTGCGATACCTTCCGGTTATCATTACTAATCCGTCCGCAATTCAGCGTCTCGATATCCCGGGCACAATCCTTCAGAAATGGCCCTATCAGCCGATAATCCGAAAATGCTACGTATTCCAGTCTTTGAATAAACTCCCGACAGCCATTACCTTTGATAAGATCCCGATGATCGATCACACATGCCAGAAACTGGCCCGCGTCTGGCTGAACCGAACAAGGAAATTTATCGTAGTGCTTGGGGCAACCTAAAACAAACCGAAACCGATCAGATTGGCAGCACTGCCTATAAAACATGCAAATGCAATCAATCGTCATTTATTTACCTTTTTGCACTAATCGCTGAACGTTCTTATCATCCATCAGTGCAAGCGTGTGACTCCAGATAAGATGCTGGCAATCCTCCGTGAGAGCGTCCACTTGTTCCTGGGACAAATTCTGCACGCACTCCAGCGCCTTGAGGTCCTCAGCCCCGTTCGGAACATTGGGACAAAGCGCTCGTAGCTGTGGACAATTTGGTTCGTCCAGCAGCTTCATCATCTGTGGACCACCGGAATTCACCACCGCTTGACCGTTTACCTCTGCTGCCGCTACCAGAAACGCAATCAAAACAATCCCGAGTGCATCCATTTTTTTACAGCCGCACTTCCGCCCGCAACCCGTATTGCTTCTGCTTGTTCTTCAGTTTTTTTTATTCAGTCCACTTTTCGAATTGAGATGCCCTCACGGCAGTATTTCGCAATCAAACACGCCAACTCCACCGGTAAACGGTAGATCAGTTTTGAAACATTGCAATAAACGGGGTTTTGAACGTTTCCAGAAGAAAATAGCCGTAAATTTGGCTACTTTTTCAGAGAACACAACAGGAAGAATCTACGTGTCAGTCAAGCACTCCCGCACAGTTCGATTAGGTCGGTCGGATTCGGATGTGATTGATAAAAGAATGAAGATGATGCGACGGATGAGCCGAAGTTTGACAGCTACCCAACACTGGATGAGAATTAGCAAACAACAACAAAACAAAAGCAAGGAGCATATGTTCCACACCAAAACAGGGTCCACAAATGAGGCCCCACAGTTTCAAGGTGGTTAGAAAAAATATTAGAAGGTAGATTCGTTTTGATTTAGATACCACCGCCAGACAGACATTCAAGCTCGAACAAATCAATTGGAGCCTTGCACGTTCTAATGACACCTAGGCGGCGCTCATGTACATGTGATGATCAAATCCAAATTAATGTCAAAAGTCGATGAGTTTTGTAAACAATATCCGTAAAATAACTATTTGTGACAAAAATAAGCGTATTAGAGAAAAAAATTAGCTGGAAAACAGTTTAAAACTGTTTTTGATTCGTAATGGTAGGAATTGTTGGGAACGATATGCAATGTAGAGTGGAATTTATTACAAATTACATGCCCGGCATCAAAAACGCTGCTTCTTTTTTGGATAGGTGAAACAGATCCGCTACGTAATCCAGTAAGTCCAGTAGGAGGATGCTGGTTTGGACTTCCTCTCGGTCATCAGCTAAAGCTAAACATACCCTGGCACATATACTGGCGATATTTTTAAGGAACATTTTTGGGGAGAATTTTAACAAAATCACCAATAACAATATGTTGTACTAAAAGCAAATTTTAATTCCTACCTATGAATGTCATTTTATTCTCTGAAAATGATTGTAACCTCCGTAAATTAATATTACTGTTTGTAAATTGCTGAAGCTAAGCCGAAAATCCCAACCAATTTGAGAATCATCATCGGTTCAATAGTTTGTATTTCCACACACAGAGTTCGCATGTGCTGCACTAGTTTTACTGCAGGACGCCAATTCAAATTTGTTGTATAAAATTTAAATTAATAAGTGGGAAATTGAAGAGGCCCAGAAATTGTTAAGAGTGTGTTGGGGGGGGGTAGGGAAAGAGAGAAGGGGGGGGGGGGGGGGGAGATATTTTTGGTGGGAGGGGTTGGGGGGGGGAAAAAAGTGTGGGGGGGGGGGGGGGGGGGGGGGGAAAAAGAAAAAGAAAAAAAAGAAAAAAAAAAGAGGGGAGGGGATATGATGTGTATGTTGGGTGGGGTGGGGGGGGTGGGTGTGGTTGTTTTTTGTTTTTTTGGGGGATGGGGTTTGTGTTGTGTTTGGTTGGGTGGGGGGGGTGTTTGTTTATTATAAAAAAAAAGAAAGGGAAAGGGAAGAATTGGATATAAAGGATATTGGGGAGGGGTTAAAAGGGGGGGGGGTGAAAGAAAAAAAGAAAAAAAGGGAAACTGGGGTTTTTTTTTTAGTATTGAAAGGGGGAAAAGGAGAGAAAAAGGGGATAAAAAGAAGGATGAGGGAGGGGGTGGTTACAACAATCAAAATGGGAATCAATTCAACTAAAATTTTGGTTTGAATATGGACCAATAAAACTGATGAACTGATTCAACACAACCAATGAGTTGAAATAAAACTTCATGCTTTATAGAATTGAATATCTTGTTTAATTGCTCAAAACAAAATGTTTTCTTGAACCAACTAAACGCATTTGTAGAATTAATAAACATGGATGAACTAGTAGAACAAAACCATTGAATTGAGATAAAACTTCATAATTTATAGAACTGAAAGTCGTGTTTGATTGTTGAAAATAATTGTTTATTTCCACATTTTGGCAGGATATCGTGCCTGCTATGGACTCCGAAAGTCGCTCCTGTCAAATAAAAATCGCCGTGGCATAAAGTTGACCATCTAAAAGACGCTGATTAGACAGGAGGTTCTCTGCGGTCATGAGACATAGACTATGAGCGGGAAAGATCAACGTCAGCACTGAAATTTAATTAATTAGTGAATAACTTGCTGTAAATCTATATAACTATATATCTATCACATTAAAGGTTGTACGGAATCAAATTGCACCACTTTTGAATGGGTGTAACTTTTTACCCTTTGGGTATTTTCTATTGAAATTTTGGGTGGAATTAGTTCAATGTGTATTTGTTTACGCTGTGTAAGTTTCACTAGCAGATGTGCAATCGTTGCGATGATGGAGTCGGAAGAACAGCAGCGGCGCAAAGAAATTTTGCGCACGTACCTCGAAAATCCGGATCTTTCTCATCGTGCCATCAGCAGGAAGTTGGGAATGGTACATTCTACGGTGTCTCGTGTTTTAAATCGGTACCACGAACGTTTGACCATCGGAAAGAAAAAAGTGGCAAAAATGGATCTCCGTATAGTGTTAAGGATCACAAGCGGGTAGTTCAAGCTTTCAAGAGGAAGACCAACAGTTCAGTTCGAGATGTGGCGAAGAAACTGAATCTAACCAAAACTTTCGTGCAAGATGCGAAAAAACGTGAAGCACTACACACGTACAAAGTCCAAAAGGCGCCTAATCGCGATGAACGGCAGAATACGGTAGGTAAAACACGTGCACGGAAGCTCTACACCCAGATGTTGACGAAACCACTTTGCCTCGTTATGGATGATGAGACGTATGTAAAAGCAGACTTCCGTCAGCTTCCGGGGCTCCAGTTTTTCACTGCTCATCATAAATTCTATGTCCCTGGGGACGTTAAAAAGCAGAAGATGTCAAAGTTTGCTAAAAAATATATGATTTGGCAAGCAATTTGCTCGTGTGGAAAGCGGAGCACCCCACTCGTGACAACTGGAACGGTCAATGGGCAGGTGTACCTAAAGGAATACTTCCAAAAACGTCTACTTCGTCTTCTGAGGTCACACGATGGTCCAAGGATTTTCTGGCCGGATTTAGCCTCGTGCCATTACTCGAAAGAGGTTTTGGAGTGGTACAAGGCTAAGGAGGTCAATTTCGTGCCGAAGCATCTCAACCCCTCGAACGCACCGGAACTGCAGCCAATTGAAAAGTACTGGGCCATCATGAAGCAGGCACTTCGGAAGCATCCTAAGGACGTGAAATCGGAGGAAGATATGAAGAAAAAATGGATTGCCACGCAAAAAAAAGTTGGTCGGTATGTTGTACAGGACATTATGAGTAGTGTAAAGAATAAGGTTCGTGCATTTGGATATGGAATTGAAATTGAATAAAACAAACATGGGAAAATATTCATAAGATGTTTTATTTTACTCCCTGAAAGTTTGAAGATGATTGGTTGAACGGGCGAATTTTGCCGAATATTTGTGTGTGTCGCAATTTGATTCCGTACACCCTTTAGTCAAGTAGAATTTTTTACAAAAATAAAAAAAAACGCGTCAGAAACAAAAAAATAGTTGTTTTTGAAAAAAAAAAAAAGGTTGGGGGGGGGGGAGAGAGAAAACACAAGAGTTATAAGTGACGCAAAAACAAAACAAAAAAAATAAAAAATGTTGTGGGGGGAATACGCCAATAGACCTTTTCGACATTTAATCGTCTTTTTTTTGTCTAACATGCGGGGATTAATGCACGGTTTGGTTTCCCACAACTTCGTTGACTTCTCACTCGCACTGCTTCGATTCAAATCTTGCAGTAGTGTGCGCAAATTAAACGTCAAAAAGCTCTATAAAATGCCGCATTAAGCTACGTGCTTGAGGATTCTTGCTTTCTTTTTTAACATATCTTTTCCTTATTCTCTCAAGCAATAGTGACTAACACAGAGTCTTTTGTCTCTGTCTATTCTTTTGTTTTTTGAGTGTTTGCGTGTTTTAATGCTGTCTTGCTCACTCCTATCCTAACTTAAAAATACGGCACTGCTGAATAGAGTATTTAATGAGGCGTTTCTGAGCTCTGTGCAGCTGACTTTTGAATTAATGAATGAACTCTGAAGGTCTTCAGTTCCCAAACTGCTGTAAGAAGCAACATCAATATACTCAATATACTCAAAGAGGCACGGCTAAAGGGATCATACATAAATTACGTTATGCTTTGAGAGGGAGGTGGGGGGGGGGGTTTAAAAAGTGACGATGCATACAAACATTTTCAAAAATCCATACAAAAAATCTGATAAAGAAAGGAGGGGGTTAAAAATCTGTATTTTTGAGCGACGTAATTAATGGACGGGTCTTGATTTTCATGAAAACTCGTAATTTTGTGAATGTAAACCCGGTTTTTACATCAACCTTACGTGTTACGAAAAATCTGTGTTCACGAATGAATTCAGGGAGGTTTATTTCATAAAATCCAAACCCAACATTCAAAGGGCGGAACGAAAATTCATGTTTTCAAAATAGGAAATCTTGATTTTCATGAAAATTCGTAATTTTGTGAATGAAATCCCGGTTTATTTCATCAATCTTACGTGTTACGAAAAATATGTGATAACGAATGGATTCAGGGAGGTTTATTTCATAAAATCCAAACCCAACATTCAAAGGGCGGAACGAAAATTCATGTTTTCAAAATAGGAAATCTTGATTTTCATGAAAATTCGTAATTTTGTGAATGAAATCCCGGTTTATTTCATCAATCTTACGTGTTACGAAAAATATGTGTTCACGAATGGATTCAGGGAGGTCTATTCCATAAAATCCAAGTCCAACTTGCAAAGGGCAGAGCCAATATTCTGGTTGTTGATGAGGTAGATCATATTACTACGGAAATACGTGTTTTTGTGAATTTTATTCACATTTTCCTCAAAAGCTTTTCGAAGTTTAATAACCTTTTCCTTTCTGGCACATGCAGAGAAATGATGGTTTGTTTTCCCCCAAATGATTTTCTTTCTTACTTGCACTTGCTTGATCTAAATGGCGCTGAAGTGTGCATGCGTTAAGCGTCACTAAGCCTAATGGATTGATGTAATATACACTGGATGGAATCGTCTAATTTGTATCGGTGTCACACGATTGTTGTAAAGGACCACCTACAACGAGGAGCGCAACGGCGCGTTGCGGCAGCTTTTGACATAAAATATATGACTTAACTGTCAAAAGCTGCCACAACGCGCCGTTGCGCTCCCCATTGTAGCTGGACCTTAACCCGACAGTCTCAGCAAGTACGGATCCGTTTTTACTGATAAATCTGCTGGAAAAATACATACCTGGCAAGGGATTTATAGCTACAGCCAGAAACATTTTTTTTGTGTTAAAAATAAGGTCCAGGGTTCAAAATCACACAGGCAAGAGTATCTGTACACGGCAAATAATCCACACATATTTGTTGGCAAAAATCCATGTGAAATTCCTCATAATATTTATTATGTCTTCCGCAGAGTAAGAGTTAAGCAAAAGCAGTCATGATTGCAGGGACGTCCAACGATACGGATAGGGTTATAGAACTTGTAATAGTTTCTCAAAAGCAGTGAAAAAACTAGCATTCATATTCACTGTTTTCAACTAGCCTTTTATTCACGAATTCAAGTTGTGCTACTCATTTGACATACGCTTAAATCTGCAGATCTAATTCTTCTTCCGTTTTTCCTTTGACTTTGGACATACACAAAATTGAAAACTTTTGCACTTTTGATAAACTCCAAATTAATCTGGTTCTTCAGTAAACGAGACACGTCTACATTAAAGTGCCAATGGGAACACCACAAAAATCTTCCACAAAATTTGGTAAGCTTCTTATTTTGAACCAATAAACTTTGTATTTATGATTTGTTTAAATATTCAATATTTTTTCCATAAAGTTCATTGGCACACTAAACTACACCTACTAGCAGGGCGTGTCCCACTTCCTACGATTTTAGTCTGAAGCTTCTAATTGAGGAATCCAGCTACATAGAGCAAACGTGAGGTTAAACATCATAGATGACGCTCGTTAGAAATGGTCTTTGGGAGCTGCTTAAGCAAAGTACGGTAACTTTATTAACAGCGGGTGGATAGTCATGAAGAAAACGAATTTTTTTTTGCTCAGGAAGTTCTAGCACACCGATCCCAAGCTCGGTCCCAAGCTTAATGATTCGCCCCGCAGACCGTAACTCACACCAATACACTCTCAAATATTCTGTCAAAATAACATAGCGAATCAAAACAAAAACAAAGATACTTGTACCAAAAGATACTGAAATGCGCAAGAATGCATGGCAAGGTGCAGACTGCAAGGTGTACTTCGGAACTAGGGGTTCTACAACAGTGAATCAATTTTAAATTGCTAGTTGCACATTGATTGTTGATATTAATCTCGCTGTTCCTTTATTCATGCTACGCTGAATCAAGAGATTGGTGCTAGAAATGTTTCGTTTCTTTATGCAATAGTGTTTGCTAACTTTTTATGAAAACCAACATAGTCGCGCGTCAATCCTTTGGATTTGAGCAGGATAGATTGAGAAGTGATGAGATTAATTTAGGAACATCTTCCTTAAACGTTGAAAATAGAGCAACATATCGTAGATATTGATAATACCGAAAATGCCATACAATTTAAGAGATATTTTTGGTCCTCAATTTCAATTTAGCCACGATGTTTAATCTCACTTAAGCTTTTCTTGGATTCCATTCCTCAATGGAGAATGAGCACTAGGTTGCAATTACTGATAATCTAATTGTGATTCGTTCTTTCTTATAAGCTTTCCATATAAGTTTGAGTTTTAACGAGGCAGACAGTTTCATAATGTCGATTGGCACAAATGTCCTTTTAAAATTACAATGTATTTTCAATACGATTGTAAAATACTGGCTACTTTTGTTCAACTCAATAGATCTATGTCCTACTTTGTCCTCATATATGGTTTCCTCTAATTTTAGGCATCTTGGCACAATGTTCATGCAGTTTTAATAGGTTCTTTGACTGATTTTCAGAGTAGTCTAATTCAAGCTACCGCATAATACACACAAAAAGGAAGTTGCCGTGATTGGGCATGCTTTGCAACTATGTTCTAGTAAAGTATGCTGAATTGTCCTTGATTTTAAGTCCTAAATGTTAGAGACAGAAAAAGGTGCAAACAATTTCTAATATTTGAGTCTAGTTTGTGTCCTATCATGGCAAGAATTTTCCTTAAATTCACCAACGATTTGCATCGTGAATAGGAATTGAAGTGAGTTTAATCCTTACTGTCGTTAAGTAGATATCATTTCGGTTTTATTGAAAGTTTATGGATACTTGTTAACTTTGCCGTTCATGAACAACCGGGGTTTTATTTTTCTCTCTTTATTGGTTTATGTTTTTAATGATCCGTTCAAAAACATCCATTACCAATTTCAGCGTTGCATTAAAACACGTCTCAGCTCCTTCTGAGGAAGCTTAGAAGTATTTTAACTTGAGCAAACATTAGTAATCATGTGCACAGAATCGTCATAAGTTTACTTTGGCGGCTTTTCGTTGAGTTTCGAGTTTCAATTCGAGCATGGTGTAAGGAATAACGGAGATCACAAGCAGGATAGCAAGAATAATAATTTTTGGAGCTTCGCACAGCACTCCATGTCCGGCGAAGGTGATACCAAGGCCCAGAAAACGTAGCGCTTGCAGAGGGGACATCACTTCGGCTACCTTGGTCGTGTGGGACAGGGTGACCAGAGCGGTCGTCAGCGTCTCCCAGACGGCATTGCAGACTCCCCAGGCGGCTGGGATGACGTAAAGTACGGCACTGTCGTCTCGCGAAGGTTTCCAGCGCAGCAGAACCAGCAGGAGACATGCGTGAAAAATGAATCCGGCAACTGAAATCGAGAAAGTTAATGTGTTGATGGCGTCAGTTT
The DNA here is from genome assembly GCA_024533555.2 of Aedes koreicus. Classification (NCBI taxonomy): domain Eukaryota; kingdom Metazoa; phylum Arthropoda; class Insecta; order Diptera; family Culicidae; genus Aedes; species Aedes koreicus. The sequence continues at coordinate 140,940 of JAHHFK020002893.1, forward strand.
TCAGGTATTGCAAGGAAGAGTATTGAACATACTTATCACGACTACTCGTTTGGTGTGTCTTAGCAGCATACTCAGGGTGCACGCTGCAATTAACTGCATTACACCCATACCGACCATGGCCCCAGCGACACTGTTTGGTCCGAGTTCACATGATACGAATGCCTGTGGGTTGAAGAAGAGGGTATAGAATGCAGTGGGTGCAATGTTTTAAACAAAAAAGACCTGAAAAATACTATATAATACTATATAATCAACACATTTCTGCAACATTTAACTTCACTTTTTTCAATGGATGAGCTAATGTAACAAAACAACAAAATGAAAAAAAAAGTGACTGAATATGATAGACTTCTAAGTTAATAGTACTTTTACGGTACAAATGAGAATGGTATAGCCTGTTCCGATAATTATAAATACACTAATGCTTAGCTGTCAATTCAAAATGCGTGCAGTATTCAACCAACGTTGGCTGCGTCATGTTGTTTACATCCAAAATAAACTGATGTAGTAATTTTTTTTCAATTTTTCGCACGCAATTTTGAAAATGCGTGGTCTTTCTCCCGAGCAAAGAAAACGGATTGTGTACACATTTAGAAAATAATACCGAACTCGGTTCAATTTTCTAAAGAACCACATTGGTTACCAACAAGAAACCGAATAAATCGTTTATATATACTGTTTTCGGGTGTATTTTTTGAGTCAAACCCGAATCGGTTAGTATACACACTTAGATTTTTTTACAGAAATCTGTAAAAGTTTACAGAATTCTCAACAGCTGAACGTTCGGTAATCCGATTTAACAGATTTCGGTGAAATTTTACAGTTATCTAAAACTTTACCGAAATTTGTTAAATTGGATTACCGAACGTTCAGCTGTTGAGAATTCGGTAAACTTTTACAGATTTCTGTAAAAAAATCTAAGTGTGTATGATATATTTGACAGATAAAAATGAGAGATGAACCGACCAGTACGGTAAAGCAAGGATATTCAAAAGTTCGGTACACGAAAACCGATAAAACTCGGTAAACTTAACCGAGCATTCCCTGAATATTCTTAAACGTCAAACAATTCTCTTCGAGTCAATCCGCGACGGGTATGTCTACCGAAAAACTCGGTTATTTTAGCTGACTCGATCAGGTCTGAAAAATAGTCAGCCATTTTATCTCGCGTGTGCGGTGCGAAAATTCTCTGTACTGTGCTTTTTGTCAGGTACAAAAGGAAAAAATAACCAAGAGACTAATACAGGATGCACGTTTAGTTGAAATCTTCTGTAAGTAATTAATACTAATTTTGTAATTATATTTGCAGGCATCCTGCGCTATAATCTGTTTTTACTGCCATTAACACGTTGCAGGTTATGTCTCTGGCTTGCAATGTGAAAATAGGAAAATGCATGAAGATTGTTTGCATAAATAAACAATGTAACTGACAAAACTGATTTTATTACTATGAAATTCGAACCTAGATTCGAAGCTATTTCAACCAAAAATCCAACACAGCCAAAAAGAACCGAATTCCTCAATTGCAACAAAAAAGTCGGTTTGTTTGACAGCGTTCGGTAATATTTGTGTAAACCGATGTTCGGTTATTTCTGATTGGATTTATTTTTGTCAACCGAGTTTTTCGGTAAATTAGACAGATTGTGAGAAAGTAAAAAATCAACGAGAACTCGGTTGTTCCATTTTGAACCGGACAGACTACCGAGCGTTCAGCAGATAAAAACTCGGTTGAAATTCAACCGAGTTCGGTATTATTTTCTAAGTGTGCACAAACGGTGCACCGTCAGTTGTCTTTCGATCAGAAAACTGGCTAAGGAAGAAGGTGTGAGTGTCGGAGCAGTTCAAATCGCATTAAGGAAGTATCAACAACAGTGCTCTTTCATAGATTCCCCGAGACGGGGTAGAAAACCCGGTCCCGCTGACCCTACAATCGACAGAAAAGCAAGGGCCTATTTCAACCGTCATCCTTCAGCATCAGTCCGAGATGTGGCGAAAAAGCTAAGTACTTCGGTTATTAATGTTATGCGTGCCAAGGAGAGAATAGGCCTGCAGACTTGTCGGAAGCAGAAGCAGCTAAAACGAAGCACCAAACATGCTGAATCTGTGAAACCGAGGGCTTGAAAGCTGTACGACAAACTGCTGACCAAAAAATCGGGCTGTGTTATCATGGACGATGAAACCTACATAAAACTTGATTGTAAAACTCTGCCGGGACTACAGTTTTATACCTCGCCGAAGGGAAGGGATGTTCCTGGATCGGTGAAAACCATTTACACCGAAAAATTCGGCTAGAGGCTGATGGTGTGGCAGGCCATATGCGTATGTGGAAAAATATCTCGTCGATTCATTACGACAGACACAATGAATGGTCAAATCTACGTGGAGTGTTTGCAAAAAAGGGTGCTACCCTTGATCCAACAGCATAACAAGCCTACAATCTTGTTCAGGACCCCCGCGCCAAATGTCCCTCGTGTGCCACTCTTGTGTTGGTGACATCGGTGAAATTCAAATTGAATGTTAAGGATTTTGCAAGGCAATTTTCCATCCTCGTTTCTTTGGAGTGGCGTCTGATGTGATCGAATCAGTGATGAGAAATCATGAAGTGTTTTGGTTCTGTCCATCGTGTACAACATTAATGAAGGATATTCGCTTCCGTAATACTACCCGTGCTGCCTACGAGGCTGGTCAGGTACAAGCACTCAACTCCCATAGTGATGGTATGATGCAATTGAAGTCGGATATAATGGAAGAATTGAAAGCCGAGATCCGTACGTATTTCGCTAAGTTAGTCAACTCTAGCTCTTGCACTCCGAAATCATCCAAGCGCGTTGGCATCGACCAGAGATTTACAAGAAGCCGGAGGCTGTTCAGCACGGCTGTCAAGTCAGTCCCAAATAACCAACCACCTCTGTTACTTGGAACTGGTAGCACGCCTTCTCCATCTATTGGTATTGCCACTGTCCCGTCAGCTCAACCAAAGTTCTGGTTATATCTGTCTCGGATCTCAAAAGAAGTCACAGCTGAACAGATTTGTGCACTGGCACAGAAACGCCTGGGTATAACGGACGTTCAAGTTATCCGACCAGTAGCGAAAGGTAAAGACAAAAGTACACTATCTTTCGCTAGCAACCTCGACATGGCCGAAAGGTGTTGTGTACCGGGAATTTTCGGACAATAGATACAGCGAAAATTTTTGGCGACCACCATCTGCTGCCGCGCCCAACGATCCACTGAGCCTCTTAGTGGAAGAGGTCGTATCAATGGAATATTCAAAGTTGAACTCATCGGAGCTCCCATCCCTCAACTTTCTTCAAACCAAATACACTCATCTTCAGTTTGGACACCGGGACGCAAACTTGTCCCAAACCTTAAGGAAGCCCCTATTCCTCTCATCGCAGTCGAGCCTCCGCTGCTAGCGACCAGCAGCCGTCCCGGTCCTGCGTTTGAGCTGGGAGACGGGGTCTTCCGAACTCCGACTTCAGGCAAGTACGCTGTTACTTCTGATATTTCATGCACTGATCAATTCGCCGCTTCTAGTCAAACTTCGACACACCTCGCTCAGCCAGCTTCTGCTACTTGGACACCGGGACGCACACTTACCTCAAGTGTCAGGGAAGCCCCTATTCATCTCATCGCAGTCGAGCCTTCGCTGCCACCGATCAGCAGCCGTCCCGGTCCTGCGTTTGAGCTGGGAGACGGGGTCTTCCGAAGCCCGACAACAGGCAAGTACGCTGCTTTTTCGAACATTTTGTGCGCTGATCAGTTCGTCGATTGCAGTCAACCCTCATCGAACCAACGTACCTCTACATCTGCAAAATGGAGTCCGAAACACGCACTTGCTGCTATACCCACAGTGACTAGTAGAATTTTTCGAGCAACCGTTTTGCAACGATCTTGGCCTTTCTTCAGCTCTTCACCAGGACGCATATATGCCGCCAGTACGGAGGAAGTCCCTGATTCCCCCAATACAGTCGAGCCATTCCTGCCAGCGACAAACAGCCGTCCCGGCCCAGTACTTGGTGTTGGAAAAGGGGTCTTCCGAGCTCCAAACATCGGCAAGTATGATCCGCCTCCAAACGCTGTAGTACCTTATAGTGTCCCAACTTCCAGGTTAACTATCCCCGGACGACTGAGACCGGACATCGCTGTCTTTTATCAAAACGTTGGTGGAATGAACAGTCTTATTGACGACTATCGCTTAGCAGCCTCGGGTCAGTGCTACGACATCATAGTCCTAACTGAGACATGGCTCGAGTCTCGAACCCTTTCTGATTATGTTTTTGGAGAAGGGTACGAATTGTTCCGCTGCGACCGCAATTCAAACAATAGCAGGAAAACTACTGGAGGTGGTGTACTTATCGCAGTTAGTTCCATGCTTAAAGCCAGAGCCATCGATGACGACTCTTGGAACACGGTCGAACAAGTTTTGATAGCTATTAAGCTTGGGGATCGACGCCTGTTCATTTGCGCAGTCTACATACCTCCGGATCGAACTCGAGACATTGAGCTCATCGACACGCATTGTCGCTCAATCTCTTTCTTATCGGAAAATGCAGCTCCATGTGACGAAATAATGATTCTGGGCGACTTTAATCTGACGAGCATTGCCTGGACTAAAATCCATAGCGGGTTCTACCGCCCTGATTATGAGCTCTCGTCTTTCCACTCAGCAGCGACTAAACTTCTTGACAGCTATAGCATCGCGACTCTCTCCCAAATCAACGGCGTGACGAACGAGAATGATCGCTCCCTCGATCTGCATGGCACCCGCGCCATTAGTAAAGTTTGTTCCACATCATCCACCTCTGCTTGTTACAGTTGCGAACAACGTTGCTCAGGATTTCGTCCGCACTTCAACTGTTGTGTCGTACGACTTCCGAAGGGCCGACCACCAAAGTATAGACATTTTTTTGTCTCAGTTAGAATGGGAGCGCATTCTAGATCCCGGAGATGTCAACCAAGCTGCACAAACGTTTTCACATGTCTTGGCTTATGTCATTGACATGTATGTCCCGAAAAAGACCATCCGTGCTGATTCTCGTGTACCTTGGATGACCAACGAACTTCGGTCGCTAAAGACTACCAAGCGAGCTGCCTTCAAGAGGTTCAGTAAGTACCGTACGCTTCCGCTAAAACAATATTACGTCAGGATTAACCACGAGTACAAGCGCTTAAGCAAGTTCTGCTATCTTCGTCACCAAAGAGATATACAACTCAAGCTTAAATCGCACCCAAAATCTTTCTGAAATTACGTCAATAAGCAACGCAAGGAGTCCGGATTACCATCCTCTATGGTGCTCAATGGCATAACAGCTTCGTCGCAACCCGATATCTGCCATTTGTTCTCCATCAAGTTTGCCAATGTTTTTACAGATGAGCTACTCTCCTCTGATCAAGTCTCGCTTGCTGCGCAGAATGTTCCGGTATACAATCAATCGATGAGTGGTGTGAACGTAACCGATGCAAGGATTTTCAGCTCCACGTTGCGACTTAAGACGTCGTTTAATCCGGGATCAGACGGAGTTCCATCCGCAATAATTAAGAAACACACTGATGTCCTCATTCCGCCGCTTCGTCGTATTTTCCAGCATTCTATTTCATGTGGTACGTTTACTCAGTGCTGGAAATAAGGGTAGTAAGCGCTATGTCAACAATTACCGGGGCATCACATCGCTGAGCGCTGTTTCCAAACTTTTTGAGTTGGTAGTGATGGATCCAATCGCCTCACATAGCAAGCAGTATCTAAGCACTGATCAACATGGATTTATTGCCGGCCGCTCGACCTCGACAAATCTGTTATGCTTGACATCGTACGTCACCGAAACTATGACGGAACGGACTCAGACGGGTGCTATTTACACCGATCTATCGGCTGCTTTCGACAAGGTGAACCACGCTATAGTGATAGCCAAACTTGACAGGCTCGGAATCAACGGTAATCTACTAGATTGGTTTCGATCATATCTTACTGATCGGCTACTTAAGGTTGCTATAGGAGATTGTCATTCTGCAAGTTTCTGTGCCTCATCTGGCATTCCACAAGGCAGCCATCTGGGCCAGCTGGTTTTTCTACTCTACTTCAACGACGTGCATCTTATCATCAAAAGTCCGTGTTTATCTTATGCAGACGATCTCAAAATCTATCTGAGGATTCGTTCAGTTAATGATTGTTTTCATCTTCAACGACAACTTGATGCAGTGGCCAATTGGTGCACGATTAATCGGATGGTGATCGCTCCTGCCAAGTGTTACGTCATAACATTTTCGCGGAAGAAGCAGCCGATAACCTTCAATTATGAACTGCTTGGATCGTCAATAGGCCGAGTGAGTCATGTGAAGGATCTCGGGGTGATTTTGGATACACAACTAAATTATAAGCAGCATACGTCGTTGCTAAAGCATCAAGAGTGCTGGGACTCGTCTTTAGAATAGCCAAAACATTTTCCGACGTTTATTGTTTAAAATCGCTCTACAGCTCTCTTGTGAGGTCCACGCTGGAGTACTGTTCTGCCGTTTGGAGCCCTTATCACAACAACGGTGCGGAACGAATTGAATCGGTTCAACGTCGCTTTCTTCGTTTCGCTCTCCGAAGACTACCTTGGAGGGATCGGTTCCGATTGCCCAGCTACGAAAACCGTTGCCGTCTGATCAACCTGCAAACTTTGCGAGTGAGAAGGGACGTCAACAACGCATTGATCATCGCGGACGCCCTACAAGGCAGAATTGATTGCGGAGCGATTCTTGAGAATATCGACTTGAATGTTCGTCCTCGGCCACTGCGAAATAATATAATGCTGAGGCCTCCGCTTCGTCGTACGAACTACGGACTCGAGGGTGCGATCAGCGGATTGCAACAGAGTGGCTTCAATGTTCGACTTCCATCTTTTGCTTGCAGTTCTCCGTCGAAGATTTGCCGCTGCGTTCGAGTATGGCGGTAGCTGATAATGACTACGAAAAAAAAAATGTATTTTTGTGTCTATACTAGTATGTTTTTTTTAAGACTTGACTAATTCTGATTTGTTCGTTTATTCCGATGGCAAAAAAAATGAACCCGGTGTTCATTTCAGAAAGCGACAAAATAAAAAGGGGGGTTTAGAGGGGGGTTTTAGGTAGGTTTGTTTTTCCGTGGGTAAAAAAAAAGTAGGGCCCGAAGCGAAATTTTGTTTTTAAAAAAAAGGGATTTTTGGGGTTAGGGGGGAGGGGTGGGGGGGGGGTCGGGCCCGATTTTTTTCGGGGGATTTTTCGGGGGGGGGGGGGGGGGGGGGGAGGGGTTGTACCGAGTACAGCAAGCCTCAGACAAACATTGACCCGTACCTGGGGAGAAATGGATCCAGGCTACATTATAAGGAGCAGCTGTGCATTCCGGAAGCGTGTGGAAGTCGTAATTGCAGCAAGTGGAAACTCGATTGGTGACTACCATAGTTTAAGAATCTCGAAAACATCCCCTTTTTGAATAAAAAAAAATCGAAACCGACATTTTTGAGATTTTGTAAAGCTTTGACATTGCTCAATGGTGCAAACATTATCATGCATACAGTAGATAAAACAGCACAAATCAAAATATACGAAATGTATAAACTATTAGAAATTTCTCAAAATTAACCGTGGTATGGTCAGAATAAGACTGTCGAATTATTAGACAATAAGTATTGAAACGTTTTTCAATAGGGCGAATGTAACAATGAGAGATTTTCTCTTCTATCGTTCTTTTTCATTCATTACAGCACCACTTTAAAACTTTCGAGGGGTTTGTGGTACATATCGAAAGACAACAAGTTCTTCGTTATACTAACAGTATAACGAAGAACGTGAGGGCGATTCAGTTACAAATAAAAGAGAAAGCAAACAGAGGTAGTCTCAGTTTCACCCCAAAGTAAACAAAATTTTCTAAAAATATAAGTATTTGATCACCAAACGTCAGTAAAATGGAAGAGAAATTCTAGAACCGATTGCACCTGACAGTTTATGAAGTCTTCAATTGAAACATGTGCTTTCTGAAATATGAAATCGTTTTATCCATACTCTCCATGTTAAATTCTTGTTTTCTTTAAAAAGATCTTCAACTAGTGCTATTTTGTATCACTGCGGATAATAACAATAATATATCCTTCAAACGCTGCGAGGTAACGTGATGGGTCCATTTTTTGCTTCCTAGAAGGACGCTTGTTTTCGCGACATCCTCTCTGTTTGAACCTATTCTGGTCCGGGTGGATGAAGATATACAATGGTGCTAGGTTAAACGGATATGGAACCTGCAAAACTAGGGAACACTCAGCTGTTGTTTTTTTTTTATAAATGTACATTTTTTCAGCGACATGGATTCATTCAAGATGTGCTGCAGAATCTAATTTATCATCTTGCTGTGACTATCAATCATTCCGCGCTTCAAACTGGCCTACTTTAATGTTTAATTTACATTTACTTTGCATACGCTTTCCTTACTCTTAATACAAAACCTAGTTTAAATTATTACTTTGCCGTTGGATGGTTTTTTGCAAACTTCGGCAATGATTTTCATTATGTTTGCATTGCGCTTCCGCCGCCACCGTTGCTCATTTCGTCGCTGTCATCGTTCTAATTTCTTTATAATGATTTGCTCTAGGTACCCATATCAACTTCACTCCCATGGTATTCCCCCCATTGACTACGGCTGAAAAATTAACTTTCAGAACTTTCTGGCGCACAAAAAAGCAACACCAGAAGTTTGCTAAACAATTTAGGATCAGATCTGACCCACCCACCACAGGCATCCATCGCTAGAACATGATGAGGCGGACAGCATCTCTCCTACGCCTGTCTAATTATTTTTCCTCGTCATTTGTATTTTTTTTCCATCGAGGCATGGCTTGGCTGTCTGTTCACGATGCGGCAGTATGACATTAATGCTTTTACTTGTTCGTTCCAGGCTTATTAATGTAGCATTAAGAGTTTTTTTTTTTAAATTAGGATAAGGACGGACAATAAGAAAAAAAAAGGCAAATGACTTGGATGTTGTCCTTTAATGAATGTATCGAAAATAAGCTATCCATGGACATTTGCGTTGCACGCGTATGTTTTTGATGGTTTCCATGTATGCATCACAGTATGCTGTGTGATTGACTGTCAACTTTCTTTTGTTTACTTGTTTGTACGGTTTAAATTCTTTGTTTTCAAAATGTCGCGCATTGGAAAAGACGCGAAAATTAAGGTTTTGGACACACAGTTACGTGAAAATGGTGTAGCTATGCGTTAATTGGCGAAGCGCTTCAGAATGTATCACGCGCGTGTAAAATCCATCATAATCAAGTTTGGGGACCACTGTTCTTTGGATGAACTGCCAGGAAGAGGCAGAAAATACGGTTCTTCAACCCTAAACTGGATCAGAAAGTGGTAGCTCTAATTCGGAAGAACAAATCAATGTCGATGCGTGATTTGGCCACTAAAGCGGGAACCAGCGTCGAAATGATTCAACGTATCCAGAAACGACCTAAGGACCGAAAAGAAGCAGAAAATCGCCAAACAAAGTGCAGAACAGAAGCAACGTGCAGCAACCAGGGCCCGGAAATTGTATTCGCGAGTTTTGCAGCGACCGGATGCACGTATTTTGATGGACGACGCGACCTATGTTAAAGAGGACTTAAAAACCCTTTCAAGTCCATAATATTACACTGCCTTTGTAGGGGAGGATGTAAACGATGCAGACAGGTCGATTCAAGTGGAGAAGTTAGGTCGAAAAGTGCTGGTATGGCAAGCAATATGTTCCTGCGGTATGAAGTCTACCATTTTATACACCACCGGAAAAATCAATGCGGGAATCTATCGATCTGAGAGTCTGCAGAAGAGGTTGCTGCCTTTATATCAGAAGTATAGTACCCCTCCACTGCTTTGGCCGGATCTGGCGTTGGCGCATTACACCAAAACAACTTTCAATTGGCTCACGGAAAAGGGTATAGATTTCGTTAAAAAAGAGATCAATCCGCCAAACTGCCCTCAGCTTTGGCCCTTCGAACGTTATTGGGCGATTGTGAAGAAGGTCTTCAACGACTGGTAAAGCAGCTGAGAGTATGCAGTAGTTCAAACAAATTTGAGTTAAGGCGTCCAAAAAATGTGATGAAACACTTGTCCGGAACTTAATGAAAAGGGTTCGATAAAAAATTCGAAAATTCTTGAAAGAATAATATTAATTATTCAGCTGCAGGGGTGGACAAGAATCATTGATTTATCCAAAAATAAAACTTAAAGCACTGTCGAGATTTAACACTTCACACTCATTAATCAAGTAACTTCTCACGAGTCAGCATGGCCTAAGTGAGATCAACCACGGATTCAATAACAGCTCTTCCCAAAAATACTTGATCAAACCCCATTTCTGAAACACTAAAAAAAAAAAAACACTGAACAACTCCTTGTGGTTGCTCGTTTTTTTTTTCAATTACATTTTGAGTCGATAAAGTAGATCTGTCAGTCATTCATGTAACCACCAGAGAGACGTTTCTTTTTTATTTGTAACAAAGTATTCGTAGCTCTTTGTATTTTTCTCATACAATGCAGGAATGTTCTTTATGTGTCAACAAATATATCGTGCTTCTGACAGTTGCGCGTTTGGCAAGGTTGCTGCTCTGAAAGAACGAATCAGTTTCGTTACAGAAAACAACGAATAGATTCGTTAGTCCTACCTTCGATTTCGTAATAAAAACGAAATTTGATTTTCAGTGTGCACCTCGGTGTGCACTTTCCTATTGATACCGTGCTTTTACCAGCTAAGTTATCGGAGGCTCCATGTGAAATCCGGTGATGGTTCATTAGGCCGAATGCCATTGGGCCAAATGTCATAAGGCCGAAAAAAAGCAAAATCCTAGTCTATCCGCTCGAGAGTTAGTGAAATTTTGAATCTTTCGAAATCCACGGTGTATGACGTGACATGTAAGAAAGTTCGGTGAGAGCCAAACTGTCACCCGGAAAACTAATAGTAGCAGACCGGCAAAACCAATCAATCCTAAAACACATGAGAAAGTGGTCAGTTTTTTTTTCAAGCGAAACCTGAAGCTGTCATCGAGGGAAGTGACGAAAAAGGCAAATGTTTCGCAATGTTTCTAAGAACTTAAGCCCAGATTGTACCGGACCAACACAAGAACGGAAAAGCAGGATTAGGAGACAAAGAAGCGCTCTACGATACTTTAAAAAATTTACTAATAAATTACGATTGCATACTGCTTGGTAGTTTTCGATCAAATTCCTGGGAAGGAGTTTTGTAACTCGGTGGATCGAAAATGTGCCCTCGAAGAATGTAAAATCAAAAACAAGTCGAAATTTTTGTTATTTCTGGGTGGTCCTGGGTGAACAAGTTTATTTTAGCAGGAGGAGTGCGCACGAGTGAGACTACTGGTCCTTGTACTCGATTGTACTCAAAAAGAAAAATGCAGCAGACAAAAATGATCACCAAAAATTCATTTAACTCGGATATTCTTGGAACTCTCAGGAAATAAATTAACACATATTAGCTATGTTTTTGCAAAGTTGGTTAATTCAATCTCCTCTCCTAGACTAAATGCCCGCACCTTGGACTTACGGCTACCCATCAAATCCTGTGCAAAACTTGCACCATCTTTTTTACACAGTTTCATCCACTCTTTTTTCGAATCCTTATTGTTTTCGAAGACCTTTCCTGCTTGCCCTTGATAATCGCCCAGAATTTTTCTATTGGGTGAAGTTCTGGCGAGTTTGGCGGTTTGGCACAAAAACAACATCGTTGGCTTCGTACCACTCCATCACCGGTTTCGCGAAATGGCACGATGCCAGATCCAGCCAAAAAAGAATATAACCTTCGTGGGACCGGAAGAAGGGCAGCAGGCGCTTCTGGGGGCATTCTTCTTTATATATTTGGCCGTTGATGGTGCCGGTCGTTATGTACGCTAAATTTGCCGCTCCCACAGATCGCCTGAGACACCAAATACTACTTGCCAAATTTGTCGACCTTCAGTTTCTGGAACTTCTCCTGAACATCCAGGCGGTACTTGCCGGCGAAAAACTTCACTGCTCGGCATCCACTACGTCTTGTCGTTCATTACAATGCATTTCGGTTGAACCAACCACAAGGGCATCTTATTCTGTTCGTCGGTTCTGTTAGGCGTCTTCCTTACCTCGAAGATATGAAGTTCGGCCCGCTTCATTTTCTGCTGGACGAACCAGACGGAAGAATTGACTTTCTTGGCCACGTCCCGAATCGAATGGTTCGGATTGCGCTTGAAGTAATCCCTCACCTTCCTTGCGTTCACGGGGTCGGTCGTCTTCGTTTTTCTTCCGCTGCCAGCTCGCCGCTGGGTCGTCTGGGTCTCCTTGAACGATTTTACCACACGCGACACGGTCGAATTGTCGATTCCCAACTGTTTCGTTATCCACCTGTGAGACTGGCCTGGATTTTCCACAACCGCGCCCATAATTTTTTGTCGAAGCACTTCTGGCTTGGAAGCATTCTTGATAATCACTTGACAGATTGTGACGAAATTTTGCACATGTTAAAATTAATAGTTTAACCCAAAATGTCATCAATTTTTCACGTAGATTGTGGATTTACGTGGACATCACATAGCTTTTACGTGAATTCCATGTGTTTATTGCTGGTTTTGACAGTGGACGAAAATTACGTGCGTTTCACGTGGAAACAACGTGTCGATTTTTTTGAGTGTAGTACTGCAAAAATGGCGTCACAGTGGTTCCCAAGATGATGAATCCGGGCAGTATTCCGGTATTAAGGCAATTGAGGAATACTGGTCAATTGTGAATTAGATACTGAAGAAAAAGAGTGAAACTACGATTGACCTGACGGATTTTATGCGAAAAGTGAAAGTGAAACAAGAGGGAACATGGATCGTACAAAATATGATGGACCGTGTATGAAGAAAAGTTCAAAGAATGGACTGTGTTAAGAAGGAAGGCTGAAGCAATGGTCTTACTATCAGCATTATATCTACCAATATGTTCTTGTTATCTTGAACTATGAAATATAAAACGCAGTTTGAAATCCCAACAAAATTTTCAAGTCCGATTTTTTTGTGGTCTATGTTGTTGTAATAGTGTTTTTTTTTTTTTTGTTTCATATATGTGTGGGGTGTATAAAATAGATAAAAGGTGTTTCTACCAAAATTTGGTCGACTTAAACTTGACGCATTTCCTTTCATCGTGCATTAAAAAAAAATTGCACACCCTTCAGTTTGAAGATGTGTGCTTGTAGCATCATGCCTTTATTTTGATTTTGAGATTAGCACTTCAGTTATCAAAATGTCGTCGAAGGAAGAGAAACAACGCATTCAAATTTTGCACGTGCGTGGCGAAAATCCAAACTACTCTCACGCTAAGTTGGCGAAATTGTTGATAGTAGCTAAATCAATTGTTACCAACGTATTGAAAGTGTTTGGTGAACGTTTGTCGACAGCCAGGAAAGCTGGATCGGGGGAAATCGAAAGCCGGAGGCCACAGCGACGACAAAAAGAGTTGCCCGCTGTTTCGAGTGGAACCCCAACCTCTCCATCCGAGATGTCACAAAGAAGCTGGGAGTGGCGCCTTCAACCGTAGATAGAGCTAAAAACGAGCTGGACTGTCGACTTATAAGAAAGTGGTGACTCCAAATCGCGACGATAAACAAAACACGTCGGCCAAAGCACGATCGCGACGATGCTGACGAAGTTTGATTGCGTGGTACAGGACGATGAAACTTACGTCAAGGCAGACTTTAAACAGCTTCCTGGACCGGAATTTTATACGGCAACCGGACGGGGAAAGGTGGCAGATATTTTCAAGCAAATTAAACTGTCAAAGTTCGCGAAGAAACATCTGGTGTGGCAGGCATTCTGTACCTGTGGCTTGAAAAGTAACGTTTATATTGCGACCGGAACCGTCAACCAGGAAGTTTGTCTGAGCGAGTACATACAAAAACGTCTATTGCCTTTCCTGAAGCGACACAATTGTTCCGTTCTATTTTGGTCGGATTTGGCATCTAGCCATTACGGAAAAAAAGCCATGGAGTGGTATGCTGCCAACAACGTTCAAGTGGTGCCTAAGGACAAGAACTCTCCCAACATGCCAGAGCTCCGCCTAATCGAGCAATATTGGGCCATCGTCAAGCGGAACCTTAAGAAGACTCAAAAAGCTGTTGTGAGCGAGAAACAGTTCACGGCAAACGGGCGTTCTGCGGCGAATAAAGTGGACAAGGAGACTGTACAAAATCTTATGGCAGGTGTTAAACTAAAGACCCGGCAATTCGCATTCGGTAAAAAGGAAGCTTAGCTGAATATTTCTCCTGTATTCTGTATTAATTGAACTTGTAAAAGAAAAAGAATTTGACTTATTAATAAAAACTATGATCGACTCACACACATTATTGTTTGACCAAATTTTGATCGGAACACCCGTTATATTGGACCATCCAGAGCGGGTGGTGGAACGGGTGGAAAAATTTTGTGGGGTTGTTGTGGGGTTGGGGGTTTTTTGGGGGGGTTGGGGGTGTGGGGGGGGGTCGGTGCCAACGGGGTTGGGAGGGGTTAATGTGGAGTTTGTTTGAAAAAGTGAGTTTGGTGGGGATTAGGGGTTGGTGGGCTAAGGAGGCCAAAAAGGCGTGGTGTGGTAGTAAAAATAAACAATTGAAAATTTTTTTGGTTTTTTTTGTCTTTTTTTGGGGTTTGGGGTAGGGTATGTGTCCCTTGACTCAGCCTATTATGCAACCATCGATCACATTTTTTATTATAACTCATAAAGTTTTTAAGCTGTAAGCGAGATTCAACTAGTTATACACTTGCAAAAATAAGTTTGATAAGACATTTTCCAGTATGTATCACGAAAAGTTACACAACTCTTTTTATAAAGGCAGAAACATTCGAGGGATATGGATTTAATGTCGGTCTATAGGCACCAAATTGGGTCTATTTGTGGATGCAACTTCGTCCCATAAGATGAATTTAGTACTAAATGCAGTCTTTGTACGGTTTTTTTTTTAATTTTAAGAATTAAGGTATTGTAAGCTGTACTCGATTTACTGAATACAACATTTTACAAAACAAACTAAAGTAAAACAGCCTCGAAACACTTAAGCGGTGTTCATATATGATTTATCAGCCATTCAATAATGAAAACATTATAATTCACTATTCAATGATTTTGTTTCTTCGATTTGTGTTTAGATGAGCCACTTGAATATAAACAATCACAAATTCATGCATATCCACTTGAAATTTTACCAATAACCACCTTTTTACTACGTTATTGATACAACAGGCCATAGTTGGGAACATACAAAAAAATATGTCCCCAACATTGGGCCTACGATTTTCTTGTAAAATCATTGTTATCTTAGCATTGTAACAGTTAGTTTGTAACGTGTAACTTTTTTCTGCACATCCAGACTTCATTATTTGCTTTATCGATCCAATTAAGCCAAATTTAGATCACTTGGAGATCGTGAGGATCATCTGTTCAGCATAACCAGTGAAATCAGGATGCCCCAAAAGTTCAAGAAATCGAAAATTACACGGAAGTAAACACCTATAAGTTGATTAATATTGTCTCAATTGCTTCGGATTACATCGGTCATGCTTATAGCAGCATGATTTGGTTGATTATCGCTAAATTAATGACACATTTGGTACACAGGCCGAATCAAGGAGCTAGGCTAACATTACATCCCGTTACCCTACTTGATGTTTTTAATAATGGTTCTGCACAAGTTCGCTAATGACAGAAAGTTTCATCTCATCAATTATAATGAGCATATTGTAAGATTGGTTTTTAGCTAATCACGTTACAATTTTTGGGATATATTTGACAAAAATATCGTAATATACCAATAGTCTTCATGTATAAACGTTATCTGGAGTAAAATGTCCAGCAAGTCAGAAGTAATGTATGCATTAAAAAAAAGAAATGATTGTCGATGGCGATGAAAATATAAACTACAAATTATTTTTTTTTAGTTCTTTGATTATCGAGATTTTCAGCCCTGGGCTGGTTTATGTCCCGTCGTACTCACTCAAATACCTTTTGGGTATTTTCGCAACTTGTTCGGGGGTGAGATTCGAACTCGTGACTTTGGCGTGAGAGGTATGGATGTTAACCTCTACGCCGGGGTCGCCCCCAAACTACAAAAGATCATTCAATGTAACAAATTTTCCTTACGGCAGTTGACCTGAATCTTAGCCATGGGCCATGAAAATATGGATGTCGGCATGTTGTAAAGCCCTTTTTAGCCTTGGAGATCAGCTGCTCCTTCGTTTTGGCCACGAAATTATAGGAGTAGATCGCTCGCAGCCGGGGGACAATGGGAGGGTTTGCTGTTTTCAGTTTAACGTTTATCTTCAGATGGTTCATCTCCGCCAGTGATCTCTTGGCGTAATGGCTGAGGCCAGGTCCGGACAAAAGACTGCATCCTCATACTCGTGATACTTCTTCATGAACGTGGCAACTTCCTGCATGCGTTTCGTGCTGTATATCTCCTTGTTCACCACAGGCCCCAAAGGAAAGAACAGTGGCTTGGACATTCCCTTCTCTCTGGTTGGTAGGCACAGGAGGGCCTTTGTGGGGGGACTTTGTGTGGGGGATATATTTGGGGTGCGTGCTTCGTGGGGGGGGGGGGAGATATGTGCGCGGGGGGTGTCGGTGGGTAAGTGTTTTTGGGGGGGGTCTTGGGGGGGGTTTTTGGGGGGGGGGGTGTCTGAATCTTGTTGGGGGGGGTTTTTTGTGGTGGGGGGGGGGGGGGGGGGGGGGGGGGGCCGGGGGTGTTTTTTGTTGTTTTGGGGGGGGGGGAGGGAGCCACATTTCGCAAGTCGAAACGAATAAAGTTCTGTCGACTCGAGCTTGTTTGGCATTATGGATTTCGAATCGAGCTCGAGAACGATTTAAATTCGACGAGGTACTAGATTTTCGAGCTTTATTGGCATTATGTAACCATACACTCGAAACAAAATAGGCGGTCGAAACGAAACAAAACAGACGAATACTATTATCCTATCGACCGCCATTCGTATCGTGACGTCTTTGAATCGAGTGATTTAAGTTTTATTATTAGTGTTATATTGTTTTTAATAAATTGGCGGTAATTAACTATTGTCATGTAAGTATTTTATTTTTTGTAACATATTTCTTGGTCGTAATTACAAAAACATGTGTTTTTTATTCGTAGGACCTCTATGAATGCCAAAAACTCATTAGGCATCAATCCACCGCAAGTAGAGGCGTTATGTAGTTTTATGGAGCAGCACACCGTGCGCAGAATATGGTACCTTCACGGTACATCCCAAATTTCGATAACCTGAAACCAATTTATATGTAATAATATACTATCATATCATAACAACAAAAAAAGATAAAAAATGTATTTTGCCTCTATTTCCCGTAATGTCTTTCCATGTTCTAAGGCAGGGATGATCCCTAAGCGCGCTGCAACTACGAACCTAATGTCAATAGTAAAATTCTCAATGTGAGCTCCAGGCACACAATGCTCTGTAGCAGGTGGAAAAACTACTTGATGTGATATTTCCACAATGGAACTGACTCTTAGCTTCGGGTCTTGACCAAGAATCCCTACTGAGCCCTTGCGGCACGACAAGCAAGGGAACATATTAATATGTAATTGTGATGCATAAACTTAAAATGTGCATACATAATTAGTCAAATTTTTAACATTTAAATGATTATGATTATGAAATGATTATGATTTTCTATGTTCCCAACCATGGTCTAATGTATTTATTACACAGTAACAATTTGACATTGATATTATTTTCAATGTAAATGTATGGAAATTTAGTTGTACATTTTTGATCTGGCACAACCAAACCAAACTTAAGCAACCAAATCTTCTTCTTCTTCTTCATCTCTCCTATTGGTGGCGGGACCTAAGTTGGTCCATACTGCCAAGTGTGAAGCAACAAAATCTATACAGTAAGAGTTATAGTGTTTTCAATGTGGATATGTCAAACTGTTGAAGTGTTTTAAAGAAGTTTAGTTTTAAAATGTTCTGAAGATTTTAGTAAAGCGAACATTGCTTTAAATAAAATGTCTGGAAAAATAATAATAACACACATATGGATGATTTGTTTAACAAGAAACTTCAATGATGAGACAAGGTTGCATCCACAAATAGACCCAATACGGTTCTTATAGCCCGACATTCCATCCATATCCGTCGGATGTTCTCGTCTTCAAGAAGTAATATCGAATTCGTTATTGAACCTAGCGATACCCGAACTTATTGTCAGTGCAAACCCCAATCCGATACGAGTTACAGATGAAACCAAACACACTGACATTTTTCACAAGCCGACCCAATTTTGATACCCAATCCAGTTTGCAAGTGGATCAAAAACGAATCCGCTATAAGTGTTTTAACTTTTCGTGGTTCAAAACATTTGTCGTCTTATTGAGCTTATCTAAGAAAATGTATAACTGGTAACAGCATAACAGCAAACTATCTGCTCAATAACTATCGGGACAACAAACCTTGGTGCGTTCTATACTCGGTGTATTCGTTACCAGGTGAATAGAAATACAGAAATCGAATGAAAATCCAATTAAACTTTTCGTCTTCCAAATTGCCGATTGGTTTTTCACTTCAATATGCCGATTCAAAGATACCATAAACTATTCGAATACATCCTCAAGAGTATGTTACTGCAACAACAATAAAAAAATTAATGTTTACTAAATGTTTACTTACTCCAATTCATTCAAGCTTAATGGGTTATTATGATCTCGAAGCTGGCGCCTTGAAATTCTAAGGTTGCTTGCTTCCTCCTCCTCATCATCATCACTATCTGTATCGAAAAGCATAATCTGCTGTGCGCTAAAAGAATCACACCATTATTTCCCGTATAAAGCAAAACATTCATTTGATACTTACTTAAAAGAATAACTTTATTTTTCACTGATAAAAAAAAACGATTTGGATTGCCGGCGCTAAATTAATTTGTTTATGTCTTGTTTGACAGCAGGTGCTCGAAAATCTACAACGGTTAGTCGAAATCTACTACTACAAAGAAAGATAACTTATCGACCGGTCGAAATGCATACATAATGCCGAAACATTTTCGAGTCGACTTTCAAAATAATCGTTTCGAGAAGCTCGATTCGAAATGCGCAATGAGGCCCCAGGCTTCCGTTCGACACTCTCGTCTTCTTCAGAAGGGAGAGGATGTTGTAAATGCTGAATCGGCTATATCCGGCGGACACAAAGTGTCTCACGATGCTCAACTTATTTGCTGCGGGGGGGAGATGAGAATACAAAAAAAACAAAAAATAAAAATTAAAAAAAAAAAAAAAATATTTTTTTTTTCTTTTAATTTAAATTTTTTTTGGTTTGGGGAAGGAGTCTGAATGGAGAAAAAAACCTGTCAAGATAAGCAATAAAGGTAGTTGGAATTAAAGGGAAAATACTAATCTTTCTTCTCATTTTCTAGTTACAGGTATTCCACTAAAAAAGCTTAGTTGACTATTTTCGCCATGGATACTGCAAGTCAATAGTCTTCTGGACACAACGGGATTGCTACGATTGGCGATGAATAGGTGGATTCACCACCAAGTTTCATGAAAAATAATCAGTCTCCTTTTTCAATGCATACGATTAACAATTCTAACGAATAACTTAAACGTAAACTGCATCTCAATATATTGAGTTTAACTCAAGATATTCACAGCAAAAGTACTGTTTAATTTATAGGACGCTAGGACTTCGAAGCATCTGTCCTAGTGGATGCTGGAATAACATGAGTTAACAAGATCTTCCGACCTAAGCTGTTCGATAAGTACTCATGACTAAACATGAGTATTCGTCATAAAGTATAAGGGACGAAATTTGGTGTAAAATAGTGTACTGACTAGCGAGGAAACAATCAAAATAAACATAATAATAAATGTTTGGCGATAGTTCACTATACAGATGAACCCCAACTGAAATGACACTTTTCAATTCCCAATAAATTAACAATGAAAACTAACCTTCATAAAATCGGCCAACATGTATCCCTGCTCAGTACCAATGAAATACGCCATTGGACCGGCAAAGAGCAACGTGTCCGACATCTTCCTAATCGAGTCGAATTTGATGTTGTGTTCGATATCCGTGGTCAATCCAGTAACGGTGAGAGCGAAAACGCCGCAGATGAGATACAGGCCCATCAACGGCATGGTTCCGGTGTAGGATTGAATGCTGAGCGTATTCATTGTGCTACTGTTGATGGGGATGTTCCGATCCCAAACTGGACACAGGTGGGACCCACAGATCCTCTCTCCGAAGTCATTGGTTTGGAACGTACTGTAGGGAAATCGGTCCAGCTGGTATCCATCGTTTTCTTGCGAGTGCATACGGATGTTGTACAAGAAAAACATGGTTTCCTTAAGCGAAGGCATACTCGGGGTAGTCACTTTGCTGGTAGGATGCGGTTCGATCATGTTTTTACTCGTCGAAGTCGGTGCAATTTCATTGGACGATAGGCCCAAGGTCATACCACTCGATGCTGTACTGTTCAGTTGAGGAGTAACTGCGCCACTGGAATTTGGTGAAGTTAGTGCCGATATGTAGAAGCATCCGGCGCGGTTGGACGAAGCACACGTAAGTATGAACGACGCTACGATAGTTCCAATGATTATTCCAAAGTCACCGGCCGCTCGAAACCAACGGCTAAGTCGTCGAATACTTTCGTCTTTGCTGCATAGCAGCTTATGATCGTCGAAGCTGTCCGCGTTGATACCGGCCAAGCTTGTTCCACCACATTCCGGCTGTGAACAGCTCAGTTTTCCGGCCATTGAAACGACCAACGTGTGCTTGCAGATGACCGAAGGCCCTAAGACTAAACCGAGTACTAAATAACCGGGGACCAGCGATATCAGTACCGGGTAGATATGTGATGCCAAGAACACACATAGTCCTCCATAGACCGAAGCTAGTAAGATTGAATAACCAAATTTTCGCAGGATTTTGGTAGTTACTAGGCACATAAAAGCCGTTACAATACAACATATACTAAGCAAAGCGGAACCTACATCCGGACCCATCGCAAGCCACGGTTCCTGCTGGAACCACGTGGAGTTGGATCCTTGCAGCCCAATCAGAGGGACTAACGCCGTACACATTAGTCCGTGAGCAATCGTGAGAAGGATGAAGTTCTTGGTAACCTTATGTCGCACGTGCGTAGGAATCTTGTGTCTACAGCCATAGCTTCGGTTGTTGACCGTTAGTAATCTCCGTACCGATGTAGCACCGATAGAACTGTTGACCGACTCCCGTCGTCGGTTGCCAAGGGTTGAGCTTTGGAAGGGATAACCTATGGTTAGAGGCGGTGCCACCGCCAACCGATGACTTCGAGAGGAGGCCGGTGAATAGTTTGCGATGAATTGCTGTAGAGTAATGGAAGAAGTTATTGAAATTTTTGTTGAACTTTGGGCGGTACTTTTGAAACATACCTCAATCATAGGATCGTCCCAGATATGGTGCGCTTGTCCGGAGCTGCGAGTACGCATAACCTTCCTAGCCGCAGGAGGACATTTCTGCTGAAGAAATGTTTTCGTGGCTGCGATCTGTCGATGATTCAAAAGAATAAAATTTTGTATTTAAATAACGGTTTAAAGTAGATAAGAACCTAAAATGCAAATTGATTGTTCATACCATCAGTAGAGCGAACAAAAATGATATTACCTTGTGATCAAAAAGTTCCGGTAATTTGAAAAAAAAAACGCATTTATTTCAATTTTTAATTGATATCTTTATTATCGCCTTCAAAGTACTCGCCATTAGAGGCAACACACATATGCCAGCGCTTTATCCAATCATCCATACATTTTTTATAGGCCGATGAATGTATGGCTTTCAGTTCTTCCAGCGAATTCTTTTTTATCGCATCAATCGATTCAAAACGCCTACCTCTGAGCGGAATTTTCAGTTTTGGGAAGAGAAAGAAGTCGCACGGGGCAAGGTCTGGTGAATATGGTGCTTGTTTGATGGTATTGGTGGAGTTCTTGGCCAAAAATTCACAAATAGTGAGCGCGGTGTGTGATGGAGCGTTATCGTGGTGTAAAATCCACGAATTATTGCGCCACAATTCTGGCCTCTTCTTTCGAATTGCCTCACGCAAACGTCTCATAACTTGTAAATAATACTCTTTGTTAACCGTTCGACCTTCTGGAAGGAATTCAGAATGGACGACACCGCGAAAATCAAAGAAAACGGTCAGTAAAACTTTAATTTTGGAGCGACTTTGTCGTGATTTTTTTGGTTTCGGCTCATCTTCGGCGCGCCATTCGGACGATTGTTGACTTGTGAGCATATCAAATTCATATACCCACGTTTCATCACCAGTTATGATGCGTTCCATGAATGTGGGATCGCTATCTGCGTTCGCAATCATCTGTTTAGCGACCTCAACTCGATGCTGTTTTTGCAAAAAATTCAGCTCTTTTGGAACAAGTCGTGCTTCAATGCGTTTCATGCCCAGAATTTCCGTCAAAATGTGTTCGGTCGATCCAAATGAGATATCAAGGAGTGCAGCTATCTCCCGAATGCTAATTGAGCGGTTTTCCATAACTAAATTCTTCACGGAAGCGATGTTTTCATCGGTAGTTGAGGTCGATGGTCGTCCAGAACGCGGCATGTCACTCACGCTTTCACGGCCTTCTTTAAAGTCTTTGTGCCAAACAAATGTACGATTTTGTGACATAGAGTCCTCACCAAAGGCTTTTTGCAACATTCTGAGCGTTTCCGCTGCAGAAAATCCGTTTGCAACACAAAATTTCACACAAACGCGTTGTTCCAATTTTTTATCCATGGTAAAAATCGCCGAGCGTCTATTTTTCGACTAACAAAAGCAGTTGTCAAAACAAAACTAATGGATAATTTGCTCTCACACTTTGACAGAATATCAGAACTAGTGTTGCCATCTTACACTAAAAAGATTTTACCGAAAAAATAAAGGCGGCCTTTTTAAATTGAAAATTACCGGAACTTTTTGATCACAAGGTATGTATCATTTGGTACAGAGTTTGTCCGTGCCCTTCAGTTCAGAAAGGGGTATGGGCGCGTTCTGCCGAGTTGGTCGCGGCAGATTTCATGTGTGAATAGGCTGCCACATCAACGTTCAAAAGTTCCTGAACCAAATGGACAGTTTGTAACGATCACTTGAAGATGCGATGGGGGATCATTGCCCTGGTATTCTCAAATGTAGCACGTAATAAAACGTGTCTTGTCTTCTATGACTATGGAACGTTATTGAATGGAGTAAACTAGTCGAAACTCATCAATTATCTCTCATATGCATCCGTCGAACCATTCTGAACGGCCGTTGTGAGAATAACACCATGAAAAGCTCACAGGCGCATGTCATGTTACCAATTATTACTGCTTCTCTCCTTTCTCCAATTCTCTTCCCTATCCCATGGCCGCGAGCGGTGCCATATGACACATTGTGAGTCTCGATATGCGCTACTGAAGTCAGCTCTTCAAAAGCAGAAACATCGAGACCACCCTACAGCAAAGGGAGGTTGAAGCAGTAAGTGAGGAACGGTATATAACCCTAACCAATTTTACCAGCCAAATTTTCTAACACAAGCTTCAAGGTAAGATGATTTCAAAATCAAGGTAAGAAAATCATATTATTACTCTTAATTTTGCATATATTTATGTAACAGCATATGCTGGGATAATGGAAGGGACCATCAGAGCACCCGATTGAAGCGATTTGGATAGGAAGAGTGGGACTGCCAACTTGCTGTTGTTAACATTTCGTGAATAAAAGGCGGGCTCTTCTCCACATCTAGTGGGACTTTTTACTAGGCGGGGGCTCGGTTTTGTTGTGGTTTGTTCGAACTTGTTTCTGGAAGGAGATTCTCCTTTGAACCCTGTAGCTCTGGGTTTCGCGTAAGTGTGTCTGCTTACGAGCCCACAATACGTTTTTGGCCCTTCATACAGGGACATGTTGAAACATTAACCACAATGCAACCTTGATCAACCCGTTAAATTAAAACAGTCCAGTGCTATAGGCAGTTGCCATGCTACATTAGAGTTTGGTGAAAATTAGTACCATCTCAGACAATTGGTATAGTGTGTGTGTGTGTGTGTGTGTGTGTGTGTGTGTGTGTGTGTGTGTGTGTGTGTGTGTGTGTGTGTGTGTGTGTGTGTGTGTGTGTGTGTGTGTGTGTGTGTGTGTGTGTGTGTGTGTGTGTGTGTGTGTGTGTGTGTGTGTGTGTGTGTGTAATCTTCTACCCCTCATCCAACCGGGGGCGTTGGGCGAGTAGAACTGTGAGTAATTTGATCAATCATATGCTCTGCAATGGTGCCCTTTTTTTTATGGAGGCCCTGGTCGTATTTAGTGAAAAATTGCATTTTGCTTATGGAATGATCCCACCTTCTTGTAATGTCCCCTTTGCGAAAAACAATGTTGCCTAAATCGAGTTCCATTTGTAACTGAAATTATCGGTAAACATGGATTACCGAAATTTCGGTATTCTTGTAAATAAGGGGAAAACGTTAATAATTACTTAGTTTTTTTACAGTTCCGTTTTACCGCAATTGATTGCAACTCTATGAGAGCATTTTAAACCAAAATTAGGTAAAATATAACGATAAAATTTTTAAATCCACTTTACTCAAAAAATAAGTAAAATCAAAAATTTTCTTTCGGTAAATTATACCGATACTTTAGATTTTGCTACCAAAACCTAACTTTCGGTAAAATTAAAACCTTATTTTCGGTTATCTTGTCTTAGCGTGTAGTTGTGAGTAGTGCACCGTGTGTTTTTTTTTTAAAGACCGTGCAATTTTGTAGTGGCTACTCCGTTACTGACAGAACTAGTGTAATTGCACAGAGAACCACATACAGTGGGGGAAATTCGTTTAAACGCATGGTCATTTTTGGGTTTATTTCCAATACAAAAGATCGAAACAAAAAGTCAAATACAGTTTACTAAAGCCTATCAGTAGTTACGTTTTTGAGAACACAATTTGAACGGAAGTTCATTGTGATCTCGGAAAAAATCCAAAAAAGGTGATTTTAGAGGGGAAATTCGTTTAAACGCACACTAACGTAAAGCCGCATTGAGCGTACCTATGCTACTGTTATCTTGCGAATCTGTCATATTTACACTGTATAGCCCTCGTCCGCCATAAACAGGAGTTTGAATTTGCGTTGCGCGGTAGTTGTTGCTTGTTTTCGGCAAAATGGGTAAAGGAAAGTATTTAAGCCAGTTCGAGAACTCAAAAGTCGCGGTGAGAGCAATCGCGAAATTGCACGTGTGATCCACAGATCGGAAGCAGCAATCAGGAACCTGCTGAAAAAAGGCAAGAAGTATGGCGTAAAAAAGAAAACAACGGGAAATTCGAAGATTAACATTGGGTCCGGAACCAAGTTATACAAATGGGTGACTCTGGAAACTTCTCTGCTGCGTAAATCAAGCAAGAAATGGGGCTTCCCATTTCTAAGAGGCGTGTACGGCATATTCTACATGGATGTGGCCACTTAAAGTACACAAAAAAGCAAACCAATCTTCAACCGGCTCACATTAACGCTAGATTGAATTTCGCTAAAAAATACATGTCGTACTGCGGAATGGGACTATGTTATTTTTTCTGACGAGAAGAAATTCAATTTGGATGGCCCAGACTGCACCGCATATTATTGGCACGATTTGAGGAAATCTCCGCAGGTTAAGTTGAGCAAGAACTTTGGTGATGGCACTCTAATGTCTTGGGCCGCTTTTTCGATCCATGGGAAGACCCCTATTGCCACCATTTCGACCAGGATGAATTCGGAAAAGTACTTGGAGCTTCTGGAAGATGTTTTGATCCCGTTTACTGAAGACGTTATGCCGGAAAATTTCGTATTTCAACAGGATAATGCAGCAATTCATGTCAGCAAGCAATCTTTGAAATGGTTTTCTGAACGAGACATCAGTCTTCTGGATTGACCAGCTCGTAATCCGGATCTAAATCCTATCGAGAACTTGTGGGGCATCCTGGCACGACAGGTTTACAAAGGCGGAAGGCAGTTTAAAACAGTTCGTGAACTTGAGTCAGCCGTAAGAGAAGCCTGGAGCTTGACACCTCATAAAACTCTGCAGAAGCTGGTGAAATCAATGCCGAATAGAATTTTCGAAACTATTCAGAAAAACGGAAAGCAAGCGAAGTAATATCTATTATTTATTGTTGATTATTGAATTGTGAATTCGATTTGATTAATAAAACTACAAGTGCGTTTAAACGAATTTCCCCCCTCAAAATCACCTTTTTTGGAATTTTTTCAAAAGTTATTATGAACTTCCAATCAAATTGTGTTCTCAAATACGAAACTTCTGATAGGCTTTGACAAACTATATTTGATTTTTCGTCTCGATCTTTTGTGTTGAAAGTAAACGCTAAAATGACATTGCGTTTAAACGAATTTCCCCCACTGTAGATGGAGCTTGGGAGTAGCTTTACATCTTCAATGTACAAGTTCACTAATTCTATTTATAGATCTGTAGCGGCACCGGCCACGTCCTCACGGTCTTTTGGAGAGGGGGTAGAAGTTTGACAACTGTTGTTATTAGAGACCGTGATCACCACTGCATCTCTACAATTGCCAAAGGAAGGATAGTAGTGTTAGTGAGGCAGGCTATTTTTAGATCCTGGATGCACTGTGGTAAGTGATGCGATCAATGAAAGAAAGCGCAGTAGACTGCTTTTTATTTTAAATCTAGTGATGATAGAAAGAGGCAATTGACAAATGGAAAGGAAGGGGACGGGCCTGGGATTAAACTCCCAACCATCTGTTCAGTAAGCAGAACGGGTAACCACTGAGCTACCCAGCCACGTCAAGTAATAGCAGAGTGGCGTTACATCGAAAAACTCGTTAGTCCCAAGACTTACAAATTAACACGTCTACTTTACGAATCAGAACATGAAGGTCTCCTTAGCAGTGCTTTAAGTAAATCTGTTGCTGATGCCTTGGAATCATTGCATACTACCAACAATCAATATGCAACTAGCGATTTGAAATTGGTTCACTGTTGTAGAACCCCTAAGTACACCTTGAAGCCAGCACTTAACTCTACATATTTGCGCCTTTGTTTTAATTTGCTGTGTTATTTTGACAGAATATTTGAGTATGTGTTCGTTTGAGTTCATTATTAGGGGCGTATTATTAAGCTTGGGACCGAGCTTGGGACTGATGTGCTAGTACTGACTGAGCCAAGAAAAAAATCGTATTTGTTCGGGACCTACTGGTCTTAGAGTTAGTCTATGATACTACCAACCCAGATTTTGCCGGTGTTCTACCTACAGTATAGCTCATTTCTGTATGCAATAGTCTTTTAGATTTTATGAGCAGCAAAGATTTAAGTGCCCAAGGATTCAAGCAACCGTTGACTGAGAACAATTTTGACTATTTTGAAGCATCACTAGAATATTTCGAAAACTACATTCACAACGTAATACTGACTTCCGGTGAGGGCGTTTTGCGCAGTAAATGGAGAACGCGATTCTTAGGTTTTCTCGTAGGTGGAAAAGTTTCTGCCTAATGTTTCTTGCATATGTACGTGACCAGAAAATTTTCCACAATATTCTAACCAACCGATTTTTACAAGATCACGTGGAGACATTTGTTGGGGCTATTCGCGCTAAATGCCGCTGTAACAACAATCCTACTGTAAAGGGTCACCCACAATAGATACGTTTGCGTTCCGTTGACGTAAATTTGACAGAAAACCTATGGGAAAACTGTCAAATTCACGCAAACGCATCCGCCAAGTATCAATTGTGGGCCAACCATAAGTCGTCAGTTCATTGCTGCGTAAAGGCTGACTAAAAGTAAATTGGTACGCCCCTCGCACACTGCTAGCACGTCTCTAGTGTTGGGAATCGAAAATCTTTGGCAGCGGTTTGTTTACACTTCTATAGAGAACGACTGGTGCAAGTTTGATCAGAGTAGGCGATCGCGTTCAGAAATAACGTCAAATGGAACTCGAAAAAAATATATAGTGCCCAAACACCTGGAAAATCCGGTGTGGTCCGGTTCCAAGGTGGCTAAAGTGCTGAAGATGCCGAAAACAACAATTTGTCGATTGTTCAAAATCTGCAACGAAACCCTGAGTGTGGAAAGGAATCAGCGGACCTTCGATCTGAGCCGTGGCCTGAAGGTACAACGCCAACTTTTAAACGGTGTGGAACATCCTTGCCAGGGAAGGATACAAGTCGTACAAAGCCAGTAAACATCCGAACCGGCACTTGAAGCAAAAGGCCAAAAAGCGTGCAAGGCTCTTTTACGACCGTATTTTGACGAAACACAAGGGCTGCACTTTGATCGATGATGAAATATACGCCAAACTCGATTTTAAGCAGCTTCCCGGTTAGAACTTTTACATCGCGGCTGAACGTGGGGATGTGCCGGGAAGATTTGAGTTCGTGTTTGCCGACAAGTTCGCGAAAAATGCCATGATTTGGCAAGCGATTTGCAGTTGTGGCCTGAACACGGAACCATTCGTCACATCCCTGAAAAACCGTGTATTGGCGTTCATCCGCAATTTGGCCAGCTGCCACTACTACAAGGTGGTTCTAGAGTGGTATGCTGTCAACAAGATCGATTTTGTCCCCAAGCTAATGAACCCTCCGAATTGCCCGGAATTTCGACCAATCGAAAAATATTGGGCAATGCCATTTCAACACAAATTGATTTTATTTTCTTTAAGTAAAACTCTTTTTTTTTTCAGTATTCCATAAGTGAAACTTAAAAAGAATATAAAAAATAAGATAATAAAAAAATACAGTGTGTTTACTTTAATTTGAACCAAGTAAATGAGAAAAATTGAAAAAACGATGAGGTGGGCACTTTATTTTGCCTATCAGTGTAGCTCTAATGCGGAAAAACAAATCAATGGCGAGGCGTGATTTGGTCACTAAAGCGGGAACCAGCGTCGAAATGATTCAACGTATCAAGAAACGACCTAAAGAGCTAAAGATTGGACTCGGAAAAAATGCGACACTTTGTTTTGGGTGTAACTTTTTATCGCGTGGGCAAAAATTAATGAAATTTTGAGTAATACTAGTTTAGAGTATTATGTTTATGTGTCTGAAGATTTTATTGCGATTTGTCAAGTAGTTTTCAAGATGCATTCGAAACAAGAAGAGCTACGCCAGCAAATCTTGGGCGCGGTGATCGATAATCCTGGTCAGCCGCACAGATGGATCGGCAAAAGGCTTGGAATCCACCATTCCACCGTGTCCCGCATTGTGAAGATGATCCTGGAGACAAAGACCATCGAGCGGCGCGCTGGAAGCGGCCGAAAACCGAAAAAGGAATACCCAGAGAAGGCGCGGAAGATAAGGCAGTACTTTAAGAATAACCCGAACCTTTCCACCCGAGACGTGGCCAAAAAGGTCAATTCGTCGAAGTGGTTCGTCCAACAGACCATGAAGCGGGCTGGGCTACGTGTTTTTAAGGCCAGAAGTTTTGTTTCAAGTGTAAAATATGCCCCTCGAATATAAATTATTTACGTAATTTTGTAAACTTTCAAATGAAAGCAAAAGCAAATTTCTGCATAACTCGAGAACTAATCAAGTAAATGAAACCACTTTTAGCATAAGGGGGTTTTTTGAAGCTAGATTTCTATATGCATATACATGAATTTCTATCTGTCTGTCTGTCTGTCAGAACCTTTTTGACTCGGAAAATTCTGAACCGACCAACGTGAAAATTTATATGAAGAGGTTTTTGGGGCTGAGGAAGGCTCTTATGATTGTTTGAGACCCCTACTCTCTCAGGAAGGGGGGACTCTCATACAAATGAGACACAAATTTCTACCAAAAATGAGAATTATCCAGGTTACTTAAACACAAAACGTGTATTTCTCGGGTAAGAAGCATATTTTGATAGAAGTTTGAACCCTTATTCAAGAAAAAAAATATTCCGAAAAAAAACCATAAACGTGCCAGTTGTATTAAATTTTCCTTAATTTAGTTGCAAGCGTAGCAGCGCACGCACCGGGTTCAGCTAGTAATATATAGTTGTTTAATCCCTGAAAATTTGAGAAGTATCCGATTTAAAATGAATTTTTGGTGATCATTTTTGTGTGTCTCATTTTTTCCGAGTCCAGTCTTTATTGGAAGCTTAGTGCATGGATAGTTTAGTTCGTGTCATACAAACAGCCAATAAACAAGCTGTCATTGTGCAGATTTTGCAATCTAATAACATATTTCTAATATTTGTTTCTCGATCAAATTGAGTGGCAAGACCAAATAATCCTAAGAGCGGCCATTATCGGATTATTCAAACTTTTAACCTCAAACCTAGTTAAACCTGGTCCCATAATGAAGCGGATGTAAGTAAGACAGATTCCGTATAATTAGCTACTAGTAGATAGTAGCTGATGCAAAAAAAAACTTAATGACTATGGTAAAACACCCACCTGTTGCTGATGAATAAAAACTGGTTTTTCCAATCCCGCCCTCGTTGCGGCATCCTTTTCGCGGGAAAAGTCTCTCTCGATGATTCGATCCCGAGCTAGGATCCTTTCTCGTTCCTCCAGTCGGCGCTCCAGCCGTTCCGTCGTCAGTTCATTAAGATTCGGTAGGCTTCCCATCCTTTTCTCTGCAGTCGGATAGACTACTTGTTCCTGTCAAAGCCACCCTGTCACCACCCAACACAGCAGCTCTTCTAGGGGCACCGCCGTAGCGTGACACAAATATTGACTAGATGGTCTTGCCTGGGTAGGCGAGCTTAAAAGTCTGAGCTACCACCCTGATTGAACTGATTTTAACGTCGGCAGTGCGTGGGTGTATTTGTGAGATATTGTTTTTTTTTTTGTTTTCGAGTGTAAAATTCTGATTTTCCTCAGCTCCGGCAGTGGTTTCGGGGAAGCTCGTCTTCACTTTTTCGACTAGGTCTTTAAAGGCGAATCGGGACTCTGAAAGATAAACAACAACAAAGAGAAGATATTAACGAATTTAATTTTCCTTGAGCGCAGTGTCTGTGGAATGATTTTTTCGTGGAATATCGATTGTTAAAAGCGAAGCAAAAATGCTCATCGCCAATTTTAAAAGACCTCCAGATTGAGATCTGTATCCATAATCTACCAAGGGAAAATAGTGAAAACGTGTAGAAATAAAAATTTCCCCTTGAGCGTTTATGTAGCAGGAGATGGAAAATAGTCCATTTATAATTCAGCTCAACATTTCACGATAAGATATGGCACACCACTTCAAATCCTGCTCCTTCGTCTGAAGAAAAAAAAATCATGACAACAGCTAAGCAACGTGATTGTCTGTTATGCACGTGTTCGTATGCCACGGTAGCGAAGGCAACCGACAGCTCAGTGATATATCTCAGCTCAGTTTGAATAACCACAACTGACTGGAGAGCAAAGAGAATATAGCTCTGCATATCACAACGAAGCCAACCGCATGAAAATTTCAATTTCAACGAGAATTTCCAAAGAAAATATGGTGCGTGGATGGATAACGTTTGAGCACATGTATGTAGGTGGGTCTAATGAAAATTTATTGTTTCAATTTGATCGATCTATTCAAATTACTGACAACCACATTTCCGACGTTGGCGACTCGAGAGCATCGGTTTGTTCACGCAATCGACAACGTTAACAAAGGATGTACATATCGAACTTTGTGGAGCGAGATGTGTTCCAGTTTCCTACCTACCGTTGTGAGTTGTGATTGCCCATATGATTCTGATTGTAAAGTTGTGACAGGTCTGGACAGTGAGGTCTTGGGTTCCGTTTTCCGATGTAGATAGAAGTTGCTATGCTGGTTGCTCGGAAATGCGCTATATTGCATGGTTTCTGGGAAAATTAACAATTGGAGCATTCATCAGAAACGACTAACCACAGTTTGGATTTATGATATTTTTTATATTAAAGAGTTCGATCTAACGTAGTCGTACATAAAAACCAGAGCAACGACCATTGGCGTAGCTGGGGAGAAAAAGCTGAAAGTGCTGGCCCGATTTGTATTTTGTTAAACTAAAGTGTGCAAAATTTTATCGCGATCTGTCAAGTAGTTTTCAAGATGCATTCGAAACAAGAAGAGCTACGCCAGCAAATCTTGGGCGCGGTGATCGATAATCCTGGTCAGTCGCACAGATGGATCGGCAAAAGGCTTAGAATCCACCATTCCACCGTGTCTCGCGTTGTGAAGATGTTCCAGGAGACGAAGACCATCGAGCGGCGCGCTGGAAGCGGCCGAAAACCGAAAACGGAATACCCAGAGAAGGCGCGAAAGATAAGGCAGTACTTTAAGAATAACCCGAACCTTTCCACCCGACACGTGGCCAAAAAGGTCAATTCGTCGAAGTGGTTTGTCCAGCAGACCATGAAGCGGGCTGGGCTACGTGTTTTTAAGGTCAGGAAGGCGCCAAACCGGACTGACAAGCAAAACACGGTGGCCAAATTGCGTGCGCGGAAGCTGAACCGTGAGTGGCTGGTCAAGCCAGGCTGTCTCGTCATGGACGACGAGACACATAGTATATCAAGGCGGCCACCAAATCCCCGGCCTCGAGTTTTTTTGTCGGTACGTCCCGCATGGAGGTTCCGGAAAAGTTCCGGAAGAGAAAGATGAACAAATTCGCGAAGAAGTACCTGTTTTGGCAGGCGATCTGCGAGTGCGGACGGTACAGCAGGCCGTTCGTTACAACCGGCACCATAAACGGGCAGATTTATCGAGAGGAATGCTTGCAGAAGCGCTTGCTGCCCTTCCTCCGCTCTCACCGTGGACCCACCCTGTTCTGGCCGGATCTTGCTTCGTGCCATTACGCCAAGCCTGTAATGGATTGGTACAAAGCGAAGGGCGTTAATGTGGTCCCGAGGGAGGAAAACCCACCAAATACACCAGAACTTCGTCCGATCGAAAAGTTTTGGGCGATAATTAAGAAGAAGTTAAAGAAAAGCGGAAAAACATTCAAAACCGATGAGGCTTTGAAGAAAAACTGGGAGAAATTGTGTAAGGAAGATGGACAAAGCCTCACCCAAGATCTCATGAGCAGTGTTAAGAGAAATGTACGAGCATTCAGCTTGGGGGAGGAAATCCAATAAATAAATTATGCCAAAACATAGCTTATATATAGTTATTTAATCCCTGAAAACACTAGTCGGCAAAATCGGAACTTTTTTCGCTCCCGTCGGCATTTCTAGTTGGATTTTATAGATTTTGCTATGCTGAATCCAAATATGGGCTCAGAAATGCTGTAACACGTCCAGTTTTTGAGAAAAATGTGATTTAAATTCACAAAAACACGTACTTCCGTAGTAATATGATCTAACTAAGCAACAACCAGAATATTGGCTCTGCCCTTTGCTAGTTGGACTTGGATTTTATGGAATGGACCTCCCTGAATCCATTCGTGAACACAGATTTTTCGCAACACGTAAGATTGATGAAATAAACCGGGTTTTCATTCACAAAATTACGAATTTTCATGAAAATCAAGATTTCCTATTTTGAAAACATGAATTTTCGCTCCGCCCTTTGAATGTTGGGCTTGGATTTTATGAAATAAACCTCCCTGAATCCATTCGTTATCACAGATTTTTCGTAACACGTAAGATTAATGAAATAAATCGGGATTTCATTCACAAAATTACGAATTTTCATAAAAATCACGATTTTCTATTTTGAAAACATGAATTTCAGCTCCACCCTTTGAATGTTGGGCTTGGATTTTATGAAATGGACCTCCCTGAATTCATTCGTGAACACGGATTTTTCGTAACACGTAAGGTTGATGTAAAAACCGGGTTTACATTCAAAAAATTACGAGTTTTCATGAAAATCAAGACCCGTCCATTAATTACGTCGCTCAAAAATACAGATTTTTAACCCCCTCCTTTCTTTATCACATTTTTTGTATGGATTTTTGAAAATTTTTGTATGCATCGTCACTTTTTAAACCCCCCCCCCCCCACCTCCCTCTCAAAGCATAACGTAATTTATGAACGATCCCTTTAGCTGTGCCTCTTTGAGTATATTGAGTATATTGATGTTGCTTCTTACAGCAGTTTTGGAACTGAAGACCTTCAAAGTTCATTCATTAATTCAAAAGTCAGCTGCACAGAGCCCTTCAGAAACGCCTCATTAAATACTCTATTCAGCAGTGCCGTGTTTTTAAGTTAGGATAGGAGTGAGCAAGACAGCATTAACACACGCAAACACTCAAAAAACAAAAGAATAGACAGAGACAAAAGACTCTGTGTTAGTCACTATTGCTCGAGAGAATAAGGAAAAGATATGTTAAAAAAGAAAGCAAGAATCCTCAAGCACGTAGCTTAATGCGGCATTTTATAGAGCTTTTTGACGTTTAATTTGCGCACACTACTGCAAGATTTGAATCAAAGCAGTGCGAGTGAGAAGTCAACGAAGTTGTGGGAAACCAAACCGTGCATTAATCCCCGCATGTTAGACAAAGAAAGACGATTAAATGTCGAAAAGGTCTATTGGCGTATTTGCGGCACAAAATTTGTGTCATTATTGCTGTCTTGCTTTGGCGTCAATTAATGCTCATGTGGACTCTCTTCAGCCCTGCACAATCATTTTTTATTCATTCAAAGCTAGCAATTTGAGTGTTACGGACGCGTTTTTTTTATTGTTGTAAAAATGTCGCGAATTTGTCCGAACGATCCGCAAAAATTTTGTTGCATTTGTGGAGACGTGATATTGAAGGAACAGAGAAAGGGGTTTACACCTTTGTTGGAGACAGCATATCAGCTGTATTTTGACAAGGAGCTTCCAAATCGTGAGTTTCCATGGGTTCCAATATACTCCAGTTGCTCATGCTACCGAACATTGCTTGGTTGGATGAAAGGTACGCACGAAGGCTTACCTTTTGCCAAACCTATGGTGTGGACTAATCCAACCAATCACATGAGCGATTGTTACTTTTGTTTGACAAAAATTCATGGATTTTCCAAAGCTTTGAAGCATAAAATCGAATACCCATCAAGGCCAACATTGCACTCCAAAGCAATGCCAGTTCCAATATCTCCAAATATATCTTTGGAAAACTATACAAGGAAAAAGAAAACAAAGTGAATTTAAGTTGAAAAATATAGAGAAAATTTCAACTAAATGACTGACTGCCTGACTGACTGACTGACTGACTGACTGACTGACTGATAGGAAATCTTGAATTTCATGAAAATTCGCAATTTTGTGAAGAAAAACTCATTTTTTTCAACACGAATGGATTCAGAGAGGTTCATTTCATAAAATCCAAACCCA
Source organism: Aedes koreicus (assembly GCA_024533555.2). Lineage (NCBI taxonomy): Eukaryota > Metazoa > Arthropoda > Insecta > Diptera > Culicidae > Aedes > Aedes koreicus. Next base: position 176,146 of record JAHHFK020002893.1, read on the forward strand.
AAATTCAAAGGGCGGAACGAAAATTCATGTTTTCAAAATAGGAAATCTTGATTTTCATGAAAATTCGTAATTTGGTGAATGAAATCCCGGTTTATTTCATCAATCTTACGTGTTACAAAAAATCTGTGCTCACGAATGGATTCAGGGAGGTCCATTCCATAAAATCCAAGTCCAACTTGCAAAGGGCAGAGCCAATATTCTGGTTGTTGATGAGGTAGATCATATTAATACGGAAATATGTGTTTTTGTGAATTTTTATCACATTTTTCTCAAAAACTGGACGTGTTACATTATTTCTGAGCCGATATTTGAATTCAGCGTAGCGAAATCTATAAAATTCAACATATATATTTGAAGGGAGTGAAACACTGCCGACTAGTGAAATTTGAGAAGTATCCGATTTAAAATGATTTTTTGGTGATCATTTTTGTGTGTCTCATTTTTTCCGAGTCCAGTCTTTATTTTCACTGGTTAGGATAATTTGATCTATTGTTAAGAAAATCATATTCAATCATCAGAGCAAGTAAATTTCGATCAAATATCCTGAGAAACATACAAGAAATTTAAGGAGTTAAATAAAAATTAGAGAAAACTTCTGCAACGCGGTAGCTTTTCAAAAGATTCATGCTTATATTTATATTATTATACTTCAGATCTATGTTTTTTTGTTAGTTGAATTTCATAGTTTTGGAGTAACGATTCGCTGAACTTCAGAAAACTTCAATGAAGTTGAGTTAACTAATTCCAAAGAAAGTCAGAAGACTTCGTTAAACTTTGTTGCTGCGATGTGAATTGCTAAGCAGCTCGGTATAATTCGGTGACACCAAAACGTTGATTCTTCTTAGATATATATAAAACTAAGAAAATATTATCTTAAGCTTCTTTATTATTCAGAAATCAACTGAGCATCAATTTATGACCGACAACATTCTTGACATACTGGTTGATAAATGACTGGACAATGCGTACCATTTCGCAGTGGTCCAGATTGTGAATTTAGCTGGAAAGATACATTTTCAGTTTGATGTTTTGGAGCAGAATTGTCTTCTAAAAAGTTGTTCATAGTAGTGAGGAGCTTCTTTTGGTGTGAATGAAAACTAGGGTGGTCCTCGTTTTCAGAGAAATCGAAAATCTAACTTTTTTATTTGCAGAAATAAAGACATATATCCGTGCGAAAAGTAGTAGATTAGAAATTTTTAAGCAACTTTGATGAAATAAATTTTATTGATTCTAGAACTTTGATAGAAATAAAATCTGTACGTTTAGTACAGATTTTAGTTGTATCTATTATTAATCTAGAATCAATACGAAAACAAATTTATTTCATCAAAGTTGCTTAAAAATTTATAATCTACTACTTTTCGCACGGATATATGTCTTTATTTCTGCAAATAAAAAAGTCGTCGCTATCGTTTGTCAAACAAAAGTTATTATGGTTTTTGTAAAAAAATAGGCCTTTTCTCAATGTTGATCTCTTGGAATGGGGCAGTCAAAAACATTATTTCTCAACAGCATTTGAAAGGATTTTCATTATTTCGTATCATATTTGAAAACTGGAGATTGATTAGTTTTTTTTTAAGTTGAGTAAACCACATTTGAAAAGGGCGTAATTTTATTTAGAAAATCGCAAACAACTCGCTGACAGTAAGATACATCGGCAAGATTCATACTTCAAAAGTTTTACCTTTTTAGGTCTAAAAACCATCTGAAAACAATTTTGTTGGTAAATTTGAAATAAAAAAGTTAGAGCTAAAATTGTTTTTTTTTGTAGGCATTCAGTTAGCACATATCAGTCTTGAGTAAATTTGTCCTAGTGGTAAAGCCATTCCTACAATTGGTCACATTTGTTCGGAATCCACTCCTTACACGACGCTAGTATGCATATGACCTTCCAGTTTGTGATTGCTATATTTCGAGATCCTTACTAGTTAGGACGTTGCTTTCTTCTACAAACTTGTCCTGGTGGCCAAGTCCTTTCGGATTGTGGTCACATATGCTCGGAATTCTCTTACTACGAGGCGTTAGTATCATATGGGCTTCAATAATTTTCAGAAATTTTGACAATTCGTTCAAAAGGGCGTATTCCTTCACGTAAAGCGTAAAGCGTGATAGAGGGGTAAAAAAATCGAAAAACTAGCGGACATAATTTTTGAATGACTAAAATATTTACCTGCACTTAGTAATTCAAAAAAAGCACCAAAAAAATACAGAAGTACCGCTAAATCATTTAGGCCTGTGCCAGCAAATAATGTGTGATCAGCATTAAAAATTCAGGAATGAGCAATAATAGATGAGAAAACATCTTCGGATAATCTAATTGTGACCGGTAAATCTATCAAATAAAGCAACAGCTATTAGGGCAGGTCTATTAATTATGTCACGCAGTAGGGGGAGGGGGGTTGAGAAAAAAAGAAAATACATACAAAAAAAAAAAAAAAGTCCATACAAAAAACGGGGGGGGGGGGGGGGGGTTTACAAAAAGTCAATTTTTGCGTGACGTAATTAATGGACGTTCCCTTAGTGTATGTGCAAATAAATATGGCTTGATTTCCGCCAAATGATATAATTTGAGCACTAAACTACTCGCATATGTATTGGAATTTGTTTTTGGATTTTCCCATAAAAATAGTAAAATGAGCAATAAATAATTGAATAACCACAATAAAAATATCTCAAATGTCCTATGTAGTAGATACAGTTACCAATCTTTAAATTCAAAAATAATTTGATATCGTGAAAACTTCCCCTTGAAATAATCAAAAATACCATTTGAAAACTGAATGGGTTCCAGAGAGCAGAAAATAAATGCATGCGTAAAATTGGGAATGAACCATAAATAGTTGTGATGTGTTTTAGGACAAATCAAAAAAAATCATATGGAAGATGAAATGAGCAATGAATATTCAATAATGCGCAATAGTCAATGATATTTTTGCAAATGGACCAATGAACGTTCTTCTTCTTTAGCATTTCAAGCTTATTCCTTCACAATTAGCTTATTGCTTGCTCTCAACTTAGTGTTCTAAATGCACTTCCACAGTTATTAATTGAAAGCTTCCGATGCCAAGTACCATTTTTGCATTAGTATGATTGTGTGGCAAGTACAATCATACGCTATGCCCAGGGAGTCGAGAAAAATTTTCTTTACGAAAAATTCCTAGACCAGACCGGGAATCGAACCCAGCCACCTCCAGCATGGTGTTGCTTTGTAGCTGCGCCTTTACCGACTGAGCTAAGGGAGGACCCAATGAGACTAATGAACGTATACATTCCAATTAAGAGTTGTTGAGCTTCTACAATTGATATTTTTATCAAATGATATGTTGAGTTTAGCAAGAACCATAAGACTGTCGCTTGTATGGAAAAAATATTGTCGGTAAGGAAGATCATTTAATATGGTCACTACATATAAATACGGTTAAAAAATGTGCCAAGGGAAAGTACAAAAATCAACCAGTGATAATTTTGAAATGGTCATCAAACCCTTATCAATGTTCAAGCGCACAAATCAAAACAGCAATCGGAAATAAAAAATATGAGCAATTTTATAATATAAAGCAGCACTTAGAAAAAGACTACTCTTTTGAATGGCTTACATTTTTCAAAGCAGATTGGTAACAACGCCAAAATGAAACCTCAAGCAATTTTCTAATCAAACCTCACTGTCAAACGAACCTGTTTGAATCATCAAGTTAAAAGACTCAGACAGAATTCGTGGAATACAATCAGCATTATTTTTAATTATTTTAGTAGGAATATTATCAGAACCTGGTCTTTTGTTAGGTTTCAGATCATTTGTTACTAGTATAACTTCATTTACAAAAAAATTTGAATCAGTAATAAAATTTGTACTACTTAATGGGACCCTCCCCTGGATTTGGGGAAAAAAAATTCAAAGTTTGTATTTTTTTTGTGGGAGAATAAACAGGCGTACGAACTTTCGGTTTGGACGATTAAATTTGATTATTATTCAAAATTTCAAAGAAATAAAAAAATTGTAAAAATTCAAAATGACGGCTACAAAATGGCGATTTCCGTAAGCCTCTGCTCGCAAAACATGGGGCAACAACTTCAAGCCTGCAGCCTCTTGTAGTGGACAGAAATCAAATCTAGTTATTATTTCTGAAAGATAATGTAGAAAATTTTCTACGGCTAGAATTAAATTTCAGACAATTTAAACTTAAACTCATTGCATAGTGATCATTTGAACTGAAAAGTTTAATTTTTCGCAACTTTTTTCATTTCAACCGTGGTCAAAAATTATAAATAATTAATTATTAATGCCAAATTTTTAGTTCAACAAATTATAACCTTTCAAACAGTTATTTGATGGAGAGAATCGGATTAACAGTTCTTGGATAATAGGGGATAGTAGTTGGATAACAGGATTAATAGGGACTTGAAGTTAGATTACAAAACATGGTTTCGAGAAAAACGCGTTCAAAGTTCCCGCAGCCCCCGCAGCGCACGTGAGACAGGTGTGTTCGAGACGCTGCCATTCAATAAATATTCATCGTATCAAAAAATCCTTCTACTCATATATTCTACGAATATTTGGCTTTCATTTTTTGTCAAAAAAAAAATCGATTTTTTGGTTCAAATTCAGGGGAGGGTTCCCTTAATGGATTACCCCCTGTGACAACCAACTGTTGAAAAATGCTCATTGGACGCTTCACAAAGAGATTTAGTGTCAGTAGTAGCAATGCCATCAATGGTCAATGAGAATTTAGATTTATTAGTAGATTTACCTAGTAATGCATTAATATTCTTCCACAGTTTGGAATGTGGCGTGTTCTTTAGATTGTCATTAGTAACTTTAGGTTGTCAAAATAACTTTTTTTGGCTTGTTTTTTAGCTGCATTTTTAAACATGTTTGAATAAAGGGTGTACGAAATCAAATTGCGACAAACACAAATATTCAGCAAAATTCGCCCGTTCAACCAATTATCTTCAAACTTTCAGGGAGTAAAATAAAACATGTTATGAATATTTTCCCATGTTTGTTTTATTCAATTTCAATTCCATATCCAAATGCACGAACCTTTTTCTTTACACTACTCATAAGGTCCTGTGCAACATTAGGACCAACTTTTTTTTGCGTGGCAATCCATTTTTTCTTCTTATCCTCCGATTTCACTTCCGAAGTGTCTGCTTCATGATGGCCCAGTACTTTTCAATTGGCCGCAGCTCCGGTGCATTCGGGGGGTTGAGATGCTTCGGCACGAAATTGACCTCCTTAGCCTTTTACCACTCCAAAACCTCTTTCGAGTAATGGCACGAGGCTAAATCCGGCCAGAAAATCCTAGGACCATCGTGTGACCTCAGAAGAAGAAGTAGACGCTTTTGGAGGCATTCTTTTAGGTACACCTGCCCATTGACCGTTCCAGTTGTCACGAATGGGGTGCTCCGCTTTCCACACGAGTAAATTGCTTGCCAAATCATATATTTTTTGGCATACTTTGACATCTTCTGCTTTCTAACGTCCTCAGGGACATCGAATTTATGATGAGCAGTGAAAAACTGGAGCCCCGGAAGCTGCCGGAAGTCTGCTTTTACATACGTCTCATCATCCATAACGAGGCAATGTGGTTTTGTCAACATCTGGGTGTAGAGCTTCCGTGCACGTGTTTTACCTACCGTATTCTGCCGTTCATCGCGATTAGGCGCCTTTTGGACTTTGTACGTGTGTAGTCCTTCACGTTTTTTCGCATCTTGCACGAAAGTTTTGGTTAGATTCAGTTTCTTCGCCACATCTCGAACTGAACTGTTGGGATTCCTCTTGAAAGCTTGAACTACCCGCTTGTGATCCTTAACACTCTACGGAGATCCATTTTTGCCACTTTTTTCTTTCCGATCGATAGTCAAACGTTCGTGGTACCGATTTAAAACACGAGACACCGTAGAATGTACAATTCCCAGCTTCCTGTTGATGGCACGATGAGAAAGATCCGGATTTTCGAGGAACGTGCGTAAAATTTCTTTGCGCCGCTAATGTTCTTCCGACTCCATCTTTGCAACGATTGCACATCTGCTAGTGAAACTTACACAGCGTAAAAATACACATTGAACTTATTTCACCCAAAATTTCAATAGAAAATACCCAACGGATAAAAAGTTACAGCCATTTAAAAGTGGTGCAATTTTTTTCTGCACAACCTTTAGTTCCGCTAATTGTACGTTATCTGGATCTCTGCGATGCCTTTTCAAATAATTGCTCTTAATTTTTATCAGTTTCCACAGGTTAAAGTTCATGTAGGGGCAGTGTGAAATTTGATTCGAGCTGTTTTAGTAACGGTTTTAGTACATTCTTTGAGAATAGTGTTGTGTTTCGAAATTATATTTTCCAAACATTCATTTTCCTTGCGAACTGGTCCAATGCCTTCCAAGTACCTTTTGAACTCAGTTTCAAGTTTCTCGTGGTTGCTTATATTTTTCAATAAAACCATTTCATTAGATCCAACATTCAATTTAAATTCTTTTAAAAATTAATTACGTACTTCACGCTTTGAGTAATAAAAACATATTTAGTAGAATGTTATAAGAAAACCAACATTGAACTGTGATTTTTTTGACGAAGGACTATGTCTATGTTTTCTATAATGGAGTAAAATTTTAAAGAAGGTGTCCAGGTTTTAAGCGATACTATCTCAGTCGTTTCTCCAAGATTTTCAGAATGTTTGCACCAATCGATTGGAAATATTTCTATGCATCGATTCCAATAGAGGAAATTGTTAATTTCTGGCCACTAACTATTGAAAAATTCCTAAATGTTAAGCCTTGTCTTAAAAATTATCTTAATTCAAAGAATATTGCTTTGTACATTAAAAATGGCTTACATTTAGTATCGTAGTCCTACGTCATCATTTCGAACAACCCTGTACCTTGTAGTTTTTTTTTATTGAAGACTGACACTTTATTGCACTGTGATAACGATGTAAAAAAAGCATTCAAAAGTGTCAGCTTAAGTGCTAGCTGAGAAGCATTTGTCGAAGCGTTGCAACAAACGAATTGCTCCTGTTTATCTGAAAAGAGTTCTTTCAACATAATAGGGACTCATTATGAAACCAAATCGAAACTACTATTTTCATTCAAAAGTTCATAGGAAAAAATAAAAATACGATTCGATTTCCTACCCTTAAGATCGATAAGGATCACATCAGGTATTCCTCAAGGCTTCATTGTTTGCCCAAGAAGCGGGATGTGAAGTGGTGTGTAGGAGATTTCATCTTGCCGCTTGCAGGAAGAAAAAGGAAATGTTACCATTAACAACCGTGGTGGTCAAAACGGTGGCTAACTGGGATGCATGGAGCGAATTTGTTCATTACCGTTCGTCTTTCAAGTGTCAAAAATTCAAAGTCAATGTCAAAAACGCGTGCTCTAACTCGGGCAAATACTTCAAAAAAATAAACTAGGATTACCCGCTGCTATTGCGAGGTCCTACTGTTTCGCGAAAGGAGTCCTGTTGTCATTTCTCCACAGGACGAATGCCGGTTTTATGTTTAGTTCACGGTATTTCGGTACGGTCAATGCCAATAAATATACCAACCTATAGCAATAAATAAATGATAAACTATTCCAATCAATGACCACCACCGTTCGGTTCGTTCGCCTGATCTACGGTGCAATGATGATGCTGTACTGTTGTAGGTAGATATATCGACTGGCTTTTATCAGCGTGTTGCGTCGTTCAAATCAGAAGACGATCGGTGAAATCTCGCGTAACATTTGAATAAGGGCCAATCTTCGTTGATTGATTCTCTTCGTCGACTTCCTCTTAACGGCTGATTGAATTGTGGTTTTACTTACAGCGTAGGTTGACGAATACGTTGTTAGCTTGCACATTACCTGCCCTTTTCATATGTTACGCGAGAAATAATGGATTGTAGGGGACCCATTCGGGTGGAAAACTTACTGGGAGGGCAAACGGTTGTTGATTTCATATTTACGATGCCACCACCGCGACGACGACGAAGACGACGACGACAACAACAACACGCTGGCAATGATGAAAGACAGTGTGCAAATTAAACAGGAGTCGTGAACCATAAAATCCATCGGATGGGTTCGATTAGTGCGTGACACTTTGATGGTGGAATTGATAAATAAGCGGATTTAGGCAGAGTGGTAATCTTGACTACATTGGGAGGAAGGAGTTTGCTGTTCAGCTAATTGGTTTGTTTGATTCGATGGAAACATTCTTGTTTGTACACTTCTAATTAATTGGAGTCTGGTTTTTGGTTTCAACATTGAAAGCAGTAGATTGCGCGTATAATGAACCAGAGGCCGAGGCTGCTTCGAAAATTTTGAACTTCAAAACGGTCTCGCCCGAGTTTGGCTACAGAGCCTACATTTGTTTCTGTGTGAGAAAGTAGGAACAGGCGCCTAAAGTTTGATGATGTGCTTAAAGACTAATTCAATTAAATGAAGTTTAGATGAGTAATTTCTAGAAATTTGCGATTGTGTAGCAAAAGCGTTGCAAGAAATTATTAAGGATATATCGACTACTGACCGGTGGAACGACCACCAGGTAGGCAGGGTAATCGCATGAAAAATCGGAACATTTAGTCGCTTCTTTTAATGAATGCTTTATGTATCTGTGTGTACATTTAATAAATAATCATTATTAAATGGGGAAAACGTGACAATCCATACAAAAAAAATTGAAGGTCCATACAAAAAACGTGACAAGGGGGGGTTATACAAAGTCACTTTTTGCGTGACATAATTAATGGGCTTTCTCTAACAAACTCTGGGAAGAAATCAAAATATTCGTGATCACGATCTTCTTGCCGAAAAAATATGGTTTGACGTCAAATAAAAGCTATTTTGTCCTTAAAAAATGTTCATCATGATTGGATAATTCCTCATGAATAATTTTTTTTTAGTACTTTACTAAGGTGACTCTTAGCCACCTGGGCTAGTTCGTCACCAATTCCTCATTAAGATATGACCAATACCTGTTAGAGCTGGAGTTCCTCAGGGTAGCATTCTTGGGCCGATACTATATAACATTTTTACTTCCGACCTCCCTGATTTGCCTCAGGGTTGTCAGAAATCCTTGTTTGCTGATGACACAGGCATCTCCGCTAAAGGAAGAAGTCTTCGTATCATTTGCAGGAGACTGCAGAAAAGTTTGGACATTTTCTCTTCTTATTTACAGAAATGGAAGATTTCTCCCAACGCTTCCAAAACTCAACTAATAATATTCCCACATAAACCTAGAGCTTCTTTTTTGAAACCTAGTAGTAGTCACATCGTTACTATGAGCGGTGTTCCAATTTCCTGGTCAAGCGAAGTGAAATACCTTGGTCTATTACTTGATCAAAAATTAAATTTTAAAAATCACATTGAAGGCATTCAAGCCAAATGTAATAAATATATAAAATGTTTATATCCTCTTATAAACAGAAAATCCAAACTATGTCTGAAGAACAAACTATTAATATTTAAACAAATTTTTAGACCGGCCATGCTTTATGCTGTTCCAATATGGTCTAGTTGTTGTGCTACCAGGAAAAAGGATTCAGAACAAAGTTCTGAAGATGATTTTGAAGCTGCCTTCTTGGTACAGTACTAACGAAGTACACAGAATCTCGAATGTTGAGACTTTAGAACAAATGTCCAACAAAATAATTAATAATTTCAGACAAAAATCGTTGCAATCTTCTATTGCAATGATTAATTCACTTTATGCTTAGTTAAGATTAATTTTAGTTTGTTTTTAGTTTTAAGATTATTATTGTTATACTGCCACGCAGGAATAAAAACCTGTTTAAAATACTGAACTGCTAAGGCATGAACAATGTAAACAAAATTAGATACATATTTTAACAATTAAGGTTGATACGTTACGGTAGTAGCTGGAGCACCTAGGTTAACATGAAATGTAAATATGAATAAATTTAGAACAAATAAAGAGCTAAAAAAAAAAAAAAAAATATGACCACTACAATGCCTGAGAGCACATAAATTGTGAGATGAAAATATACTCGTTGCAGTTCAAAACCGGACAAGACCACTCGCACCAATCGGTGCCGCTTGCATTCTATAGTGTCGCATCTCACGCCAAAGTCACGAGCTCGAGTTTCACCCCCGGACAAGTTACAAAAATACCCGATAGGTATTCGAGTGACTGCGATGGGAGATGAACCAACCCAGGGCTGCAAATCTCGATAATCAAGGAAATAAAAATACTTATAATACAAAAATAAGCTGGTTGGTGAACACTATTAATGTCATTTTTTTATCACATTAGTGAACAATATGTTCAAGATTAGATGAAAGTTCATTTTATAGACTGAATATATGAAATACCTGGTGAAGTGTTAGAAGGGTTCAGTCTCACCATCGGTGGACTAAATCGGGTTTTTATCCATTGCCATCAAAATCACTTAAGCAGCGTGATGAAAACCACTGTAGCTTCCGAACTAATGGTAGGAATGTCGTGAAATTCTATTGCTATCTATTGAAGGTTGGTACTTTCTAAAAATAATTAATCATTTTTTATTTATGACGCCACCTGGGTGTCATAACGGGGAAATTCTCAACCGATATGATACTTATGGATAATGAAACACCTTTACATAGGCCGACTTCGGACAGCTTCCAATCGGGCATCATGGATCTGGACTTTCAGCGTTTCGATTTCACTTCTTTCAATTCGGAGCTCTGTTCGGTGGATTGGTATGATTACCTCCATGGAAATTCTGTCGACGCCAATGTTATCCCGTTTTAAGATAATCTGTTTGGAATATAATACAATCCAGAGTATTGCTGTTATTGCCGTGGTTTTAATCGAGATGTTATCAGAAAACTCTTGGTGTCCCAAGTAGCACACAAAACATCTTTTATATTTATCACCTAGCTTTCATGTTTCATTTTAGTAATTTTCACGTATACGAGATACAAGATATTTCATTGATATTGCTCAAATGGTTTGCTAAGACCATTCCAAACAAACATTGGAGTTAGTCGAGACTTGTTTGTCTTTGCCTTGTCTTTATCTTTGTAAACTTGTAGCTAAGTAAATTTAATCATGACGTTGCATACTTAATATTTTCCAGTGTAAGTGATGTTTATTATGAAGTAATTTTTACCTCCAGTGCAACATAACACATAAGGTACACTCTTGTTCCAATGATGCGTTCTGATACTTCAGGTTTTCAAAATGCGGTTTTTGAGACACATGCGCAACTTAATGAGAACGCAACATAATGTCAATAAACAATGTTACGTTCTTGCAACGTTCTACTGCACATCACCACAACAGCGATGACGATAGATATATATTCCAATGAAATGCACACTACCGACCACATGTGTTTTGATATGAATGAAAAAATAATCAATACATAATTTGATAAAACTAGGTAAGGGTTGATTTCTAGAGGTTGTTGTTATTGTATAGGTCTAACAAGGAAAATGGCTTAAAGAGTTCATTATGCAACCACTATACGCTTTGATTTTTAATGGTAGTGGTTATTACTATTTAACTTTCAAACAAGGGTCACTCGAAGAGTGAGAGCAAAATATTTTAATTTTCGGCTTGCTTACTAATTAATATATATTTAATAGTTACCTAGGTAAAGCTGAAATAAATAATCTTCCCAAATAAAATCAACAGTTGTGAGGTTACAAGTTGTGCGTAATAAACATAAATTGTTAAGTTTTTTAAACTGTTTAGATAGAAACAAAATCATTGATTTCACAACAAACCCGCGAACCCAATTATAAGGACATGATTTTTTCTAGGTTCCCAACTTTAACCTTATGTATTCATCACATAGTAACATTTTGGTATTGGTAAAACTTTCAATGTATGAGTACTTGATTGTATATTTTTCAAATCGCTTATTTAAATCAAAACCCGAGCAACACTATCTGAATTCTAATGTATGGAATTCTATTACAATATAGAATAATCGATTGATTATATGCGAAAATAATTATAATAAAGTTGTTTTAAAGTTGTTTAATATAAATATGTTACATTAAATTTGTGCTGAGTTGAGCGAATATAGCTTCAAATGAAATGCTTTAGGTAACAATAAAAATAAACTTTATCAACCAACATAAATTATGAGACGATGTTTGCGTCTTTTAAAAGCAAGTTATTTAACTTCTCGTGGTTCAGAACCGGAAACGACTTACTAAGCTCCTTTAAGCAATTGTATTTTTTTGGCTAGTGGTTTTTCGTCATAAACAATGCAATTAAATAATTGCAATTAATTGCACTATAAGTTCTACACAAATACATGTTTGGAATGGTTTCATATTTTCCACCAACATGCTAAGATAACAGTTGTGTCTAAAGTTATTGAAAAAACACATTTCACAAATGGAGATTTTTTGTGTGATCTAGACCAAAATTACGGATATTCAAATTGCGAGCAATCTAGACTTATAATACATGGAAAAGTTAGTAATACTAGGATTTTATTTTATTATTTCATTTGAAAATCTTAATGGAGTCCTCACTCAATTGTTCTTCAGTTTTTTTAAGTTAAAAAAATACACGGTGTGGCTTCTGAATTAATCTTATTTTTTGTTCCAATGGATTGAAGACATTTGTTGAAGGCGTATGGGACATTGTTGTTTTACTTGTAATACCGAAAACTTTCTCTTTTCAGGACGTTATGTTTATCCTTTGAGTAAATTAGTAGCTATTTGTTTAATTTAACAATAAATTTGTTAATATTTAATTATGTGGAATTCAAAAGTTTTAAATTTTAAGTAAATCAGGTATACGCAAATAAAGAAAACCCACTTTCAAACTATCATTACTGTCACTATTGTACTGATATCTTTAATTACAAGATGTCAGCATATGTAAATATCATAGAAGCACTTCACGTGTTAAGAATGGTGTCGTGAATATTTTAGCCGGTAGTGTATTTGGTTTGTTTGTAGACGCCATATGCCATAGTTTTGTAATACAAAATGAGATTTCAAAATTTCACTCATTCCTCCACAGTTTGTACTTAACATGAACCTATAACGATTTATTATTCTTCAAACGAATCAGAAATCTGATTCTACCAAATGTAAACATATTTTTAGACAAATTTTCCTTTTTCAAGTTCTGAAGCAATGCTCTGTTCTCGAGGATTTATTCAAGGCGTTTATATTTTCGTAGTAGAACAGAATATTGATCCATACATCTGAGAGCGTTCAAAAAATAAACTCATTCCTACACGATTTTCAGATCATTTTACTTCTCTTTATTTTGATTACTAATATTTGGGTGATAACGATATCGCATTCTTTTAAACATCGGTATTATTTCACTTTGTTGCAAGGCGATTTACAATATTTGAAAGTTGTACAAAATGCTATTGCAACTCTGTTGAAACTATATCAAGCTGCAAATAGGCTCCACCCTTGCGGTTTTTGCGTTGCTGTTGTGTATGATTTTGAGATACATAACCAAATTAAACTATCCCTAATTTGTTTCAAGAGAGATTTTTATTCTCTATTGAAACAAGTTGTGCTTCTTGGGTTGCATAACAGGTTAAAAAAAAGTACGTAAGCGGTTCTTCGCTACAAAATCTGCCGAAAACAGGAATCTGCTTTATCTTGTGGAATCTTCCTATAATGAGCTTCTTAAGTCCAGCCACCGAAGATACCTGGATAACCTACGATCGAACATAAAAAATAACCCATCTATGTTTTGGAAGTATGTGAGGGCGCAAAAGTCGAAAAGTCAGATCCCGAACACGGTCAGTTATGGAGGTACAACGTCCACTACACCTGAGGAGGCTGCGAACCTTTTTGCGAGCTACTTTCAAAGTGTGTTTAACTCAACATCGCCACTACTGCACCCAGGAAGCTTCCAGAATATTCCTACCCACTATATTCACCTTCCATGCTTCCATTTTTGCCAACAGGAAATGATGACTGCTCTCCGCGACCTAGATGTCTTGAAAGGAGCCGGTGCTGATGGCCTTATGGCTTTTCTTCTGAAGAACTGTGCAAGGTCTATAGTCGGACCACTGACCCTGCTTTTCAATCGGTCGCTAAGTGAATAAACGTATCCTGGATTATGGAAAAACCGCCAAAATGATTCCAATCCACAAATCTGGAAGTTCACGAAGCGTTGACAATTATCGTGGAATCTCGATTCTTTGCTGCTTGGGTAAACTTCTTGAATCCATGGTGCACAAAGTCATACTGTGTGCTTCAAAAACCAATTATTTCGGAATATCAGCATGGATTTATTCCACATCGCTCTACAACGTCCAATTTATTATGTTATTCCAATGTGCTATTTCGGGAGATCGAGCAGCGGAATCATATACTCCATATAAGGTCTGTATCCGCAATAATCCGGACACCTCAAAACATGAATAAAACATAAATTTCGCATTATATTTCCGTCGTTGTTGCTTATTTCAGATTCATGGGATGTGTTTTAACAATTCGTGAAAACAAAACATAGTTATTCGGTATTTGCATACAATTTTCGAACTTTGCGCTTAGCTCCGTCCATTAGGGTTTGTACAGACTCTTCAGAAATCGTAGAAGCCGTCTTTGTCCAAATTTGCTGGAAGTGTTTGATGTTTTTGATTCCTTGCTTCTTTCCAGTAAGCTTCCGCTTCATCAGAGCCCAATATCTCTCGATTGGTCGTAGCTCTGGGCAATTTGGCGGGTTTGAGGTTTTTGGTACAATGTTCACTTGATTTGCTTGGTACCACTCCATCACAGTTTTAGCATAGTGGCATGATGCCAAATCGGGCCAGAACAAAGTTTTTCTTTGTGACTTTTGATGAAGGGTAGCAATCGCTTCTGCAGACACTCTTTCTGATAGATCTCCTTGTTGATTGTGCCTGTAGTGACGAAAGATTTACTCTTTTTGCCACACGTGCAAATTGTTTGCCACACAAGGTATTTTTTTGGGAAATTTCGATGCCTTCTTCGTTCTGAAATGCTCAGCTGTAGCATTTCTGGCCATAGCAGAATAAAAAACCTGTCCTGGAAGCTACTTGAAATCCTCCAGGACATAAGTTTCATCGTCCATAACAACGCATGAAAACTTCGTCAAATATTCGCAGTACAAACGTCGAGCCCGTGATTTTGCTGCCAAGTTCTGTTTGTCGTTGCGATTTTGAACTGTTTTTACTTTATACAACTTAAGTCCCAAACGTTGTTTTGATTTTTGGACAAAACCAGGCGACATCCCTATTTTACGAGCCACCGTTCGAATTGAGAGATTTGGGTTTTTCGTTAATATCCTTTTCACCTTTCGGTCCATGACAGGATCACTGCGTCCAATGTTTTTGTCACTTCTCGGTTTCCCCTCCACCGTCAAACGTTCCGAAAATGATTTGAGCACATCGTGAACAGTGGATTTAGGCAAATCCAATGTTTTTGCAAGGTCCCGTATTGACAAGTCAGGATTTGCCGTACAAAATTCGCTCGCGCACTTGTTTTTCTTTTGTCGCTATCTTGAATACTAAACATGAAATGTAAACATCAATCATAGTTTTTTTCATCATAGACTCTCAGCTATACCACAGTGAAATTTTTCATTCTTACGTGCAATATTTCAAAAGTTACAATGATTTGAAGGTGTCCGGATTAATGTGGATACAGACCTTACTTCGATTTTTCGAAAGCTTTGGACACCGTACCTCACCAATATGCCGTGGAGAAGCATCGTCACATGGGTTTTCCTAATTGGATAGCCGATTGGACATTGCCATACCTGACTGGCAGGGAGGCTTTCGTTCAGGTGAACTACTCTCGATCCGAGACCTTCTGCGTTCCTTCTGGTGTTCCGCAAGGTAGTGTGCAAGGACCTTTTATTTCGTTCTGTACATCAACGATTTATGCTGTACGCCGACGACCTCAAAATTTTCTGAAGAATAAAATCTATGCGTCGCTCTGACACTGATTTGCTTCTTCGTTGGTGCGACGAAAATGGAATGAGCGTGAACATTAAGAAGTGTAAAGTGGTGCTTATCTCCCATTAGACACGAATACACTATTACTGGAACAACACTGGAGCGAGTTCAGTCTATTCGAGATTTAGGTGTGATAATGGATTCCAAGCTACGTTTCAACGAGCATATTTCATCCGTTACTTCTAAGGCTTTTGCTGTTATCCGTTGGATCATTTTAAGCTCCCTTCCCGTATCTTAAATAACTGTAAGCTCTCGGTCGATTGAGGAATGGTCTGGAGTGATTACAACCCAATTTTTTTGGGCAATAGATTGTGAGATCAATTGACGAGAATCTACAATTGCCTCAATATGCATCAATGATATCGCAAACTTCTGAAAATTCAACGATGTTGTATGAAAAAATCTTCAGCTAAGAATTAAATTAATTTTATAATTGTTTCCTGAATACGTCCTATTAATACTGCTCACACTGAAAATATAACATAATATGCATCAATGATATCGCAAACTTCTGAAAATTCAACGATGTTGTATGAAAAAATCTTCAGCTAAGAATTAAATTAATTTTATAATTGTTTCCTGAATACGTCCTATTAATACTGCTCACACTGAAAATATAACGAAATCAAAGGAACGACTAACGAATCTAGTCGCTGTTTTCTGCAACGAAACATAATTTGTACTTTTAAAGAAACTTTCACACGCGCAACTGTCAAAAGTATAAAGCATTTGTTGACACAGAAAGAACATTCGTGCATTGTACGAAAGCATTACAAAAAGCTACGAATATTTTGTTTCAAATAACAAAGAAACGTCTCTCTGGTGGTTGCACCATTGACTGACAGATCTACTATATTGACTCGAAACGTATTAAAAAAAAAGCGCAATCATGAGGAGTTGTCCTGCGTTTTTAATGTTTCTGACATGGGATTCGATCGTGTATTTTTGGAAAGAGCTGTTGTTGAATCCGTGATGGATCTCACTAGACCATGGTGACCCGTGAGAATACTAGAAGAGAAGCAGCGATTGGCTGGTCTTCACGAAATGCATTTCGTGCATTATACAAAAATGTGTAATGATATAATTTAGTCAGTTAAAAGCAATATGCATGTTTCATGCAATTTACGAGACGTTTGTTCTATGTTCAAAATCCATGTTTACGAAACGAGTGATAGCTATAGTTTACGAAAATTAATTTTTCAGTACACGAATAGATTATCTTTCATTCAATCGTTATCGATCATTGATGTTTCGTATATAATTGTGTTTGTTTCTCGTCATAATAAGGTTATATAAAGCGATTCAAAGTAAATTTGGACGCATTTAAGTGATCATAACTCAAGAATTAAACAACATAAACGGTTGATCAAAACGTCAAACAAAAGGGTATTTATTCAGCTTTCAAACGATATTGAACAAGTTATAACATTTTACCGTTTCAAACGAACTGTCGCACTTTACTTGTGATCGATGCCATCATGATCTGCACAGTTGCTGGTGACACTGTACCGGCGAACTTATTCCACTTTAAACGCATTTGTTGTGCATTTGTCACTTCTTTACTGCATCCTCGAAGTTTTCGCTTGACAATTGCCCAACATTTTTCGATCGATCTGAACTCAGGACAATTCGGAGGATTAATATCTTTGGCGACGAAATTAACATAGTTTGTAGCATACCATTCTAGTACCTTCTTAGAGTAGTGGCAGCTGGCTGGATCCGGCCAAAACATTACGTTGGTCTTGTGTTGCCGAATGAAGGATAAAATTCGCTTTTTCCGACACTCTTTAATGTAAACCTTCAACGTCATTGTGTAAGATGTGACGAAAACCTTGGTTTTAAGGCCACAACTGAAGATTCCTTGCCAAATCATCAGTTTCGAGCAAACTTATCAGCAAAAAAAAAAAATTTATACGTGGAAGGGACATCCTCACGACCAGTTGCCAGGTCCGGGGATTTGTTTATAATCCATTTTGACATATGTTTCGTGATCCATTGAAATACAGCCATCAAATTTCGTCAAAACTCGTTCGTTTTAGTAATCGTGCTCACTTTTTGGCTACTAAATTTTGTTTCAGGGAGCGATTCGGATGTTTACTGGCACAAAAAGACTTATATCCTTCTCATGAAAGGGTGTTACACACGGTGGAAAAGTTGGAATCGTATTGTTTGCCAAATCACGTATGGAGACACCTGGGTTGCCTTTCACGTACCTCAACACCTTTCTCCTCAGCTCTTTGTCCCTAGTGCCACTTTCATGATAGATGCGCTGTGCTCTATCCACATATAGAGTATCTTTGTAACGTTTGATTACAAGACACACCGTTCACTTTGGGAATTTTAACACTTTTGCTATTTTTGAGGCAGACCACGAAGGATTTTCTAGATGTTTGTGCACAATTAATTGTCTTTTATCAAGTTCCATGATCCGTAATTTCGAGATGCGTCGATCAATCGAAAAATCTTTTCACCAATTTCTTCGTCAATGAAACATCAGCAAATGCCTGTCAAACGTTTTTGTTCCAACCACCAAGGACGGGGTGGTGTATTGAGCCGCGCGTCCAGATTTACTTTGAATCGAGCTGTATATTAGCCTGGGACAAAATTTAAATTCCAGTTCCCCTTAGATTTTTGGGAACCTTTGGGATCCTATATTATTTGTGCAAAATTTCAGCTCGATCGATGAAACTATATTTTAGCGCTCGCGGTTTTAATTTTCCATAGGATTTTCTATGGGGAAACTTACTTTTTCAAAGAAAAATCTGGTGAGGTGACCCGTTGTCCTCTAAAAATACCTGACCTGACCTGACCTGCAGCATGCTGCTGTTTGCGCAAAGCAACCACGTGGTGTGGGGCGTTCACTCAGCATGGATGAAAGCCGATATCATGCGCATCGAAAAGTTTGACATTTGACACCGTTTGAACAGAGTTACACAAAGCTTCCGTTCGAATTATAAACTGTTGCTTGAAGAATATAGAAGAGTTAACAGCAAAACAATGTTTGCGACCAAAAGCATCGATTTTTTTGGTTGGCCCAGTTTTGAACGCGTTCAAAGGAAATAGAATGCCAACAAAGAGGGAAGTGCTTCAAGTGATGTTTTATTAAATTTTATTGCATCAAAGAAGTGGCTAAAATGGTTATAAAGTTAAAAATTATTGGTAACACGACTAAACGCGTTGATAAGGTGCAAATGAGTTTGTAGTAGTTGTTCGAAAAATGGCGGAGCAAAGCGAAAACTTTTTGAAAACAGTCCTCTCCTTGTTCTGTGCCATGCGGGGAAAGTGGGAATCAGAATGGAATGTGGCCCTTGCTTTTTTCGAAGTTGAAGTTCGAAGACGAAAAAGTAAAGATGGTTGCCGCTTTGAATAAGCGATGATCAACGATGATAAAGTTCCCGCCAGAGCTAGTAAGATCAGCGACGACCATTCGACCCTTTCGGACTTTATTACTGAGGCTTCAAAAGAGTTCTTTTTTTGTGATGAACATCTCCACCGATTTTATCGGTGAAACCCCAGAAAATTGAAAATCTAATGAAGAATATTTAAGAGGTAAGCAAGTTATGGTGTACCAACAAACAATCAAGCCAATAAAGTATTGGATTCTGATTAACGGCACATTGATTAACATCCGATGTTTTTCTAAGTCTGATTTGTATTACCAACCAATGTTTTGAATTATAATGTTTAGAGTAAATTGTCTGAAAAAGAGATTTCTTTGTTATTTTTCGAGCATATCTCATTTTGCTGAGCCTGAGGTCCAGATTACATTTCTGTTTTAGGCGGTCTTACTCTACTCTCGGTGTTTTCCGTTGAAATATTTCAATGTTTCAATGTTTAATTCAGATGAACTTTGTACAAAAACAAATCTATTTTGAAAAATTACGCTTCCGTATAAATGAGCCGGCATGTTGAAAATGTTTCGTCCACTTTTCCGGAAACGTATGCCAAGTATCAACCAAATCGAAGACTCTATGCGCAATGGCGCTTTTCTCCATGCTTAGTGAACGCCCCATACCACGTGGTTGCTTTGCGCAAACAGCAGCATGCTGCAGGTCATGCTGCAGGCGGCAGTGTTGTTAGAAAAAACAGTCCAACGAGCCATTCGTTTGGATAGTAATCAGTATTAGCTAAATAACTTTTTCCACAAGCGTCGAATTGCTTTGCGGTCTTCGAAGAAAAGTTTCCTTGAAAGATTTCCCAGAGATTGATTGGATTAAATTATTTTTAGAGGACAACGGGTCACCTCACCAAATTTTTCTTGGAAAAAGTAAGTTTCCCCATAGAAAATCCTATGGAAAATTAAAACCGCGAGCGCTAAAATATAGTTTCATCGATCGAGCTGAAATTTTGCACAGTTAATATAGGATCCCAAAGGTTTCCAAAAATCAAAGGGGAGCGGAATATTTTTTCTTTCATATGTCCGTGTCCCAGGCTACTGTATGTATATGTTTGCTACACACTACCAAAATGTCATACAAAATTTCTGTCCCCTAAGACCTACTCATGTAAGCGTCCTTTAGCACATAAGAATGAGTTGAAAGAGATGAGAAAATAAACTCAACCAAACACATCTTTCGTCGAATTACGTATGTGTCAGTTTCAGGACACATAATTTTACACGAAAGCTTTCTTTACGTTCCCTGACTTTTTATAAACCGGAATTACGTCTCTTGAAAAATTCATAATTTCTAAGTGTGTATGTTTCATATTTGAAATACTGTTTATTATACAACATACAATCCATTGCAGTAATTTTAATTCAATTCGGAGCTTATGGTACGATATTTCCACGCATCCTTCCACCCCTGTAGATTTACAAAATGCGTTGCAGTTCAAATCTATTCATTTGAATCCAACTCAATTTACAGAATCATGTTTGCGGTAAATGCAACGCAGTAGGTCTGGCCGCTTTTACGCTTGTATGATGCCTTTGATATGCTGCAAGCATCTATATTGACAAATAAAAATTGGACGTCATCAAACCCAATTATTTCGAGGATCGTTTCTCGTACTAGCGGCGTTTGTATTAGATTAGATTATATTAGATTATCAGAACTCGCTAAAAGTTCCGAGAAGGATTCAATAGAAATGCAGAGCTTCATTCAACGGACAGTTCGATGAGGATTAACGTGGAAGCCTCGCTCAAGGTTTCCGCTTAGACCTGGGTAAGATTGGTAAAAAAAAACAGAGTGATTCATTGAAAATACCACGGATAATGTGTATGTAATATTGACAGAGATTGACCCAAAATACTGAGAAAGGTCTTCTCAACATATTGGACGAAACTCGCTCAATCTCCAACCAAGATCACCTCAGAATCCTTAGAAGGATTGGCTGTGACAAAGTTCCAGTATTGCTCAATCCGTTATAACTCAAGGAGTGATCATTGTTTTTGAATATGAGCTAAATTTTAAGTGGAATAATACGGTACTTGCTTTTTTTTATGTTGATATGGGAATCACCACGGGAAAAGCATGGAAACTCAACTGGAAGACACATTTTTTGTTAAACCTTTAGGAAACGATTGATATCAGAACTTAAGTGGGCATATCCTTTGCTGAAGACATCTATTTAGCTGACTGTCAAGTTAATTAGCTATTAATTGATTGGAGAAAGAACATTCTTTTGGGATTATTTGTATACAGCTTATAAGGTTACATTGGTGAACTTGGTGCGAAGAACAGAGCAAACCAACCACAGAGAAAATATAGCAAACTGCCAAAAGCTCAGTGCTTGATTTCATGGCTTTGAGAATGTCTGCAGTAGTAGGCGAAATATTTGACAAAACCTGCACGTGTATAACAGATTGAATAGAAACCCACAAAACATTTTGTTTTTTTCATTCAATAATTCGATTGGTAATTTCTTCCATTTTCCTCGCCCTTGGCAAAAACCAAATAGCACTTAATAATTAATAACTTCTTCCATCACTTGAACAAATCTAATTCATCCTCGTGAATAATTTGCCAACCGTACTAATGAAGATAGAGAAGTTTGATAGCTTTTCCACAGCTTTTCCTTTACTGAAAATGTTCGGAAAGTATATATCTGAGAAAATATCTCAGAACGTTCAAACTATTCCATCATTTCCTCAACCGAACACATATGCACATTTACCTGCTTAATTTTGTTGATTTCATCCAGTGACAAGGGCTTTTCTATTAAAAACCAAGCAGCCCTAATAGAGCACTCAGCATGATACTGTCGTGTGCCAGCAGCAGCAGCGTCGTCACTCCCTCGGGGGTTTATTATCTTGCACGGATAGACGTTTCTTCTTCTTTTATTGTAGCAATAACTACTGTATATATACTACTAATATTCACCAACACACAAGAACACAAGAGCTACCCCCGTGTGAAGTTTTCCCAACTAGAACGAGGGATTTGCGGTAATTTGATCTTACGGTAAGCACTGGATTGCAGCTGCTCGCTTCGGTGGAGCACCATCGTACACAGATAACAACCTGAGGGCCATTTTCGACTTATTTTTTCCACTTGCCAACAGCCTTCGAACAAGATAGCACTTTTTTATGCGTTTCACTCACAGCCTTGAGATTCGAACTAATATCCTTGACCCTACCTCCTGTCTCGGTCTCGGTAACTTTTGGTTAATTTGCTTCCCGGAAAAGAGCACCAAAGTTACACAGTCACTCGATAATTTGTAGATTAATTCCAGTAAAAAAGGACCTTTGCACTCACTGAAACCAACCCCTGGCCCTTGCTTCAAAATTGTTCCATTTCCCAGCAGGGTGGCTATGGCAACGAACGAGAGACGGGAGATATCCGCTGGGTAGGTACACCTTGCTTTTTGGCTATGATGATGACTCTGTAGTTGGGGATGATTTTCCTATCCGTTTTCCTGTCCACTGAATGCGTCGCGAAATACTGAGAGCAAGGCGTAGCAAACGGTTGCCTAAATACAGGCGGTATATACTCACGGCACGAGGATCCGTTCGACGTATATGTGTATGCGTGTGGCTACGGATGTATTCGCTAACAAGATGTTCCATAGATCCAGAAAACACTGCGAGTGATACAGTAGTGAACGAAACGTGCGTTTTATTGGTAAACATTCTTTTAAGTATGTTCGGAAAAAATTTAATGCAGTTTTTATTCACGCTTCGTTTAAAATTACCAAGTGGTAAAATAGATAATGCAACCATGAATAATTTAACTAAAATTAGATTTATAATTAAACCAAACGGCACACCGCAACTGAATTTGCTTGGTAACACGGTTTTCCGAAATTCTGTAAAGCTTTTGTGTATCGCAACGTGCTTTATAATCAGCCATAAAATTATAGTTTGAAAGTCAGTTTTTTTTTAAATGCTCTGGAATTTGAATTTTTTTATTTAGCTTAAGTTCCAGTGGAAGTTTTTTTTTCAGTATCACTCTAGTCTCCCCATAGGATTGATCGCAGCAAGCCGTGCTTGGAACTGACGTGTTTTGCTTTTGCTGCGTCCTTTTCGCAAAAAATAAAATCAAAAATATATTCGTAATTCAACCTAAGCGAACAGTAAAATCATCAAATCTCCACGTGTTTTGTGTAAGATGTAGTGAATATAATCAATTCCCTCCCGAAATGTGTGATGGTCGGTAGTTTTTCCTTGTTTTTTGTTTTGTTTTTGTGCCTCCCCCCGCACCCGGAGGAAGAGTTAATATCAGCTTAGTTGTGTTTGTTAGTGCTGTTAGTATTGTGCCACGCGGACATAAATGATTAAATTTGAGTACTTTTCCGCCTTGACACGAGTAAATTGATGATTATAAGCAGTTTAGAAGTCGATATAGATCTCACCTCAAAGCGGGGGATTTTGATTATTGACAGAGTGTGGAGAAAGAAAAAAGAACACCAGTGTAATGTAGAAAACGGCCATTTGCTGGTCAGAAGCAAAGAACGAAGCTAACGCGCATGCACGCGTGAGTGGCTGGCATATAATTTCAGATGTACTCACCACGTGGTGAACAGATGGAGAGCTGTGAAGTTTATTTTCTTTCGTTGCACAATGATTGTGATTTTTCAAGTTAAATTTCTTCTGGAAAGTGTTTTTTAGTGTTTGTGCGTGAAGTACTAATTGTATTCGGGCTGTTCCATTCGAAAAGGATGATATTTGCCGAATGGCGGATTGCTAGTTTTGTCGAGACATAAATGCATCCTTTAGCATCACAGTGAAGCCGTCCATATGAAGATTGTACATCAGCAACAATTTCCGGTGAGGTCAATCTGATTGTAACTAAATTTGAACGATACTACTAAATACGTGCCATCTTCAAAACAATAAGATTTGATGATGGAAGTGTATGCACAGTACCTATATCCATTTGATGTTTGTGCTGTGTTTATGCGGAACTTGTTGTAAGTAAAAGTGACCTCGGAATAGACGTGAGTAACCAGGCATTCTGAAATGGGTCACTGGAACCCAACAGAGCTATCACCTTCCAACTCGCGGGCTAAAAATGTTTCTCGAGTCGACAACAGTTCGTTTAACTGCAAACATTTTTCTTCCATATAAACACTGCCGGACGGTGGGCGTTGGATTGTACACACACACACACACACACACACACACACACACACACACACACACACACACACACACACACACACACACACACACACACACACACACACACACACACACACACACACACACACACATACACAAAAAAAAAAAATTTTTTTTTTTTTTTTTTTTACTATATTTTTTCCTCAAAATATTTTTCTACTATATTTACATTATTTTATCAAAAATTTCAATACTTTATTGAATTGCAATAAAGCTAAGCTTCAAATCATTTTGAGAATACACAGTTTGAAGAAATCATGTTATTTTCTGCGATATCTATTGCACATGTTTGGATCACATAATTTCGCATAAATTTACGTGATGTTTCATATAAATTTAAGCTAAATATCGATTAAATCATGTCTGTTGTATGCAAGACCACAATTTCGTTGTTAGCGCTTGCTTTTGCTTGAAATTGAACAAGGGGAAAGTTACAATTCATCATTTTTTTCTGCGTATCCAACACAGTTTGACTGAAACATGTCGTATTTTGCGTTACCTTATGCACATATATGGAATACTAGATTTAGCATAAATTCTTGGTGGTGAAGGTTTCATCAGTATTGAAACACTAACACTAGGATCGCACAGGGAAACACTATCTCTGGATCGCACAAAACAAAACAATCTTAGAAGTACCATACGATCAGAAACTACGAGTGAAAGTTTGTAGGGCAGTGCGGAACAATCCTGGGATCTCCTTACTTGGCAATTTGGCGAAAACTTGTACTCTGCGCCGTACATTACAGTGCGATGAATCTGTCGGTTTCTGAAGGTTTCTAGTCGTACCATGCCAACAAGCACCCCAACAGGACCCTGAAACAGAACTTGGTTGCCAAACGTCACGGTTGCCAGTATAATTACACGACACCAATAAACAATGATTGGGAACCTACGTATTATTTACAGCTTATTTAAGGCATGGCTTGTAAAAAACGCATGCACGTATAATTAACATTTCAACCTTATATGCTATCATTTATATCTAATTATGTTAATATTATTTTTACCTTGCCTATTCAGTATTTTTAACAGGGTTTATTTTTTGCCTGCGTGTGAGAATAATTATTGCTTTCTTAAAACTAGTTCTTATCTATAGAGAGAATTGATCATTGCAATTGAAGATTGCACTGATTTTTGTCTAAAATTATGAATTATTTTGTTGGACATTTCTTCTAGAGTCCCAACGTTTGAAATTCTATGTAATTCAATAGTATTGAACCAGGGTGGCAGCTTCAAAATCATTTTCAGAACTTTGTTTTGATTCCTTTGAAGTGCTTTTTTCCTAGTAGCACAACAACTAGACCATATTGGCACAGCATAAAGCAAGGCCGGTCTAAAAATTTGTTTGAATATTAGAAGTTTGTTTTTCAAACAAAGTTTTGATTTTTTGTTTATAAGAGGATATAAACATTTTATATATTTATTACATTTGGCTTGAATGCCCTCAATGTGATCTTAAAAGTTAATTTTTGATAAAGTATCAGTTCAAGATATTTAGGAGAAATCTTCCATTTTTGAAAATAATCTGTAAAAATGTCCAAGCTTTTTTGTAGCCTCCTGGATATAACACGAAGACTTTTTCCTTTAGCGGAAATGCCTGTGTCATCAGCAAAGCAAGATTTTTGACAGCCCTGAGGTAAATCAGGGAGATCTTAAGTGAAAATGTTATAAAGTATTGGCCCAAGAATGCTACCTTGAGAAAAACCAGCTCCAACAGGCAATTGATCAAATTTAGAATTCTGATAATTTACTTGCAAAGTTCTATCAGTTAAGTAGTTTTGAAGTAGTTTTTTTTATCATGAAATTATGATATAAAGCGGAAAATTGAACTTTTTCAGTTTCGCAATCAAACCTTCATGCCAAACACTGTCGAATACTTTTTCTATGTCTAGAAGAGCAACTCCAGTGGAGCAGCCTTCAGCTTTGTTTGAACGAATTAAATTTGTAACTCTCAAAAGTTGATGCGTAGTTGAATGCCCATGGCGGAATCCAAACTGTTCATCAGCAAAAATTGAGTTTGTATTGATGTGAAGCATCATTCTATTCAAGGGCTTCAAATGGTGAGTTGACAACTTCGAAGGAGGATGCGGCTGACCTCTCGTCCTCACAAGTTCCTACCTCACGCCTCCACCAGTCATATGATCACAAAAGACTGCCAGCTGAAACATGGAGACGCTGGTTGGCGTAGCCTGGGCAATGTTGTCAATCTGACAATAGCGAAGTGAGGGGGTGCGACTGAAGATCGTGTACCTTTAAATCATATTGTATATTTCCCATTCTCATTTTATCAATAATTTCAGCACGCTTTGGAATCATTTTTGCATTCCAAAACCATGTAAGAGCCGGGAGCAACACGACGGGCATCAAAGGCTCAATTTGTTTTTCAGCATTTCAACATTACACTTAATTTAAAATTGCACTTCTGAATTTCAACTACTATATTCATAAAAGACTGGCATGTGCTCATAACCAATGTAAGATTATATTTTAATATTGTGTTTAGTGGCATTATGCTAAGATAAGCCATTTATTTCAGGAATCATCAAACCGGATTCTTCGTTCACTCCAATTGCTATCTCTAAAATGTTACTAGAACAGTATAAAAAAAATATATTTTAAAACAATATCTTTTATTGAAATTTTATCTTTGATATTTGGAATGATCTATTCTGTTTTCAGCTTTTCCAGGACAAGAAAGATATTAATTCATATCTAATTTTTATTTATTTTTCAGTAACAATCCATTGGTAGTATCATTCAAGTTTGAAATTTGAATAAATTGGCATGTTTGTCTATAATGATATCCTAATATTGTGTGTACAAAATATACTAAATATTAAATAACATATAACGGGGAAAGGGAGGGACCATCAGGGCACCCAAGTGAAACGATTTGGATAGGGAGCATGGGACTGCCTCCTCCCAATTGTTAACATTTCGCGGAACGAGGGCGGGCTCTTCGACCCCATCTATTGGGTTTATTCTGTCAATCGAGGGCTCGATTCTAGTGCTGTGCGTGTGAACTTGCTTTTGGAAGGAGATCCTTTTCCTTATATTCGCGGGTTTCGCGTAAGTGTCTCTGTTTACGGTCCCGCCCAAACGTTTTTGGCCCTTCATACAGGAGCTTGAAGATCACAAACAATATTAGAATCCTGATCAAATCGTTTTTCAGATTATTCCACTGCTATGGGAAGTTACCTTGCTACAATAGATGGTAGTTTTATATCATCATCATCATCATCATCATCATCATGTGAAGCATCATTCTATTCAAAATTATTTTTTCAAAAAGCTTACTTATTGAAGAAAGCAAACTGATTGGTCGGTAGCTAGAAGCTTCAGCCGGATTTTTGTCTGGCTTCAAAATAGGTACGACTTTTGCATTTTTCCATTTATCTGGAAAGTATGCCAGATGAAAACATCTGTTAAATTTTAGTTTTTACCAAGAAAAACAAAGTACTCTCAGGGAGTTTTTTGATTAGGATATAGAAAATTCCATCATCACCTGGTGCTTTCATATTTTGAAATTTTTTAGTTATAGTTTTTACGTCATCCAAATCAGTTCCCCAAGAATCATCAAAAATATTTTCTTGTGAGAAAATATTCAGATACTCCCTGGAAACTTGTTCCTCAATAGGACTTGTAAGACCCAAACTGAAATTATGGGAGCTCTCAAACTGCTTAACAAGTTTTTGAGCTTTTTCCGCATTTGTGAGCAAAATTTTATCACCTTCCTTAAGCGCTGGTATAGGCTTTTGAGTTTTTTTTTTTTTGGGCTGTTTGGGTATTGAATAGTGTAATAGCCTGCAGAACAATGATCAAATAGTCTATTTCCATTGGCATTGCTTTGCGAATTATTCCATGAGCGGTGTTTTGCATTGAAATCACCAATAACGAAGAATTTAGACCTATGACGGGTATGTTTCTGGAGGTCACCCTTGAGCCAGTTCTTTTGCGGGCCAGTGCATTGGAAAGGCAAATAGGCAGCTATAAAAGTAAATTGGCCAAATTTTGTTTCAACTGAAACCCCCAAAGTTTCAAGCATTTGATTTTGAACCGGTGTAGCAAACGCGTAGCATTTGATTTTGAACCGGTGAGAGTAAACATTTTCAAAAAATATTTCTGTACGAACTCAAGAAAAATTTCATAATAAATGAACATTAAATTTGAAGCTGCAGTTATTATGTTGTCCGAACCCTCTGTCAATCGGATCTGCTCGGCATAAACGTAGTGCACTAGTTTTTCGTTACCCACATCTGAATAAGAAAGGAAGAAATATCCGTTTCACTCTTAAATTATTAATTTGTGGAGAATCCACGATCATTCAGTGCAGCGTACGAGTCTCAAACCAAAGTTTAATGATCTTATGACTATGCTCACCTATAGAAACAATCAGTGGTCTTGGGCTGTTTGTCGTGATATCGCGAAGTTGAGTTCCTTCATAGGAAAATAGTAAATTAATGTTCATTTCTATGTATTCATAAACAAATAATACCTCTTTGTGCTCAAACAGATCAGTAATATTTTCGCCCAATAGCAGGAGCAAATAATTCAGCACGTCGTACTGTTACAGTTAGTCGTAGCTTCTTGTGAGTTGTGTTAGAATAACTAATAATTTTGTTGCGCTTGGCCACGAAGTAGCTCGATAAAGCACCAGGGGTGGCATTATGAAGCTCGAAACGAACGACTTTTTGTACGAACGCTTGTTAGAAAAAGTTCTTCGTTTCGAGATCCGCAATATGGCCCCAGCTTTAACACCAGTCGCTTTTTCAAAATGAAACCCAAGCATTCGACGCCGTGGTACAACTGGCAGCGTGTCAATAGTCTTCTGCAAATCTTCAAACAGGATCTGATGTATGACTGAGATTCTTCTTGCAACATATTTTCGAGAGATGAGCTTGCTCTATAGTAGCCTTCATCAGGTGGTGAATTTCCTTGGAAGCAAATTCTTCTTTATCATCGTGTAAATTGAACTCTTCTTCAATCACATCGGAGTTAGGACTACAACGGGGACTTATCAAGACGTCCCGTTTTGCACTATGCAATATTTTGCACTTAAGTTGAGTGACCGTAAGCTGTTCACTGTTGAAAATGGTTTCCGTGTTCGACACTTTAAGGGACAAAATACTGGTACACCTTAAAGCAAGTTGGCTACTTGTATTATGCAAGTTATATGAAATATTTGTACTTAGTAGCTTATATTATTATTCATTTATCTATCTGAATGTCGGCTAAGGAAGAAGAGGGTACCCACCATCGGTTCCGATTATGCCATTTAATGATAACGTCTAACTTTCTAAAGTAGTTCAACAACCTCCGATTACCACTGGCTACTACACGAGGTTCACGGAACTATATCAGAGCATATTGCCCCGGACCGTGGAGTCAAACGGAAGTGGAACGTTGAACGACTTGAAGGGCCTTTCCCAGGCTAGGAAATAGATTCTTGTTTTGGACGGTGATAAGTCGTTTGCGTGTGATTTTGTCAGGAAAAGAAGCCGTTCAACGGCTTCTTGAACAGGTTTCCGGAACGGGATTTGAACCGACCGTTCTAACGACCCCACGCAGCCGCCAGCACCACCAAAACCAATCAACCACCAAACATTTCATTCCACGCTCCACCAGCAAACAATTTCGGGCTTGCGGAAATCGTCCTTTATTTCGAAGGTGTTCGCACCACCATCAAAGCGACCCGATGCCGCACTTGATCACCATCTACCAATTCCCGCCATCGTTGTTCGGCAAATCGACATCTTTGGCCGTTGTTCGTACAACGCCAGAGGCAAAAGGAAGTTGCGGAAATCCACACCACCTCATCGATATCCGCAACCAATTCCGTTCAGAGGCCGCAATAGTTCTCCAGCGGCAATTAGAAGCCGACAGAGAAGTTCTGCAGGGGAATTATTAAATGGATCGTCGGTAAAGGAGAGCGAGCAGACAGTGAGTAACCCATGCGCATTTGAAAAACATATCGAGACACACACACTACCGAAAATATACACAGCTAGGAATTAGAAAATCTGCAGACTCAGGAGGCATTAGGCAAAAACAGGGAAAGAAACATAATGACAAAAACCTAAGGTTAATTAAACAAATTATAATAAAAAAATGTTATTTATTCGTTTCCACCACTGACATCAAATGATTTTTTGCTAAGCCGCTATACATTACGTGATGTCTACATACTAAGAGTTTTCTTGTTGTTCGATTAGTTCGGTTTTCCGTGTTAGCTTGTAGCTCTTTCCGTTTTTTACTCCAAGTCCGGACTGCTTGGGAGTCTCAGTCTCTCCAATCTCGTTTCGAAGCGAGAAAGGTATATTTGTTTGGGGAGTTCTGCCTGTGATGAAATAGGCACTCATGCTCAGGAGTTTTTTGTAACTAATCGAACGACGATCATTAACTGTTATATTCGTAGCCTATGGTAGCGCCATCTTGACGTCGATAGCGGAGGTACTTGGGTTGACCGTTCAGTGACGCTATATCTTCCAAAACTGAATTCATATGAGAAACCTGCCCTGAGGTTAGGATTTCATGCCGGGCATAACAACAGACTAGTGGCCCTCCCCGGAGGTGGCGCTTAAGCCACTTGTTTCTTCAATTCAAGGGACAGATAACCCGCAGCCACACTTTGTGTGTTATAACCTGCTTCGATGTGCCGTTGCACATGTTTTGTAATAAGCTTTAAATTAGAGGAATCTGCCCTACAGCCATATACGGGACACAACACACGGGAACAGAATTTTTCAATATGGCGCTGGTAAAAGTGGTTTCTCAACGCCGTCAACGGTTTGAAAATCATGCCACATTTTATTTCTGGCCACTCGAAAACTGGCAAATATTTATGCACTCGTATATTGCTTCATGAAACATTTATTGTTTTCGCATTTAATGCCACATATTTTATAGATAATCATCATTTTTATGAATATTTACCGTAATTTACAAACCGCTCGAGAAAAAAAGAATCGACGCTTGCCGAAGACTGTCAAGTTTAAACTGCTTTGCATCCACTTGGTGGAATGGGTGTGTTCAGCTTAGTCTACACGAATGATCTCGTAATTTTAAATGAAAAAAAAATACTGAAAAAAAACAAAGATCGTTCATAAGCCGCTCAACTTTGTAATTGATGTTTGGACCGTCACTTCCTGCTAAATTCATTTATTGAACATAAGAGATGCTTTATTTCATTGGATTAATGAAACACTTACCAAGCATGAGAGGATTTTTCCAAGCATTGGAAAAATCCTTGTGTTTTCGCTGTGTTTTCGGGCCCCTTCCGAAACAAGGCAGTTATTATGATCAGTTTCTTCAACCATTCAGGGCGGAAAGTGCACTTCCCCATACTGTTCGAAAAATGAACCAAACACCAATTAGTGTTGAGGATTTGTTTATCTGAATTGAAATGAAATTCGATTAATGTTAACCTGAAACAATTTTAACTTGTGAATTGAAGCAATGTAGCGTAGACATCGACGGAAAATATTGCACGATTAACATCCGTCTTTTCGCATTTGTCGATTGTACAACCGGCTGAATCGCGAAAACTCACTGAACACGCATTGAAAATTCATTTTCGTAAATTAGCTTTCACTCGTTTCGTAAAAATGGATTTTGTACATAGTACAAATGTCTCGTATATTGTAAGAAACATTCATATTGCTTTATATCTCAATGTGGTCAATATCACTCTGTATGGTCGTGATTAGGCAGCTTTGGTTACACCTGATGAACTTCATTGACCTGGTTTATTTGATCAATTTGATTTAAATTACTTAAAACAACTTTGTATGCGGAAGTTTAGGGCAATATGAGCTTCAGATATCAACTTTTCGGGGAAGTGATATGCTACAACTTATGGTTGCAAAGGCAAATACGAGACTTTATGTTGTCAGAATCTCCACTGTTTATCAGTGTTAATAAGTTTGAAAACAAAAATTCACACAGAATTTTTTTTAGAACGCACAAAAACAATATCGTAAAGTGCCTCAAAATTCGAATGTTATAATTAAACAAACGGAAATCATACGAATATGATCGGTTATTCAATATCTGTGTACTTTATTCCCTGTTTTGTGTGTATTCCTTGCTCGAAAAACAATTTAAACTACAACGTATTTTCGACATTGATACAAAATTTATTTCTATCTTATGTTGTGTAAATCTCTGTTTTAAAACTGATTAAACTGAAAATAAAATTGAATGTTTTTATGACTAGTAGACTAATCAAATGTCGATTTTTTTGTCATTACTTAATCATTGTTACACACTGTAATAATGTCCTACACCCACACTATCCCATCTAGGGTATGTGCTAGCGTGACAGCGATTTAATGTCCTATCTCGCCACACGCGTTGTCTTTCCGTTGACAGATTCATACTACGGGTGGAAGATGTTCATGTGAGTATGCATCAAAATTCACGTTCTCGGATTCTGGCACATGCGCAATGGCTTACTACATATTTTCAAACCATATCTGTCAAATTTGACACATTTATTATTACGTTCTCTTATGCTGTACAGTTTTTGTACATACACAGTCAATCATTCATCGCCGTTCAGCAAACATGTTTAACAGCTGAGCATACTATCCTTTCGGTTGGACACAGATAAAAAACAGATGAGCCTCTGCTCTATTCTAAAATCTTTGAGGAACAAAACTGATGTGATATGATGAGAAAAATAAAAATGAAACCTAACCTAGAGGAGATCTCAGATACGCACCGGTTGACTATCCTCGGCAGCCAATTTTGAAACCGCTAATCTATCTATCTACGTATATAAATAAAAATGAGTTGGGGTTTCCTTTGTCACGATTTAACTCGGAGACTGCTGAGCCGATCGGCGTGAAAATTTGTATGCAGGGTTTTTTGGGGCCGGGAAAGGTTCTTAAGACAGTAAGAGACCCCTCTCTCCTCTGAAAAGGGGGGCTCCCATACAAATGAAACACATATTTCTGCATAACTCGAGAACCGATCATGCAAAGGAACCCAAATTTCCAGAAGTTTTTGGAAACAAGAAATGTTTCTATGGTAATTTGAGACCCCTCCCTTTTCTAGAAAGGGAGGCTCCCATACAAATGAAACAGAAGTTTCTGCATATCTCAAGAACTAATCAAGCAAATGGAACCAAATTTGGCTTGTGGGGTTTTCTGGTGGCGAAAAATGTGTTTATGGTAGTTTGAGACCCCTCCCCTCTCCTAGAGAGGGTGCTGTCATACAAATGAAACTGAAATTTCTTCATAACTCTAGATCTAATAAAGCAAATGGAACCAAATTTGGCTTGCGGGGATTTTAAAGGCAATAAATGTTTCTACAGTAGTTTGAGACCCCTCCTCTCTCTCTGGAGGGGGGGGGGCGGTCTCCCATACAAATGAAACACAAGTTTCTGCAGAACTCTAGAACTAATCAAGTAAATGGAACCAAATTTGACATGTAGAGGTTTTTGAAGGCAAGAAATGTTTCTAAGGTAACTCGAGACCCCTCCACCCTC
Source organism: Aedes koreicus (assembly GCA_024533555.2). Lineage (NCBI taxonomy): Eukaryota > Metazoa > Arthropoda > Insecta > Diptera > Culicidae > Aedes > Aedes koreicus. The sequence goes on from JAHHFK020002893.1 coordinate 210,104, forward strand.
TGGGGCTCTCATACTAATGAAACACAAATTTGTGCATAACTCGAGAATTAATCAAGCATATGGAACCGAATTTGGCAAGTGGAGGTTTTTGGAGGAGAGAAATGTTTCTATGGAAGTTTGAGACTCCTCCGCCATCTGAAAGGGGGGAGGGGGGGGTTTCCATACAAATGCAACACAAATTTCTGAATAACTCGAGAAATTATCAAGTTAATGGAACCAAATTTGGCATGTGGAGGTTTTCGAAGGCAAGAAATATGTCTATTGTGATTTGAGACTCCTCCGCTCACTGAAAAAGGGGTCTCTCATACAAAGGAAACACGAATTTCTGCATAACTCGAGAACAAATCAAGCAAATGGAACCAAATTTGGCATGTGGGGGTTTTGAAGGCAATGATTGTATGGTGGTTTGAGAAACCACCCCCCTCTGGAAGGGAGGGCTCCCATACAAATGAAACACAAATTTCTACCAAAAATGAGAATTATCCAGGTTACTTAAACACGTGTATTTCTCTGGTAATAAACATGTTTTGATAGAAGTTTGAACCCCTGCTTATTCAAGGAAAAAAAATCATTTTGAAAAAAACCATAAACGTGCCAGTTATATTAAATTTTCCTTCATTTAGTTGCAAGCGTAGCAGCGCACGCACCGGGTTCAGCTAGTGGAACATAATTTCCCATCATAACACTTCACTGAATACATTAAAATAATAATAAATTTATATTTTAGCTTTTTATTTGATTAGGTTTTAACGTTTTAGCCATATTTTTATTCAAATAAGTAACATTCACTCGAAAATGTAGCTGGTTTCGTATTGCATGCATAACAAGAAATTCTTAATACGCCGTTTAATTTAAACGTTAATCGAATACATCATGGACTGCCGCCAATAGCTAAAATCACTTGAGAAGTTTGACGCTTCATAATTTTTTTTACAACCGGTTTACATAAAAAAAGAAAGAACCAAATAATTGCTAACAAACAAACACGCTAGATGTATGCACGACGCTGAGAAAACACTCACAAAAGAGTGAAATCTTGTTTTTCCGAGAATAGGTAAATTCCCCTATTAAAGTCTGTTTCGTTTAGAATTATGCCGCACAAAATGAGTGATTTCTCCGAGAGAAAATTACGTACAAAAAATCTACGGGTGTCATTTTGTTGGTTTTTTATTAAATTTTAGGAGCAAAATCCAAGAAAAAATATTCTTCAGGTTCCAGTGTCCTGTTGGAATGGTTGCTGGCACGGTACGACTGAAATCCTTATCGCATACAGATTCGCCGAACTGTACTGTGCGAGGCAGTGAACTTTTTCACCAAATTTTCGTGACCAGCTTCGTGGTTTCCAGCTTTGATCATTCGTCTCAAAATTATGTGATCGCGTCAGCACAACTATGCTCTACAAAATCCGTCAGAAAACTTGATCGATCATGCACATGCACCTACTACGATTTAGTTTGAACACGTTTCTACGTGAATAACTTCTTATGACTTATTATCACGGTCATGACTACTCAAATAAAAAATATATATATAACCATTTTTATTTAGTTTTGAACATTCAAATACTATTATTGTTATTTTTATATTAAACATTTCCATTGAACTATTACATCCATCTCACAAATCACGCCCGAAGATCTCAGGACTCTTTTGAACTGCCCTGATTATATTCGCTCGTATTTTCCAGTCGTATGTTACACTACGCTTGTTTTGGTTTGCTCGATACAAAGTTAGTCTTTCCCGGTAACGTTTAAGCACACTATTCACAGAGTAGATTTTAATAATTTGAGGACCTTTGCGATTATTCCTCTCACGTCTTTCGCGTTCCATCATTAATAACTTGTGTATGAATCTTTATGAAATTTTGAACTGAATAAACAATTCTTCCGGATCAAAACTTTGTCATTAGTTTCTCGCTATGACAACTAGAGGCGCAAAAGTAATTATAATGAAGCGGCCAAATACTAACTGAAACGGACTTTACACTCAAGTCGAGAGACTTTAGAGGCTTTAACTGGAAATACATAAGCCATAATCGTCACCTCTATCACCAAATACAGATCTTTCATGTAGATTTTTTTATTGGCTTAACAGATACCTTTCAATTTGTAGAGTATATCTTTCTTTGGAATCAATGTTTTTTTAGACTTGTTATTACTGCAAACAGTAAAAAACCGTTAAATGACCATTTCGCCCTACATGCACCCACTATTTTTACTGTGGTAAATACCCATTTGGCCCTCTTTTCCTGAATCTAATATTTCTCTTCTGTGGTGAGGTTCACGTTAATTTATTAATTCGCGTCTGTGCTCGCGTGAAACATGGCAGTAGTTTTCTTACCAAGCGGAAAATCTCGTAACAAAGTGTCAATTTTTACGTCAAAAAGCCACCCAAGTAACCACAAGCATTATATTATTGCACTTATTCAACCCAAAATCAACATCATTAATGCGGGATCGCATCAATTCAACAGTTGTCAAGTAATGAAGCGTTAGTATAGCTTCAAGAATATAGTGATGCATTATCAATGCAATAATGCTACTTTAGTAATGTCTTATGGCTTAACAAAAGACATAGCATTAGTTCGATTTTAGTGGGGCCCTTTTCAGCTTTAATCCAACTTCAATGATGCACTGGACGTAATGCATATGCCCTATATATGCATTCTATTATAGCTCCGTGGTTAAACACTGGCCAGACTGAACAGTTATAACATGTTATAAGCCTATCTTGATTACGAATTTCTTGTTGAAATTATTTGACAACCGTTATAACATGTTATAACTCTGTAGTCTGAACAAGGCATTACTTGGCCACGTCTGAACCCAGTCTGAAGGGGAAAATTGAAGCAATCAAGGCGAGGATGACGTTGTCAGCTGCAGGACAGACGAGTGCGAAAAACCGCTGACGGAGAGTGAGACATTGCATGCCGTCGTCGGAACTAGCTACGAAGGAAAGTTGGCGAAGTGTTTGAGGATAAGGTTGGTCCATGTGTTCCTGTTCTACTTAGTTTATGAGCTTTCACCGGATGCACAGGAGTTACACTGTGTGAAGTTGGATAGAATAGATTTGCATTCTGCCAAGGAAGATCTCGGTCCAGTATAAGGATTGTTTCGAAAATAAAATAGCAACGCTTATGATGCGTTCACACATACACGCGTAAGACTATCGGTCTGAGCTTACCTACATTCGACGCGTTCATCTGTTACCACTCGCTTCCAAGAAGAGGAAGAAAACTGGCCCAGCTGACCCCAAATTGGATAGGAAGGAAGTCAACCTCACCCTTCGAACAAATCACAAAGGCTGGTACCTCCGTCGGATTGGTGCAAAGAATCAAAAGCGCAACAACCTGAAGACTTATAAGAAGCAGAAAATAGCAGCATAGCTGAGCAAAAGTCCAGTACGAAAACCAGAGTCAAGTAGTTACACAGCCGACTTTCCCAACGACCGTCTGCCTGAGTTTTGATCGATGATGAAACATATGTGAAAAAGGACTCCAGAACGATTCCAGGACCGCAATTTTACACCAAGATCGTCGGCGATTATGTGAGCATCATCGAAAAGCCGTTCGAGGTGGAATTTGGCCATAAGGTTCTCGTACAGCAGGCAATTTGTTCCTGCGGCTCCAAGTCATCGATTTTCTACACTAAAGGTACGATCAATGCTGAAGTTTACCATACTGAGTGTTTGCGGAAAAGGATGCTTCCATTACACAAGCAGCATAAGGTCCATCCTTTGTTTTGGCCTGATTTGGCGTCAGCCTATTACGCCAAAATTACAGTACAATGGATGAACGCTACTGGGCTATCGTCAAGCGCAACTTCAAGAAGAGCGATAAGGAGTACAAGACCATAGAAGGTCAAAAAGAATTGGTCTGCGGCTTTCAGAAAATGCGACAAAACTACTGTCCTAAAGCTCATGAGTGATGTCAAATCCAAAATCATAAAATTCCATTGAATGTGTACGAAAGTTACGGGGAAGGATGGGCCTTGGTGATGGATGTTAAACTGCATCTGCCACTGTCGCTATTCTGTCAAATTTGTACGTTTGGATTTTATACGAAGGAACTGAATTATTGGTCATCCCATTTGACAGCACAAGCTGATCAATCAATTGCCAAAACATTTTCGTCTACAGCTGTTTTGGCAGCGAAAATATATATTTAACATTTTCTAACTATGCCAGAAGCTTTGTTATGCTGGTTTGCTTCTATTCGGTGCCTAAGGAATGAAGAATCGTGATCAAACGTGTGTATACATAAAGTGACCGGTGAGAAAAAAGATCAATACTCGAGTAATTCATGATTAGGGCCTAAAAGCCATGTGTAAGCAATGACTTTAAACGTTGATCTCTCACGAATCACGAGAATCCCACTATATCGAGCTACTCCATATGGTAGAACTAACATTCTTCTACCAGATGCTGCCTTCATTTCACGAGAGTGATTTAAGATTCAAGAGAAATCGACCTTTAAAGTCATTGCTAACAAATGGCTTGCAGGCCTGAACATGAATTACTCGAGAATAGAGCCGAAAATCCTTTTTGTAAGTCCTGTACATACCAGAACCATTCTATTTAATTATGCTCAGTTGGACCCATTTGACAAGTTTCACACATATATTCTAATATAGTCGTTAATTTCAATTTACCGCTGACGGAATACTTAATTATCTTCTGCAAAAAAAAAACAAAGATCATTCAACGGAATAATAATAAATCATCGCTTGGACGTTTCATTGTTTACATCCGCCTCAAAGCTCTGCCGCAAGTCGAAAAAGACGTGCTGAGTTCACCTGAAGTGATTTTAATGCGATTAACATGGGTGGCAAAATTGGTCCGAAATCTGATCGTGCGTGATTGCAATCGAACCATACCCAGCAAGCAGTTGCCAAGAGATATGGAGTGAGCCGAGGTGCAGTTCCGAAGATTTTCCAAAGCACCAGAAGCATGGAAGTGTTGCTGATCGGCCGGGACGTGGACGAAAACGTAAAACGGATTACCGAGAGGACCGCAAAATAATCCGAGAGACCAAGAAAAATCCGTTCATCACCATCCGAGAAATGAAAGAGAAACTGAGCTTACCGATTTCGGATCGCGTTATCCGTCGACGCATCGCTGAGCAAGGGTTGGAAAGCCATTTCACCCGGAAGCGACCGTACATCAGCCAGACTGACAAGAAAAATGGCTCCAATTTGCCAGAACCCACATAACTAAGCCCCTGGAGTTCTGGAAACGTTTTGTGTGGTCGGACGAATCCAAGTTTGAGCTGTTCAATAAGATACGGCGTCAAAGATCATGGCGCAGAAGTGATGAAGGACTGCAGGATAAGCATCTCCAGCCAACCATGAAACAAGGTGGAGGTAATATTATGGTTTGGGGCTGCTTTTTGTAGTTTGGAGTGGGTAATCTAGCCTTAATCAATGGGATCATGACAGCAGATGGCTATATTGATGTTGTGTGCGAAAATCTTTGCGAGTCATTACTGAAAATGGGGCTGGAAGGCAACTACAGCTTTCAGCAATTTAATGATCGTTCGCCCTTTTCCGATCCTGTCGCATCAAACTCTTAGAATGGCCGCCCCAGAGCCCTGACTTGAACCCAATTGAGAATCTTTGGGTGATTCTCAATAATAAACTGGAAAAACAGACGTAACCTACAAGCAAACGTATCATGCAGCGTTGTAGAAGGCTTGGAACGAACTGGGTCCCTGCTACCTTAGAAACCTGGTGGAAAGCATGCCAAAACGGTTACATGCGATCATCAAGGCAAAAGGGGTGTTTTTTTTTTTTTTTTTTTTTTTTTTTTCTGTTTTTTTTTGGGTTTTTTTTTTTTTTTTTTTTTTTTTTTTTTATACTATAAAAAATTTTTTTTGTTTTTTTTTGTTTTTTTTTTTGAATAAAATAAAAAAAAATAACAATAAAAAAAATTAACAGCAGAAAATTTTTCTCCAATAAAACAGTGGAGAACAAAAAAAAAAAAAAAAAAAAAAAAAAAAAATTTCCCACCCATGTTAGGCATTGGGAGAACGAAACAAACAAATCGCTAGAACCAGAACAAAGCAATAGGTAGTATAAGAGCACAATCGGTCGCATACTCTTTTACCAGTCAAGGGGGTATTCTCCCCCTTGCCTACCCCGTATCTGGGGTAGCTTGGTAAAAGATTATGCGCCCGATCGTATACTACCTTCATATGCCCTCCGCTCGTTTTCAACTTGTATCTTTCAATTTTCAAAGCCTGCCGTTACGCTAAACGGAACAATCAATACTTTCTCTTCATTTCTCTTAGTTCTAGCAATAAATGACTGTCCACTCCTAGAGCCTCTCATGTTGATGGGAAATTATCTGCTTCTGATAAATTTCGTCATAGATCGTTACTCCGCGCATTGGGAGAGTACAACAAACAACAGTCACAGCTAAACTAAACTTCCATGTGTATCTTTTGACAGGATGTATAACAACGCCCAACTCTTTAGCAAATCTATGACTTGTGTAATCATTTACAAATTTTTTAGGGAGTGTTTTTTTTTTGCGGGGGGTTATTGTAATTAGGACGGTGTTGGTTTGGGGTGTTGGGAATTGTGGGTTTGGACGGTGGGGGTTAAAGGGGAAGAAAATATTTTGGTTTATTTTTTTTTAAAATTTTTTTTTTTTTTTTTGTTGTTTGGTGGGGTGTAAAAATTAATTTATTTATTTTTTTTGTAAAAATAATATTATTTTTCTTTTTATTTAGGATTGGACAGCAATTTTCTGCTAGAACCAAAGATGTGAAGAGAACGTATTGATAGGTCCGTAAGGGCACCGCAGGTTGTGAAATTGAATAGAAGTAGTTGAAATTGAGCGTAGGGCATGTTTGGAATGCGGTATCTGATCGAGTAGATAAACTCTTACCTAGCTACCACAATGCATGGTAGGCAAAAGGGAAGGGAGCCCCTCTTGACAGGCTTAATTGTATGGCTGATTTGCTACTGGCTACTGGCGAATTTGTACAAAATCGTCTTGTCGTCCCGACAGAATTGACGGAGTCAACTATGAAACCGTTTGCTTCGACTTACAACGACAAGAAGCACGCAATCAAGGTTCGAAGAATAGAGAAGCGTCCGGGGAACAAACGAAAGAAAGCCAACTACGACTATGTTAACCGTGAAGCATTGAAGCAGGTGGATAAACTGAGAGTTGATTGGAGTGCTATTGAAGATACAGTGTCGTGAATATAGAGTCCCATCGCATCATCTATTCATCGACTTCAAAGCCGCATATGATACAATTAACCGAAATGAGCTATGGAAGATCATGGACGAGAACAGCTTTCCGGGGAAGCTGACCCGACTTATCAAGGCTACGATGGATGGAACCCAGTGGTGTGTGAGGATATCGGGTGGATTATCGGGTTTATTCAAATCCCGCAGGGGGCTTCGTCAAGGTGATGGTCTCTCTTGCCTCCTGTTCAACATTGCTCTTGAAGGTGTTATGCGACGAGCGGCGTTTAGCATGCGAGGCGTGATTTTCAACAGATCCGGTCAATTTATCTGCTTTGCCGATGACGTGGATATTGTCGGCAGAACATTTGAGGCGGTGGCAGAGCAGTACACCAGACATAAGCGCGAAGCAGAGAAGATTGGATTGAAGATTAATACGTCCAAAACGAAGTATATGCTGGCAGGCGGAACCGATCACGACAGGACCCGACTGGTCAGCAGTGTAACGATCGACGGCGATGAATTTGTCTATCTCGGCTCACTGGTTACTGCGGACAACGATAACAGCCGTGAGATCCGGAGGCGGATTATGAGTGGAAGTCGTGCCTACTACGGGCTCCACAAAAAACTACGGTCAAACAGACTTAGCTCCCGTACGAAGTGCATTCTGTACAAAACGCTAATAAGACCGGTTGTTCTTTACGGGCATGAGTCGTGAACAATGCTTGAAGAGGACCTGCGAGCACTCGGAGTTTCTGAGCGACGGGTGTTAAGAACCATCTTTGGTGGAGTACAGGAGGACGGACTATGGAGGCGAAGGATGAACCATGAGCTCGCGCAACTCACCGGCGAACCCAGTATTCATAAGGTGGCAAAAGCTGGAAGGATACGCTGGGCAGGACATGTTGCGAGAAAGCAGGGCAACTATCCTGCAAAAATGGTGTTCGACGGGAATCCGGTTGGTACAAGACGACGTGGGGCACAACGAGCAAGATGGTCAGACCTAGGAGGTACAAGGTGTCCAAGGTGATCATCAATTCGGCTGTCTATCGTGACATTCTGCACTGGTCCAATCCGGAGTCGGTAAACAAAACCTTTTTTTTTTTGTTTCTTGATTATCGAGATTTTCAGCCTCGGGCTGGTTCATCTCCCGTCGTAGTCACTCAAACACCTCTTTTGGGCGTTTTCGTAACTTTTCCGGGGGGTCTCTCTTGACTGGATGTTAACCACTACGCCGGGGTCACCCCCAGAAGCAAAACCTCACGAGCTTGTTAGCGACGAATTAAATATATGATGACGCAGAAATATGGTGTCAATGCCAACGTGAAGCTATGCGTTGACTCAATCCCCTCATAGACCAACGATTCGGGAAGAATTTTTTCGGTTGTTTAAAAACGTTCCAGCTTACGAGCGATAATTTGGCCATGGCACTTAAGATTCATTTTATAGAGTTATTGCGGCGAAATACACTTACCAAGTTGGGGGTTTTCGGCCAATGGAGGGTTTAAAAAGCCCCAATTACAGTCAGTCCATTCCGGACACGATAGCCGAGTTTGAGCAACTCAATAAAAATCGTACGAATATAGAAGAAATTATTGTACTCAAGCTGGCCACTTTGATCCACAGTGCGGTTGTCACAGCCCACGCCAAAAATACCTTAAGCATTCAACTGTTCAACATCTACAAAAACTACTTGGGATAACATCTTTCCACCATGAAGATGGTCCATTCATCTCATCTGTTCTCTCTATCGCGGAAGCTGAAAGCGGAATCAGATAAAAAAAACCGTAATGCCATCGATTGGCAATAATCCCTATCACATTTCCATAACCAACCTGAATCAAATTGCGACGAACATCCCGTTCCAAGCGTTCCACAACGCATGTATACTCCCACTACTACTCGAGCGACCGAACTACGAAGAACCGCTGACTATCGCGGTGAAAAGCAAGGATTGGTGCTATTACTTGGTGAACTGGTATCAGCAAACTCTGTTGATGTCGAGTTCGAAAATCTCAGAGACTAAAGAAACGCTATGCCAGATTTCAGGGATTAATTTGGTAGTGAATTTGCCGATCTTGCTCAAGCGGTAGACATGCGAGAGCAACAGCTATCACAGGGACCAGCTCAGCGAATCAAGATCGGGCCACGATCGCAAAAAGAACATTTTGCAACAACCTGCGATGCCTCCTTCAACTAAGTAATGCACCCAATCGAGAAACTGACCAAAATTCCAACCAAATATTTGCACACGGCCACGAATTTAAAGTCAATTTTGAGTCGTTTTTGACTCACTTGCACCAAAACTAGAGTTACTCAAATATGAGTAAATGTAACTGGGATTGACAAGTCGACATATCCAGAACATCCATCTGATTTAAGCCGATGTCTTATATATGTCGATTTGTCAATCCCAGTTACATTTACTCATATTTGAGTGACTCCACTTTTGGCGAAAGTGAGTCAAAAACGACTCAAAATTGAGTAAAATTGATAGCCGTGCGGTGTTCTCAATAGACTCAATAGCGGAACTCTGCAGCCGGAAAGATTAGAACTGTCCGGAGAGGCCGACGCAGATGTAGATTTATGTACCTCAAATAGTGATATGCATACAGAATATGAATAATATGTATATGAAATATTTAATTACCGACCTCTAACGGCAAACCGACCAAACAAATCAATCCTGAGATTTTTTTTTTGTCTTTTCGTTGTGTATATCAACAAAGTACCGCAGTGTTGCCAGAAAAAGTATCGAATTTCCTGGTGAAAATAATTGCACCACGTTACAGAGTTGCCAAAATGCCTCATAATGCCTCATAGAATGTGTAACAAATTGAAGCTTTCAAAAATTTGTATCAATATGAAGAGTGCAAAGAAATACAAAGCTTTTAACGCTAACGTTATAAGAAGTTCATTACCTTTAAAGTAAAAATATAAAAAATGTGTGTTAGGTCTGACGAGAAAGCTCTATTATTCATATTATGCTCGGATCTTTTGGTCCTTCTCTTATGCTTTTTTTTTTTTTCTTTTTTTTCAAGATAAAAAAAAAAAAAGTTCGCGGTTGTTTTTTCTTGGGGAACACTTGGGGGAAACTTCACGTGTCCAATAGGCAAAATAAAATGCCCACCTCATCATTTTTTGAATTTCTTTCATTTATTAAGTTCAAATCAAAGTAAACACACTTTTTGATAGCTTATTTTAATTTTCTCTTCAAGTTTCACTGATGGAATAGTGTAAAAAAAGAGTTCGACTTGAAGAAAAAAAATCAATTCGTGTTGAAAAAAAAACAGTGCCAAAAAAAAGTGCCCACTTCATTTTGGCTTCCGGGAAGATAAATTTAAGTAAACGAAAAGCATTTTGATAATTTATGTGTCCTTCTTTGTCCTTCAGGACCAGCTGCAGGCGCTTCGGCATGCTCTCCACCTGGTTTCTTAGGTGCTGTGGATCAAGATCTTCCCAGGCGCGCTTCAGGGCTACAAAATAGTTGAATTTTTTTGTTAACATTAGTTTTGTCAACCCTGGCATCTAGAATCGCCCACAAATTCTCGAAAGGGTTGAGGTCCGGGCTTTGTTGAGGCCATTCCAGCGGTTTGATCTGACAAGACCGAAAGAAAGACTTGGTCTTCTTAGCAGCATGCTCTGGGTCGTTGTCCTGCTGAAATACGAACTTCTCTTCAAGACCCGTCTGAATCAGCAAAACCTCCAGATTTTCTCGCAGGATATTGATGTAGGAATCTGCCGCCATTAGCCCGTCGATTTTCACGAGGCTACCCACTCCACTCCACGAAAAACACCCCCTAACCATCACATTTTCTCCTCCATGCTTCATCGCGCCTTGGATGTGGCGCTCCTGACGCCCCTCACTCGATCTTTTGATTCGTCCCTCCAGAGAACCGTTTTCCAGAATTCTACGGGCTTATCAGCATGCTCAATAGCAAACCTGAGCCGTTTAGCTTTGTTTGCCTTGATGATAAATGGGCGCTTCCGGGCAACCTTGTTAATCGGCCCCTGTGCTACAAGACGGTGACGAACAGTTCGACCAGAAACTGATAGCTGAAGGGTTTGCTGGACAGTTACTTTTGGGTTTTGCTTGACTTCGGGCATGATCTTGGTGTCCGTTCGTGTATCCGTTTTGCGCTTCCTGCCTCTGCCTGAGCGGTCCACCACTGATCCGTACATTTTTTTGTTTCAGTAGAATTTTTCCAACCGCTGCTTTGCTAATACTGTACTTCCTAGCGACAGCCCGGTGCGATTCACCGTTTTGTACATTACGAACCACCAATTTTCGGATACACAAGGGAATTGCTTTCGAAATCACTACCTTTCCATTTTTTTCAACTGAATCAAACGCGATCACGTGTACAAATGCACCAGGTCAAACCGTTTGCTTGGGGCGTGGAAGTAGTTCGCCTCCCGGGGGTGCTGCCTGGAAACTTTAGCCCCCCTTACGGGTAAAAGAAAATTCAACGGGGGGGACGGGGCGGGGGCGGGAGAAAGCCGGAAGCGGTCGTGGAATGAGGAACAGGGCGACGGTGGAGGCGCCGCAACCCGGCGTTCCAACCCCCGGCCCGGGCCCGCCTCTCTTCGGAGGAAGTACCATATGACGCGAGGTTCGGCAGGTACCGTAAGTGGTCGGGCAACGAAATCGCGGAAGATCTGGCGTAGACGTCCCGAACCCTGCTTGGTACCAGGAGCATCTTGATCGAATCAGCGTCAGGACGGCGAAGGTAACTACTAAAGACCTATGAAGTTAGACATAGTGGAATGGTGGTTCCGAATGGTGGTTCCGGGGAGGGCCTGGGCTTGAGGCACGGGTGGGTTTTTAGTGGGTCGAGGAGTTGGTGCCCTCATCCCCACACCCTGAGTTCTTCAGGAGTCTGTTAGCAGATTTTCCACCCCGTCTAAAAAAAAAAAAGCCGTTTGCTTCAAAACACGTCAAAATATCAAAACATTAACAATCTTTCGACGGAAACTTATCGAAAACATATCGATTTTTGAAGTGGGCGCTTTTTTTGTCACTGTTTTTTTTTTCAATACAAATTGATTTTTTAGTTCTTTAAGTCGAACTATTTTTTTATTATTCTTCCAAAAGTGAAACTTGAAGAGAATATAAAAAATAAGATATAAAAAAAGACTACACTGTGTTTACTTTAATTTGAACCAAATAAAAGAGAGAAATTAAAAAAATGATGAGGTGGGAACATTATTTCGCATATCAGTGTAATTATCGCTGTTAATATGTCCGTTTATTAATCACACCTCGCATTAATAGGGCCAGAGCACTAATCAAGTGCATTAAAATGTAAAGCTTACTCTGTTGCCAAGCTAGAAGAAAACTCATACTGTATCTTAGAGAACTTATAAGTTATTCACATTCGTAAGTGATTAATTTCCCATTCAACTACTTGAGTTGCCATTACTCCTTGACACCCCATATTGTTCGGAACTCATTAAATATGTGCTTGCAATATATTTTTAATCGCCTATTCCCTGCCACCTGGTGAATACATTATCGCTTCATTCTTTTATTAACGAGTTCAACACCAATGTGAGGTGATGTAAGTACAGTAGCACGGGGTAACATTGATCACTTTATTCATTATTTCCTAAAGATATTGTTTGTAAACACCAGCTTCGCATGTTTCATATTTTCTAAAACAAGTAGGTCTAATGTCTCTGTCAAATTTGTCTGCATGTATTTTTCCCCATGTTGAGTGTTTTGTTTATTTATATGATAATTTTAAAATTTTAAATATAACTTGATGAGCCCCTCAAATGTGTTATGAGTGATTTTTAGAAAAGTGTTTGATTAGATTTGGGTTCTCCGAATCTGAATCTTAAGCACAATTTGATCATGTGATGTGAAATTCCTGTGAAAGCATGTAAAAGATTCAATGTAACTAAACGCCTAAATGTAGCTAATTATGTTAAAATTCACTGGACATTTCATAGTAAACCATAAATTTCTTTGAAATAAGACAATTTTATTGGAACTTAGTGAGACAAAAACAAAATCGCTTCGAAGTTAATGACATCAGCCAGTACAACATTATGACCATTTGTTGGTATGTTTGTTGTGAATGCAACTGAATGCCTAATAAATAAAGTTATAATTTTTGCAGTAAAATCTACTTTTTGATTATAAGAATCATGTTTAATCATTAAATGGAGTCACATGATCAAATCCAATGAAGATTATTGTTGATATTGATTCCAAAACGATAAATATTACCCCGTTTTACGGTAGTCATTTTGTTCTATGGTATCATCACTTTCCGCTGCCGACGCTAATTTTAGAGAACCATTGGAGAGTTCGATTAGATACGGTAAGTATGTCAAAATCTCTCGACGTCAATGAGAATATTCAAAATCGCCTTCCCGCTGGGCGTTGTCGCTGAGTTTGCAAGTCATTCGGAATTGAAGCTGTTCAACATTGATTGAAGCTTAAGAATAAGGATGATTGAAAGTAATTCAATTAATAACATGCGAGATTCAAAAAATAGTATATGTTGCATTCTGTCAACGAGTGTCTCGATTGTTTCCCAAGTATGTATGCTGGAAATGCCTTATAAATATTTAATTTATGATCACGATTCGCCAAGTTCTTCCTGTTCACGAACTGAATTAGTTATAAACAGAGAACGAGCAAACTTTATGCCTTACGATGTTAGTTGAAAATAAAATCGGAAGCGATCTGTAAAATCTCCTACCCATCGTGACGAAGCTCGATCACACGGGCCATCTCGTCAACCGTCTAGTTTGCTCTCCTCTTCGTTATGCAATTAATCTTGTTTGTTAGACTCCGGATCTACCTGTATACATTATTCAATTGGCAGACTTACTGCCAGCCCGTGGCTTACAATTTCGAATGGTTTTCCTCCAGTAATTTCAAGGACACATCAATAAATAATACACGTAAAACTGAAGATAAATTCCGATTTAAAGCTTGAGCCTACAAAGCGATTAAACGAAACGAAAACCATAAAGAAGATAACGAAAATCGTCACCCCCAAAGACACAAAGAGTACCGAAAAGCAACGGCGTAAACGTAAAACTACGGTGCGGAAATGTCGGCTTGGCGCAAATTATGTTAGGGGTAGTGCGACGGGCATTGTTTATTGCTGCGTTGGTTCATTGGTTGGCTGGCAAGTTCAGGTTCAAGAACGAATCTCTGAGCCATGATCATTTCTCGGACCTCAGCAAGTGGAGGTAGAACGAAGGTGGTGGTTTTTGGTTAATCCCATTTTCATGAGCGAATCAGTTTGTGGTCGGTTTTGTTGACAATCATCAAAATAAAGGTGTATGCCAGAAGGCGTGAATGGAACCGGTTCAAGCATCCAAAAGTCATTTTGAATTCGAAAAGATTGGGTGGTGACTTGTAATGGTTGGTATTTGTTTACTTCCCGATTATGCATTTGCAAACGATTATTGTTGGTTTATAGAAACAAACTGATCGCTATTACGTATGGCGTTTCTTTGAGACTGAATACAGGGTGCGGAAGAAAATAATGCGAAAATGTTCAAACTTGAGTATTGGGTTAATTCGTGTAGCTAGTGACTAATTTCTGTCGAAAGTAGATTTGTTTATGTTTATTTTCAAGTGCTGCACTCAAACATTCTATTTGTTTTATTGCAAATTTGTCAAAATGTTCGCGAAAGAAGCGATCATCAGTTTGTTGCTTGCCCAGAAGAAGCCGAAAGAGATTACCAAGGTGGTAGGGTGCCATTTGGCAACAGTTTACCGCATAAAAAAGTCCCTGCAGGATGGTCCTAAGCAGCGAAAGCCGGGAAGCGGACGTCCGCGCTTTGCACGCACGCCGAACGTGATCAAATCGGTCCGTGCAAAAATTGCTCGCAACCCGGTGCGTTCCATAAGAAAACATGCAAAGGAAGCCAATATTTCGGAGAAATCCATGCGGAGAATCATCAAAGAAGACCTGCATGCATCTTCCACAGCCAGAGTGAAACGCCACTTGATTACGGACCGGGTCAAGGAACTACGAGTGACTCGTTCCAAGAGATTGCTTTCCTTGTTGAAGAAGGAAAAAAATGATAATCCTGTTCTCCAACGAAAAGCTTTTCAGCATCGATACTGTAGCCAACAGCCGCACGGACCGGTTCATTTCACCGCAGAAAATGGAGAACGTTCCGGAAAAAGTGAAATTCAAATTTCAAACCAAACATCCGGCTGGTGTCATGATGTTTGGCTTGGTGGCGTCCAACGGTTTGAAAATACCACCTGTTTTCATTGATGCTGGAGTTAAAATCAATACCGAAGTGTATATCGGTATTTTAAAGGACCAAGTGCTTCCCTGGGTGAAGGCCAACTTCTCCGAGGACCAAAACGTTGTCCTACAGCAGGATGGAGCGCCGTGTCACACGTCCAATCGAACCCAACAATGGTTTAACGATAACATGAAGTTTTGGCCGAAGGATTTGTGGCCCCCTAGCAGTCCAGATCTTAATCCGTTGGATTATTCGATTTGGGCATATGTTGAAGCACGAGCCTGCAAAACATCACACCCTAGTGTGAAAACCCTGAAGTCAACCATAACACGCACATGGCAGTCAATGTCGGAGGACTACGTCCGAAAGGCATGCTCTGGCTTCCGGCGTCGGCTCGAGGATGTTATTAATAAAAATGGAGGACACATTGAATAAATTTGTTTAAAAGGACTTTATAAAGATAACTACACTCGATAATGTTGATATTATTGCTTGAATTAGTTGAAAGTGGGATTTGAAAGAAATAGAACAAATTTTCGCATTATTTTCTGCCGCACCCTGTATCCATACCACCATACAAAGTTTCAGGTTTAATGGGTCTTGGATAGCTTCAAAAAACTTAGAAAGACATGTTTAATATTAAATTGATGGTTGGATATGAACGCAGCGTTGCTGTGCATAACAATTTGAGTGCTTGACAGTTATCGCGAATTGGATAATTATGCACAAGCACATCGGAAAAATGCAAGCAAGTGGAACGTAATGGTTCTTAGTCAGTTGAATTTGGATCAAAGGAACCAATGAATTATGGTTTTTGTCAAGCACCTTGATTTTTTTCGAAAGCAACACAAACACGTGGTGCAAGACTAGCATACTCTTCATATGATATATTTCCGCACCTGTATTTCATTTACGAGGCTTTAACGATAAGTCTTATGCGGTTGACTTCAGTCAACAATCTAATGAAAGATTTTACCTTCGTCCCAAAAAAAAAGTTTACTGATTCCTGAAGACGTATTTATCAAATATATCTCCATTCTAAATTGAATACCTTTCAAATTAATAATTAATATAACGAGTAAAGACGTAGGCTGCAATGGGGATCAAGAAACCGGTATTGAGCATTATGCAGCCAGAAACGCTAAAAAAATATTGATTTTGTCTCGACAGTTTCCGGTTTTAATGAAATTTAGTCCATATGTAAGTTTCTACCCAAGAAAACATTTTTCATAAAAAAAATCCTAAAATTTCGTGGACTAATTTTCTATAAGGGCTTATGTAAAATATGAATTTTATTTTTTCAAAACATATAACATGTAAACGATTATTCAGCTCAAAATGTCGTCTATGAAGAAGTTGTAGGTCATTGAGTGTTTTTCAAGAAAAATACACTGAAACTAAAAAATGTACATTCATGCTGAAAAAACATAAAACATTGTTTTTTTTGGAGGCCCGCCCCTTCGAATTTTCTAAATTTTTATTTGAAAAAACTTGAAGTTATATCGTAAAATCTGGTGAAGAGTTTAAAATGGTTACTTCTTAAATTTTTTGAATTTTTGTATTTAAATTTTTATGGATTTTTTTTAAACTAATGCTATCTGAAGTAAATGATCAACCTAAAAAGTTCTTTTTTTTGCAAAAACGGTTAATATATCGGGAATTTTTAAGCCTCTCGTTAAGAAGACAGCAGTCAGGTAAATTTTTATTTAAACCTGTGTCTGGAACAAATTTCTTATAGGTACATTTCAATAAAATGGAGTCTGCCATACATATGAAATGAAGATAGGTACTAAGTCAACAAAGTGCTATATGTTGGAAAGTTTTTCACCTCATCAGTTTAGTTTATCTTTCATAGCTTTTCTAGTTAAACAAGCATGTTTATTTTCAAACATGGATTCAAGTGTTGTAAACCTCTACCCAAATCGAAGAAGTGTGGTTTAGAGACTAGAAACTTGACAGATGGTGTTATTGAAAAATTAAGATCTTTAGGTTGTAAGATACCATTGGATAATTCGATGCGAATCTGCAATAAGTGTCGTCCCCTAGTTTATCGTCCCCAACAAAAACCACCATCTTCGAATGATGAGGAAGTGCCTTCTACCAGTGGTGTGTAATCAACGAGACCTGTAGATATGGAAAGTGAATCCATTGTCAATACCATCCCATCCGTTACGTCTCTAGCTTCATCGACTTCAGCGGAGTCTATTGTTAATAAAATCAGTTTGTCATATAACATTGAGACATTCAACAATGGCATCATAGGAATTTATGTATCGGCAATTTCAACGAAGAAAATGAGAAGTCTACAATTGAGAGACTCTCTCTTGCCTCGTTCTCTTTCATTAATTACAGCGCCATTATAAAACTATGGATTGATTTTTTTACACAGATCGCAAGATAAGAGTGCTGGCTAGCATATTGGGCAAACAGTCAAACGAACAATGTGAAAATGATTTAGCTATTGGTGAAAAAGAAAGTAAACAGAGAGAGTCTCTCAATTGTAGATTCGCCCTAATGAAAAAAAAACCTAGAAGTGCTTCCCTAGCGCCAGCAAAAAACCAAGGAAATTATGGATGGAGTTAAGCGTCATATACACTAAGGTCTTTTTTTACACGGCTTGTTTTCAGCGATCACTCCAGAACGGAACAACTTATCGACCTAATTCGAATCACATTTTACGTTTTGGGCAAAAAGTAATCATATGGCAGTTTTTCAAAAAATTCACAATTTTGGACGTAAATATTCAAAATTTAAAAAACTGTATTTTGACCATTGCATGGAAATGTAACACATGCAAACAAAATCGAAGTAATTTAAATTGTTTATGCATGTGAATTTATCTAATTTATCAGTCTTATTTTACACGTTTTCATTGTAAAAGTGGAACGTATCCCCCGTGTAAAAAAAACCTTAGTGTATTTAACGTTTTGGCAGACAAGGACCAATAAAATCTCAACGCCAAGTCTAAGAACTACGAGGTAATAATGAACCAGTTAAAGGAAAAAATTACCGATCTTGAATGTACTCGCGATCAACAATTTCAAATTTTGTCCATATTGCCAAATTCTTGGACTGCGCAAAGAATCGTGGATGAATTCATAGTCAGCAGATACACTGCAACACAGGTAAGATTTTTGAACATCTTTGAATATTATTGTCTTGTCATGTTGGAAAAAATAATCAAAAAACTAATTTATTGTTTCTTTACTTGCAGGTCTTAGTCGCCGAAGATGGAAAACCCCGTTCCAAATTAGGACATGGACTGAATGCAGATTTAGCACGTAAAGTTGTTTAACTCTACGAAGATGACGATATCAGCAGAGTTATGCCGGGCCAAAGAGATTATGTCTCTGTAGTGACGAGTGGTGTACGCCAGGTAACACAAAAACGTCTCTTGACGATGTCACTCAAAGAGTCATTCTTCCATTTTAATGAAACCCATAAAGATGTTCAACTAAGCTTTAGCTCATTTGCAGCCCTACGGCCAAAACATTGTTAATTTCTTAGTAAATCAGGTACCTACGTTTGTGTTTGTACGATTCACGAAAATGTGAATCTTATGCTCAGCAGCTTGAAAATAAATTGCATTTTATGTGATGTTATCTATGTGAAACAAATTCTGTGCGATGCAAAAAGATTGATAAATTAATATATCATGACTAAAGGGTGTTTCGATCAAAATTTGGTCGACTTAAACTTGGGGCCTGTTCATAAACAACGTAGACTTATTTTTGACAATCTCTGAGACTCCCCTCCCCCTTTTATACGGCAACCAGACGGGGAAAGGTGGCAGATATTTTAAAGCAAATTAAGCTGTCAAAGTTCGCTAAGAAATATCTGGTGTGGCAGACCATCTGTACCTGTATTTGAAGAGCAACGTTTACATTACGACCAGAACCGTCAACCAGGAAATTTATCTGAGCGAGTGCCTAAAAAAACGCCTACTGCCTTTCCTGAAGCGACACAATTGTTCCGTTCTATTTTGGCCGGACTTGGCATCTTGCCAATACGGAAAAAAGCCCATGGAGTGGTATGCTGCTAACAACGTTCAAATGGTGCCCAAGAACAAGAACCCTCCCAACACGCCAGAGCTCCGCCCAATCGAACAATATTGGACCATCGTCAAGCGGAACCTTAAGAAGATTCAAAAAGCTGTTGTGAGCGAGAAACAGTTCAAGGCAAACTGGCGTTCTGCGGCGAATAAAGTGGACAAGGAGACTGTACAAAATCTTACGGCAGGTGTTAAACAAAAGACCCGGCAATTCACATTCGATAAAAAGGAACCATAGCTGAATATTTCTCCTGTATTCTATATTAACTGAACTTGAAAAAGAAAGAGAAAAAGACTTATTAATAAAAACTTTGATCGACTCACATACATTACTGTTTGACCAAATTCTGATCGGAACACCCTTTATATAAAAAATAAGCAAAGCAAATTTTTTAAAACAAAAAAGGTAACACTAGAAGATGGTGAAGTCATAGTTATTTGTGATTTTTCTGAAAACTACACATTTGTTCTTCAAGATGAAGTGCAAAGTTATCACTGGAATAATGCTCAATGTACAATACATCCATTTGTAGCATATTACAAAGAAAACGGTACACTAAAACACATAAGTTTTGTGGTCATTTCTCATGCTTCAAAGTATGACACAGTAGCAGTTCAGATGTTTATCTTAAAATTACTGGAATATTTGAAATCACAAATTACAATTAAAAAGATTATTTTTATGTCAGGAGCAGCGTCGAAATATAAAAACAAAAATAAATGTCTAACCTCTGTGGATTTAAAGATAGGCATAATATTGAAATTGAATGGCCTATTTTTGGAACTTCACACGGCAAGAGTCCTTGTGATGCGATCGGAGGTACTCTTAAGAGAATGGCAACTAGAGCAAGTTTAGCTAAGCAACACGAACATGCTATAACGAATTTTATGACTGGGCAAATAATCGCAAAGAGGATCATGAAGCAAAAATGACATTTTGCTATGTTTCCACGGATGAATACAAAGCGGCCGAAAAGGAATTCGATCCGAATTTTAACAAAGCAAAACCAATTCCTGGAGCAAAACCAATACAAAAATATTATTCTTACATTCCAGTTTCAAATAACCAAATTGGAGTTAAGGTATTTTCTGATTCTAATGATGAACTCAAAATATTTAATGTATTCAAATGATCTGAAATGTAATAAATTTAATGAAAATTGAAAAAAAAAACAACAACATTGTATTACATACTGCTTCTTCTCTCCGTAAACAAAACTATCCGAAACACACACATATCCAAAAGCATCAACTTGACTCTTTTCCATCGCGTCCAAACAGAAACGGATAAGTTTGACTGCCACCGAGTCTGAGAAAAAATTGCCTGTTTTTCAATAATCAAAAAGGGCAAAAAAAAAGGAAAAACCTAAATTTCTGTTATTAAAATTCGCAATAACTTAAGAACGGCTAGGCTTACGTAAAAAGTTTTTTTCTGTTTTTTTAATGAAAAATGAGGCATAAAATCTATTTTCATTATATTTTAATAAAAAAAATTTTTTTTTCAACATTTTCAAAAACTTCATGAATATTTAAAAACAAAAAGTAAAAAAATGCAAGAAATTACCATCTTAAACTCTTCACCAGCTTTAAGGACATAACTTCAGCTTAAAAAAAAATTAGGAGGATCGAAAGGGGAATTCTTTGAGAAAATCAACGTTTTATGATTTTTAAGCATGAATTTACGATTTTTTTTAGTTTCAGTGTATTTTTTTTCTTGAAGAATACTTCATTACTTACAACTTTTCCTAAAACGATATTTTGATCAGATGAGCCGTTTGCGAAAAAAGAAATTTTGAAAAAATAAAATCCAAATCCATTTTAAATACGCTTTTATAGAAAATTAGTCCAGGATAGTTTTGTATTTTTTTTTATGGAAAACATAATTTTGGATAGAAACCAAAATATGGAAAAAAATTTTATTCAGATCGGAGAGAGTAGGGTCCAACCGGTTTGCTATTCTGGCTGGAAATGCTCCATTAAACAAAAGTTACCGTTTATATTATACGATAATATTCACCTGTTACTCCTTTCCTGGTGTATCTTGTTCATTTTTACACCGATTTCTATAATAACATACTTAAAATTTTGAAAAAATGCGATGAAAATGGCAAACTTACGTCAATCGGTTCTTTTATCTTCCTTATGAACCAAAACATTATTTCGCGTATCCAACACAAACATGACAGCATAAGCCACAAGAAACTTGTTCTGCTTTTAGCACGCTAATCCAGAACAATTTGAATGAATCATAGCATGCCGATAATGATCATCATATCAGTTTCCAAAATGCAAGTTTCGATGTTTCGAAGTTCCCATTCGATGCCCTCCAGGGACTGTAGGGTCCAGGGATTGATAGTTATCGCTAATTAGGGTCAACATGTACATAATGACTACCGTCACCAGCGCCTGTCGGCCATTATTTGCAGTGTTTTTGTGCCAAAGTGATACGATCACTTTGAACCCTCGTGACGAACAAGCCGTCCGTAATCAATGACTGACGTAGGACAGGTGTGAGGTAGCAGTTGAGACGGACTCGATACTAATGCATCCATACGATTAGACGTAATCGCACGCTAGCCAGTCATGTGCACTAGATCGGACCCTGGCTGGGTTAGACAAACACGGATCGCAATAAATTTTACTAGCATAGTCTGTCGGTTTGAACGCATGCACTTTGTCTGAAGAGCGGCAGCCGGGAAACAGTCACCAAACAGCCTTACAATTGTCACGAGCAATTGGAGCACAGTTGGTCAGGGCACAGGGCCCATATAGGATCGACGTGCAAGGGAGTGTAACCTTTGGCTATGTATATGTCCTTTCCTGAGATAAAAAAAATTGAAGGTTTTGAATGTTTAACTTTTAGTTTTTATACGATTTACAGTTGACTGAAATAATCAGGTGTTCAAACATGGAACAAAATGGTTGTTGGGCCTTACATGTATTCATAAAAACTGATAGAAGGTTTCTTTTCATTCTAGAACGATGACAGGACAAGTAGCCGGAAGCGATTCGATTGAATAGCATTAATTAGGAAAACACGGCCCTTTATTTTGGCTCTAGCAGTTGCCAACTGTTTCAAGTCCATGAAGTCAGGAACACTGGCCAACAGACTAATTAATCCAAAGAAAATAAAATATTTGTAGGCTTCAATTATACGATACAATGTTAAAACAGCGTTGGAACAGCGGTCAGTGCAATAATAATTCCCGAAAAGCGATACGAACTCCATTTCAATCTCGATCATGCAGTATTGTAAAACGAACTGCTTTCCAGTGAATGAAAAGCAACAGTTCCAAGTCAAACCATGTGTCTCTGAACTAACTTGATTCAATGTTGGCACCTAAAACAATCACTAATTATCTGGACGCAAGAAATCAGCTCTATCTCGGGATTGATTTGATGAAATTACATGATGGAGCAGTTAAAACAAAGATTTTTTTATTACATTTTCAGGAAAGTATATCCACAGTCTTGTCCGATTTGGTTTTGATGAAATGACGAACCTTTTTCTTGAAGAACCTCACATCATCTTTTGGCCATCCTGTTTGTCAACTTGAGCGGTGATTTTAACCACCATCTCTTCACTCCTGCAGCATCCCGAGTCCCTTTTCCATTTTTTCAGCTTCCGCTTAATAATTGCCCAATAAGGCTCGATTGGACGAAATTGAAACCAATTGGGCAGGTTGAGGTCCTTTTCAATGAAATCCACTGTAGTGGCAGCTAGCCAAATCTGGCCAAAACTTCCTTGTAAAGCTTCGAGCTCATAGACTCATTTGTAACGAAAACATGAGTTCTTTGTCCACACCTGCAAATCGCTTGTCAAATCAGACATTTTCTTGCGAGCTTATCAACAAAAATGATTATGAGTTGGGGACATCCCTTCGTGCAGTGGCCACATAAAACTGTTTCCTGAGAAGCTGTCCGAAGCCCATTTTTAGATACGTTACGCCCATGCTGTAGCTAGTCTGGATCTTTTCCATCATACGGGAGGTGTGCAAAAGATGTGTGTACAGTACTCT
Source organism: Aedes koreicus (assembly GCA_024533555.2). Lineage (NCBI taxonomy): Eukaryota > Metazoa > Arthropoda > Insecta > Diptera > Culicidae > Aedes > Aedes koreicus. Next base: position 233,599 of record JAHHFK020002893.1, read on the forward strand.
CATCTACAGGGTATTCCAATCGAGTCATATAGACATGTGCAGCCACGAAACGCCAATCTCAGATTTCCACTCAAAGCAAAGGAAGGAAAAATGTACAAGCCAATCGCAAAGAAGACGCGTTTAGGTTGGATTATTCACGGAGGAGCAGTTACTGGAGATGATCTTGTTGGGCATGACAGTCACAGCGTCCAGACATGTCCATGCAGCTAGCGATCCGATGAAATGTTGCAGCAAGCCGTACGGGATTACTTCCCTCTGTATGGACTTGGGATTTAAAACATGGGATGGACTTGGGAAAATCTCCTACTCTCCAGTAAAGAACAACGTACGTTGGAAATTCTTCAGTCAGTATCCCAGACAGACAATGGTCGATACGAAGTGAGCCTTTTTTGGAAATTCGACGAAGGCTGTTAGGGATGGGAGATCGCCGGTGTATTGGTGGACAGAGTCGAGATCGCCGACCTTCGTAGAATTTACCTCCGTGCATGAAGGAGGATGCAGAGAGCGTGGTCGGACTCCAAAAGAATGAAGCATCGAGCGACGTTAGTCGGTGAGGCGATGGTTACGAATGATGAACTCATTGTGATATGAAAGTCATAAAAAGGTGAACAGAGCTAGTGCTCAGAGTGAACGGCTATTTTGGTGGCTCCCGAAATGTTCAGGGTGGTGATGCAAAGATTTCTGGACGAGGACGTCTTCCCGGACGCCTGTAAACACCAGACGCTAGTATTACTGCCAGAGACAGGGAAGCCACCGGGTGATCCATCAACATATCGTCCGATATGCTTGTTGGATACGACGGGTAAGGTGCTGGAGAGGTTAATCTTCAACAGGTTGTAAAAGTACACGGAGAGTACGGACGGCTTGTCCAAGAATCAGTTTGACTTCCGTGAAGGGAAGCACCAAGATGGCAGAGGTGGCAATCCAACGTAAGAGGCGGGGCGTTCGCTACTGTGCAGTAGTCACCCTGGATGTGCAAAAGGCGTTCAATCGCGCCAGTGGGGAGGCGATTGCCAGCTCGATCCAACGTCTCCAGGTTCCTGGGTACCTGTACAATATTCTGGGCAACTACATTCAGAATCGGGTACTGGTATACAACACTGTGGTGGGTCAAGAACGTGTTCAAATCACCGCAGGAGTTCCGCAAGGTTCAATCCTGGGTCCGGTGCTACGGAACACAATGTATGACGAAGTGTTTAGGTTGAAGTTTCCTAACGGGGTAAAAATAGTCGACTTCGTGGACGACATCACTCTAGAAGTCTATGAAGAGTCCATAGAAGAGGTGGAGTTAACGCCCCCGCACTACATCGAAATTGATGGGATGAATGCGCTTCAGGAGGCTAGATTTAGCCCATCACAAAACGGAGATTACTGTGATCAATAACAAAAAATCGGAGCAAAGGGCGACGATTTGTGCAGGCAACTGGACCATCATCTCAAAGTGGTCCCTGAGGTACTTAGCCACGTCAACCACACTTGCAAGAAAGCCTCTATGGCTATTATGGCCATTATCCCGCATGCTGTCGAAAAGCTAAGCGGTACAAGGGAGCAAACGAAAGCACCTGGCCAGCGTCACTCTGTCCATACTTAGGTATGGCGAGCCGGCATGGGCCACCGCCTTGAGTATTAAGAGCTACCTTGGCAAGCTCGAAAGTACGCACAGGCTAATGTGCCTAAGAATTGTTAGCGCATACCGCAAGGTGTCACACGACGTGGTCTGCGTCTTAGCGGAAATGATGCCCATCGGCATCATCATAAAAGAGGACGTAGAGTGCTTCGAACAACGTGGCACGAGAGGTATCCGTAAGATCACTAGAGCCGCATCAATGGTCAAGTGGTAGAATAATTCCACCAAAGGTCCGTGGAATTAGTCCGTGATAATTCCGGAGATATCCGGATGGGTCGGTCGATGACATGGGGAAGTTACCTTCTACATCCGCAGATGATGTCTGGCCATGGCTGCTTTAGACAGTATCTGTACAAGAACGGGCACGTCGGGTCTTCCGCGTGTCTCGTATGCGCGGATGTCGAGGAAACCGCATAACATGTGTTCTTCGCTTGTCCTCGCTTCAATGACGCAAAAAAACGGCAAGACGACCGTGAACTGCCGGGACACGACCCTAGGCAACCTAGACCGGAAAATGTTTTGAGAGACCGGAGGGGGGAAACTAGAAGCACGGGAGGATTTTTTGAGGGGTTGGCACTCTCAAACCCACACCCTGAGTTCTTCAGGAGTCTGGTTGCAGATTTTCTTTCCAGTTAAAAAAAAATACCCCGGTTGTATGAATTTTGATTCTTGTAGCCTGGAGCGCACTGTACGTTCTAATGTGCTCAACTTCTAGTTTTCCTTGATAATTCGGCTGGTAATAAATGGATTTTTCCTGGTTTGGCAGACAATGTTTCACGCGGTGTTGTGAGCAGTTTCCGCTCGCGACCTAACTTATTCGCCACCGATCCAGTTTCTTGGAACTTTCTCCAAATTTGACGTACACAAGAATAACTAACACCGTACATAGTTGCAGTTTTCCGCATAGATATTTGCTTTTGACAATCTCTCACCATGAGCTTACGTACATGTTCAGAATATTGTTTGGAATCCATTTTGCAGCGTACAAACGAAACAAAAACCACGGCGAACTGAATCAACAGAAAGAATAACGACACCTATTGATAGGTAACACAAGCTGTGTCAGTTAAGAAGCAAATACAAAGCTAAGTACACTCAAGAACAAAAATATGGCATGTGAGCACATTTTTTCTGCCAGTCAAAAATTTGTGCTTTTGGATGAAACCGAACATAATTGTATTTATTCAAATATAATTGTAGTTTCTAACACGGAGAATGGAAACGCTCTGAAAAACCTACATAGATGTTAAATAGACATTAAATATTTGTATCGATGTATCGATTTGTATTGATATCGTAGAATCAAAGATGCAATCAAATTATATCTAGTAAGTACTATTTTTCTGCTAGTACTATATATATATATATGTATATATAAGAATATATGTTAATATAATTTTACCAAAGGCAGAAAAACAGAGAAGATAAATCCCCAGTGTCATAGATACAAATTTAATACAAAGATATGATTTTTTTTCTGAACAAGCAACAGATTATTCTTTAGGACATGTTTCAAAAGTTTGCAAGGTTACATTCTACCCAAGTAGCACCAAAACCATAAATATAAAAGTTATATTTTCCATGTGTCATGCTGTAGATCTATAAAAGTGCAATTTGATTAGTTCAGTAATGTAGATGAACGTTTCATGCGATTCGAATCTAGATTCACTTATTATGTCATATATCTGTTTGATGTTTTAAGTTAGGACTTGTTTGTTTACATTTGACATCTTGGGTGTTTGCATATTATGTTGTATAAATGTAGCAACACAAGTCTTCCGTATTTAAAAAAAAAACAAACATGTATATGAAATATCAAATGCCATCACAACTAGTCAGGTATGTTTTGTTCGTGTCGTATTGGACGGCGAATAATCGTTTCTTTACTTTGAAACAAGGCTTAAAACTATCAAATATCTATTTATATCGCTTTTATGTTTACCTCTGAAACATTCAGGAACCTAACTCAGTTATGCCATTATGACGAAAAAAATAGTTTTGGTGTAGCCTATTCCTTGTACGATCGTAAATTATTTGACAAAAATGATTTTATTTTTTATTTTTATTTATTTATTTCGTCAAACAATCAATCGTAGACTACATTAATGTTCTTATATCCTATAATTACTTAATGTATTGAAATACTTTTTCAGTATGTTGATTATAAGCATTCATCATCTGATTTAAAGGTCCGAATTTAGTATAATTTGTACGATGGTGATCTAAAGCAAACAAATTTCGATTACGTAGTTGTCGGGTAGGCACATAAAAGTTTAATTTTGACAATAATTCAGTTGATTCTATTCGTTGCGAAACGAGGTCGTTAACAAATGAGACCATAGCATAATCTCGACGCTCTTTCAATGATTGAATGTTGATCAGCAAGCAACGTGCTTCATATGAAGGGAGGGGAAATTGTGTCCATCCTAACCTACGTAGTGCGTATAATAAAAACTGCTTTTGAATTGACTCTATACGCTCATCGTGCTTTTTTATATGAGGTGACCAAACAACACTGCAGTATTCTAATATTGACCTCACAAAGGAAATATATAATGATTTGATTGTGTAAGGGTCTTGGAAGTTGTGGCCAAAACGTTTTATGAAATTAAGCATGTTGCTTGCTCTATGAATTAATGTGTTATAATGATCCACAAATGTCAATTTGGTATCTAAAATTATTCCTAAATCTCTTATTTTATCCCATTTTTTAATATTTTGATTTCCTAAAGATACTGCAATCCTTGATGTGCTTCGTTTTCGACTATAAGTTATAAGATTACATTTTTTTACATTTAGTTTCAACAAGCTTTTACAACACCATACATAAAAGACCTGGATTTCATTCTGAAATACATTTATATCATCATCATTTCTTATTTCATAAAACAGTTTCATATCGTCAGCATATATAAGAACTGTTAGATTTTTTAAAATAAAAGATATATCGTTAACATATAAGACAAAAAGAAGTGGACCTAAATGTGAACCTTGAGGAACACCAGACGTAACTTTAATAGGATTTGATTTTTTATCATTGAATCTAACTATTTGCTGGCGATCAGTTAAATACGACTTAATCCAATTGAGGAGTCTTAACTCAATTCCTATTTTTTCAAGCTTGAATATCAACATAGAAATGTCAATTTTATCAAACGCTTTGCTGAAGTCTGTATAAAAAGCTTCTATGTAAATACCTTTATCCATTGCTTTCAATGAGTAATCAACAAATTCGAGCAGGTTTGTAGTGGTGGAACGTCCCTTGAAAAAGCCGTGCTGTGCATTCGTTATTTTATGCTTGACTTGATTAAACATATTTTTGTTTATAATTGATTCGAAAAGTTTTGGGATGCACGATATTATTGCAATTCCACGATAATTTCGAACATCGGATTTTCTGCCAGATTTGTATATTGGGATTAAGAAAGATTTTTTTCCATTCTGCTGGGAATTTACCGGAAGCAAGTGACTTATTGAACAACCAAAATAAAGGGGATGTAAGCTCAACTGCCAAATTTTTCATAAATGTTGGTGGAATTCCATCTGGCCCGGGACCTTTAGAGGCATCTAAGTCTTGGAGACCTGACAAAATGTCATGGTCATGTATTTGACTAACAACTACATTATTTGAACAATCAGGAAAGTATGAAAAGTATTCAAAATCACGATCACTATCCGAAAAGTTAGAATAAGTTTCTTGAAACAATGTCGCGAAAAGATTACAAATATCTTCTGCATTATCGCCTTCGCTTTCATCCAAAGTCATTTTTGATGGGAAGCTACCAGATTTTAGTTTAGTTTTTACATAGTTGAAAAAGTGGACATGACTTGATTTCATTTTCCGTTTTTGTGTTGTACGCATTAAGTTATTGTATTTTCTATACGTTTTATGAGCCTTCTGTTTCCGATTTTTTAGATTGATGATTTGTTTATTGCACCAGACTGGATTTTTTGAGTTATAATTTCGTCGCCTTCTCGTGCGTGGAACATCCTCCTGAATGATCTCTAACAAGATTTTATAGAAAATCTCCACTGCGTATTCAACATTTTCTTCATTGTTAAGAACTGTTTGCCAATTTACATTATTCAATTTTTGTCTAATATTGTCATAGTTAGCCTTGTTAAAGTCGAAGGTATTCTCGTAATAGCAATCGTTGGGATTAACGTTATTATGTACGAAAACTGAAAACTCTATAGCAGTGTGAAAAGCTTCATTTTTCCATAAAGGAGAAAGAGATTCACTAACACAGAAGCCTTCATGTATTCGCACGGGTGCAATTGCTATTATTATGACGTATTGGCTGAAAACTGAAGTGTAATCACCGAGTGTAATCGACCGATGATCAAAGTATAGCAAATCCTTTTATTTTAAACGCTTAATTTCCTACTCCTGAATTATCTTATGTTAAAATGAATAGCTATGTCCCCTATCACATTGGCGCTGGTTTAAATAACGATGATATGGCTTAAGAGGGCTCTAATTCTTCCATTTCTAACATGTTGAAATGGTCGAGTGGTAAGAAGACCAATCTAGTAAGCTTAGAGTTTATGGTTCAAACCTACTTCATGAATACCTTTTTGAAAACCGACAATAATTTGTTTTACTGAAGCCCGAGATTTTTTTATTTATGACCTTTGTCGAACTTAAAGTTTGGTTTTTTTTTTAATTTTGAACTCAATAAAACATATTTCTACATATATTGTGAGAAAATTTTAAGCACTGCATTATTATACAAGATGTGAGCATAATAAATGATTTATTGGAGCTTTCTATGGAAAATAGGATTTGATTTTCGTATTCCAATCTTGCCTCCAGTTTTCTCGGGCTTGTGATTTTGGAATACCGCCCTTTTCAAATGGCAGTCTAGAAATAATGTTTTAATTTGCATGCACTGAAAGCATAACGGAATGTTCATATTAGGTTTTAAAAAATAATTAAAATAAAAACATTTGGTTTTATTCTATTTTATTATGGCTTTTGAACCCCACATTTGGACCTTATTTATTTATCTGGTAGTACTGAGAAGATACATAAGCTTTTATATTATATTTAGACCATTAGACTATTGCCTCTGCCGGGACTCGAACCTAGAAAGTTGATGAGAGACGATATCGATGTCTATCCGCGCCTATTATCTTAACCACAAGTGCTGCATTCCTTAGCCAGTAGAAATGTATAACTTAAAGCAGCGTCTATTAATAGCACATTGTCCAGTTGTATTGTACATATCCCACTCAAGTGATTTGCTCAAATATTTCCACGAGTTTCTCAAGATGATTTCGGCCAGATTGCTTCCTCTCGTTAGTTCCATTGTGGTCTGAACCCGACATGGACTCGTTTTGTTGAAAATTTGAGTCAAGAAACGTCAGCGGTTGGTCCCAGGACTTCTGTTTTTTATAATTCTACCATGCCTACTGGGTGCAACAACTCGGATTTTGTTTTGGAACTTTGCTTCAGGTATTAGAGAACGATATATCGACACTTTTCTTCTGAAATTTCCACTTTTCAAGAAAGGTTTTCCACTTTCTGTTTGACAAATCCATGCGGCTTGTTACTGTTTACAATACAATGCAAAGCTGGAATAAGGGAGAATCAGTTTTGATCAATTCTCTTCATCGGCTTTTACTTTCATAAATAACTCAGCTAAAAATACATTTTCTGTTGTGACGATTTTCTGCTGGAAGAGATTAAAATCTCTTCTATTAAAATAAGTGGCAAAATGTGAACAATTTTTGTTTGCATAGCATCGAAAGAGAATATCGATGAATTGATTCGACCAATCTTATTCGCTGTTTTTCCAGCTCTGTGTTGAATAGTGAAATTAATAGCAAACATTAGTAATGGTGTATATAAAGCAATGAAGTCTTGTCGTATTTGTTGCAATGAACCATTTAGTAAGATAATGGAATGAAACATTGATTAGTGACTGCATATCACCCATTAATGCATGTTTGATTGCTAAAATACAGCAATGCTTCAATGCATTCATACTGTGGACTTAAAGCATTATTGCACGCATATTGATGAATAAATGCAGTGATGCATTACATTTGCTGAATAACAGTTAAATTATTGCAATGCTTTAATGCTTGTGGTTACTTGGGTTCATGCTTATCTTGTTGCTTCACCCAATTAATCATGAAGCTATGTATAGATACATCAATTTTGCATTATATTACTATATATGTTTATGGTATAAAGCAGTTTAATCTTACATGCGCCATGAAAGTAGAATTAAAGTCAAAAAGGGCCCCACTCCTGTCAAATTAAAGCTAGCGCACATGCTCTACAGAAACCCTAAAACTTGTATATTTAGGGCATAGTTGCTTTTTCAACAGTGGAATTTCTGCTTCTACTGAAATGTTTCATTGCATTTTTGAATGAGCTTGGGATAATTTGAAAAAAAAAAAAAAACATCGAAGATGTTTAAAAATTTCTAATTGAGTTTAGGATCTTTTTCATTGTTATTCTTTATGTTATTTCATTCAATCATTGTAACATGGGCATCAATTTCTTCGCGTAACATTTAAGGGATATATTTTATTATATGCACAAATGTGTTTCCCCTTCCATTGGGATTCGAACCATTATTTTTCACGACTGATCGCTGAGTGCCGGTTGCGTTAACGCTCTGAGCTAAGAGAGGAGAGCAATAGAATTTCAAAGGACAACTGCATAATATTAAGGAAGCATACTCTCTGCTCTTTTTGTCGTTCTAGAAGAACATGTATCATGCAGCTATTTTTAAATTACCCGAACGATACCCGAACTTTTTATCAGTGCAAACCTCAACCCGATACGAACTACACATGAAAGCATACACACCGACCTTCATTACACAACAAGCCGACACAATTTTGATACCCGAACCAGGTTTAAACTGAAAAAAAAGAAAACAATATGATAATGAAGATTCCTCGTTGGAAAAATAGCTCAGCCTTCTGAAAATCAACAAAAATAAAAAATAAACCCGTGGCTCCCCATAATGTAGCCATATTTTTTCCCGAAATTTTAAGAACCAAACCTGCTGCTGCAAATTCCGAAGTATAGATGAATGAAGATGACAATTCTGGATCTGAGAGGCAGCCAGCTCATTTGTTTTTCATTTTCAAAGTCAAGTTCGAAAATGGCATCCAGATGATAATGCACCAATGCTACTTTTTAACTAGCAATGAAGCATTTATTGGGATAATGCAATAATGCATCATTGAATGCGTATTTTAGATATATAGTAATGCATTATCAAATTTTTATAATAAATAGCATGGGAGTTGATGAAAATATGTAATATGGCTTTACTGTTGCTGATAGTCGGTCGAATTAGTGTTATGATATAATGCTTATGGTTACTTGGGTTGCTCAGGCGAGAGGAACGCCTCCAGCCAACCAGCGTCACCGTGTTTCAGCTGGCAGTCTTTTGAGATCATATGATTCTTGAAGGCGTGAGTAGGAACTTGTGAGGACCGGCGGTCGGTCGCACCCTCCTTCAATATTTTCAACTCACCATTTGAAGCCCAGATGGATTTGACTATTTTAAGTTAAGGCTACTGGTCGTGAACGTTTTGAACGTCTTGTTTAAGTTTTAGGGAAAAGACCGACATAAATTAAGGAAGAGGACCTGATTTGTAATCATTTGATTGGGGTGTGATATTTTTATCTGGCCAGATACGAACGTTTAAACAACAGAGAAATTAAAACGAAAAAAAAAAACTCAAAATAACCGAATGACATCTTTCACCATGTGCCAGAAAACCATGCACAATGATGACACATTGCTGCATCGTATCGCTTGTAAACATTTTCGGATCAAAAAACGCTGCTTCCTACCGGCAAACTGTGTTCCCCGTAAACCTGTTTTTCAAAACCCCAATTTCAGCATGAATCACAAGGTTAACCCCGGAATCGGATCGGAATCTTATACAGGCGGTAAATTTGCTCTTTTCCATATCAAAAATGATGATCCACCGGAGATTTCAGTTTGCGCAGCAATTAACAACGAATGGGACAATTCCGCTTACACATTTACATGTGTGGGCAGATCCATATGATGCACGATTTCTTGTGTACTTGAATCAAGAAAAAAAAATCGAGTCAAGTTCATTGTCAATGTTATTTCGAAACAGGAATCTGATGGAAACGGATTCTAAGGTTGTTTTGCACATTTGTTGTGGAAACAACAGCAAATGCTCCGGATCCCCGAGTCCTAGGGATAAGTCCATTGTCATAGTTATCCCATGAGCAAATTATGAATCCAGAACCTGTTTACATCTATCCTTCTCAGTTGTAATGATGCTAATTTTTCTCGTTTTTGTTATTTACCCATCTCTGGTGGACATTTCCCTTTCAGTTTGATGTTCATTCGCTTCTTGAGCCACTATAATGACTGGATTTGCCGTGGCTAAAGTCGTGAAACCATCACTGCGTAGGGAAGCAGTGGGTAAGTTGGACAGTTCACTGTTTGCCGATTGGTGGCTTTGGAGTATCTACCAAAATAATACAACATCATGTTGGGTGTTTTATGATCATTTGTGAAACACAAACACAAAACGATTCTGCTCTGACTTGCCCTTCGCTTGACGATAAAGCAAGTACAATCTAAGCAATCGTATCCCCAATTCCCTTACGGGATATCTCATAACATTACATCCATCCATGGATGATGGTAAAAAGAGAAACACGTGAAACCGGATCATCAGGCATGATTGGGTATTTCCCAGCAGTGGCGACAGGTTAAATGTTTACCATCGCAAGAATAGGCGGTAAATTCGTTGATACAATGTGCCGTGTTACAAATCTCTTCCACTCATTTTATCCAGCATGAAAGATGACGAGTTCAAAATGTGGAATAGGCCTATTCCGATCACTGTCCTGAAACATCATTTGATTCTGGGAAGCTGTTTTTCGTTGTTTTTGAGATAGCTCTCTGCAACTAACGAAGCTTAAGCTATGGTTTGGCAGCATTCTAGTACCATGATCGCAGGGTTGCTTCGTCTTTCTACTTTGAAGATGCTGAATAAAAGGTTGTACATCATAATGTTCTCTTGTACGATATGGACGAATCCAGGTTGAAAAAAGAATAAGACACCGAGTGGTGATAAATCTGACAGCTCCCATGTTAAAGTATAGGACGAACATTTTAAAATGCTTCTAAAAAATGCATATGAAATTCTAATTAAAAGAGAATTGTTATATGATGGAAGAAAAATCCAAAACTACTCAATAAACATTTTCAGCAAAACAAAATAAAAATAAAAATAATGTCGCTATTTTGCAGTTACGGATTTTTCTTCCATCATACAACAAACCGCTTTTAATTAAAATTTCATTTGAATATATTAGAAGCATTTTTAGATGTTCGTCCTATACTTTAACATGCGAGCTGTCAGATTTATCACCACTCGGTGTCTTCTTCTTCTTTCAACCTGGATTCGTCTATTGAACCTACAATTTTACTGCACATGGGCAGGGTATTGTTAGAAAAATAACTTTTATAAAATCTACGTAGTCGGGAGAAATTTCTCCCGGAAAATTTTGGGGGGGAAGGCCAAAAAATCAAAATTATCTCTTTCAAAAATTTTTTTTTTTTTCATATTAAAATTTTTTTTTTTTTTTTTTTTAAAAAAATAATTTTTTTTTTTTTAATTTTGTTGGTGTGTTTGGTGTGGGGAATATAATAAAGTTTGTTGTGGTGGGGAAATACATTTTTTTTTTTTATTTTTTTTGTGGCGAAAAAAACAAAATAAATTGCGCGGGCGGGTTTTTTTTTATTCATTTTCTTACTATAGTGAGTAAAAAATTTTAAAAAAAAAAAAAAGGTCTTTTTATACACGGGGGATACGTTCCACTTTTACTATGAAACCGCGTAAAAAAAGACTAAATAGAGTTGATCAATTCACATGCATAAACATTTTAAATTGCTTAGATTTTGTTTGCATGTGTAACCTTTTCATACAATGATCAAAATACAGTTTTTTTTTTTTAATTTTGAGTATTTACACCAAAAATTGTGAATTTTTTGAAAAAATGCCATAGATTACTTTTTGCCCAAAATGAAAAATGTGATTCAAATTAGGTCGATAAGTTGTTCCGTTCTGGAGTTATCGCCGAAAACAAACCGCGTAGAAAAGACCTTAGTGTATATAAAAAAGTTTTTTAAAAAAGGGGGAAGAAGCCCAAAGTGGGGAGAACAAAAAGGGTGTTTTTTTAATTTTGGGGGGGGGGGAAAAAAGGGAAAATTTGAGAAAAAAAAAAAAAAATTATAATTATATGTTTAAAAAAAAAAATTTTGATTTGGGTGTGGTGGTGGGAAGATAGATGGTGGGTGTGGGTGGTGAGGAAATAAATAAATAAAGGGGTGGTGTAAAATGGGGGGGATTTTTAGGCGCCGGGGGTGTCCTATTTTTTTGGAAAAATGTGGGGGAAGTAGGGGGGGAATTTTTGCAGTAAAAATAAAAAAGTTGTAACATATGGAAGCCGACTGAAGCAAATTAATGTTGGACACTTCCCTTGAAAATCCCATGTTGTCAGGTTCAATTTGGCTAAATCTGCCGAGTGCAGTGTCCTCAAACCTTTCCGTGAGCAGAAATCTATTGTTCGAGAATATCACAGTGAACGTCGTATTTGAACTTGAGGTCGGCAGCTGCATTGGAAGGTATTGGAAACAATTAAAGTAAACCCAGGACTCTCGGATGGCGCCGGTGCCATTTACACAATACAGTTACAACCAACGCTGAAGTTTACGTGCTTTGTGTTCGATAGGTTAAATTACAACCATTGAGGTATTTCTGGATCAAAATTAAAGCTAAAGAATGAATATATTCTTAAATAATAAACAACACTTTTAAATGAGACATCGCGTTTTATAATTCAAAAAATATATATAGGGAAACTGCCCCCATATTAATCTTACTGTTCCTATATTTATCCTACGATGAATCAAACAATTGGGCAGTTGAAGGATCGGTTTCGTTTTCTAATAATGTTTGCTTACGTTAAATAACTACAACAAACATTACTAACTAATCCTGTCACGTGTATATCGTTTTATTTCAAGTAGGATGAATTGCAAAGTGATGAGTGCAAAGCTTTTTAAAAAATATGCACTGAGAAAACAAATGTTTTCGCCGTCCGTTTTCGAGATATTTCAAATTTTAATTTATTACGTTTGAAATGTTTACGATAATACATCCTTTTCATAAATTATTCGCAGCTCTCCAACAACATCAGTAGATTTTTCAGAATTTGTTATAAATTATTCACAATTTATTTAAAAAAAAAGAGGGTTGAAAGACTAGTTTACAAGATATAGGGAGGAATAATTCAAACATTATTTCCTATTTTTCATTATAAATTTTTACCGATATTTATAGCTATTAGAACTATTTTTTCCCCTTTAGCATACATTTTGTATACATTATGAATTCTTGGTATTTCATCATTCGAAAATAGTTATGGTCCTATTTTATTTTCTGAATTGTACAGTGGTATTTTTGTGTACCAGTAATTTTTTTTACCTTTTGAAAAATATTGCTCCATTTTTTTACTCTCTGTTCGTATTCCTCATGCGATCAATGATATTTTTGTCACTTGTTAACAGTGCTGAGCTCCGTCACGGTACTGACAACGTAAGAATTGACCAAATTTGATGAGATTCTTGCAAATGAGATTGTAGTAGTAGAATTAAATTTTATTTTCATTCTTCGTCTTATATACTAATTAACAATTTTAAGTGTTTTAGCCCATTGGGCTCTTTAGCTTTGTTTTACTTGTTTTATGTGTTTTATGTGTTTGGTGTGCTTTATGTTTTAATTAATATTACAGATCAGCCCTTGGGGCATTGTTGTTAAAATTTGATAACCTACTTAACCTACAACTACAACTACAATTTGAAAATCCTAGGGGTGGGGAACCAGATTCTTGATGATCTGGTGATCCGATGTCAGGCAGCGTGTCCTGTACCGACTGATAGATTGACTAAAGCGATCGTCGAGCATTTTTATCTCGGCCAGACTGTGGACCTCAGATGTTCTTGTCCTCGGACAGGTGTTCAGGATCATCCTGAGGAACTTATTCTGAACACGCTGAAGCTTCAGGTGATGTGTTTTTGCGCATCACTCCTAGATGGGCATGCCGTACTCGATGACAGGGAGTATGATTTGCTTGTAGACAGCAAGCTTGTTTTTCAGGGATAATGTAGACCTTCTGTTGGTCAATGGGTACAGTAGCTTCAGCAGAACGTTACACGTTGTGAAAGTTTTGTCAACCTGTTCCCTGAAAATAAGCTTGCTGTCTATGGTAACGCCAGACAGCTGATTTGGCCCATTCCACCGTTGTGTTGTTTAGGCTAATTTTACAATCCTAAGGCGGAACAAGTTTGGTAGAGTTGGAGTGTGCGCTCTTGTTACCCTACCATTGTGGACGACTGATTTATCATCGGCAAACAACGACAGAGATCCATTTCCAGGGAGCGGGGGTATGTCCGAAGAGAATAGGTTGAACAGAATTGGACCTAGTATACTTCCCTGCGGAACACCAGCAGAGATCTTCTGTGCATCGGAAACTGCACCTTGCAGCGAAACACGGAGTGTCCTGCCGGATAGGTAATTTTTAAGTGTGTTTACCAGGAAGATAGGAAGATTGTATCTTTTTAGCTTATAGACTGTTCCAGAAAGTATAAGCACACTTTCAAAATAACAAAAAAGTGATGTTTTTTTTAGTTTTAATAATTTTATTTGGCAAATCATATTTGTATTTGTGTTTTAACTCTCGTTTAATCAAAATATTTAATCATAGCCAAGACTCCTAACTTTTCCTCGAACATAACCCATTAGCTTCTGCACAGTGGTACTTCCCACCATTTTGACCACTTTTGGCCAATCTTTTTTAAATTTTTGGATGTCGTCCGCTGGTTTGTGAATTTTCGAAGCTTTGCTTTGGTTAAAGCCCAAAAAGTCTCGATTGGCCATACCTCCGGGCAGTTTGGCGGATTCATGTCTTTTGGCACGAAACATACATTTTGACTTTTGTACCATTCTAAAGTGTCCTTTGCGTAATGACATGACGCCAAATCAGGCCAAAACACTACTTGACCTTCGTGCTGCCTGATCATCGGTAATAATCGCTTCTGGAGACATTCCTTAACGTTTTTCTGAGTGTTCATCGTCTCCGTTGTGATGTACAGACTAGATGTTTTAACACACTCGCATATTTCCTGTCAAACCATAACCTTCTTACCGAATTTTTCGGTAAAAATTGCCTTCTCCGTTTCGGGGATGTCTTCCTTGGCCAATTTTCTCAAGGAAAGTCCGCTCACAGTGCACCATTTGTGCACGATACTTTTTCGTTGTTCCGGAGTAAGACCGCGCATTTTGATAGGTAGCATAAAAACTGAGCAATTTTTTGATGCTATGTCATTAAAAAATGTGCAAACAAAAGGACGCAGCCAAAACATGTTGAAATATTTCATTATATTCAAAGTGACCGTTAAAATAAGGTGTGCTTATACTTTCTGGAACAGTCGTTATACACCAGGCCATCGTGCCACACGTTATCAAAGGCCTTCTCAATATCGAATAGAGCCATGGCAGATGATTTCGCAACAGACTTGTTCCGCCTGAGGATGTTGGTTACTCGGTTAAGTACATTCCTGTACTTTGCTGTACTGTGTGGTTAAGTACATCCCGTGTGCACTGTTGAGCGACCACGTCGGAATCCGAACTGCTCGTCGAGAAAGATGTTCAGCTCGTCGGCAGACGATAGAAGCCGACGGTGGATCGCTTTCTCAAACTGTTTTGATACTCCTAAGAGAAGGCTGATGGGCCTATAGCTCTTGGAAGATGAAGGATCTTTCCCAGGTTTCTGGATGGGGATGACTTTGGCTGACTTTGTTTTCTGTTCAATAGGTAACAATCACAATTGCTTCCCTTTGTTTTCTTTTTTTTTATTTTATTTTTTTTCTTAATTTTTATTTTGTAAATATATTTCCCTAATTCAGGTAAAAACTTAATATTCTAATTCCTTTTGTTTATTTTTTTTTTTGTAAATATTCCTTTGAATTTCATTATACGTAAGTAAATTAGTTAGGTACGCACGACCAAACGCAATACGCAGAAAATGTCATGTATGCTGCACTGATATCCCATGAGCTGTCAAGCCCATCAACCGAAATTCTGCTGATTCACGGGATGCAATAAAAGGGAATGTTGGAGAAGGTTTCATCCTCTTTTCGGTACCAAAGTCTAACTTGTTCAAATCGTCCGTTGTTTTTAACCGTGACTTTTTTTACGCTCCAGGAACGAAGTTAGTTCAGTGTGAACCGCGAGTGTTGGACGTCCTCAAAACCTCGCCGAAAGTAGATAAGACCGGTGAAAAAAAAACCGAAGACTGGCTGTGAGTGTCCGAGCCGCGAACCAGTGTGCGAAAACATCAAGTTCACCCTGTGTGGTAAAGCCCTGCTAGCGAAGCGAAATATCGCAGCCCCACCGCCGACGCATCGATAACAGCACCGACCGCATCCGCACCGACCACCGTTATCCCGAGGTCGCCACCGAAGAGTCGACATCTCATCGAAGATCATCACCCGGTAACCACCACCAGGTGACGTGTAGTGCCATTTATTACCCTAACCCTCGACTTTCCCATAAAATTCTGTCCTAATCCTATACTTTCCTCCAAATTCACCCAAAATTGAAAAATAAATCTATTAAAATTAACCAAATCTTGTGAATAGTGTTATTCTTTGCAAAGATTCCCTATTGTGCTTTTCTTTCCTTGTCTTCTTTTTCTCTCGGACGTATATTCTACAAAGCGAAGCAATTGTGTTGAAAATCGATCCACCCGGACAGACCCTGAGAGGGCTGAAGTGTAAATAGTTCTTGAATTAGGTTTTGTAGTTAAAGTGAATTTTTATTTGAAGTTTTTTTGTTTAATTAAATTTTGATTTGAAATTATTAGTGTTTGTGTTAAATTAATTAATTAAAAGAGTTGGATTTTTTCTATTGTCTAATAACTTCCAACACGACGGGAAGTAGGCAAGTCGGAGGCATTGGTTGAAAACCATCGCCAGATGGTTGTAGAACTGGGGGCTCAATTGTTTGAGCTCCAAGTTCATAATATTATCGACACCTGGGGTCTTCATGTTCTTTGAGTCTTTGATATAAATCAACAATTCGTCAGCTGAGATCTCCAACTCGTCTGTGAAGTCGTTGGGACTTGTATGGATGTTAGTAGTAAGCGCGCTAACGGCAGCTTCGTGCGGACTGACTGATGTTTTGTCCGAGGTGGGAGCTGACGAAGTGTTATCAAGCGATCCTTAGAGCCATTGCTGTCTAATGGGATCAACGGTGGAATGGGCTTTGGCTTAGTTTTAATTTTTTTTGTCAACTTGCAGAACGGCTTTGCACAATCTGGGAGAGAGCGGATCTTGTCGGAAAAATTGTTATTCTTAAGGTCCAGGGCTAAGTCCAATAATTTTCGTCACTCGATCACAGTGACTTTTTAGCGTTGGCAAACCAGTTCACTGGAATTGCCTTCGGATGGCATTTCGAAATTGTATTAATTCTTTAGTGGGTCTATCAATCGGTACAGAGTTTTTCACCTGATCTATCATCGGTACATGTTGCTCCCGGGCCAGGGAGATCGCTTGCTCGATGCTCTTCAGTTGCCGATCGATGTCATCAACCGACTCAAGGTGCATGTTGAAGTCGATTTTGTCGTCAACGTGTTGTTGGAACATCTCCCAATTGGCACGATGGTAGTTCCGTTTGGTGATTCGATGCCAGTTGACCGAGGACCAACTTCGACCACCAACAGATAGTGGTCCGAGCTGAGCTCCTGGTGTAAGATCGGCTGGGTGATGTTGTTCCACGTGTTGGTGAGGAAGATGTCGATTGACGAATGGACCCCGGATCTGCTCAACCGGGTGGGAGTATCCGGGCCCAGGACGGTGTAATGGCCCTCTTTTAGATCTTCCTGCAGAATTATTCCGTTCCGGTTGCGCCGGGTGTTCCCCCAGGTTTCGTGTTTCGCAATTAGGTCGCCGGCGATGATAAATTGCCCCTGCCTCCGAGTTTGCTTGCGAATTTCGTTCCGTAGGACCGTTGTTGTTCCGTTAGCAGTGCAGGCTTGCTTGGGACAATAGGCCGCAATGATGGTGATAGGGCCGACAGCAGTTTCGACCTCGACTCCGATGGCTTCGATTGACTGTAGCTGAAAACTCGGAAGCAGATGGTAGTTGATGTTGTAGCGCAGGGCGATCGCAACTCCTCCTCCCCTTGAGCCGCTACGATCAAGTCACACAATCCGGTATCCTGGGATGAAAACGGTGAGTTCCGGCTTTACATGTGTCTCGGTGACGATGGCGATGTCGATGGCCTTCCTGTTAAGGAAGTCACCGAGCTCGATTGTTTTGTTCCGGATGGAACAAGCATTCCGTCGAGCACATAATTTTTGTGCCCGTACTGCACAGCTTGAAAAGCGGTTGAATTTGGATTGCTGCAAGCTCAGTACTGAGAGCAGCGATGTCCTTTGACGTGGTGAATAGCGGGGGGACTTTTACTTTCTTTGGCACCTCCTGTACCGGGAGCGCAGCAAACCGATTGCTCGCTAGTAGTCGAGCGTTGGGGTCCAATGGACCGGTGTCGTCATGTCGTAGCCGCTTGCAGCTGCTCGGTTCCGGCATGGTTTCAGGAGCTGATACCACTGGTGTGGATGTCACCACTTGTTGATTTTTTCGACCCATTGCTACGGCAACAGGTCGAGTGAGCAAATTTTCACAACTTGCAGCGCTTCAACTTGCAAACAACTTAGCAAGCGTAGGCGATAGTTCACGAACCGGACGCGCAATCGCGGGGTATCGGACGGGGGGGTATAAACAAACTTCGTATCAATAGAGCGAAAGACACGACCGCACGTGTCGCTTGTTTGAACTGGAATGCAAATGAGATTCTTGCAAATAACAATCAAAGCAACAGAAGAGCCTCTCTCTTTCTCTCTCTCTCTCTCGAACTTCTCATCAACTTGAAATAACAACCGAGAGAAATTATTCTCTCGCGATTCTCACCCATTTTTTTTATATCTTTTACAAGTGTTATGTGTTACGATCATATCGCCAAGAATAAATAAACCGGCATGGAAAGTGACCATCATTTTACTTCTCTAGTACACAGACGGTCATGATGGTCATCGTTAGTACCGATGTTTCCGCCGTCAAAACCAACAGACATCACCTCGTCAGTGGCGATGTGTCCGCAGCTTGAGCTTCACGATTTAGTTAATTGAATGTTCAGTTCTTATGTTAAACTTTTTTGAATATCATGGATAAAATTCCTATTTTCATAGGTACGACCGAATGCTAAAACAAGTTGAACTAGAGTTTGTTTTCGCGAAATTTCTCTTGAATTAGTCGATTGTGGGCTGCGTCAGTGTCAGCGTCGAAATTGGCAAATAGTTGTTAAAATACATTTTTTCGTAATTTTTACGAAGAACCGTAATAATATGCAAAACTATAATCATAATAATGTTTATTAACCTTCTAAATTCGTGAAACAATAATATTAATTTCATCCGGTCTTCACAATGTTCAAGTTCAATCCCGTACAATAAAGAATTATCCATTTGTTTGAAAGAAACATATTTTTTTATATTGTTTGGAAAAAAAAAAAGGGGGTGTTTTTTTTTGTTTTTTTTTATTTTTTGAGGGAGGAGGGGGGAGTATTTTTTTTTATGGGTTTTTTTGTGGAAAATTATGTTGTTTTTGCGGTGTGTTTGGTGGGAAAAAAATAAAGGGTGATGAATTTGGGGGGTGGATGAAGTTTTTGTTTGGTGGGCTGTTTTGAGGGGGGGGAAAGTATTTTTAAATTTAAACAACGATGGTGGAAAAAAAAATGGAGAAAAAATTGAAAAATTGAGATATTTGTTGGGTGGTGAAAAAAGGGAGGATACCTTGTGATCAAAAAGTTCCGGTAATTTGAAAAAAAACGCATTTATTTCAATTTTTAATTGATATCTTTATTATCGCCTTCAAAGTACTCGCCATTAGAGGCAACACACATATGCCAGCGCTTTATCCAATCATCCATACATTTTTTATAGGCCGATGAATGTATGGCTTTCAGTTCTTCCAGCGTATTCTTTTTTATCGCATCAATCGATTCAAAACGCCTACCTCTGAGCGGAATTTTCAGTTTTGGGAAGAGAAAGAAGTCGCACGGGGCAAGGTCTGGTGAATATGGTGCTTGTTTGATGGTATTGGTGGAGTTCTTGGCCAAAAATTCACAAATAGTGAGCGCGGTGTGTGATGGAGCGTTATCGTGGTGAAAAATCCACGAATTATTGCGCCACAATTCTGGCCTCTTCTTTCGAATTGCCTCACGCAAACGTCTCATAACTTGTAAATAATACTCTTTGTTAACCGTTCGACCTTCTGGAAGGAATTCAGAATGGACGACACCGCGAAAATCAAAGAAAACGGTCAGTAAAACTTTAATTTTGGAGCGACTTTGTCGTGATTTTTTTGGTTTCGGCTCATCTTCGGCGCGCCATTCGGACGATTGTTGACTTGTGAGCATATCAAATTCATATACCCACGTTTCATCACCAGTTATGATGCGTTCCATGAATGTGGGATCGCTATCTGCGTTCGCAATCATCTGTTTAGCGACCTCAACTCGATGCTGTTTTTGCAAAAAATCAGCTCTTTTGGAACAAGTCGTGCTTCAATGCGTTTCATGCCCAGAATTTCCGTCAAAATGTGTTCGGTCGATCCAAATGAGATATCAAGGAGTGCAGCTATCTCCCGAATGCTAATTGAGCGGTTTTCCATAACTAAATTCTTCACGGAAGCGATGTTTTCATCGGTAGTTGAGGTCGATGGTCGTCCAGAACGCGGCATGTCACTCACGCTTTCACGGCCTTCTTTAAAGTCTTTGTGCCAAACAAATGTACGATTTTGTGACATAGAGTCCTCACCAAAGGCTTTTTGCAACATTCTGAGCGTTTCCGCTGCAGAAAATCCGTTTGCAACACAAAATTTCACACAAACGCGTTGTTCCAATTTTTTATCCATGGTAAAAATCGCCGAGCGTCTATTTTTCGACTAACAAAAGCAGTTGTCAAAACAAAACTAATGGATAATTTGCTCTCACACTTTGACAGAATATCAGAACTAGTGTTGCCATCTTACACTAAAAAGATTGTACCGAAAAAATAAAGGCGGCCTTTTTAAATTGAAAATTACCGGAACTTTTTGATCACAAGGTATGTCCAATGACCAACACCTTTGAACATAAGGCTTGTTCGCAACTAAATATGGACACCCCTTAATACGTATATCTCAGGAAATACTTCATCGACGCATGAAATATTACGCATGTCTGTTCATTGTGTAAAATCAATTTTTGGGGGTTAAAGGTTTGGGGGAAGTGGGGCGAAAAAAAGAAAAGGAAGGCGGTTGCAATAAGAATCTGGATCTGTCAGAAGGAAAACTTGCAAAAAAGCTTGGTTTTCCTGCAAACACTGTCCATAAAACTCTTAAATCTTTCGATACACGTTTGACAATAGCCAGGAAGGCTGAGAGCGGAACAAAAACGGATCTCAGGAACCACCAGAAGGACGTGAAGGTGAAGCCAATATTGCAGAAGAGACCAGATCTATCGGTACGTACTGTGGCTAGAAAAATAAAAAATGTCACCAACTTTCATGCATACTTCCAAGCACTCGCAAGGTATGAAGTCGTTCAAGGTGAAAACTTTACCGAACCGTAATGATAAACAGAATTTGACGGCTAAAACCAGGGCTCGCAAGTTGTATCGCAAATATTTGACGAAGTTTATCTGCGCGATAATGGACGATGAAACTTACGTGCTGGAAGACTTTAAGCAGCTTCCCGGAATGTCTTATTATACTGCCATGCAACGGATCGGCGTAGAGGAGCATTTCAGGACGAAGAAAAAGGCCAAGTTTCCCAAAAAATATTTGGTTTGGCAGGCAATATGCAGCTGTGGTCGAACAAGCCAAAGCTTCATCACTACCGGAACGGTAAACAAGGAAATATACCGTTAAGAATGCCTAAAGAAGCAATTGTTACCATTCCTACGCAGCCATGACGCTCCCTCGCTATTCTGGCCTGATTTGGCATCTTGTCACTACGCCAAAGATGTTTTGGAATGGTATAAAGCGAATGGAGTCCATGTTGTACCGAAATAGGCGAATCCAACTAACTGCCCGGAGTTGCGACCAATCGAGCGGTATTGGGCTTTCGTGAAGAGAGAATTCTCTCAATATAAACAACAAGCTACAACTATAGAAGAAAATTCGAAAATCTTGGACAAAAGCAAGGCTGGAGTAAACTCAAAAGTTCGTAGTTTCTTCATGCAGCCTAATTAAGTAACTGTAATTAGTTTTAAGATGATTATTAATGTACAATTAAATGAATAAAAAATGCATCTTGGATGGAACTAACAGCAAATTTGTTTTATTCCAAATTTAATCTGTCCAGATTTTGTCACGAACAACCCTTACTGTGAGTTAATGAAAAGGCCTACAAGGCTTTGTAAAGAATCAAATTAAATGAATTATCATCGATCATGACAAACATAAAAAGACAACGCGTGCTTTGGTGTGTATGGTTCTAAAATGGATGACCAAAAATAGTTTGTTACCCGTAGTTCTATGATTTGAAAAGACCATTCGGATTAAGGTTAAAAATTGTTTAACACATTTTATCATGCAAATATATGACATTTGAAAAAATATTCTTACAATTGATCTTCAAAGCAACATGTTTTCTGAGATTTCTCCATCTTTAAATTTTCACCACAGTCATTTTTTGAACCTATTAATGTTTTATGTTTTAAACAATGAAGAATGATATTTATTTAAGCTTTATTCAAAAGCTATGAAAATGTATGATTTTAGCGCTTTGTTTTTGGACAGTTTTTTCATACAACCAACGGTGTTTGAACTACAATTTTCCAACAAAAACATTTTCTAAAATGCATTCGTCCTTTTAAAAATTTAGTCTTGTTCCGCTCTCAGCCTTCTTGGCTATTTTTTTTTTCAATGTTAGAATAAACTCAGTCTCTCAAACCCATGTACAAAGTTTCTATCAAATTAAAATTAGTCTATTAGGTTTTCACACATTTTCAGTTCATTATGGCTTGAAATGCTCTATTTCAAATGTCATTAGACCAAATGCCCTAAAGTCCCTTGAAATATATGAACTTAACACTTCTAATGTCCCGCACTCAACGGAGCATCAACCTTAATACATGTAATTTCATGTTCACTAATTTTCACTTCTCACATAAATAGGGGTTCGCTCTTCTTGGTCATACGCCGCCTCATTTCCACACACCCAAAAAATCAAGTTTTCCACCGTCAGCCTATGTCATCTCGAAATACTCACACTTACCCATCAAAGAAAGTGCGCATCAAATACCTACTGAACTGTGAATTTTCACACCGAAAAGGATGACGCAAACATAATGCTAAGATCATTATTTCTGTACACCGTCTATCACCATTCGAAAAGCATAAGTACCTACATAACGACCGTTGAAGTCGTGGTCGTCGTCATGGCAGTCCCGTTCGTTCCCACCGCACCCACACGATATCAACCTGATGCAGTAAAATGGAAAGGCAAAAGGCACCTAAGCAAATTGCAAAACCAGTACGACAAGAGCCGATAGCAAAAAAAAAATAACAAAGTCAAGAACAAATTCTAAAGGCTAGAACCAGAATACACACGACGGAATCCCATGTCTATCTATCCTGTATCAACCCGTCACGGGTCGGTCTTGGTCGGTCAAACTGCTAGCTAGCGAACTACTGGCAGCATAACCTGGCTGGCTCAAGGCTGAGAGGCCTAAGCCAAATAGGCGGGCGAGCCAATAATCGTGAAACATGTTCTCCACCTCGCTCACTCACTCACATCCAGCCAGCGTGCGTCATTCCCAGTCGCAGTCAGTTCAGCTGTTCAGCACCTCAAATTCCAGTGTTGAAATCAAAGCCCGCCACCTTCTATGACTGCTATAAAGCTACACAGTGCGGAGTGCCTTGGGGCGAGATCGAGAAGCGTTGAAACAAAAAGTACTTTTGTTATTTATTGAAGCACCGGACAGTGATCCGGACTTAGTTAGTGGCTGATCGGCGGTAGATTCGGTTGTCTTCGCAAGATTTCTCGGTTTAAGGAGAAGACCCCTCGCCATCGTGTGTGTGAGTGACTCCTTACCGCGAGGCAAATAAACGATCCATACTTTAGGATAATTCTACAAAGAAGTTAGGGAATCCCGCTGGTGGTGAAGAAGTGATTGATTAGAAATAACCACAAGAGGAGTTTGCGCGCGAAAGTGAAATACTCCCAAGCGCGGTGCAGTTAGGGAAACGTTCGCTAGAACAAAAGTGATACGTACAATTATTGATCAAATTAGATTTCGTTGCTAAACGCTCGAAACGAAAGTGAACTGATTTCGTCTGCTGGCCATTTGACGAAGCACCCAGTGTGTATGTGTATGTGTGGATTGGTGTGATAGTGCCTGCAGAAACAAACGACACACAAAGGGGGAAGATAGAACAGCGAACAACTGGCCGACAATTACTAGGAGTTTAAAGGTGAATAATTGGCTTCTAGCCTTCTAATTATATGGATGAAAAGGGGTTGACGGGATGGCAAACTTCAGGTTCAGACAGACGAGATGGAATGTGGATAAGCTAGATGATGACTTATCATGTTCGGGAAATTAGTGTTTCTTTAATATATGCCTGCATAAAGATACAATTAGCACAAGCTGGTCAGGAAGAGAACTATAAAGATAGCGAAATTATTCTTAAGGCTCATAAACAGTTTTTGGCACCGCATCACTTCAGATTGTAAAACGCTCGCGGAGAATTTGTGTAGACTTACAATAGGACTTACAATTAAATTGAATCTTAAGATAATGGAAATTTCAACATTTGTGGTTATGAGATGTTTTGGATGAAAAATGTGTTCTCAGCATTTTATCATCCATATTGCAAATTGCAAATGGAGGTTTTCAAATGTTGATGGTCTATAATTCGATCACTTTCATTTTTGCTCTTATCTGTTTCTTGTTATGCTGTTTCTGAAATTAAATATTTAAGAAAATTTAATATTTATTAATAATTACTCTTAGTAAACTTTTCGGAAATGTTGTGCTTTTCAAGCACACCAATCGAGGTAGATTTTGGTATATTGTGTGTACTCTGTATACTTCTGTTGTTATAGGGAAGCAAGAGGTTGAAAAACTACAATGACACATGAATCAGAACAATCAATTTAACAAATAACAAAACTTCGCGCCATAAAAGCGTTATATAAGTAGGGATTCCGTAATTTGCTCGATGTGACATGTGCTAAGACGCTTTCAGTTCATGCTACAACTTTTCGCTGATTTCTTACATTAGGGCACCAATCACATAAATCATATCCCGGCTTACAGGGATATCCATCTTACTAGAAAAATTAACTTCCCAAAAAAAAAGTCGGGTTTGATATTCATAAATAAATGTAGCGTGAAATTTCGAAGGCACAAATACCTGCTTCCACATAATATACAGTCCTACTTGTATCATAACCTTAAACCGATTAGCATTTCTTGTGAGCATTTCGGATTGAAGCATATGCACTGTACATCTTTATTGATATCGTAAGAACAACAAGTTTTGTCATGTCACGAGCCATCATCTGTGCATGTATAGTGTGCCATGAACTCTGTATTGGTTTGAAGCTGGAAACGTTCTGAGGCTTGATAAAGCGGGCTGCTTTGAGAGGAAGGCAGGTTAAAATTATTTACTTCTCTTTGTAGAACTTTCGAAGGTAGCGTGTGGCCATCAGACGACTGCGATGACTGGGAAAACCAATATTTCTTTCGCAAGCCACAGAAAGAACGCGTTAGACATAGCTCTGGGTGATTATTTAAGAAAAATCTCATCTGATTCATGCATTTTTTTGCTTGAAAACCAAGGTAATGTTTTCAGCAACTATTCGTTGGTTCTTGACGGGAGGAAGAGAAGGAAAAAAAAATATTAAAGTGTCGAGGGTCTTTTGTGTCATTTTCCCAGATTTTTTTTTTTTTTTTTTGGTGGTTAGTGGGGGGGGTTTTTTGAAAAAAAATTTCCCCCCGGGGTGTGCTGCGTGGAGAAAAAAAAAAAAAAAAAGGGTGTTTTTTTTTTTTTTTTTTTTTTTTATAAGGTGTGGCCCAGTTAGAATTGGAAGATAGACTATTGCGCATATTTCGAATATACATAAACAAAATAGTATTCTGTTTTAACTAAAATGTTAGAATTTATGTGAATTTTTAAGGGAAAATACAAAAAAAAAAAATAATCATCTCGATTTCGAAGAATTTTGCGGACTTTTCCCGGAATACGTTTCATCAACCGGCGCACATTATTCTCATCCATCGTTTTGGCAATCTTATTCCACTTGGTTCTCAATTCATTGATGTTTTTGACGACACTGCCATTCACCTTCAGCTTCCTCTTCATAATAGCCCAAAATCTCTCTATCGGTCTGAGCTGGGGACAGTTTGGTGGGTTGAGTTCTTTCGGTATAAACTGAATCCCGTTGGTTTCATACCACTGTAGCACTGTTTTACTGTAATGACAGCTTGCAAGATCTGGCCAAAATATGACAGGTTCATTGTGGGATCTGATGAATGGCAATATTCGCTTTTGGAGACATTCCGTTCTGTACAGCTCTGAATTAAATGTCTTATCAGTGATGAAAACCTTGGTCTTCCTACCGCAGCTACAGATGCCTTGCCAAATCATGTATTTACGTGCAAATTTATCTGCAAAGGCAAACTTGAATTTGGCAGAAACATCTCCCCGAGCCGTAGCCAAGTAAAATTTTTGTCCCGGTAGCTGTTTGAAATCTGCCTTTACATAGGTTTCATCATCCATGAGGCGACAGCCATTGAAATCCACACCTTATATAGTTTGTTTTTCAAATAGTGCGTAGAAAAACCAACATCTTTGGATTTGAAGTCACCTCGATGCCCATTTCATCCATGCAACATTTGAGTGCTTAATTATCTCGATAGATCTCAAAATGTCAGATACAATTTGATTCAACCAAATTATAACTGAAAAAAAAATCAAGCAATGGGCAGGCAGGCGTCCAGTTGTGTAGGAAAACTTGATTTATAATTATAATTGAGCGTAAATGATGTTGCTTGAGATTTTCAATCTAAGTTTGAAGTAATTTGGTATTTGTTTCTTTGTTTTAAAAATACGGACACACAATGCAGGGAAAAAGGCTCTAATTTGGGTCTGTGGATCTAGAGTTGGGCCTATTGATACAAATTGCCTGTACTCAAATGTTTTTCATATTGATATTTCATATGAAAACGTATATTTTTGATTGTAAGATAAAAATTACGAATAAATATTTGCCTCATATTTCAAGCATAGGCCCATTCCCATATAAATAGACCAGACCATAGACAAGAGCCCTTTCCCTATGTGTTTTTTGGAAAGATTTACTTTTCTAGTCTCTAATGATATTTAAAATGTAAAATCACACTCAATAGATCTTCCTTTTCAATATTTATGTTATCAGCACTAAAACAATAATTTGTTATTCGTCTTCTCCGAAGGAAATTTCTAATGGAATTTTGTCAGATTTGGGAATCTTACAAAAAAAGGATTCGTGCCATGGCTCTAGAGTTGAGTTTAGTTTTCGTTAGATTAGCTCGATTGTTAAGGGGAATAGGTGTTCTTTTTTACCTCAAAAGTCGATTTTTACTGTATTTATTTTGAAAGCTTAACATGCCAAGAATACAGTGCGTGAAAGAAATATAAGGACAACTTCAAAATGATGATTGTTATTATTTTAATTAATACCGACTTTTTTACTTTG
Source organism: Aedes koreicus (assembly GCA_024533555.2). NCBI lineage: Eukaryota > Metazoa > Arthropoda > Insecta > Diptera > Culicidae > Aedes > Aedes koreicus. The sequence continues at coordinate 261,106 of JAHHFK020002893.1, forward strand.
TATATTAAATAACTTTAATGTGAATGTTTTTGTCTTATGGTTCTTTTTTCTATAAATAATAGTTTTTTATTGGAAATAAATAAGACCTGTATCGAAAACAAACTGGCAACACATTTTTTCTCATAGCATGAAATAAAAAAAACAAACAAAAATTAAAAACTACTGTATCATTTAATTCATGTCTTGCTCTCTTAGTTAAAAAAAATTAAAGCAAATTTATTTCGAGAATTTTCTGATTTTGGATTTGACTCATGAGGTTTTCGACAGTTGTTTTGTCGCATTTTCTGGAAGCCGCACACCAAATCGTGTTGAACTCTTGGACTCCTTACCACTCTTCTTGAAGTAGCACTTGACGATATCCCAGTAGCGTTCATTTGTACGAAACCGTGAACAAATGGGAGGATTGGTGTCTTTCTCAACGAAATGTACTGTGGTGTTCGCGTAACGGGCTGGGATTAGGCCAAAATAAAGGAGGTACCTTGTGCTGTGCTGTTGTATAACGGAAGCATCCTCTTCGCCAAACACTCAGCATGGTAAACTTCGGTACTGAGCGTACCTTTAGTGTAGAAAATCGATGACTTGGAGCCGCAGGAACAAAATGCCTACCATATGAGAACCTTCTGGCCAAATTTTTCCACTCCGAACGACTTTTTGGAGATGCTCACATCTTCGCAGATGACCTAGGTGTAAAATTGCGGTTCTGGAAGCGTTCTTTCACATATGTTTCGTCATTGATCAAAACGCAGGCAAGTTGGCTGTATAACTTTCTGGCTTTCTGGTTTTCGCCCTTTTTTTTGTTCGTAGGGTTTTTGTTCAGCACTTTAATTTGCTATTTTCTGCTTCTTATAAGTCATCGGGTTGTTGCGTTTTTTTCACGAATCGACATCGATCTGTTCCGAAGATCGATAGACAACATTACCTATACGTATCAACGGGATTATAAAGAGTCTCCTGCCAACAGCAAGATTGAACAATTGGTCAAAAATCAAAAATGCGAGCATCGAACAAGACGATGTCCCAATGAGTGGGAAAAAGAGTCCGTCCTTTATCCACAAGCTCTTAGTAACGGGGAGTTGGCATTACCACTCTACCCATCCAATTCGCTTCAATCGAGTGCCGTGATGGTCCCTCCCATATACCGATTTTATGAATATACACATAAGAGAATATAATTGACATCCACTTGTTTGAAACTGAAAAGAAAAATCAGGTATGAATTATGGTGGAAATAGTTCATTCTTGATAATTTCTCATTCTATCACAGTTTGCACTGTCTGTACAAAGTTATACCAGATGCTGGATGGTCAAGAAGAAAATATATATCTATTTTGGCTCAGAAAATAAAAGCACATCGGTTCCAAGCTAAATGAATCACCCGTCAAAACATAACTTCCAAGAAATAACCAAATACTCTGTCAAAATAAGAAAGCCCATAAAAATAAAAATAAAGATTCTAGTACCGCAAAGTGAAAGAACTCTATGGTGTGCTTGAGACTAATGAGGCTCTAAAACAGTGACACAATTTTAAATCCCTGGTTTCCTATTGATTGTTGGTAGTATGGCTGATTATTTGCTAGCTGAGGTCACTATCACTTAAGCAATTCTGAATTTAATCGGAAAAGCAGTGGTGGTCGAATGCGGCGGGTAACGAAGTGCCGAGCATTTTATAGGCTTCTCGAAGTTTTTTCCGTACCTTACCTAAAGTTACCTTACCTTACCAATTTGTGAAATATGGGAGGTTTTGCCAGCAACTGATGCAATTAATTGTTCATTCGTCTCCTTCACGTTCTGAAAACTGCACTCCATCGTAGATTGTACGCAACATCTTACGTTCAAAGACACCAAGGACGTGTTGGTCCTTCACGAGCAATGTCCATGTTTCGTGGTCGTAAAGGACTACCGGTCTAATTAATGTCTTGGCATACTTTGTTCGATCTTAGCGTCATTCGATGTCAAAAGTAGGCCAGATTGTCAGCCATAATACGCCTTTGTACCTCTTGTAAATTTTTCCGACTTTCCTGGAAATTTAGAAAATCTAATGTCTAATGTCTTGTTTGTGTATTTTTTTTTCATAAATGTATCAACATAAGTTTTCCGTATTTCAAGAAACAAACATATGCGATAATGGTTAAAATTCAACAAAACAGGTCAGACATGCATTATGATTGTTATTTTGGTTTTCTTCCACACGCGGAGTAACGATCTATGATGAATCTTTCCTAAACAAAATAGTCAGATATGTTTTTTTAGCGCCGTATTAGACGGAAAAAGACAGGTTTTGAACTTTGATGAGACAAATATAAATCATACATGTATTTATATCACATACTCCATTTCCACTGAAAACAATCAAGAACCGAGTTCTGTTATGCTAGAATGATGAAATGTTGAAGATTTCATTTGCCAATTGCTTATATGAACGAACATCAGGATTGGTGCAATTGCTTGTGTGATAACGTGTTAATACCCAAAAACGTACGTGCAATCGTCCAATAATCTGGTTTAGCAAATATTTCGAATTTAAACCCTTACCCCTTGCTTGAATTTTCTCATATAAATATAATCAAAAATGCATATAATCAAACAGTTCGTTTTACTTGAGATGATGATGAGATACTTCTACCTATTATAGCATGGAAGCTCTCTATAGCAACTAGAGTAATCTGAAAAACGATTTGATTAAGATTGCACTGCTGTTTATGATCTTCGAGCTGCTGTATGAAGGGCCAAAAACAGTGGGCGGACTCGTAAGCAGAGACAATTACGCGAAATCCAAACAGAGTAGAAAATCTCGTTCCAGTAGCAAGTTCACATAATCAGCGATAAAATCGAGCCCTCGATTAACATAATAAACGCAATAACTGCGGCCCCCTATCCAAATCGTTGCACTTGGGTGCCCGGATGGTCCCTCCGGTTCCCCGGAATATGATTTGTATTGAATGTATAAATATGTATAACGATGGTTTCTTACCTAGATGCTAGGAAATATTGCTAAAAATTATATTAATTATTCATATTCATATAATTCAAATATTATTCATATTCCCATACCGCCGAATGCTGATTTTTCTTTTCTGAACTAGATTGACGGTCCCTACTCGTGATGTAGGTCAATTATTGTATTGAAGATAACTGCTTTTTTGTCCACCCCATTCGCTAAATTTAGCAAATCGGATTGAATTGCTTTGATGATTCTAATTTCAGAATTTGGAGCTGCTAGATCAATAAAGTTATGTGTAGTTAAGATATCAAAATATCCATATAAGTATGAAGAAAAGTAAACAGAACTAACACTGACGTATGCAAACGTCTTCTCTGCTCTAACACTTTGATTTAAATTAGCTTTTGGTCCACCTCAACACATATTGCATCATCTTTCATATATATAAAGACACAGGCACAATTTTGGTATTCGAGAAACCCCCAAAACGTAACTTTATACTCTCGTTTCTTGAAAATTTAAATATTAAATTTCCTGCCTCTAACGGCATTCCTATTGTAAATATGTGTTAAGTCTCAAACAAACGCATTCAAAGCCAATGTCGCTTGTTCAATCAATTCCAATTGATGTTCTAGAAATATTCATACACAATGTGTATTCCGATCGACCCAGCTGAGAAAATACACCATGAAATGCGACCTTGAAAGTTTGTGGTCCGGTACGTATACCGCAGAACTAATAACATCACAGATGGGAGGAATGATGTAACAAAATACGTTTTACCCCCCGAAGAAACCTCACAAACAACGACGGCGACGATGATAACAATGTGCTACCGGCCCAGAGGGTACATACATTTAGCACTTATTTACTACACATTTCATCTTCATGCAAACAACTTTTCGCATTCAATTTGTAGGCTACATACATCATAACCATGGCGTTCTACTTTGAATTCTCGCTTTGAATCTCACCGCAACAGGTCACATTGTTATTAGTATGATGTAGGAATTTGATTTCGTGAATTCACTATCCCACAAGATTTACTTAATGAGTAAGCCGAGTAAAGGCAAGCTTAAGCTTAGTACGATCCAAATGCATTTGATATTGGTTGCCGAATATAGGGGGATTTGCCTATTCTAGGCAAGCTAAGAAGAGTCCACTAATTTATGAAAAATGTTGCAGTGTCGGACACTCAGCTGACGTTTAACTTTGTTTACATTTATTTGCTCCGCGATCCTCTGTCTATTACAATCGACAGAATTATCCAAAACGGTTTGAAAGTGTTTTGATAAAGCGCCAAACTTTTCAAGTGAGTGTAACTATTGTCGGCAGCCCCTTTTTAATTCAGCTATCGTTCTATTTGAACTGCGTGTGAATAAAAAAAAAGCTCTACTATATGCAACGAGAACAGCAGCATTTTTGAGAGCATGGGATTTATTTGAAGAAAAATATGTCTTATGGAATGGTGCACCATTTGAAAGGTAATTCAAATTAAAGCTAAATAACCAAGTGCTTTAACGGAAGAATATATAGAATTATAGGTTTGAAAATCGGTTGCCGAGAACAATCAACATTGCCGACGCCAGCATTTCCCCTTCGTATTTATATCCAGTTTCTGGCAAAACGGTTCAAGTTCAATGTCACTCGCAAAGCCGACGATTAACTTTAAGGTAACTGAAAACCGAGTAACCCGTTGTAAGCTCGTCAGGAAGCAATTTACTCGATGATTCCTTTCACTCACAGGAATAGAGAAAAGGTAGTCTGAGCACGGCTCTGTGTGAAATAGAAGTCTGATGGTAGCTAATGATTGCTAGTACCTGCAGGGTGAGAGCAACAGGTTCTTAGCCGGTGGCGAAAGTGTGACATAACCTAACAAAAACGGCCTCAGGAGTCATCAGTTACAAACACTGCCAGCAAAGCATGCTGGCAGTGTAGACAGAAATCTGTGAGTTATTGTCACAACTATGTGAAATCGCTGAACATAGCAGGTCGGTTGATATCAACGGAAAACAAAAGTAAACGTTCGAACATCCGCTTGCTGTTCTGCTTTAAATTGAATTATATTTTTTGCGATTCGATTCACTAACAGTAGAGTGTACTGTGAACCAGAATTCGCCGGTTTGTTTCAGGGTGTAGTAAAAACCAGTTCTGCTTGAACTAAAATTGGGTAGCGCTTCGCTTCCTGTTGTGTTTCCCCATAGCACATGGTGGATGGATCCCAATCCAAACAGCAGTGGTGATTTTACCTGTGAGGTGTTGTTCCGAAAATCATCAGATCTCCGTATACGTCCCAACCCGTACCAACCCTGTATTATTAATCATTCTCATTAATGACCACCGCAGACCGACTTTTTGTTAGGTCGGTCTTTGGTCGAGTCAACTTAGACCTGTCTGGAATGATCGAATTTTGCTTCTTATTTTTCTAAATTTTCCAAAACTATTCCTATCTCGAAGATCAGAATTTTGAAGGTGTTTTGTTCCTCTTGGTAGAATGAGATGCGGTGAGGCCCGATTTCAAAGTATGTGGCAGAGGCAGAGGAAGAGGAGATCGTGACAATGCTGAAAGGCTTGGCGGGAGCCGTGCGCAAGACATTTCGATCTATTGTGATTGCTCTTCGTCGTCGGCGTTTCGCGGGTTTTAGCACTGAGGTGGTGAGATTTTTTTTGTTAAAGGTGATATCCGTGTTCTAATGGGTGGTTTTTTTTTTCAATTGGAAGCTGTGTTCGAATTCTTGGATGACGAAATTTATCATACGTTTGCCTAATGATGCCATGCCTGCTTCTTACAATTTCGGCAGTTAAAACCAGATTGGCAAATGGTGGTTAATAAAAGTGATAAAACCATAAAAGTGAGCAACGTATAAATCCGTCGTAAATTCAAAAGATTAATTTGAAATAGTTATCGTAGGGTTCCTGGAATCTAAAAAAAAAACATTACATGCCATTGAACTTATTTCTGAAATCAGAGATGCATTTGAATCGTCGACCACCGTGAAGATTCTTGAAGGGTTTATGTCAGTCCATGATTTCACGATAGAGGTAACTCTAAGACCGGATGGTCCCATATAAATTTTAATTAGTTCTCATCTCATTTGACCGGTCCCAGTCGGTCATAAGTGATTAAATTTACAATATAATATTTCAACGGCCCTTGTGCATTTTGACATTCCGTGTCGGCGGGAAATCTTAAAGTGTGTTTTACCTAAATTCACGAGTATACTTAATATTTTTGAAAAGGCCTTTTCCTTAGACGTTTTAAATCATATGATCCGTAATATTTACGTTCCTTCGTCGTTTCCGACGTTTCCGTTTCTTTACTTATTCTTGTTTCAATTTCACATTCAATTGATTACAGATGATCTTTTAAAAGGATTTATAAAAAATATGAAAATGTTAAACTGTCCTTATTCCAGTATTGAAAATCAATTATAATAAAAGAATGTTTCGAACAAAAATAACAATGATGAAATTTGTCAGAAGCAGATAATTTCCCATCAACATGAGAGGCTCTAGGAGTGGACAGTATTTTTTTGCTAGAACTAAGGGAAGGTTCATTAATTATGTCACGCAGTAACGGGGGAGGGGGGTTTGGGAAAACGTGACAATCCATACAAAAAAAAATTGAAGGTCCATACAAAAAACGTGACAAGGGGGGGGGGGGGTATAAAAAGTCACCTTTTGCGTGACATAATTAATGAACGTTCCCTAAGAGAATTGAAGAAAAAGCATTGATAGTTCCGTTTAGAGTAACGGCAGGTTATGAAAATTGAAAGATGGAAGTTGAAAACGAGCGTAGGGCATATGAAGGTAGTATGCAATCGGGCGCATAATCTTCTACCAAGCTACCCCAGATACGGGGTAGGCAAGGGGGAGGATACCCCCTTGAATGGTAAAGGAGTATGCGACCGAACGTGCTCTTATACTACCTATTGCTTTGTTCTGGTTCTAGCGATCTGTTTATTTCCCTCTCCCAATGCCTAACATGGGTGAGAAATTATCTCTTGCTGTTGGGTTTATTTTTGGCATGCACCAACTATGTGTGATATGTGTGAAATAAACTCTAAACGGAACTATCAACTTTCTTCAATTTATAGCAATAAATAAGCCCCCGCCGGAGGGAATAGCTGAAATTAAAATTAAACGCCGGGGTTGGGAAAAAAAAACAAAAAAACAATCAAAATAAAAAAAAAAAAATAATTAAAACAAAATTAAGCATACCACAACACATAAAAAACGAAACATGTGTGAATGTAATGTTAAGATGCTTTGTATGATTCTAAGAGTATTAATTTACCTTTCGATTTGGGTATAATCATTTGATTTGAGTGTAATCAACTTAGCGTGAAACGAAATAAAATTTGTAGTAAGCTACGCGAAAATCTCCTCACTTCGTAAGAATAAACAAAACCAGCGCAACGCACTGATATGAGAGCCCGTTAGCTATAAATACCAGCTAGTTGTGCTAATTCAGTTCATTCTTGTAATGAACTTTGCCAGCAACGGATCAAAAGCAGCAGCAACAGTGAAGCAACATAATCGAGGCTGAAATCCTCGGTCAGTTCACGACACTTCCCTCTTCATTAAGCTATCGTCGTGTAAAACTTGTTTTGTTTTTAGTTGTTTATTTCAGTATAATAGTCTTAAATATACAGAAAAAAAAAACAGTTGATTGAGATGTTAATCCTTCTTTCTGTACAATTCTTGAATTTTCTAGTATCCTCAGATATGCTAGCGGAGGCGATTCTCCATCTTCTCTTGCAATCGTCGATCCCATTTGCTCTCTTCTTAGATTCAAAGAGATTTTGGTTACCCAGAGCGCAGTATTTTTCTATCGGGCGATGTTCTGGACAGTTAGGCGGATTGGCTATTTTTGGCACGTAGTTGGCCTCTTGTGCCTTATGCAATTCCAGGACGGATTTGCATAGTGACAAGAGGCCAAACCAGGCCAAAACAAAGCTGGAGCATCGTGGTTTCTTATAAACGGTAACAATCGCTTTTGCAGATATTCTTTCTTGTACACATCCTTGTTGATAGTGCCGATAGAAAAAAAAGTTTCGGATTTTCGACCACAACTACACATGGCTTGCCAAACCAAATACTTCTTGGGAAATTTAGATACCTTGTTTGTTCGGAAATACTCGGCAATGGCGTTTTTTTGCATTGCAGAAAAAAAAACCATACCCAGAAGCTGTTGAATTCAACACTTTCAACATATTTTTCGTCGGTAAATTTGTGGCAAAAACTTGATGTAAAGCTCCTTAGGGGCTATTCATAAGCCACGTAGACTTTTCTGGGGAGAGGGGTGGTTCTGATCAAAGTCTACTAGCTCCACGACTTTATGCAGTGTAATTTTGCTTTTCATAAATAATTGGGCACCTTTTTCACTTTGTACGCCATTCCATGCCTGCTTTACTTTTTGCAAATTTTGGTTGGTTTGTTCCATTTCCAACCTTCCGATCCACAGTCAAGCGCTAGTCAAATGATTTGCAAACATAAAACACGGTACTTTTCGGTAGTCTTAGTTTCTTGGCAAGATCACGTATCGACCACGTTGGATTTTGCTGCCGTTCGTACAAAATGCGTTAGCACACTTCCACTTGATTCAACGTAAATTTACCAAATGCAATGTAAACAATTTGTACCACGAAATAGAGTGGAGAGTTTTAACTGTCATATAATTGAAACGTTACAGCGATCCGTGGAATAATTCAAAAACTACACTGAAAGGTAAGTGTCTGAAATTTAACGTGCACAGGCTTTAATAGACTAATTGCTCGATTCCAGTAGCAAGACCCTGAGCAAACCCTTTGGTTCGTAAACAGTTAGCATTCAACCCAAACTATCCAGCATTTCACGAACGCTCGTGGATCCCGCGATTTGGAAAATGAATTGAAGTTTAGCTTACGTCATTTGAAGTAAAAACAATGAATTTTATTTAGTTTCCCATATTACGGCGGCCATGAGCGCTCGTAAAATGCTTGATAATCAAGAAATGAGATAAATCAACTTCACATGATAAATAACACTAACTTAGATCCAGAAATTATAAATGAACAGACTTTTTCCCCAAACTTCTACGCTCATTTTAAACATAACCTTTTTTAAATATACGTAACATCATTTTTTTTCTATACATCGATGCCACTAGATTTAGAATGAGGTTGAAATAAAGCCATTTTATGTGGGTGGCCAGAATAAACTTTGTTTGAGTTGAAATTTACCGGAAATATGTTTGTTTTGACGGTTATTTTTTCTTCATGTACGATTCAATCGAAAATTGTCAAGAAATTGTACAATAGAATTCAAGATGACTATTATGAAATTATTTGTCTCCATTGTAACCGGTCCATGGCTGTACCTCGCCAGCCTCGCCGTCTGCGGAGGGTCGGCAGATCGCCTTCTACTTGATCGATCCACCTTGCTCGTTGCGCGCTTCTTCTTCCCGTACCCGTCGATTCGTTTTCGAGAACCATTTTCACAGGGCTGTCGTCCGACATTCTTACGACATGCCCAGCCCATCGTAGTCGACCGATTTTTGCGATGTGTACAATGAGAGGTTCTCCCAGCAACTGATGCCATTCCTGGTTCATTCACCTCCTCCACGTTCCGTCTTCCATCTGCATTCCACCGTAGATCGTACGCAGCACCTTCCGTTCAAAGACACCCTAGGGTGCGTTGGTCCTCCACTAGCAATGTCCATGTTTCGTGGCCGTAGAGAACTACCGGACTAATTAATGTCAACTTTGTAGTTCAGCGAACTTTGTTCGATCTTAGCGTCCTTCAGAGTAGGCACGATTGCCAGCCATAATGTGCCTTTGTATTTCTCTGCTGGTGTAATTATTGGCGGTAACCAATGAGCCTAGATACACGAATTCGTCTACTACCTCGATTTCATCACCGTCGATCTGAACTCATGGTAGGAGGCTAACATTGACTTCCTCTTCCTTTCATGTATTTTGTTTTCAACGCATTAATCGCAAGCCCAATCCTACCAGCTTCAGCCTTAAGTCTGATGTACGTTTCCGCCATCGTCTCAAAGTTACGTGCTACGTTATCAACGTCGTCGGCGAAGCCAAATAGTTGGACGACTTCCTGAAGATCGTGCCACTCGTGTCTACCCCAGCTCTTCGAATCACACCCTCCAATGCAATGTTAAACAACAAACACGACAATCCACCACCTTGCCGTAACCTCTCCGAGATTCGAAGGGACTCTAGAGATTGTCCCCGATACTCGGACGACACACATCACTCGAATCCATCGTTGATCAACCGCGTCAGTTTTTCCGGAAATCCATATTCGTCGTGCATGATCTGCCATAGCTGGTCTCGATCGATTGTATCATACGCTGATTTGAAATCGATGTAAAGATGATGTGTGGGTACGTTGTATTCACGACATTTCTGCAGCACTTGCCGAATCGCTAAAAAACTTGTTCGTAGTAGCGCGGGCGCCCATGAATCCCGCTGGGTATTGCCCCACGAACTCCTTTGCAATTGGTGACAGGCGGCGGCATAAAATTTGGGAGAGCAAGAAATTATTCAATATAGCCTCCAAATCCTGACTCAATTTCTCACAAAAGCAAACAAATGAAAACAGGATTTAAATGTCATTGGTCTGTTTACCTATGCCAATTCTAATGGGACCAATCAATCTATCTTAATATGGTTAACAACAGCCGTAATAAAACTTGTCAGCTGTTAATTATGTTATCAGAACACTTCAATGCCTCGTTGTAAGCCAGATGATTTTTGCCCACTGTCTGGCCTTACTCGCTCCGTGAATGAGTTCCTTCTGGTTGTTGAGAATTTATGAATTAATGAATTTCTCATACTGAAGAAACCAGCTTTACAACCAAGGAAGAGATTGCTCTCTGCGATAAAAAAACACTAGCAATTAGAGTTTTAGTATCGGTTGATTATAACTTATGCCTCATATTTTTCCTGCTGAGTAAAAAATAATTATAAAAAGTTTACTTTAGATTTAAGGTGTACCAATGTTTGGGTACTTTACGTGAAGCGTGAATGAATCGATTTTTCGAAATCTCGATTCGGCATCGCTCACTACTAGTTTCAAGAAAACTTAATTGACGGATGCAAAAGTCATCACGGTCACCCATAGCAAACGTAGTTGAGACCGTATGAGCATTCTACACTAAGAAAAAAATCCATATTAAATTTATGTGTGAGGTATATAGATATTTGCAATAGCCCCATACTTATACTTTTTATCAGTAGAACACATGAAAATTGCATAAGTGATACACATATAATTTATGAATTCCAATTCATTCAAATTATGAGGTTTAAAGATATTTGCAATAGCCTCATACCATTACTTTTTATGTGGTGACCGCATGTAAATTGTATTAGCAATACACATATAATTTATAAATTTTTATTAATATAAATTATGAGCTCTGTAATAAATCTCAAAAGGAAATTCTTGTACATATGAAAATCGCCCAAATATGTTTTATGATAATGTACACATAAACACTCATTCTATCAAAATAGTAAATTATCTTTTTTAAATTTTTATTTTAAAAACTATCTTTAACTTTAACTTTTCCTTGGAGATAATATATTCGCCAATTGGTCCTTCGGTGAGCTTTGCCTTGGAGATAATATATCTGCCAGTTGGTCCTTCGAAATATTCACTTTGGTGTAATCAAAATTATGATCTGAAAATCAATGAAATAGTCGTTATAATATTAGAATTACAAAATTTTAATTCATACGATAAAAATTACCTTCGAAAATCACCTATAAATCCCCAAGAATCTCCAAATCATTCAGCACAATGCAAGCCAAACTTTTTTCAGCATCCATTTTCTAACTTTGAAACTCCCGCTTCATGAATGCTATTTTCAATTCTCATCAATTTTATGTGTGAGATATTATGGATTTTAACCATTAGACCTGACACATATTTTTCAAATCGAGTACTAATAATAGCAATTTGACATTCTTATAAAGTACATATGTGAATTTTTGTAGTTTATAAAACTCACATAAAATCTATGTTTTATAAGTTTGGGTTTTTTTATAAGTTGCTAAATATATAAAAAAATATTGATTTTTTTGTAGTGTATAAAAAATTTATAAACCAATAGAGGAATCCCAACTAGAAAAAAGAAGAAGACACCGAGTGGTGATAAATCTGACAGCTCCCATGTTAAAGTATAGGGCGAACATTTTAAAATGCTTCTAGAAAATTCAAATGAAATTTTAATTAAAAGCGGTTTGTTGTATGATGTAAGAAAAATCTAAAACTGCACAATAGGCGAATTATTTTAAGTTTATTTTTATTTTGCTGAAAATGTCTTTATTGAGTAGTTTTGGATTGTTCTTACATCATACAACAAACCGCTTTTAATTGAAATTTCATTTGAATTTTCTAGAAGCATTTTAAAACTTTCGTCCTTTAACATGGGAGCTGTCAGATTTATCACCACATGGTGTCTTCTTCTTTTTTCAATCTGGATTCGTCCATTGCTAATCGCAACTTTCCTATTGATTGTTGGTTTAACTGTTCTTGAAGCGAAAGGGTGTTTTAATCATTCATCAGTTCTATTGACCATGACAAGTGTAATCGTACAATGGAGATAATTTTTCGTTATTCCACATTCGTTCTGCTTGTCATCTCGCAAAATGCTATCATTATACCTTGTACATACAATGTACGAAATGAATTTCGTGCGTACCAGCCAATCACTGTTCCTCTTATATTGTATCTGCACAAGTTGGTGTTGTTGCTGAGGAGGGCTTAAAGCATTTGTTTACCTTCTCGTGAAAGAAAAAGTATCACACGCTTCAAGCCGAAAGCTGGGAATTCAATAAATAAAATTCTCAGGCCAAAAAGAGGTTTAAATCCAGCCAACACATCGTGCTTTGTTCCTAAACAGTTAGTTTAGGGACATGAGTTAAGGACATACAGGATCAAGTACCTATCACTGCGAAGTTTTCTGAGCACAAACCTCAAATACTATTAGGACTTATGGCGACTTAATTTTCAAGAATTGTTTGCTCCACTGGAGCATCCATTGGTTAGCAATTTGAGCATTGTTTGTTTTGTTTTGTTTGTGATTTTTAGTCTCAAAAACGTGAAGGTAATTATCCCTAACCTAACCTATAGTTCATATGGAGAAAAGACTCCCTTCCGTTTCACCTTCCATTGCTTCCATTCCAGTTCCATTGCTATAAAAGTTGCTTAATTGTTTCACTTTACGATAGATGTATTTTATTCTATACATGGTTAATTGACACATGCTTCGATTAGTTACGGTTGATTTGGCCAAACATTTTTTGACATTCATAAACAGAGCTGCGAGCTGTCAGCAAAGTCAACTTGCTGTTGACTAATCTCTTCGACTGAATTTCACTTCCGACACTAAAATTTTGTAGCAAGCATGAAGAACTTTACTATTATTGGAATATAACTAGAAAAAGTTTAAAATAACGCAAGTAACAGTTATGGTTCAGAAATCCGTAGACAATGTACAATGTTATAAAACCGATTTAAAACTAAAATGTTACTTAAGATTACTTTTCAATGTTCATCCACCTAGCAATCCAACGAGAATACAATTGCTGGGTTATAAAGAAGCTGTGATATTTGACAGAATATTATGAACCCGACAATACGGAGAATTCTTGCTAACATCCATCAACTATCAGAATCTTTGGTGTGTAGGAATTGTTTGCTTCTCGATTATCACATAATAGGGTTGGGGAAAGGAACATGCTACCCGTAATATGTCCGAATTTGTGCAATGTGGTCCTGGGCAATTACTAGAAGCATCATTTGTTGTGAGCATTGGAAACAAATGCATATTTTACTTTTTTACGAGTTTGAATTGCATGCTACGAATTGCTAGCTTACTTGGTTTTAAAATCGATTAATCGTATTACAAGCTATTCTGATGTTCATAATTGGATCATACCTGCTCAAGCAGAGATGTCAGTAAGCAGTCCGTGGAAGTCCATCACCGCTCACCAATTATCGCTATTAGTGCATGCAAATCGAGTCTTCATGCGTGAATGCACCTCTCGTTACTCGTGCATGCAGATTAAAGGCATACCATGTTGTCAATTAAAATTTATACGACACACGATAAGCGCACTCGTTAGAGGTTCGCGATGTGCATCTATGAATCAGCACAATTTATTTTAGCCGTCCCCTGAACACCATTCAAGCACGCTCGTCCCTGGTATGGGCGGTTCCCACCCGCCCCACTTTCAACGAGAAACGCGCCATCCCAATAGTCGCATCGCAATATCTCGTAATGGACAGTTAAATTTTACAACTTTTCACGAGTGTGAAATTTATGCAACTGGTCTCGCGTCTTCGCTGTCGGTTTTGACGTCGACTGCAGGGGCTAGAAGCTACGTTTCTGCATACGAAATGGGAAGCAGATCCAACAGCTGATAGACGCCTATTAGCGAGGTTTTTGTTTTTCGAAACAGATTTCCGAACGATTGATAGTCGGACAAAGTGATTGGATCCTCCCGCTCCGGTCGTCTGTCTAAGTAATTGTAATGATCTTGACCATGAGAAAGAAGCAGAAGGAGGAGGAGGAGGCGAAAATTTGACCAGTCATGAAGGCAAGGGTACATCTTTTTTACATATATAATTTAAATGCTGATGTATGTACGAAGCATAAAAGTGCAACGGCAGCGCAGTGTCAAGTCGTCAGAATTTAACATTGAAAATGGTTAAATTTATAGCGACTTATATTTTGCAATGTATGTGCGTTTGGTTTGTCGCCATGATGAATGAGTCCGTGCGCTTCGTTGGTGTTTTTATTCATACGGAGTTTTAGTAGGATGCAAATTCAATGTAGTGTGGATTTGAGTTTAATAGCAGCTACGCACAGGCATTTAGTTTGGCTGATATGGTTAAAATGACACGAGAATCCTTCAAAATGATTTATTTCTATTTTGCATTTTAGGTGAAATACGTGAACGAAATTGCGCCTAGACTAACTGTCAATGTCAGTTCTAATGAATGGAATTTGCGGGTCGGTTGAGCTAAAAGCCATTTGGATCCATTCGTTGGTGAATTGTTGGTTGCAAGACGGCCAAGTTTAAACAAGCGAGTGGTTGTTAAACTATGAATTTATATTACACTGTTTGTTAGGATGTCTCAAGAACTCACGGTTTTTGATACTGTGGCATTAAGGAATGTGATATTTTTGTTTTGTTTTCTGCACTCCACTGTAGAGCGTACGCAACACCTTCCGTTCAAAAGCGCGTTGACTTCCAAGTGCGCAACTTCCATGTTTCGTGGTCGTAGAGGATTACCGGTCCAATTAATGTCTTGCAGATGGTCAACTTTATAGTTCGGCGAACTTTGCTCCGTCCTTCGGAGTCTAAAGTAGGCACGATTACCAGCCATTATGCGCCTTTCTATCTCTCTGCTGATGTCGTTATCGGCGGTCACCAATGATCCCAGTTACACGAATTCGTCTACTGCCTCGATTATGTCACCGTCGATATGAATTCGTTGTGGGAGCCCAACATTGTCTTCCCGTGAGTCTCTTCCCCTCATGTATTTTATTTTAAAAGCATTAATGACAAGCCTATTTCTATTAACTTCAGCCTTCAGTCTGACATTCGATTCTGCCATCGTCTCAAAGAAGCATGCTACGATATCAATGTATTTGGCAAAGCTAAAAAGTTGAACAGAGTTCCTGAAGATTGTACCACTCGTGTCTAACCCCACTCTTCAAATCACACCTTTCAGCTCAAATTGATAAAAGATTTGAGTTTCGTGTTATGTAAGCCTATAAATGACAGAATTTCAATCCAAAAATAATGGTTCTCGTGTAAAAGTAAACACAACATGATGAGACATAATGTCTTGTGATGTAAAATAAAATAAAGCGCTGAAAAATAGGTCATCTGCATTTAATTGTATTAGTTTTTTTTTATGAATTCATTTATTCGTACAGGCTCAATCGAATCAACAATTGTATTAGTTAAGACCCTTAAAATTGTACGACCGTGAACAGAAAAACAAATAGAAGTTTTCAAAGGATGCATGAATAATACGGTTATTTTGCTTACAGCTATTTATACTCATTAGATTTATATATTCTAGATTCGTTTATAAGAAAATTAAAAATCTATAAGAACAATTGCTGTGACTGACGTCATGGCATATTAATTAATGCTCAGTTTTTGGTTGATGTAAATTTGAAATAGGACGTAGATTAATGTCTTATTAGCCGCTTTGTTTCGGTGCATCTAGAAAGACCTATTTATACATGGAACTTTGTAAGTGTGTACAAAGACTGCATTTAATAAGAAATCTAGCGGATGGGACAGAGTTCCATCCATGAATAGACGTAATTTGGGGCTTATAGATCGACATTAAATCCATATCTCTCGGAAGTTTCAGACTTTTTAAAATAGGCTATGTGGCTTTTTGAGATGTATAATATGATGAGTTATCTTTTATCTTTTATTATTATCACCGTCTTTAACAACAAGATCGTACAGACAGTACACTCTTAGAAAAAATCAAGTAAATTTAAGACTACTTGGATGCACATAAAAGGAGCGACCCCTTTGATATAAATTTGCGAGTGTTCTTAAATTTAAAGTTGTTTTTTTTTGGATTCCTCAAATTTTCAAGGCTATCAAGGCTGTACCTTTAATTTTCGAGCATTACATTTTGCGTTACGAAGTTTGCTCTGTTATGCATGTTATGTAGCATGAAGAAATCGTTTTATAATCTATTATGGAAGAGAGCTTATTTCAACTGGTGACCTGCCTTGGCGCGTGGAACCGACTTCGTTAAAAATATGTCAGATGTTATTATAACACCAAAGACAACGATCATGTAAATTTAAGGCTTTCAAATCCCAGGTTTTAGTCTTGTGGCTAATTATCAACGCTTTACGGATTTAAATTTAGTATTTCCAAGAATAATCCAAGAAACTGTTGTAAACGTAGCATTCGAAACGTGATTTTGAATGTGACAGTATTTATTATTTTGAGTTTCAAATTAGGGCTTAACAATACATCAAATAGAGCTTACACTTGAGTTATGTTTATGTTTAAGTCTCAAAGTATTTACGGGCAACAAGAATTACATCACTCTTAATATTCATTATTTTTAAGAGTGTGGGATAAGGTGGGGGGGTGTAGAGGAATGGGGGGAAGGAGGATCTTTATTGTTGTTTTTATTTATGTTTATTTATATAGAAGAGAGGATTATATATTATTAAGTGAATGTTGAGGAGAGGAGGGGAGGTCTGAATGTTTAGACAATGTATCATAGCCACGAGAAAAAAATAAGTTAAAATTATTACACAATACTTGGGAATTCAGTGGATGATCTGAAATTATATACCGAATAAAGAATAGCAAAAATAAAATGTCGATGCGTTGCTTCTTTTCATTGCACCGCCATAATCATTTGTAGTGAATCTCATTGAAGCTATAGTGATTTTACTTGATGAAATGAACCATTTCAATTCCATATGTTTCTAAAGTAATTAAACAAAAAAGTGACTAGATAAATACAGAGGAAAAAATAATTAAGGTGATATAACCACAATGGAACTGACTCTTAGCTTCAGGTCTTAACAAAGAATCCCTACTGAGCCCTTGCGGCACGTCAAGCCGACCAGTTCAGCGTAAGGGAGCTATGTAGCTTTTTGTATACAAACAAATGTCTTATTAAACGTACATCCAAGTTTGCAACTGCATACTAAAAAAATCCTATTTTTCACCTGACTGAAGCTAATTTTGCTTAATATTAAAAGACATGAACAAAAATGTCCTGCAAAATCAAGTGTTCCGAGACCAGATGTGACAAATGTCATTTTCATCCTGACAATCTCCCGGGTGAGGAAACGATGAATGAGACTTCTTCAAAATGTCATCGATTTTTTCGCCATGATAGAATGCGACTGTGTTTTGGCCATCGCAATTACAAGCACGATCAATGATATTATTGTTACTTTCGACGCAAACCTTGATTTGCATTTTTCACTCCATCGATTACACGTAGGGAAACTGCCCCCATATTAATCTCATTGTTCCTATATTCATCTTACGATGAATGAAACAATTCGGCAGTTGAAGGATCGGTTTCGTTTTCTAATAATGTTTGCTTACGTTAAATAACTACAACAAACATTACTAACTAATCCTGTCACGTGTATATCGTTTTATTTCAAGTAGGATGAATTGCAAAGTGATGAGATTAATATAGGTACATCTTCCCTAATTGGTTTGCCAATTTCATGACTGCATTATGGTTGAAGAATGACAAGAAAGCTCGTGATTGTTCGTTTCTTCTCGTGATAGTGAGATGGCCAGTTTTAACATTGCGAAAGACACGAGGCAGCCCAACTATATCAATACATTGAGCCCTACTCTTAGAATAAAAAAAAACATGTCAATTTTAGTCTACTTGGTTGCACATAAAAGGAGCGGCCCATTAGACAGAAATGTGCATCTGTTCTTAAATTTACAAGACCATGAATGCTCTAAATGATAACTTACATGACATTTGAACATTTGAAATTATATAGTGGAAAACCAGGTCGTTGACCTCAGTCAAATAATATTTCAAGGAGGCTGAAGGTTGTCGCCGTGTTTAGATTAGTGAATATTATGTAACCGAATATCACTTAAAAGTTCAATTTAAAAATATTTCGTTCTTATTCCTGTATCCAAAATTTTACTTATTTCAAGCTTGTCGTGAGGCGTGAAACCGACTGGGTTACACATAGGTCTGATGTGATTATAACAACAAAAGGAAGGATCATGTGAATTTAAGGCTGTCGAGTCCCAGTATTCAGTCTTGTGGTTATTTTTCAACGCTTTAAGGACTTAGATTTGAGGTTACCTAATATATTTTAGAACCTGTTGTAAATGTTCCATCTGGAACATAACTTTCAGTGTGTCATTATTTATTATTTTGGGATTTTAGGGCTAAGCAATAAATCAAATAAAACTTACGATTAAGTCATACTCATTTTTCAGTCTCAAAGTATTTACGTGCAACAATGATTACATCATTCGTAATGGATCGCAGCAAGCCGTGCTTTGAAAATGACGTGTTTTGATTTTGCTGCGTCGTTTTCACGGAAATAAAATGAACAAACATTCCTTCATTCAACTAAGAAAAAAGGCGAAATTATAGTTTCTCCGAGTGCTTTGAGTAGGACGTTGTGAATGGAATCACTCTTATAGTGTGTTATGGTCGTGTTTCTTGAGATGGATTGTGCGTCGGTAGTTTTTTCCTACTTTTGGTTTTTCAGTGCCCTGCTCCCGCGTCCGGACGACCTTTCCAGCATCAGATAAAGAACATTGGTGAGGTCGTTTTATATTATCAAAAATATACCTTTACTCTATACACGCCAGGATCAATAATGTCCATTTTTTATTCTGGAAGTGTGAAAACTCTTCACATATCAAATGGATTTTCATGCGGGGCTTATTTTTTATGAAGATGACCTTAGAATGTACGTGTATGAACAGGCATTCTTGAAATGGGAAATAGAGCTGTCACCTTCAATCTCCAGGGCTAAACATGTTTGCACATAGTGATCACATATTAATTACTGAAGAAATGCAGACAGGTTTCTTCCAACACACACACACACACACACACACACACACACACACACACACACACACACACACACACACACACACACACACACACACACACACACACACACACACACACACACACACACACACACACACACACAACAATGATAACATCATTCGTAATGATCATTATTTTGAAGAATGCACATCTTGAACAAGGTGCGTGACGATTTTTTGCAGTAAATATCAAATGGTAATTTCTCATGCATGATTCAGATAAATTTGGCTTTATTTAGAGTATACTATTAAATGTCAAATGAAAACAAACCATGTGGAGAAAAAAAAAAAATGTGGTACAAAAAGAGAATAGGGGGTGTGGTGGCGTTTTTTTTGCGCGGGGAAAAAGGCGAAAAGGGGATATTTTTGGCGGGGGATATGGGGGAGAAAAGAGTATATTATATAACACAGCGGTCTATATGTCGCGGGGGTAAGTAAAAAAACTTTTTTTTCACATTGATTGTTGTTTTTGTATTCTCCCAAGCGCGGAAGTAACGATCTTTGATGAAGTTTGTCAGAAGTAGATAATTTATCATCTCCATGCGAAGCGCTAGGAGTGGACGGTAATTTATTGCTAGAACGAAATAGACATGAAGAGAAAGTGTATTGATAGTTCCGTATAGGGCAACGACAGGCTTTGACAATTGAAAGATCAAGTTTGAAAACGAGCGGAGGGCATTATTGAACGGTAGTATCCAATCAGGCACATAACCCTTTACCATACTACCCCATGCAGGATAGGCAAGAGGAGGAAAGGCTTTCTCCGTCTACACAACACTCAGCAGACTGCCGATTTGATTCGGGGGGGAAGGGGGGAACCTATTTTTTTTTTTTTGGTGTTTTGGGGCGAAAAAACTCCTTTTTTTTCGGGGTGATCTTCTACAAACCGTTTTATTGATTTATTGGTTTGTTTTTGTTTTTGTGCTGGGGTGGGCAAAAGCGGTGTGCATTTGGAAAAAATTTTTTTTTCACAATTGTTGGTGTTGGTGGGTGTAAATTATTTTTTTTTTTGTTGTGTGGGGTGTCTATCTTGTAACTGTGCGTTTGCGTTGTTTTTTTGTTTTTGTGTTGGGTGGGGGGGGCGGGCGGGGGTCAGGGGTACGACCACGTTTGAAATTGGCAAACCATCGTTTGATGGTCGTTTTCGATGGGGCAGAGTCCTGATAACATTTTTCAAGCCAAATTTGGGTTTGAACGGTGTTTTTTTTCCATCAAAAGGCAATGAAAATAAATTGCCCCCCTAGCAGTGCCGATACCAATCATTTGGATTATTTTGTGGGGGACGAAGTCGATTGGGATAACAATAGAACCCCGCACACCACACATAGGTCGCTCAAAGCTAAAATCAAAGCGGTGATGACATCTATGGAGCGAAATATGGTAAAACGTATATGTGGCAGTTTCCGATAGCGTCTAACTAAGGTCGTTGAAAGGAAAGGTGATTTTTTGAATGAAATAATTTACAATTCCCATTTGTGACGAAAGTTAATAAACTAAAAAACATTCATTGTAAATATGACTAACTGGTGTAATTTTTCCAAAACATGTAATTTACTGCAAACATTCGTCACACACCCTGTATAGACCAGGCCCTCAGCTTTCTAGCTGTCAATGCCACTGCAAAACTTCTCTTGGAATCTGCACTGTTAAGGGGATTGAATTAGTCATGTATAGCTCCTGTTGAGCCCAATATCTACGCAGAGTTCAGGCCAAATCGAGAGATTGTTATTTTTACCACGATTTTGACCTAGTAACTCCTACGTGCATCGGTCAACCGAATTATGCCCGTTGGCATCACAAATATATATCAAATGCCTAACTCCATCGTTTATGTCACGAGAAGTCACTATATGAAGGGTGAAGGAGATCGACTCAAAGAACGGAGACCCGACATGTTATTGTCTAAAAATCCTTTATGTTTGTTCTATGGGTCCCTGCGAATGCTAACGAGTGTGTAACTTATCTATCTAGAAAAAGTTTCTGTGTAATTCAATACGTATATCAACATACGACTTTGACATTAATTAACCTAGCTAAATAAATTCAGCGTCAAATTGTGCTATTTATAACCAGCGTAATGTAGGAAATATGAATACGATTTTCCGGCAATGCATAAAGCTCCAATTTCATTCCAACTTCCTCAATCAGTCAGATCTTGTAGTTTTGCAGTCATTGTAAATTACAATTTCCATTCCATCGGCTGCCCCCCACACAAGTTCCACTGAGAAAGGTATAGAGTTGAACGTTTGATCGCTTTCAAGAACTCGTTAACTATGCATAGCAGAAAAACAAATTGGCTGCCAGCGCTAAGTTAATTTTTGTCACACTACTGATCGCGGAACTAGTACCAGTTCCTCATGATGTTGCACTATATTCTACGATCTTCATCGCGTGGGGTGTGAGATTCCGATCGATTTCAGGTTTATTAATACACAACAGTTCCACCAGATGGTCAACCGCAAGCTGCATTTTATAAAGCGCCTCATACGTGTGACAGGTGTGGTGCGGTAAATACTCTAACTAGCACCGCACCTCCCGGAGAGATAGAAGTTTGCCCGATTGACTGTAGCACTTGACCACCGGCTTTGAATTCATGCCTTGATCTTGCACTGTCAGTCTAGTGGAGCGGATGGTGGATCACGGTCGAGTTCGGGCGAATTGCGAACCCGTTGTGAGAGCCTCGTTGGGTGAGGGAGGGAATGTTTGCAGTGCTCATGACATGTTTGTTTAGCCACTCGACCTAGTGATTGGCTACGGTGTGGGGACGACTGACAGGAAAATTAT
Source organism: Aedes koreicus (assembly GCA_024533555.2). Lineage (NCBI taxonomy): Eukaryota > Metazoa > Arthropoda > Insecta > Diptera > Culicidae > Aedes > Aedes koreicus. The sequence continues at coordinate 283,468 of JAHHFK020002893.1, forward strand.
TACACGCATAAATATTTGCATACTGGATGGCTGATGGTTATGTTGATTGGCGTTGTTGTTGCAAATGGTACAATTATTGAGGTAGTGTTAGACACAATTACCTTCGGTTCTTGTTTTACTTGATGTGCGGATATTTTTGGGGCACTAATGAAGAAAATATCACATTATGCATATTACGAGTAAACATGCATATTAAGATAACTTCCCTGTTAATTAAAAAGATCCTGATTGATTTTAACGAGTATGCAGGTCACAACGAAGGCCAACACATTGATGAATATGCAAAAATGGTTTATTGTAGATAATCACACACACAAAAAAAAAACACGCGTAATGTTTCTGTCCACGCAATAAACGTCAATGACTATTAGACAGGTGTTCTATAAAAAAAAATCCCCTATAGTCAGCAAACCGAGATTTATCCGCACTCGTCGGTTGTAATTTTTAATTGAACCGTTTATCATATATCGCGTTAAGACTGTCCGATCATCAAATAGGTGGTGTTTTGAGTGTAATTGACGAACAGCCACGTACAATCGCATAAGTAGTGCAAATCCTTTCCGAGATAATAATTAAATATGTAAATACCACACTCAATCAAGGCCGACTCTCAATTAAAGTCTATATGTATACATATTTATAAACATCTAGCATTTTCGATTTCACTTGTATCTGACCGCACGATAAATAATATCCATGAATTTGCAAGTGATTTTCCGCTCCTACATGGAACCGTTTCCCAGATGTCGACCGGAGGAGAACTCAAACAGGATCCGTGATGGAGGTTCTGTCGTCGCCCAGAGGTGGGAGTGAGCTCCATTTATTTTTAATGCCATCGGCCAGGTGCTAAATACCCATGAACAAGTTCAAATCAACTCGTTTGGATTTAAATTTGCATTCATCATCGTTGCCGTTTACACTTGCGCTAAGTCCACATTCCATCGGGCACAACAACTGCCGGGCAACATTGAACGAACTAGTAGTTCCGTCATTTTGCGTAGGCATAATTAATGACGAAATTACTTGCCTAAAGTAGCTGGGAGCTGATAATGAATTTTGAACCTTTTGCATTGTCGCCGAAACTGGAATGGCGGGAACAGGTTCTCGTGCCAGAAGTGAAAGGGTTCTGTTCTGACGTTCACGTATGATTTTGTGCGGGATTCGATAACGAACGGGTCTTCCAAGAGCATGCATCGATTGTCTATAATGGATCATGGAAGTTGATTGCTTAAGACCTTTTGAAATGAGATAATCGGTTCCTGGTTCGACTTTTTTTTTTCTTGAAGTGAATGCGCACAAGCTTCATTAGAACTTGTTTAGATTTTTATCGTACTTTTTACGTTAGCCTTATGCTTCTTGATTTTTTTCGTGGATGCAATTTGGCAATTATTGATTGAAAGTTTATGATAACTTCATACTCAGTCCTATTTTTACGAGGTTTATTTTTTACGAGCTATTCAATTTATATTACTTTTTTTACTAACTAAATTCAAATTACTGATTTTTTTCGAATCTACTCCATAACAAAAAAAGCTGAATGGTACAATTGAAGATTATATTGCACGATTTCGGTATTTGATGGAAATGGTTTCTTGGAGGATACTGTTGAGCTCAATTGGCCTTCTTGATCATCCAAGAAATCATTGAAGTTTTAGTCTCAAGATTTACAAGTGGGAGCCCCAAAGCGGAGTCGGTAAACGCGTGGGTTTTTCAACCCTGAGATCAAGGGCTCGATTCCTCATACAATCGAATGTCTATTCGAGTGGGACATTTATTCCCTGAAGCATGTAATTGGCTTGCCACTCATGTACGATTTAATTTTTTGTTCCCGCAAAGAAGGTCCTCAATTGACTCTGTGAAAGTGTGGCTGATGGCAATGGCTGGCAGTGTAATCAACGATATTTTATGGAACGGGTTATGCCAGTGCTTCCCAAACTGTGCGCCGCCGTGCAATACCATTGCACGTAGGATTGACGACATGGCCAACGACATCAACTGTCAGCTCGTTGATTTTTTGAAAAACCGACAGTACGCGTTGCAGTTGGATGAAGCTACGGACAATAACAAGGATGCACATCTAATTTGCCACGTCCGGTTCATCAATAAAGGTGACTTTTCGGAAGATCTGCTGTTCTGCAAGCCTATTTCGGGAGGAACGTCGGGACAGGAGTTGATCGAAATAACCGATTCCTACATGGTTGAACATGGAATTCCTTGGCAAAACTGTGTAGGAATCTGTACAGATGGAGCACGTGCTATGTCAGGGCGATTCCAGGGATTGCAAGCAAGGGTTCGCAGTAAGGCTCCCAATGCTACGTGGACCCATTGCATTATTCATCGAGCCCAATGTCTTCATGGCAGCCCAATGTCTCAGCAAAGACATCAGCGACGGAGTAGAATCAGTTGTAAAAGTGGTTAATTTTGTAAAGACGCGGCCGATGAAAGCAAGATTTTTTGCAAAACTTTGTGAGGATATAGTAGCAGACCATTCTAGTCTGCTCTATTACAGCAGTGCTCGATGGCTCTCATTTGGTAATTCGATGTTGCGAGTGTTCGAGCTTAAAAACGAAATTCATGAATGATTGATGAAAACCACCCGTGTACAACAACGTTTGCAGATCCAGATTTTCTGGTTAAAATAGGATTTCTCAGTGATCTGTTTGAAAAACTAAATGTTCTTAACAGGTCTTTGCAAGGCAAAGAAACGCACATCTTGCAGCTTTCTCTTCAGCATCCTTTGGAGCTTCTTGTCGCTCAGGGTCGTCCGGAACCGGTCTTTCTTTCGATGCTCTGATTGTTGTCTAATAATACCAAGATGTTGTAGATGCCGGAACGGGCGTTTCCTGCGTCCACAAAGTGCCGCACGATGCCGTTCTTTGAACGCGCACACTTCTGAACGGAGTTGCTTCACTGTTTTTGCCATCACGGTTAGAGTTCGACTGATAGAGCTGTCAAATTTTGTCTGCTGACTCATGGGTTACTATGATTGATGCTGCATGGGTAGTTTTGTCAGTGTGGGTAAGATAAACCCATTAAAAATCAACAATTTTTGTCCATTTTTTTTAAAACCAAACCATCCAATCCAGTTATACGATCTATTGTAGTATATTCCATATCCTATGTTGAGTGCATATCGAGTTACTTCATTATTATTGAGATATGATGATGTATTCGGTGTTGTTATACATAGTTGTTTGTTTTGTTGGCAATGAATCGTGTTTTATTGAAAGTTTCCGCTGTTTATACCCTTTGAAGAGTGAGAGTACCCTTCAGTCAAAACCGATTTTGTTGCAAAGAAAACAAACAATGACTCCCAATCCAAGTTCTAACCACTTCAAACTATAGAACATCAAATAGAAAACGATAATACACATAAACGAAAACCTTTCCTTTATTAAAGCTCAAGGACTAAGATATTTTCCTATGATTCTAGAAACAAATATTTTCCTCAGTTGAAGAAAATCGAACAAGAGTTTGGTGGTAAATACCCTATAATACACCACGGAATGGTGATCTACTTGCGTTACGGGTTACATTTTCGCTTGACTTTGAACTTTTAGAAACTCCTATTAGGAACTTCTGTTTTAGATTGCTTCTCTATCCATTCGATGCAAGATGAGACAAAACCTGCTAGCATTTACCATTTCGCATTAAAAATCAACTTTTTTTATTTGGCACTTTTCACGCCGGTGAATGTAAATAGGTAATTTTCCATAGCATTATTATAACTCCATAGATGCAATGCTTCCAAGTCATAAACACGTGTGTTGTGCATTATCACAAACTGTATCGCAATGTGAATCTGGACATTAAAAAAAATGCTCATACGCGTTAACAATCGCGTTGAGATAACAAACACTCTGACTGACATCAATCGCATAAACAGGGTTGATGAGGAACTAATTTCTCATAGCAATTAGAGAGGAGATATCTAATCACACGTGGTAGTTATGTGTTGCAAACGTTGCGTAACTAAAAACGTGTTTTTAGTTTTGCACCCTTCCCAACTCCTACTGGGAAATACAGTGATGGCTTGAACAAAGGAAACCACAGTCGATTAGTGCCTAGCAATAAGGATCGTTGTTTAGAACACGATGTTGGATTTCATCAATTAATGTCAGTCCATAATACAATTCTAATTCCATCAAACGAAATAGCAGCAATATGTAGCATAACGCGTAGGCAATAGAAATCTTGAAGCGTCTCTTGTGGGTGAATACTTCAATTGCCAGATTCGACAATGAACTATACAATAGTGAGTGATCGGTTCAATAACGTGAGAAAAATTTTCGCCATAAATTCAGTTCGCTTCCCACCTCAATTATACCTTGGAGTTGACGGATTTCGATGCACTGTTGTTGGAATGGAAGTAGACGGTGGGGATCATTATCATAGCAAAAGATCAATTGAAAACAAAATCTACCTAGTTGAAATCCAAAACAACTGTTTGAATCCATTAAAGTAGGTGGCTAACATGCATTTAAATTTTGTTTCACATGTTTTATCTATAGTAAAAACCGTACAAAATTCTCTGACACTCTTCCGCCCAACCTGACTGCCTCGCCACATCTGTGCAATGTAAATACATAAACCATGCACTTTGCATTGATTTGCATTCGCACGCGCTTCGAGTGGATGAATACGGGTTTGCTTGTTCCGCCGTGTCATCTGAATGGCATTAAAAGGCAATGCATTAATAATTAATCAATCACGATTTATTTATGTAATCTGACCCGACAACACAGATGGCAAAAATGTATTCGATTCACTCATTCCCGTAAATTTACCGACTCCAGGTGAGATCAGAACAACCTGTAAGTACCCGTCAAAGTCCCGACGCATCGTATGGAGTGTTATTCCAACCCGAGCCAGACACGTGCATCAGCTCATCGTAAACTGTTTTGGCGCGATCTCCGTATGACGATACGAGAGGTGTGCAATTAAGCCGTTCGTTGTGATTTGAGCTGGGTGAACTAATGCAATTGCTCGCTAGCGGGTGAGGTGCACACTTTGATGAACGGTTGCGACCAATTGTGGTTAAGATATGTGATTGTTAATGCTTTTCGAAATTACGCAATTACGATAAGAATAATTGGAATTATTTGAACTCCACACGAATCACGATCTTTTGAACGTTTTCTCATTTCCAGATAAAGCCACGGACATCAGAACAAACCGGAACAAAAAACAGAGGAAAAATGCAGACCCTGGTGGACAAGCTGAGATTTCTCTACAAACCGTACGTACTGGCGGTGTTGACGATCGGCTACATTGCCGGTGAACTTGGACACTATCTGATTGGAGTCACATCGAAGGCAACGGCCATCGAGCTGGACTATGGCGACCATGCGTGCCAGCAAAACCATACCGAAGTTCATCGCCATCTGCTCCCGCAGCAGTGCGCCAGCATCGACCTCGAACATGAGTAAGTTTGAGCTGGGTTGGGTGTTGGGTGGGAGCTTTTCGCGCTTGAGCTTTTGACAGCACCTTTGTTCAGGGATGCCAGGTTTGCATATTTGTTATTATGGTTTTTCCTGAAACCTGGAATTATCGTGATTGTAGTAATCAAGTTGTAGGAGGTGCAAGCCGAATGCTTGGCAAAGTTCAGTGAATGAAACCTGTCAAAATGCACCCAGCATTTAAAAAGCAGAGGGGGTTCAATTTTTCCAGACCAATGAGCGTTTCCAGCCGAAATGACCTGGAAATGAGGAAAATTATTTTCGATATTTTTTATTTCAATGAAACTTTGCATACGCGTTTGGCTTAGGAGACTGAGCATTTTCCGCGCTAACATAGATTTTTGTGACTCAAGAGTCAGTTTTAAAAAGGGCGTAAGCATTTTGAATAGCACTTCAATCAATAATTTATAGCTCGAAAACCTATGGTTGTACAAAAAAACTGTCTAAAAACAAGATGTGACCCTATGTGTAAAAGTTGTAAAAAAATGAACTTTCGGAAAAAAAATCGACAAGTTACATGAAAATTTAAATATCTCAAAAAACGAGTTTTTGATTTTGTTCTATTTTTTGACTGTACAAATTTTATGTTATTACGCAAATTTAAACGAAGACTCCAGGATGGAGAAATGTCAGGGAAAAAAGTTTCTAGATAATCAACTTTCGGTGCATTTCTCAAAATTGTAATATTTGCGGGAATAAACGTGTTTTGATTATATAATCTGATTTTTGAAATATTTTTAAATTTTTAAGCTTCCGGTGATGACCTTCGTAAGAGCATCCGTTCTCGATATATTTGTGATTTAATTTTCGAAAATACGACCTTTTCAAAAGTTTTTCTAGATTCTCCAACAACAAAAGTTGGTTGTTCGAAATGTATAATAAATTTTACGCTACTCTCTCTTTGACCGCAAGATGAATGAACGGTTCAACTAAAACAGATTATAAACTATAGAGGATGCATAGCGCTACTGTTCGTCTTGTTCTCACACGCGAACATGCCGGGTACATAACTGTCACATATACACAACATAAAAACCAGGAAAAGATATTTTGCCAACGACGTCAGCGCTCCTCTACACTTTATAATCTGTTTTGTTCAAATGTTGGACCAACTTACCGCCTGCCTGAATTTTAGGTAGCATCAAAGGCTCTCAGTACACACTAAGAAAATTTTACAGTATTCGGTAATTTTTTACCGAACTTTCAACAGCTGAACGTTCGGTAATCCGATTTAACGGATTTCGGTAAAACTTGAAAGTGCCGGTAATTTTTTTAGCGGAATACTGTAAAATTTCACCAAAATCCGGTAAATCGGATTACCGAACGTTCAGCTGTTGAAAGTTCGGTAAAAAATTACCGAATACTGTAAAATTAGTGTAAAAAATTACCATGTGTATTAGTGGTAAAAAATTACCGAATACTGTAAAGTGTGTAGCTTGAAAAACTCGTCCATTGGGTCACCCGCTGCTGGGTATTGCTGATAGTATACCTAGAAATCTAAAACTACCTGTACTTGGTTTATAAATTCGTTCCACTTCTCGGAAAGCATTATTAACGAATTTGTTTTGAGTTTTTAATAATAATTTCAAAATGGAATTCAATAAGGTGAAGTGTTGCAAACCCTTTCCTAAAACACGGTGCTCGGTAAAGCTTCGCAAATTAAACGAAAATATTATTCAAGGGCTAATATTAATGAACTGCCGAATTCCGTTGGATACGTCTTTATCAATCTGCGATTCGTGTCGATTACATTTAAACAAAGTGAAACACGCAGAAACTAAGTATGATATCGATGAGCAACCACACCACCCCGTTCCGGAGCTTCAACCATCTACATCAAGGTACGCTATGGAGAAAATACCTTCGGCTACATCCATCACATCATCTTCTCAAGAAAGCTTGCAACAGGCATTTTCCAGAAAAGAATTATATGTTTGGGCCAATCAGAAAAATAATGATTGCTTAACGAAAATGTCATTTTGTTATGTATCTTATAAAAACTATGAACAGGGAGTTACAGAATGGAGCAATATCTTTCAGCAAACTAAAATGATTACTGGTACACAAAAATATCACTCTTTTGTTCCGCGTTCAGATCATCAAGCCTTCATAGTATATATAAACATGTAAAATGAAAGGGAACTTCTCTAAACTAATCTAAATGAAGAAACAATATATCAGTGCCAACATTTGATTAGGGCGAATCTGCTTTTGTAAACAAACACTTTGTCTGAGAAATTATCGGAAGTTGAATACAATTTCTTCAAATTAAGTATATCAGCGGATAGAGATAAAGCTACTCTTCCTTAAAGAGTGCTTAATTTGTATTTGTGACCTTTTGTTCTAGAGAAAATGACTACAAAAGCCATTGTTGACAAAAGCAGATGCGCCCTAATCTAATTTTGGCGCTGATATGTACTTAAGTATGCGCATAATAAATTGGAATTCAAGTAAACTAAAATATAAGAAATTTTTTTTAAAAGTTTATAGAATCGTCTTGCTGGCTTAGAGTGAGTTGTGGGAAACTAAACGCTGGAGAACCGCGAATAATTTATGAAAAGGACGTATTTTCTGCTGGAAATATACTGCAACATCGAAACACGTTTATGTTGGCAAATAGTTGAGATTTTAAAAATGCTTTAAAAGTTGACCTTAGAGACATCTTTTTTCACTTCAGATCTCTCCACCCTGAAGTTTTCTCCAAAACTGACGTTAAAGCTTCAAGTTTTTACACACAATGTATAAAGTATACAGTAAGAAGCAAAATAGGGAAATGTTAAACGAAAATTTTGAAAATACTGTTTGAACCATTTTTCCCCATATCCTTTTGAACCGTTCATTCAATCGCCTTGCTGTCAAAGAGAGAGTTGTAGGAAACTTAACAACCATTTCGAAAAACGTTTTGTGATCACTGGAGAAACGCGAATAATTTATGAAAAGGTCGTATTTTCGAATATTATTCGAATATGATAAAATTAAATCGGAAATATCTCCAGAATGAAATATCTCGTAAAAATGCTTTTACGAAGATTATTATCGAGAACTGAAAATTTCAAAATATTTAAAAAATCAGATTATATCATTAGAATATGTTTATTTTCGCTAACGTTAAAATTTTGAGAAATACACCATAAGTTGATGTTTTAGAAACTTTTTTCCCTGACACTTTTCTATCCTGAAATTTTCGTTAAAAATTGCGTAATAACTTCAAATTTTTACAATTAGAAAATAAAAAAAAATCAAAAACTCGTTTTTTGAGATATTGAAATTTTAATGTTGATTTTCATTTTTTTTATCTGGTTTTTTTTTGCAGTGTATATTTTTTTCACAACCTTCACCCAACACATAGGGCCACAACTTGTTCTTAGACAGTTGTTTTGTACAACCAAAGGTTTTCGAGCTAAAAATTATTAATTGAAGTGCTATTCAAAATGCTTACGCCCTTTGTAAAACGATAATTTTTTGCATCAGTGGAAAAAACTTACTTTCGTGGGTAAAACGTGTGTACAAATTTTCAATTAAATCGGAAACACTCGAAGTTGGTCGGTAGGTCATTTCGGCTGGAAACGCTCCAATGTGAAATACGGGAAATTTGGAGAGACACCATGTGACTATAATGAACTATTATTATTTTCCTGCTTTGCTTCATCTCAAAAATTCTTTCTATGCAGAAAAATATTTATGTTTTTGACAGGTCGCATACCTATTTAATTGTTTACAAATGGGATTTTCTTGAATATTCAGTGATAGCATTGTCAGAAATTGTATTAATGTAGTTCAAGCGCACAAGAAAACCGCGTGAAAATGAAACAAGAAAGTTGTACGATACATCGGATGTATTTTGAACTTGGGACTTTGGACAAATCTCGGGTCAAACATTTTGCGATGCTAATCGTTAGTTCAAAAATGTCTTCGAAGATAAATTCGCTCGCAAGTTGATGATTTGGCAAGGTATCTGCAGTTGTGGAAAAAAGACAAAGGTTTTCATCACTGAATCGACTATGAATGGACAAGTTTACAAACAGCAGTGTCTTCAGAATAGAATTTTGCCCTTTCTTCAATCTTATGAAGGTCCCATGAAGTTCATGTCCGACTTAGACAGTTTCTATTACAACCATGAAGGCATAGAAAGGTAGAAGCAGATAAGTCCGTGACTTTTTGAATGAAACACAGCTTTTTGGATAAAAAAAAGTATTTTAAGTTTTTAATATAGTCTTTCTTGAGTTCCATACACTTTGTGCAACGTTTCTATATTTTTCGAATTATAAGATTTGTCGAGGTTATCTTGATAAGTATTTTGATTGTGAGATAAAACAGAAGAAGAAGCAGAAACGTGTGACCTTTTTTATTTTTGTGATGCTTAACATCACCCTTCCTGTATAACGAAAAACAATTTGCTTTACAGTCGAAACCTCGGTCAAAACTATATTTCGAATGTAAGATGTTATCACATTTTATGTGATTATTATCAAATAGTTTAATCTCGTTTTCACCATATAACCTCTTCATTAACACATATTCCAAACATGTATTTATTTGAGTAAGCTCAATAACCAAATCATCATATGAAAGTATTTTAAACCGTTATAAAACTTGTGTGTTGCTTGGGTTGTTGATGTATGCCATATTGTCATTGAAAGGTTTTTTATTGTTTGCACTCGGTCTGGATTATGTACCAACTATTTGGCATTTTTGTACAGCAAAAATTGTGTGCGTGGAAATTGCCATTTTTTATGGTAACTGAACTTAACCGCCTATTCAGCATATTGTTATATGGCCTTTTTCCATCTGACATATTGTTAAAACTATATAGGGAATTGTTAGTTTATAGTTGTCAACTATAAGGGTAAATGTCGTAACAATAACGGAAACGGTCGTCAACAATAATATAAATGGTCCAGGAATGGTTTGTGATTAGGCGGGTAATTCTATAGTTGATGCATTAATTTGCCATTGAATCTATTGTGGAAAATATACTATGAGTTGTTATTTCTTCGTCATGGAGAATACGATATGGTCACTCTGGTCCCTCTTCAAATGTCGAATACGATATGGTAAAAATACATTTTATTTTACGTTTAAGGTTTTTTTACGGGCAGGTTTATCTATGCACTCAAAACATACACTGATAAAAAAAATGCAATGATAATATATGTGAGTCTTACACATATTTTTGCAATGCGATCAAAAAATGATAGATATTTGTAACCACACATACTTTCTATGTTTACACATAACCACTATGTGTGGCCACATATACTTTTTATTTGTCATATAAACTTCATTTGTTTTTATTCTATTTATGCGTGAACTCATCAGTATTATGTGGGATTTTCCTTGGATTTTTGCCAATATGTGTGGATTATTTCCCGTGGATAATCTCTAATTAGTTATAAACGAGCCAATAACTCAAGCGACACTTTGGTCTGGCACCCCTGCTAAAAGCGTCGTCCACCATACTGCTATTCGTATCGAACTAATTTTCAAAACTCAAATTTATTTCTTCCAGATGCCACGGACAGCACATCAATGGAACCGTCTACTGCGAGTGGAACTACAATGGGCTGGGTCTCGAGTATCAACTGTTGGCTGGGCCCAGTTTCATTGCCGTTTTCACCGTCATGGGGGTGGTGCTGGGATTTGCGGCCGATAGATTCAACCGCGTCCGGATGCTGACCGTGTGCACATTGGTCTTTGCCATCGCTATTGTTCTCCAGGGAACCGTTAAGGACTACTGGCAGTTGATTATGTTACGTATGTTGATGGCTGCTGGCGAAGCCGGATGTAACCCATTGGCCACCGGTATCATGTCCGATATCTTCCCGGAAAGCAAACGGGCTCTTGTGATGGCTATTTTCAACTGGGGCATCTACGGTGGATACGGTATTGCGTTCCCCGTTGGACGATACATCACCAAACTGGATCTCGGAGGACTAGGTTGGCGAGTATGCTATTACGGAACGGGTGTTCTGGCATTGATAATGGCTGTGCTAACTGGAACTACTCTCAAAGAACCGGAACGGAAAAGCATCGGAGAAGAAGCATCTGGCAAGGGCAAGGTTTCGCTCGTGAAGGCGTTGATGCAGCCACGTGTTATTCTGTTGGTGATTGCTGCATCGATTCGGCATTGTGGTGGAATGACCTTTGCGTATAATGCCGATTTGTACTACAATATCTACTTCCCGGATGTGGATCTCGGCTGGTGGTTGTTTGCCGTAACAATCGGAATCGGAAGCATCGGTGTGGTAATTGGTGGAATCGTGTCGGACAAGTTTGTAGCCAAAATGGGAATTCGATCACGTGTTGCCTGTTTGGCCATTAGCCAGCTGATTGCAACTCCGTTCGCTTTTGGATCCGTCTACTTCGAACCACTTTGGGCGATGATCACTCTCGGAATAAGCTACTTCTTCGGTGAGTTCCTTTAATAGATGATTAAGTATAATTTCGTAGACTTATGTTTTCTTTTGATATTTATTTTCAGCCGAAATGTGGTTTGGCATTGTGTTTGCCGTGCTAGTTGAAATCGTCCCACTGCAAGTCCGTTCGACAACCATCGGAGTGTTCCTGTTTGTGATGAATAACATTGGTGGTAATCTGCCCATTCTCGTTGATCCACTGGCCAAGGCTCTCGGCTACCGAGGCTCGGTTATGTTCTTCTACGCTGGATTCTACGGTATCAGTACCTTATTGTTCTTCATTACGATGTTCTTCATGGACGGACCAAAGCCAGAACCAGTGACCGAAGAGCATCGCAATCAGGTTGAGATGGGCCACGAGAACAATACCTTCCAACCGGACGATTTTATCAACGGTATCGGTGGACCCAAGACGAACGGACACAACATCGTAAACGTAAGGCCATCCGAGAGCAGTAGACTGTAGAAGGGGACAAGTTCGTACGGAGCGAACGATAGTTAGGGTTTTATTTTAGTTTCTAAGTTAGAATATTCAAAGGACGACACAATGAATCTACCGAGCAGGAATCATAGAACATGTTAGTGTGAAAGAGCATGAAATATGGAGGAGCTTTTTTCCGAAGAATCTCATATTTACTTTGTTTGTAAGAATTCAATGCTCTCTCTCTTTTCAAAACAGTACCTCTGAAGGTTATTGTGAATCAATAACCTGTGCAAAGGCGTCAGCGCTGAATGCCAATCTACGAGTAGTTGATGTTGTATTTATGAAAGTGATAATTTATACCTTCATACGTGTTTTAAACAATGAAACGAAATGGCACAATAAAACAACTTTAAATAGATGTGATTATTTTTCTTGCTGATGACATGTTTTTTTAACCCCTGTCCAACATTAATTGTACATTCTCCAGGGATCTTATAACGTAGGAATCTGTCATTCTTTTCTAAAGCCGTCGCCGACGGCAAACGTGATAGCCGCCCAGTTGTCTGGGTTCACGTCCAGCTGAGGACGGCGATGTATAGCAATGCTCCCACAAGACTTTAATATTGTGTTTTTGTAGCAAGTAAATGACTGTCCTCTCTGGTTTTGACGAAACCGTCCTCCAACGGACTCTTCAAACTTTTAACTTGGCCCAGACCAAATCTGTCGGCTGTTCGTTCGATGTAGCTTTCTAAAGAAATCCCATACTAATCACGCTTGATCGTGATTTCCATTCCCAGAAAATAGTTCATCTCAACCTCCTTGCTCAGGGATGGGTAGACTAGAGCATGAGCATGAGCATGATTGACCTCCCACGGATGTCACTCCGTTCTTGCCAGATCAGCTGTATTTACACACAAAAATAATAGATGATGATAGGGACCAACACACATCCTCAATGTGTAAAAACTGGTTACCCACTATTATACAATACCGGCGCCGGCTGTGCCCGAATGCTGGTCAAGTAGGGAATGGGAAGGAACGTGTTGACGTGATACCCGCTTTGAAGGAAGCCTAGAAATCCTCTGCACTTCTTCGAGAAATCACTGGGATGTTGCATAGTTGGGAAAATGTAAGCGGCAGGGTTCGTTTTGGTCAACGATACGCTGATAGAATGTAACTAGCACCATCCGACAAAAGCATGAGACTGCTCCCTCAAGCAACAGAACATCGAACGCCAGTTGCACCGCACCCCGAACAGTTCGGCATGAACCAACCACCGCAAACTCGTAAATAATGGCATGAGCAGCGATAGGCTCCCTTTTATGTGGATATCCTCAGGGCTGAAAAAAGTCATCGTCAAAGCACATACAACCACAGTAGCGACGAGGTCTGTTACCTTCAATGCCGTGCAACGAAACATGTTGACTTACAACGCGAAGCCTCTCTTCGTACAACAATAAAGTTGCAACGCCATACAAGCAGGGATGCCAATGTTCCAGTTTAAACTGGATTCTTCCAGTTTTTTTTACGGGATCCAGTCAAACAGTTAAATCTTCAAATCGTCCAGTTTTTCTGACTTTTGTCCAGTTTTTTTCAGTTTTTTTTTTAAAATCTTGTTTGTTTTACCCATTATTTAAAGGGTGATACGGTCAAAATTTGGTCAAGGGAAAACGCGTGTAAATCGGTGAAATCGTTTATTTAAAAATCAAATTAAATTTCTTTTTCAAGTTCAATTAGTATAAAATTCAGGAAAAATATTCAGTTAGGCTTCCGCTTTTCCAAATCCGAATTGCCGGGCCTTACGCTTGACCCCTGCCATCAGGATTTTGTACAGCCACCTTGTCCACCTTCTTCGCCGCAGAAAGCCAGTTTGCCTTGAACTGCTGCTCGTCCTTAGCAGTTTTTTTGGTCTTCTTTAGGTTCCGCTTGACAATAGCCCAGTATTTCTCAATTGGGCGGAGCTCTGGCGTGTTGGGAGGGTTCTTGTCCTTGGGAACCACCTGCACGTTGTTGGCGGCGTACCACTCCATGGCCTTTTTACCGTAATGGCAAGATGCCAAATCCGGCCAAAACAGTACGGAACAACCGTGTTTCTTCAGGAAAGGCAGCAGACGTTTATTCAAACACTCTTTCACGTAAATTTCTTGGTTGACAGTCCCGGAAGCTATGAAAATGCTGCTTTTCAAGCCACAGGTACAGATGGCTTGCCAAACCAGATATTTCTTTGCGAACTTTGACAGTTTCGTGTGCTTAAAAATATCTGCTACCTTTCCCCTTCCTTTTGCCGTATAAAACTCCTGTCCCGGAAGCTGCTTGTAGTCGGCTTTGACGTAGGTTTCGTCGTCCATTACCACGCAGTCAAACTTCGTCAGCATCGTCGTGTACAGCCTCCGGGATCGCGCTTTGGCCGTCGTATTTTGTTTATCATCGCGATTTGGAGTCACTACCTTCTTGTAAGTCGATAGTCCGGCTCGTTTTTTGGCTCGATGCACGGTTGTAGACGATACACCCAGCTTATTTGCGGCATCTCGGAGAGATAGGTTAGGGTTTCGCTTGAAACTACCGGCAACTCTCTTTGTCGTCTCAGCGGCTTCCGGTTTTCGATTTACCCCCGATCCAGACTTCCTGGCTGTCGACAAACGTTCCCCAAACACTTTAATTACATTTGTAACGGTTGATTTGGCAACTTTTAGCGATTTTGCCAACTTTGCGTGCGAGTAGCTCGGATTTTCGCGATGCGCGAGCAAAATTTTGATACGCTGCTCTTCTTGCTTGGACGGCATTTTGACAACTGAAGAGTGAATTCCAAAATCAAAATAGGAGCAACATTCTACACACACACACCTTCAAAATGAGGGGTGTTCAGGTTTTTTAAATGCAAAATTGAAAGAAATACGTCAAGTTGACATTGACCAAATTTTGACCGTATCGCCCTTTAGGACATTTTTTTTTGAATGTGGAAAGATTCCTATTCCCTTAAAAAGGTTGCTGTTTTTTTAGCGTTTATATATCAACATTCTCTATCTGTCAACTGCAGCTTTTTGAAGTTTTATCGACGCACACTAGTGAATCATTTGAAGTAAAGAAGTGTGAACAAGATGGAAACAGATTAGTTGGGAAAACAAAGATGATAAGTATCAAGATACTGATAATGCATTTCGGGAACTTAGAAACATCGACTTTGATGATTTGAAGCATGAAAATGATGCCATGTTGTTTTGGGGGAAGGTTTTAGCATTGAAAAGATTTGAAATTTCAATTGCTTTTCGGAATCTACGGAATTTTATACCAAATTTATTAATTCTTCCTCATTCATCTGCGACGGTGAAAAGAGTTTTTTTTTTCGTTTACAATATAAACAAAACTTAAATTTGAAACATTTTTAAGACAAACATGATGAAGGGAATTTTGGCAACCAAAAATTTGATTACTTTCAATCATGAAAAATCAGGAAAACTTAAAATAAATCAACACATAAAAGCCAAAGAACAGTGAATTTTTGTTATTGTTATTTGAATTAAGTTATATTTGTAATGTTTATATATTGACCAGGCGAACAAATAAATATATATTGTATTTTAAATTCAATTATAGTCTTGGTTGAGGTTTTATTTGTTTACACATGAATGATTAAGTCTGATTTTAAAATAACACTAAGAATGCTTTAAACAATGCTTCAAAAATCTATCGGAAACAAATAACTTGAAATATTTTCTTTTTTTCAGCTTGGAAAACTTTGTGTCATTCCTCAACAAAAATGGCCGTGGGTTGAATGTGGTACATGTTTAATACCAGAGCAGATTCAAAGATCGAAACGTCATTTGGGTCAAGCGTTATATAATAAATAAAAGGTCCATTGTGGTTCCACGCATAATTAAAAAACATTCATTGACAATTCCCCATATTATTGATAACTATTTTCTTTATTGTGGTGACAAAACCCCTCATTTGGTTAAGTAGGGAAACTGCCCCCATATTAATCTCATTGTTCCTATATTCATCCTACAATGAATCAAACAATTGGGCAGTTGAAGGATCGGTTTCGTTTTCTAATAATGTTTGCTAACGTTAAATAACTACAACAAACATTACTAACTAATCCTGTCACGTATATATCGTTTTATTTCAAGTAGGATGAATTGCAAAGTGATGAGATTAATATAGGTACATCTTCCCTATAAGTTAACAGTATCCATTACAGTTTAAACCATATGGCAGAGGCCAAATAACAGTATGCTGAATAGGCGGTTGTTTTCGCTTTTTTTTTGTTTTCTTTTTTGTCTAAAAGTTTGGAAATAAAACAAAAATAAAAAAAACTTAAAAAGAAAAAAATGGAAACCAGTAACAATGGTGTTGGAATAAAAAATGTTTTGTTTAAACATTACAGAACGATTCCACATATTGTAACAATATATCTTACATGCAACATATAAATTGTAATATGCGACAAATGGTTTTTCATTACGTAGGCTATTTCATGATTTTTTATAGGATCAAGTTTTTTTCAGTTTTGTTTTTTGCATTCTTCCAGTTTTTTCTAAAAAAAATATTGGCAACGCTGCATACAAGTTAGATGCCGCCAACTAGTTGTTCGTCACATACCCTTCCTAGTCACGCAACAAAAAATATGCGAAGAACCATAGTCATCGTTTTGATGATGCATGAATATTTTGAAATCGTCGCACCATAGATGGTGAATGACGAAAACCGATATGCTTTGGTTGTAAAATCTAAGAATGGCAAAGACGTCCTCTACGGCTGTACGAGGTTATTCATAAGCCACGTCGACTAATTTTTAAGTATTTCTTAACCCTCTTCCCCCCTTTTCGGCTTTTTTCATAGGAAATTTTAAACATGTAAATGAAACGTAGATCATGGTCAGTCCATCGTAGAACCTCAACGTAGTTTATGATTTATTGATTATTCATATGAAAATTGTCTCTAACGTTATGATTTAAAAGTCTCTGGTTTATATTTTGTATTGGATGAAAAATTACAGATTTTGTTTTCGGTATAAAAAGATACCAATAGAGGATAAACTTGTAAGATGGAATGGCTTGTAAAATGAAACAGCGCCACTTTTGACATTCACAGCGGCAACACTATCGCGCTGTCAGTGAATGGATCGCGCTGGAGTGAATACACTCATTCGATTTAGTTCTTCCAGGTTTCATTGTTCGAAAGTGTTGGCATAATTAAAACAGCAATTATTTCTTCTGCTTATTTCCAAAAGAGGCCATAATTTTTTCTTGATGGCTATAAATAATCAGTTCCTTGGGCAAAGTTGAAGCATTTTAGTTCCTCTTTCGAGAGCTGTCTTTGGATCCGCCGGAAAATAAAATTATACATGTTACATGCAAAAAACGGATCGTGTTCCATCTTACAAGCCATTTTTTTAAATTGCAGTTTTCGATTGATTTCGAAAATAGGCCATAATTTTTTTTTTGATTACTATATATAATCAGTTCCAAAAAATATTCCAATAATCAACCAAAAAGATACAGCAAGATGTCTACCGTCGAGTGAATCGAAAACGTTGATGGAATGTTAGATGGAAGATGAAGAAACATCGAAGTATCATCGAATCCTAACCACTAAGGATAAAGGCTTCTACTCCACCACTCCAGTGTTTGAGGAAGTTTGGCAAAAGATACCTTGGAAGAGAGGATCAAAGCAAAAGTTGTTTGAACGAGTGAAGAATACGAAAACGCAGCAGGCAGCTATTTTAGTCAATTATTTATTATTTTAGAAATGTTTCATCAAGGTAAGCAATAGGTCCGAATCGAAGATAACAATACTTCTCGCATTATTCAGTTTTTTCTATGTTTTTCCAATCATACATCGTTCGGATAATCTTCTCAAAGATTTCTTTGTTAAGTTTTATCATTAAAATATCTTGTAACGCCTCATCTGACAGTCCAGTGCGCAAATCGGATAGAACTAGTGCAAGGGCACTGAACGCGCGCTCAACCGATACTTGACTTGATGGCCCCGAGAGTACGGCCATAGCTACTTCAAATAATTCCGGATGACTATGCTTCCGAGCGAGCCAATGGGACCATACGTCATAGTGATGTGGTTGTCTATTTTCCTTGTTGAGATGATGCAACTGTTTTTGAAAAGTAGTGGTGCTCGTTGCAGACGTAGTTTCCCCCGGACATTCAAAATACTGGGTCAAGTAGTCGTCCATTTCGTCTGCTTTGGGATCCATCTCATCTGTTGGTGCTCCAACCGTTGACGTTGACGGCTGAGCGTCATTTTCCGCTTTACGGATCTTATTAATTCTGTCCCAAACGTTCACAATGAAATTCTAAAGAAAGGATATTTTTTTGTTAGGTTACTAGCTGCACGCTGAATAGCGTCGAAACCTCTACACTAGGCCTTTGATGATAGAATAGATTACGTAAGCCTTTCGAAGTAGTTCACCAGCCGTACACAGGCAATGGCACCCAAGAAGACGCTGTTATGAACTAACTCGGAAGGTTATGTTAGAGAGGGTGGGAAAGTTTCATTTTTTATTACAATTTGTTAATATTAGTTAATTCATTATTGATCATTTTGGTCAGTGTTATTAAGTTTACGTGGAGTTTTTCGTTCTTTAGTTTTATTAGGATTTTCATTATGTTTGGTTATTAAAGGGTGTATTCGATAAAAATGGCACACAGAAAATCTTCTGTAACTTTTGAATCGTATGAGTAAAAAACCTAGAAATTTGAGAAGATCTTATCCATAGTGTATTATTTACATCTGCCAAGTTTCATAGTTATACATTCAGTAGTTCCAGTCATGTCGTCGAAACAAGAAATTGTCCGTGAGAAAATTTTGTGCACTCACAATCAAAATCCAGGGGCGTCCCACCGGTGGATTGCTAAAAGGCTTGGAATTGCAAATACAACTGTGTCTCATGTAATAAGAACCTTCAAGGAGCGTCTGAGTGTCCAAAGGAAGGAAGGGAGTGGTCGTAAAAGTGGTCCAATGGACAGTAAAATTGCCAGGAAAGTCGTACAACAATTCAAAAACCGTCGGTTTTGTGCAGAAAACCATGAAGCGTGCTGGGTTACATGTTTACAAAGTGCAAAAAGCCCCAAACCGGAATGAAAAACAAAACATCACTGCGAAAACCCGCGCCCGGAAACTTTACACGAAGCTGCTCACCAAATCCGGTTGCATCGTGATGGATGACGAAACATACGTCAAGGCCGACTTCCGTCAACTTCCTGGGCAAGAATATTTCGTTGCCAAGTCGAAGTTCGATGTTCCGGAGGATGTTCGAAAGAAGAAACTATCGAAATTTGCAAAGAAGTTTCTAATCTGGCAGGCGATTTGCGGATGTGGTGAAATAAGTGCTCCCTTCATCACTTCCGGAACAATAAACGGTGCGATTTACACTGAAGAGTGCCTTAATGGCCAGCGTCTCTTGCCATTCATTAAGAAGCACAAAGGATCAACTCTGTTTTGGCCTGATCTAGCATCCTGCCACTACGCTCGAAACGTATTGGAGTGGTACCGAGCCAACGGAGTCAATTTTGTGCCAAAGGATATGAACCCACCAAATTCACCGGAACTTCGTCCAATTGAAAAATTCTGGGTAATTATGAAAACGGAACTTCGCAAACATCCCAAAACTATAAAAACAGAGCTAGAATTGAAGAAAATTTGGGTAAAAACAACAAAAACACTGTGAAAATCGGTTGTACAAAATTTGATGGGTGGAGTGAAAAGGAAGGTGCGGGCATTCGGGATGGGAGAATAAATTGAATAAAACAAATGTTGTAAATCAAAACTCATTAGTAGTTCTTCATTCCCTGAAAATTTCAAGAAAATCCGATAATCAGTTTAATTTTGATGAGTATATATGTGTGTGCCATTTTTATCGAATACACCCTTTAACACATGTATTTGTTGTTAATATATCATTTTGGTGGTTTTTTTTTTGTTCTTAGGTATTGTTCAATAGGGGTTTTAATATTTTTTTGAGATTTTTTTTTTTTTTTTTTGGAGGATGCGCCCCTCCACCCCAGAACCAACCTGGGAAAAAAAAGCGTTGAGTCTGTATTTTGTTCAGTGATATTTTTTTCTATTCTTGGGGGGTGTTTGTGATTCATTGTAATTTATTTGATGGGTTTTTTTTGTTTCTTTTTTTTTTTTTTTGTTTTTTTGTGGAGGTTTGTTTTTTTTTTTTTTTTTTTTTTATTTAATACTAGCTGAACCCGGTGCGTGCGCTGCTACGCTTGCAACTAAATAAAGGAAAATTTAATATAACTGGCACGTTTATGGTTTTTTTTTTCGAAATGAGTTTTTTTTTCTTGAATTAGCAGGGGTTCAAACTTCTATCAAAACATGCTTCGTACCCGAGAAATACACGTTTTGTGTTTAAGTAACCTAGATAATTCTCATTTTTGGTAGAAATTTGTGTTGCATTTGTATGGGAGCCCTCCCTTCCAGAGGGGGGTGGTTTCTCAAACCACCATACAATCATTGCCTTCAAAACCCACCACATGCCAAATTTGGTTCCATTTGCTTGATTTGTTCTCGAACCATCACATTGGGCTCATCGATTATAATATAAATTTGAGTTTCATTTGTTTGAAGCCCCTCCCCCCTTCTTCAGATAGGGGAGGGGTCCTGAATTACTATAGAAACATTCTTGCCTTCAAAACCCCCCACATGCCAAATTTGATTCAATTTGCTTATTTAGTGCTCGGGTTATGATGAAATTTGTGTCTCATTTGTATGAGAGCGCCCCTTCATGAGAGAGAAGGGGTGTCAAACAATCATAAAAACCTTTCCCAGCCCCAAAAACCCCTTGATATAAATTTTCACGTTGGTCGGTTCAGAACTTTCCGAGTCTATAACGGTCTGACAGACAGACAGACAGAAATTAATTTTTTGTATAATATAGAAATCTAGCCTCCAAAAAAACCCCCATATGCTAAAAGTGGTTTCATTTACTTGATTAGTTCTCGAGTTATGCAGAAATTTGCTTTTTATTTGTATGGGAGCCCCCCCCCCCCCCCCTTCAAGATGGGGAGGGGTATTGAACTGCCATAGAAACATTTCTTGCCTCCAAAATCCACAAAATGCCAAATGCCAAATTTGGTTTCATTTGCTTCATTGGCTCTCGAGTTATGCTAAAAATTATGTTTGTTTATTTTTATGGGAGTCTCCCCTTCCAGAAGACGTAGAGGTCTCAAACCACATTAAAAACATTTATTTCTCTCAAAAACCTCCACATGCCAAATTTTGTTCCATTTGCTTTAATTTTTATCGAGTTATGCAGAAATTCGTGTTTCATTTGTATGAGAGACTCCTCTTTCAGTGAGCGGAGGAGTCTCAAACCACAATAGAATCATTTTTTGCCTTCGAAAACCCCCACCTGCCAAATGTGGTTCCATTTACTTGATTAGTTCTACATTTATGCAGAAATTTGTGTTGGATTTGTTTGTAAACTCCCCTCCCTCCCCCTTCCAGATGGCGGAGCAGTCTCAAACTTCCATAGAAACATTTCTCTCCTCCAAAAACCTCCACATGCCAAATTTGGTTCCATATGCTTGATTAGTTCTCGAGTTATGCACAAATTTGTGTTTCATTAGTATGAGAGCCCCCCTCTTACAGCGGATGGAGGGGTCTTGAGTTACCTTAGAAACATTTCTTGCCTTCAAAAACCTCTACCTGCCAAATTTGGTTCCATTTACTTGATTAGTTCTCGAGTTATGCAGAAACTTGTGTTTCATTTGTATGGGAGCCTCCATTTATAGAGAGGGGAGGGGTCTCAAACTAACATAAAAACATTTCTTGCCTCCAAAAACTTCCGCATGCTAAATTTGGGTTTCTTTGCTTGATCAGTTCTCGAGTTATACAGAAATATGTATTTCATTTGTATGGGAGCCTCCCTTTCTAGAGAGGGGGAGGGGTCTCAAACTACCATAAAAACATTTCTTGCCTCCAAAAACTTCCGCATGCTAAATTTGGGTTTCTTTGCTTGATCAGTTCTCGAGTTATACAGAAATATGTATGTCATTTGTATGGGAGCCTCCCTTTCTAGGGAGGGGAGGGGTCTCAAACTACCATAAAAACATTTCTTGCCTCCAAAAACTTCCGCATGCTAAATTTAGGTGTCTTTGCTTGATCAGTTCTCGAGTTATACAGAAATATGTATTTCATTTGTATGGGAGCCTCCCTTTATAGAGAGGGGAGGGATCTCAAACTACCATAAAAACATTTTTTGCCTTCAAAAACTTCCGCATGCTAAATTTGGGTTTCTTTGCTTGATCAGTTCTCGAGTTATACAGAAATATGTGTTTCATTTGTATGGGAGCCTCCCTTTCTAGAGAGGGGAGGGGTCTCAAGCTACCATAAAAACCTTTTTTGCTTTCAAAAACTCACACATGCTAAATTTGGTTTCTTTTGCTTGAATAGTTTTCGAGTTGTGTAGAAATATGTGTTTCATTTGTATGGGAGCCCCCCCTTTCAGAAGAGGGAGGGGTCTCTTACTATCTTCAGAGCCTTCCCCGGCCCCAAAAACCCCTGCATGCAAATTTTCACGCTGATCGGTTCAGTAGTCTCCGCGCCTATTAGGCACAGACAGACAGACAGACAGACAGACAGACAGACAGAAATCCATTTTTATATATATAGATAGATAGATACTAAGCAAATTAAATAGTAATTTGGTTACCTATTTATGTAATGTATTCCATTAAGTCAGCACTGTTAGTTTTATTTGAGGATTGTAGTTTTTTTTTTTTTTTGTGGTGGTGGGGTTGGGGGGGGAAAGATGGGGGTTCTAAAAAAGGGGGGTGGGGGGTTGTGGGGTGGAAAAAAAAGGGGCGAGTGTTGAAAAAAACAGAATAGACGAGAGGGTATGTTGATGTTGTATGTATGGTTTGTTTTTTATTGTTATGGTATCTATTTGAGCGGGGGGAAAAAACCTGAATTAATCCACCGATGGTGTGACTGAACCCTTCTTACACTTCACCAGAATTACGAACTCAAATGTGGCCAATATGGTACTGTATACATATTTTAATCAGAAATTCCAGGAAGAACCAGGAATATTCGATATGTCATACATTCAGTTTATAAAGTGAATTATTTGTCAATCCTGAACGTATTGTTCATCGATGTGATTAAAATATTGCCATTAATAGTCTTTAACGACCTGTTTATATTAGGTATATAAAAGGAAAAATTACAGAAATATTAGAAATTCCATATAATCAGTCCATATAATGAATTATTACACAATCCTAAGCGTCAATTTTGATTATCGATATGGATTCAAGATGCTTAACAAGTACATGGTCCTTGAAAATTGTGTAGTTATAGTGAATGGAGACTTTGTGTAATTTTCGAATATACTCGTTGCAGTTCAAAGCCGGACCACTCGAGCCAATCGATCCCACTCTAATTCTATAGAGTCACATAGTGTGGCTAGTCCGCTGAATGTGCTATACAACGCACCAGATGCAGAACAATAGAATACAAGCGGTATCGATTGGGGTGAGTGGTCTGGTTCGGTTTTGAACTGCAACGAGTATATTTTCATCTCACAATTATGTGCTCTCAGGTATTGTTTTGGTCATATCTCCATGCAGGATTATCCAATCCTAATGAAATTTTGATCAATTATTTAAAAATTTTATAAGTTTAATTTGGCGCTAACAAAACTAAAATCGGTACACAAATAGCTCAGTATGTAATCGGAGACGAAACTGTTTGATTACTATTATAATAGGCCGTCAAGTACTGTTTCGTTGATATCTTCGTAACGAAATGTCCGAATAAAAAAAAAAATCAATAGCGTTCTATGGGAATGTTGTAGCTTTCATTTGCCGTCAACAGAACTGAAATCGGTTCACAAATGGCTGAGAAACCGATGTGACATTATTTGTAACGCACACACACATACACACACACACACACACACACACACACACACACACACATACATACACACATCCATGTGCTCAGTTCGTCGAGCTGAGTCGAATGGTATATGACACTCGGCCCTCTGGGCCTCGGATAAAAAGTCGAATTTTCAAGCGATCTTAATACCCTTCTTTTGGTGTAAGAAGGGTAAAAGGGTTGGATCCAGAGGGGATCCCCCTCTTTATGGGGGGGGGGGAGAGCGCCCGGGGGGAGCAAAGCGGAGAGGGGGCGGGGGGGCACATAAGTAATTGGACAGGGGGGGGGGCGAAAAAAAAAAAATAGAAGGGGGGGGTGTTGGGGGGGGGGCCGGCGGGGAATTAGGGGGGGATAAAGAAAAGAAATAATAATAAAAAATAAGTTTTCATTTCGGTCATCTTATCGCAATTGATGCCACCCTTATTTGCCAGAACTGACATTAATTTTCATACATGCTTGGCTATTGATGTTAGATGTAAGGGAGCTGCTTAAATGGATCCCTATCTAATATCAAATTACAAAAATTACCTGTACAGATTCCCTCTCGTTAGCTGATGAGAACACATTCGAGCGGGGGAAGTTGAACCGCGGGTCGAGGAATACTGCAGCGAGGAAAAGTTTGCTTTCTTGAAGTTTTTTCAGTCGATTCTTAAGTGCCCCTGACAAGATTGAGCACAATGGATTATTCTTATAACTTTCAACGGACCGTATTGTTTGCAACCATTTCATGTAAAAGTCGCTCAGTGTAACATGCTTCATGTGCAGCTCAATTGTCAATTTGTATACTGGGGAGAAGGCTTCAATGAAGTTCTTCAAAAATTTCCAGTGATCCTCTGTGATTTCTACAAGATGATTTTTTGTTAAGTGCTGTAATAAATAAAAATATTGAATAAACATGTCACTTACCAATTCCTTTGTACTCCTGGGCCAGCTCCCTATAAAATTTCTCTTGTCCAACGATTGATTGAACAATTTTGTATTTGCCTCCCCATCTTGTGGGGGACCACAAAGGTGCCTTGGAGGCATGATTGTGCTCAAAGAATAGGTGGTATTTAGTCTTTCGCGTTTCTTTCACAAGGTCCGAAATCCTGCGGATGTTTATATCATACTTCTTTGCGACATCTCCAACAGCCAGCTGGAGTGTATGACTTGCACACCGAGTGAGGCAGAGCAGGGGTCCGAATTCAGATGTAAGCGCATCGAGTAGCTCAGTTTCCTTCTCATTACATTGCTGTATTTCGTCTTCCAATAAAGTTTCAAATGAAACTCCGAAGACCGCTGCGTATTTTTGGAGCAGTTTCACGGCGGCAATCATATTCGCGCCGTTATCTGTCGTGACTGACAGGATTTGGTCGATGGATAGCTCGTACGACTGCAGAATCTCAAGAATCTTATCCTTAAGAAACTTGGCGGTCTGGCTTTGCTTGACTTTGATCATCCCTGAAAAAATATTTTTGTGTAAAATTTTGCTTTAACTAAAATTAAATGATTTAGTACCGAGTGTGCGTATAGCTACTGCACCTTGTTTTTCGAACTGCATATTTATCCCAAGTATGTGCCTAGAGTGTCGCGACGCCGAAGCAATAGCCAAATGGATTAGTTTTCCTCTCATTTCTGTTTTGATTGCTTGCTTCACTTTTTCCGCGGCGACGCCCAAGTGAACTTTAATGTTTTGGCGATTCATTGTTAGGCCCAGTGCTTCCGAAATCGGATCCAGTAATAGTCGGAGGCCTTCCCACTCCAGACAAGAGAAGGGAAGGTGATGAATAGCAATCAATTTAATTCCAGCTTCCAGCAATGTTTGCTTGCTTATTGCAATTGGTATCTTTGGCACTATTCTGGCTTTTTTCGCTGGAGGCTCTTTGGTTAGGTCGTGTACGGCTGCTTCTTCTGGGTGTTGTGTTCGGAAATGCCGTAGGAAATTAGTCGCGTCGTATTTATCTTGATAATAGCTGCATCCACTGATGGAGTCGATTGCACAGTGCACTTTATTGTCCACTTTTTTCACTAACTCTGTAATTAAAGACGAATACGTGAATCTTCGCTTTTTCCCGGACATTTTATCAAATGTTTTGCCTTTATCGTGGAACAAACTCAAACACATACTGAATAGAAGATCGCGTCAGCTTCGCATGCTGTTCGATCTCACACAGCACACGGCGTGTTGCTGTTTGTTGTGTGAATAGCATCACGTCCCCCCAGCAGCGTGTATTGTTTCCACTCATCGAGAGTGGCTAGCAAGCAAGAAGCCTATTGCTATTGTTGTAGTTAAAGTGGGCAGCGTGGAACATCACTGTCGGCGTGCCGTATCTATGGACTATTGTAATGATGCGGTGCGCACGACTCCACAATGTTTATCCGTACTTCTTCTTCTTCTTCTCCTCTTGGTGGCGGGACCATAGTTGGTCCATACTGCCAAGTGTGGTCAAATCGTGAAACGTTTTTAAATTTTTAGTCATGGTTGTTCTATATGTCGTCGGTCGCGATCTCTTTATTTCTCTTGGTTTTTTTTTTTTGATCGTTCTATCAGTTGGTCACCAATCTTTAAATGGTGATTACTTCTATGAATTTGTCAGATCGTTATTCCCTGGGGAAAACCGTCTTCAAAGTGTGATTTTGTTTGATGTAATGAATTTTGAAATGTTTCGGTAATCTGCATTGTTCGCGTTAATTAACAATGATTCGATGGTGCTATGTTCCGTTATGATTTTATAGTTTGTTCTACTTTGAGCGTATTTTGAACATTTGAAAATGATATGGTTGGAATCTTCTCTAGTCCCGCATGTTTCACATTTATCGTCTGTGGTCAAGTTCCAAGAGTAAAGTTTTTTCTTTCGTTAATGTGTGAAAAGTTCGAAGTCGTCCTATTGATACTATTTCTTTTGTGTCTAAGTTATGTTGTTCAAACCATGGTTTAAGTGTTGGCTGTTTTAATATGTTGTAGTGTAATTTGCCTTTATGTGCTGAGAGTTCTGTGTATTCTTGTATCCAATCTTCTAGTGTTTCCTGTTTTGTTAGATTGAACGTATCTCCCATTGGTATTTTTGAATTTATACATTGAGAAGCTTGACAACCTTCTTTTGCAAGTAAATCAGCCTTTTCGTTACCTGTTATTCCTTTATGTCCTGGGACCCACTGTAGTTTTATAATTTTGTCTGTTGTGTTTAGTTTTGTGACTATGTTATGTATTAAGAAATTATCTTTCATGTTTTTGTTATTTATACTAGTTAGAGCTGATTTTGAGTCCGTACAAATGACAAATTCGTTTTCTTGTTTTGTGTTTATGATATCCAGAGCTGTGTCTATTGCCATTAATTCTACATTCATTATTGATAATTCTTTGCTTACTTTGCATTTAATTTTTTCGTTGTTATTTTCTAGCCATATTCCTATGCCACATGATTCATTTGTTTTTGATCCATCTGTATAAACTTTATGAAAGCTATCGTATTTTTCTTTTAAAAAGTTTAGAAATAATGTTTTTAATGTGTTATTATTCATAGCATTTGTGTTAATTTCTGGTATGTTTGTTTTAATGTCTTCTTCGATGTTCTTTTTAAATTTCTTAAATGTTTGTGTAGCGTTATGAGTTATTATTATTAGATAATTATTTTCATAGATTGTTTGTTCTAAAAAAGTGTAATGTTTTGGAAGTTCTTCTATTTCTAAGAATTTTCCTGTGATGTTAATTATCGGTTTATTGTATGAGAATGTTTTTATTGCTTCTTTCTTAGCTAACCATTTTGCTCGGTTTTTTATTGGGATTTCTCCTGCTTCCGCGTATAGTACGTTTATCGGTGTTGATTTTAGTAATCTCAAGCACGTTCTGAGTGAGGCATTAAATGTAGAATTTAGTTTGATTAGGTTTGATTTTGCTGTTCCTCCATATATTGTTATTCCGTAATCTATTTGTGATCTAATTATTGCTTTATTAATTTTTAGTGCTGTTTTTGGATGCGCTCCATTTTGTTTCTTACAAATCATTTTAATTACGTTTAGTCTTTTTTTTAATCTATTGTTTAAATAGTTTATGTGTATTTTATGTGACATTTTACTATCGAGTATATACCCGAGATATTTGTGCTGTTCTTTTTGTTCTATTTGTGTTTCGTTAATTTTAATTTTTATATAATTATTTTTATTTGAGTTAAAAAGTATTACTCCTGATTTGTCAGGGTTTACGTCTATTTTTAGCGCTGTTAATTGTTCTTTAAGTGTGTTCAGTATTATGTTTGACGTTAATTCTATTTCTTCGATGGATTCTCCTAGTATAGTTATTGAAAAGTCGTCTGCAAATTGTACAAAAATAATTTTGTCTGTTGTTATTTCGTGGAGGTTTCTAGTATAGATATTAAATAATATCGGTGATAGAGGACATCCTTGGGGTAGTCCTTTATTGGTTTTTTTTAATAATTTCTCCTTGAGTAGTTTCCATCTTTATTATTCTATTTTTTAAATACGTCTCCAACCATGAGACAATTTTTCTTGGTACTTTAAGACCGTCTAGTTGTTTTAATAATATGTTGATATCTACTGAGTCAAAGGCTTTCGTGAGATCTAGAAATATTGTGGCAGTTATTTGTTTCGCTCGTTTAGCTTCAGCTATTATTGAGTTTATGTGGTTGATGCAATTTATTGCCGAGTAGTTTTCTCTAAATCCGTATGAATGTTTAGGTATTAGATCGTTTTCCTCTATGAAGGTATTAAGTCTTTCTTTAATTTCACAGTTTATTATTTTTAAGTTTACATTTATAAGTGCTATTGGTCTGTATGATGATTCTAACATTTTATCTTTACCGGGTTTTAAAATTGGTATTATTTTAATTATCAGCCATTCTTCAGGGATGTTATCATTCATCCATACTTCATTTGTAAGTTCAAGTATACGAATGAGTAGGTCTGTTTTAATCTGTTTTAAGAAATAGTAAGACATTTTATTTTGACCTGCCGCCGATGTATCTTTTTTCCGTTTTATTGTTTTTATCATGTTTTCGATTATTAATGGTTGTACATATTTTTCTTGTTCTACGTCGTGGTTGGTAATTTGTTGGTTAGGTATCAATTCGTGTTTAAAGTTAAGATTTAGGAATTTGTTTGCTAGAGTTTTATTATATATTAATTCAATATTATCTTTTGTTTTAAAGTTTCCACTTACACGTCTTACTATTTTCCACATTTTATTGAGGCTTGTATCCTCATTTATTTCCTCTAATAAGTTTTCTCTGTATTGCATTACTTCTTTCTTTAGCGCTTTTTTGAAGTTTCTCTCTGCTTTTTTAAACTCTTGTTTATTTTCCAGTGTTAAATTTTGTCTAAATATTATGTGTTTTTTATTTTTTATTTCATAGAGTTTTTTGATGTTTTGATTCCAGTATGGTTTAATTTGTTTTTTACTATTTGGGTATATTGTATAGGTTGAATTATTTAAAGCTTCGTTGAGTTCCTTATTTAGATCATTGATATTATTTAGAGATTTGGGGTTTATTTGGTTTATATTTATTATTGCTTTTTCTTTATTTATTATTGATTTAGATATATTATTTTCAAATTTGTTGAATGCGTTTATTACACATTCGATTAATTTGTGGTCTGATCCTAAATCTTCTGTACTGGTTTCCCAACTGATCTGTGGTCCTATATCTGCTGTTGTGAGCGTTAAATCAATTGCTGACGATTTTTGATTTAAGTCTTCCCATCTTGTAGATGTACCTGTGTTAAGAAAAATGATATTACTGTGTTCTAGGAGATCGCTAATAAATTCTCCTCTACTGTCTGCTTTGAAACATTGGTTATCCCAAATTGGGCTGTGAGAATTAAAGTCTCCCCCTAATAAAATTGGGGTTGTACTTCTATCTATATAGTTGAAAAGATTTTCTAAGTGATTTTTAATTGTTGATAATGTTGATTCTGGTGGAATATAAATTGATATGAATATTATTGGTTGTTTAAGGTTTTTAATTTTTACTGCTGTTAGTTCTAAGTCTATGTTTGGAATTTTAATTTCTTCGTATATGAGTGTGGGGTGGATAAGTATTCCTGTACCACCGTAACCATCTGTTCTACAGCTTTTAATAAAACTATAGTTTAGAAATTTAAATTTTTCATCTGGCTTTAGCCAAGTTTCTTGAAGCAAAAAAATGTGAATATTTTTCGTTTTAAGGTAAGTTTTGATCGATTCTCTTTTATGAAGAGGTCTTAAACTGCGGATGTTTAGTTGGGATATGTTCAAATCTCCTAAATGGGTCTGATCCATAATTTCATAAAGAAAAATTGTTATGTTTTATATTGTTCTTTTGAATCACCTAATAAGTTTTGTATCACTGTTCCAATCTCAATCAATATTAAGTCAATTTCGGGTTTGTTGTATGTTTTTTTGTCTGTTATTTTGGAAAAGATGTTTTGTAATTGGATTGTAAGATTTTGTTTTTGTTCTGTTTGTAGTTTTTCAGTTTGTGTGACTTTATACGGGTTATTTTCAATAGTTCTTACTTGTTCCGGGATCATTTCAACTGTTGGGTAAGTGTTTTTCTGTGTTACTGGTTTAGGTTTGTTTATCTGATTTGGGGTATTCATGTTTGTCAGGTTTTGTACGATGTATTTGTAATCCATATTCGTCTTGTTCGTTCTGTTCACCTGTCTAAACTCTCTGTTTGTCGTACTTGGTTGTTCCATTTCTGGGAATTCAACGGTAGACTCCAGGAGAGCATATCTGTTTTTAGTGCTAATGTCAGGTTTCGGGTATAGCTGTTCTGCTTCTTGATATGTCATTTTGTTAACCGTCATTGCAACATTTAGATGTTCCATTCTTATGCGTTCCGGGCAATCCTTACTTGTCGGTAAATGATCGCCACCACAGTTTCTACATTTACGTCTGTTTGTTTTTTGACATTCAGTGTGATCGTCTGTTTGGTGTTGTCCACATTTTATGCAGGTTGCTTTACTTTTACAAGCTAAGCTTTTATGTCCTAGTCTCCAACATTTTGTACATATTCTTACTGGATAAATGTAAACTTCTGGTTTCGCGTATACTCCATATATTTGTATTGTCCTAGGTAGTTGTGGTCCGTCCACCGTAATTTTCACCGATCGTGTGTCAATTAGTCCTGATCGCGCGTCTTTCGGGTCTTTACGTCTTTTAATTCTTTCAACTCGAATGATTTTCTTTTCGGATATCGCGTTTTGAAAAATTTCTCGTTCCGTAATTGACGTTGGTATGTTAGTAATGATGCCTGTCGTTTCAAGTAACATTTTCGGAATGAATGCTCTGTAGTTGTTGTTGTTAAGTGTTTGTGTTGCATTAAGTATGTTTTCCGTGTCTTTTGGTCTTTTGTAGGTTAGCTTGTATCTGTATTGTCCTGCCCGTTTGAGTTCTGTGAATTGGTCCAGTTTCGTTTCGTGTAAAAATTTACCCACTTCCATGGGTTCTAGGAGTTTTTCACCTTCTTTGATTGAGATTGGTTCAATAAATACTATATTGTGTAGATCGTTGATAACCCAGTGTTGTTGGTAGTTGTTGTTGTTTTGGTTGATGTTGTTACTGTTGTTTTCTGTTGTTTCGTTTTTACTTGCAGTCGGTGTTCGTGAGTTGTTAGTGTTGGTCTTTGTGTTGGTTATGGTCGATGTTTGATGTTGTTTAGCATTTACTTCAGTTTTATGTCGTGATTGTTTTTCTTTTTTGAGTTGTTTGTTATTTTTTTCATTGTTTTCTGTGTTTTTGTCTCTTCTTTTCCTTGATTGTTGTTCGTCTGTGTCCGTTTCCATTTGTTCGTCCGGAAAACCCATGAAGTCTTCCAATTCATTGTCTGATTTGGGTAATGATGATTCCAACCATTCTTTACCTTTGTCGGGTGGCAAGTTTGGACCCATCCTCGCCGAGTCCTCCATACTTGGTTTTACCCAAGCATGAATTCTTAACCTAACCTAACTCTGCAGATTACCTACTTTTTCTCTTTTTTCACTATTTACACCTTAAGACTAGCAATAACCTACGAATAACTCTCTATTTACAGATTTTTTAGATTATGAAAAACTGATATTTGATCGATTATTTGAAGTTGAATAAAGAAATTATGTATCAATCACTCGCACGCGGTTTCTTTTTTTCGTTTCACTTCACTTGACACACAAGATGGCTTGGTTCGTGTGGTCCGCTTTAAACGACGGGTTGAGGAGGAGTGTTCATCCGTACTTCGTGTCCCCTATAAAAGCAACACGTCATTCTATGTAATTTTAGTGGTGGTATTATTTTTTGAATTCCGAGAGGGGGACACGGCCGGGGGGAAGAGGAGGGGGTAACATGGACCCCTTAGTAGAAGCTTTGAACAATTTTAATGTATTCCACAAGAATTTTAATTACTTTTTGTGCAACACTCCAACATTTGATGAAAATAACTAGTCATTTACACAGCATTATGGTAAACACTAGTTTTCAGTCCAGGTTTTCCTGGTAGACATCGATAATTCGCACTGGTCATAATGCGCTTTTATGGACCCATTTTCTTATTTAAGACCCGGGTCCATAATACGCATATCAACTAATTTGATTAAAATGATTGATCTGACGCTGCTTAGCCAATTTGTTATCTCGTAGACAAATAGGGTAGCGCATATATTTTGGACATGTATATATTATGGCCACCTTCCATCACGGAGAGAAATGAGGCTTGTTTGAAATAACCAACACTATGGTTGAAATGTAAACTCTGGCTCTGTTTGAGTTGAAGTTGATATTTGTTTGCTTCAAACTCGTGATTGCAGTTGAAGCAAACCGCTGATAGTGATATCTTCTCAGATAATAACATTGCTTTAAATTTAATGTTAGATGATTGGAACTACAAGTCTGCTTATTTTCAACCTTCAAAATGTTTGTTTTAACCAAAAATTAAATTTCTAGACACAGTTCTGCTTTGCTGATTCAAACTGTGATCCTAAGTTGAAATAACCTGAATGTTTGGTGAAAATGGCCATAGTTTATGGTTGGGTAAATACCAACCATAAATATGATTGAGAACAAACTACATGATTAGTTTCCCTCATTTGGTGTCAGCAAAATTCCTATCAGATGTTTGTGCGGGAACATTTCGTGAGTCCGGAGTGATTTAGTGTGATTTATGATACAGCATACCAAAATACATACATGTTCAAAATATATTCGTTCCCGTACACTGCACAGTGGTCAAAAAGTGGATTTTAACGCTTTAAACTGATAGCTCCTTAAGTAGTGGAGCTAGAGTGATAGCGTCTTTGGCAAAGTTGATGGATATGACAAGTGTCGTATTTTGACGGCATGACTTTTGTGATCAATCCCCCTAAAAGTGAGATAAAAATTCAACTTCAAGAGCTGGTACATTCAGTGATGGCAACATAGCACGCAAGTTTTTTTTTTTGTTAGCCTGAATAGTTTGAAAGAAACGTGTAATTTTCTGCGATATCTAATGCACATTTGCTATGCAGAATGCTACTGCTAATGCTAATGGGCTCGTGGAATATTTGATATAAATTTAGGCCTGATGTCGACTGAATCTGGTCTGTTGTATGAAACATTGCAAACAATTTCTTTGTTAACACTTGCTTTGACTAACAATTGGTTGGAAACTATGCGCGTCCATTTAAATTCTTTATTACTGACAGAAAATGAGCGTTTGCTGGTCAGTTTATACCCTTGGTATACCGAATATCGTTTATAAAGTATTCAAACATGGATCGACCGTGATTAATCATTTCCTTGTTCAAATTGGTCAGCTATCTGCAGAAATTCAAGAGGCAAGAGGATTGAAGGATATTTAAATTTTATACTGATACCAACGAATAAATTTATAAAACTTTATTTTTTCAACAGACATCGAGAGTTTAATACCCGCAAGCCTTCAAAAAACCTACGAATCGCGATCTTCTGAGCTGGCATCTATTATCATCAGATCCATTGATTACAAGTATTCGTCGTTGGCCTAAACAGCATGAGAAACCATTGTCTAGAGATGATAAGCAGCTGCAAGCAAAAGAAGCGGTTGAAATTAAAAACGGCATTGAAAATATAAATGTTTAATAATAATTGAAATCATAATCGGTTTAATTATAGTAACATAACTTCAATAACTCATCTCACAGAAATAATTCAGGTAAAGTATATTCAATAAAGTTTTGTATTTTGATATTGAAAATAACTTTATAGAACATTATTTTGTCCTTAAAATTGAGAAAAAAAAATGTTTCGATGAAAAATGTGTTTTTGGAGGTTAGTTCGTAGAAAACGCTCTCTATCTCGAATTGGGTGAAACTTACGATTTATATGTCTTCAGCAATGTTTTTTGTATTCACTTTTTCTACAACTACATCAACTCTCTATCTCAAAATTCAAAAAAATTGAATTTTCATCTCACTTTTAGGGGGATTGATCATAAAAGTCATGCCGTCAAAATACGATAGTGATCAGGTTAAAAATAATTAATAATGATGTTTTATGTGTAACAATTGAGAAGAATCATATCCTAACCTTTGTTTTAGTGTTGATATGTGTTTTAACTGAACTTGCTAAGGTGAAGTACGATAATAACGAAATATTTACAATAATATGCCAGGGGGTCCATTATACGCACAGGGTCCATTATACACATACAATCCATAGTCAGTTCGTTTCACTCATCTCATCGTCGTGCCTCAACAAAATAATCACGCACAACGTCAAACACTGGACGAAACACATGCGACGCGACAAATTTAGCGCGACGGAAAATTGTATTAAGGAAGGCAAACTATTTGCTCGATTCGTTGTGAATCCAGACCACGAAGAAGAAATATGAAACATCGCCGTTGACTATGAATGCATGACTATCTTCATGCTTTGGGTGCAACACGACGAAAATGAAAAGACGGCGCATAGCTCAAATCGGTGAAGGTGACTTTTTTTTCTTTTTGTGTTTTGTATGACGCGAATAACTTTTGTCAGCTCTACCTATAACTTTTGTCAGCTCGTCCTATTAGGACGATCGTATGAAAATTTTCCTCACAGAAAAAAAATGCAATCGAGATTCGAACTATGAACCTCGGGATCCAGAGACGAGCCACAATCCCTCGAGAATATGCACGCTTGATAAGTGATGTCAATTAAAAGTATATAAGAGGCATGTTTTTCTCGACCAATGCAACAATGATCCTTTCATACGATTTCGTATGGAATGAGTCTAGGACCCTTGCTTTTGGGTTTATAGTTCCGATCGCATGAAATCGTTCGGATAATTTCCTGAGAGTACACTCACCAGCCTTGTACCAACCGGGGGAGACCCGGTCCCATACCAAATGCTTTCCCTATCTCCAATCCGTTCAACTACTCGCAATATTCTGTGATACAGTGGGTGGAATATTACAATTTGAGACAATTCCAAGCAGTCGGCTCACCAAAATTTGGCAGATCGACAGGCAACCCGGATAAAAATAACCATACAATGACAATACAATAATACAAAATAACATTAAAATCTATTGCCGAACATGCATCTTATTGTTCACGTATTGGATAAATGAAAAATGCATATTGTCATTACAATAGATCTACTATTCACCCTACATGCTAGAATTTTCAACAATTGTGAAACAATACAATCGATAGTGATTGACTCAGATTTGTTCGGGAAAAAATGATTTTTTCTATAGTTAAGATACATAACAACCCCCTTATTCTATTGTCGATGTCTCAATTAACATTAAATTCTATTGTGGAAACAATATCTCCTATTGTCATTTTATTGTCATGAACAATAATATTAATTGTACACACTATTGATTCTAATGTATGGTTACAATACATTTAATTGTAAATCTATGAGAATTTTTGTTTCGGGAATCGGTGGGTGAGTGACCACCAGGCACTTCATAGCAAGATGCTAAGAAGCGGACCGGAAGTGTTAATGAGCGAACTCTCCCGCTCAGGGATGAGTATACTATAGACTACACACACGGAGAAAAAAGTATAATTCAATCAATAATATTTCATCTAAAATCAACTAAAATATTGCATTGATTTTTCGATAACCCATGTGCATGATTGTAACAATCATACATTTCAAATTGATTTAACTAATGTTTGCTTGAATCAACTTCAGTAAAACATGGTTGATTCAACTATACAATGGTTTTGTCGAAAAAAATTATTGTTGATATTTTGACATTATAGTTGAACCAACTGAATAACAATAGTTGGTTTGAATATGCTTAGGGTCAGTTGAATTTTTTTGCCTGAATGAGATTTTCGGTTCCGAAAACGTTTAAATGAGAATGCAATTACATTCATCATATATTTTGGGATGGATTTATGACCGATTTGGGATTTTTGACTTATGATCGATTTACATCATGTAAGTTAATAAGCTTTCAATCTAATTTATAGATGTTTTTCCACGTCCGACACCATGATGAACTTGAAAGTGAATTCGACAAAGATTTTTCATTAAGGCCTAACTGACAAACGTAAACATAAGCTTTTTCCGCGAATTTCTCGTCATTGAAAACTCGCCTAATCAATCCACCACGGTCATTTCGAAGAGGAAGATCATCCGATAGAATTGGAGGCATACATGGGTAGCATTTGTGCCACGGGAAATTTACGGAAGAAGCCATTGTTTGCGTTTGTCAGTAAGGCCCTAATAAAAAATCTTTGTCGAATTGAAAACTACCAGGTTGTTTTTATTTTTTCGAATAGTTGCTTCAAGCATACACACTGGTTGTAATTATAACTTTTTTGTTTTGATTGAACCCAATGACAGATGTGCAAAAACGGTGGCTGTTTTAACTATGAAGTATGGTTGATTTAATTCGAAAAGTGCTTTGAGCCAAACATATTTTGTGGTTGGAACAAAAATGTGTTTAAGATAGGTATCAACTATCGAGATTGTTATTTCAATCCCCGGTCATTTCTTTCCGTGCACTTAGAAAATTTTACAGTATTCGGTAATACCGAACGTTCAGCTGTTGAAAGTTCGGTAATCCGATTTACCGGATTTCGGAGAAATTTTACAGTATTCCGGTAAAAAAATTACCGGAACTTGTCAAATTTTACCGAAAGTTGTGAAATTGGATTACCGAACGTTCAGCTGTTGAAAGTTCGATAAAAAATTACCGAATACTGTAAAATATTCTAAGTGTGTAGAGTCCCTATAGATCATTGCACGGAATGTATTAACCTCACTTTTGTGACAGTTCAGGGAGCTTGTTTACAAGGTGTTAAGCTTGTAGTACGCACTGTTTATCCAATAGCCAAATATTTGGCATAGGCAGCTAGACAGCTGACAGATATCATAGATGTTTGTCAGATGCCTATCTGCCTATGACAAATATTTGGCTATTGGACAAACAGTGTAATACAAGCTTTAGAATTTAAACCGCTCAAATGAAATTTTCCATTGGTTTTTTCCGGATTATGTACGATTAGATTCAGGAAATGATGTAAACATAAGCACTGAAGTCTGTTCTATAGCAATTTTACTTCAATCGTAATAAATTTAGAGCACAAAATCTCAAACCGATCTTACTGAAAATATTCTAAGTCCACGTAAACAAGCTCCCTGAACTGTCAAAACTGCATTGATGACGCCATCGTGCAATGATCCATAAAGAGTCACGCAAAGAGAAACATGCAACACTTATTTCGATTAATTCTCATTTTGCGTGCATTCAGATGAGCTGCTCAGGGGCCTGGCAACCCTATCCTATTCACTAGCGTTTGACAGTATGCAACATATCGCGGGCCTTAAGGCTTAGCTACAATAGCGAGCGCTGCGCAACGGCACGGCAGTGCGCATAGCGCGGCAATGAACTAAAATGTTCTAAATAATTTGCCTCTGCTGCGTGCCGCTTTCTTGTTCACAATGCGTTATTATTTTCATAATCTGCGAACATGGAGAAAGCACGCCAGCTCTTAATTTTATTCGAAATTTTGCGTGATATAACAAATATTCGAAATAAGACAGGCGGCAAAAGACACTGGCGGTTAATGTCAGCGAATCAACAAATACAGAAAGGAGGATTTTATGAAACAGCGTTGAGTTTTATGGAAATGAAAGATTATTTCATCCGGTCGCCAGAAGTTTTTCAGAAGCTGCAGCACATGTTGGATAAAGTGAACCACCGATATGTAAAATTTTCTATTAAGAAGCCAATAAACACGGAATGTCAGCTTTTTATTATACTAATGTTAGTATTCTCGTATGCCTATAGTTATTCAGTTGGATGAATTAAATTTTTATTATTTTTCGAACGATTTTCATCTACCATCTATTGGTTTATGATATTGTCAATGGGAGAATTTCGGTCAAACTTTTAAAAACAATTAAATTTTTTCGTGAATGTTTCGTTATAAATTTCTCGAAATCCTAGTTTTTGATCAAATCTTGAATACTTTTTCATTAAGTCGTTAGTTGATCAAAAAGTCGTTAAGTTTGTTTTCTCGGTCAATTCCGATTTCGATTAATCTAATACCAAACTATCAGTAGATTTAATTCGTTTTAATCTGATTTACGGTTATTTATTATGTAATTTACCGTTATTTAGTAATATCGTAGTCATCATCCATACTGTTTTCACAAGAATCAGTGAACATTTTAAAATATTACTCGTGAAAGATTGTAACCGATCTAAAACTGTTCGTAGTATAATGTTCGAATTGCCGCGCAAACGCTGCCGCACTTATTCAACAATCTGAATATTTGCGGCATTTAAGTACATTGCCGCTCTTTCCGCTTGTGCCCATTGTAGCACAACAAACGAGGGAACGTGTGTTTAATATTTTCGGCTGCCGTGCCGTTGCGCGGCGCTCACTATTGTAGCTAGGCCTTAAAGGAGTACAACGATGTACGTTGTATGTCTGTCCCAGACATTATTTTGACAAAATTTGTGGGGGGGTGGGGGGGGGGGTAGCGGTAGTGGGGGCATATTAATTCTTATGACAGACATACAACGCTGACCGTTGTACGAACTGTCAAATACTTTAATCCAGTACAGAAAAACACGTACTAGACTAAAGGAGTACAACGCTGTACACAGAGACAAATTTGATAGTCAAGTTTACCATTATTGGGGGTTAGGATGACTTTTGCAGTATAGTGATTTTGAACCGACTATGATCATGGTCAAAACGACCATTAAAAATAGTTGATCCAACTTTTGCCATAATGTCGTTACCATGATCATAGTCAAGAATGCCATGAACGTGGTGAATTCGACCATTTTCATGGTTATTGTAGCCATTATATGCAATAGTCATCCCGACCATGATTTAATTGTCGGTATAACGAGATTTTTTCTCAGAGTACGTTGTATGTCTGTCCCAGGCATTAAACAAGACTCAGAATCGAGAGTGGGAAAATATCGAGATACGGCGAGTTGACTGCATAACTTGATATTTCTATTAGTCGAATCTTTTAATTTTAACCGTTTAATTTTTTATTATTTTAACCCCACCCCGGGATGACAAAACAAATATTTTTCCCAAAAAATATAAAAAAAAAAAAAATAAAAAATATTTTTTTTTATTTATTTAAAACAATTATATTATTATTTATATAAA
This sequence comes from Aedes koreicus, assembly GCA_024533555.2. NCBI lineage: Eukaryota > Metazoa > Arthropoda > Insecta > Diptera > Culicidae > Aedes > Aedes koreicus. The sequence continues at coordinate 323,230 of JAHHFK020002893.1, forward strand.
AAAAAAAAAAAAAAAAAAAATAATAAATAATAAAAAAAAAAAAAAAAAAAAAATAAAATAATACCATATAAAATAAAAAAAAAAAAATAAAAAAAAAAAACAAAAAAAAAAAAAAAAAAAAAATAAAAAAAAAAGTAAAACAGTCGCGGAAGTTGCATAGTCCATTTGATTCGAAATGCGTTTCCTGTTGTTTTTTTATCATCTCTTTTTTATTCATACGATTCATTTTGCTTTTTATAGCTTCTATTGTTCAATGAGTGTCCGGCATGATGTTTCTATTTTCTTCTCATGTGTTTGAATTTTTTTTACACAAAAATACTGTAATATTCATTCCATTCATATAATATAGCTAATAATGAGAAGTACATAAATTGATTCGACTTGGTAAATTTAAATTTGCGTTTTTGGTTGATTTCTCTTGATTTATTTTGTAATTGTTTGTGTGTGACTGCGATTTAAGTTACTCGCTAGCTTTGAACTCCGGCAATAATGTGCAATTCGTTCTTCTTTTCTAGGGTTTTCCAACATTGCATATCTGACGTGATATTAGATGCTTTTTATTCGTGTTGTATTGAACCATACGTGTACATTTTTTTTTCCAATGGATTCATTTCCCTAGTAGGCAAAACGTTGACTGTGTTTTAGTGAATTGTATTGGTAGAACCAACTAATACGTTTTAGGTATAACAAACTTTGCCTGCTCGGTTCTGTACAGTATATAATGCCCCTTAAATAAACTCCAGCCACAGATAAAAATTCTTCGCCTTATAATTCTGCAAATCTGCGTTTATGTCTGTGGATGTGTGTCCACAGTAGACTAATGAATGAAAGACTAACGAACTGGACGCTCTTGGACAGTGAGCTATGAAATAAAACAGTAAATTCGATTTGCACTTCAGCTGATTTCCGTTATTCTTTTCTTTTTTGTATGTTACTATTCTAACGGGATACACGTACATACATCGGACAATGTGACAGGATGCTTGATCCTACTAGAGTTCGAGGACACATACTCACCACCGGAAAAAGGTGTTTGAAAAAGGAAGGCGGTTTTTTGTCATTCGATAGATTGGTCTTCAACAGCAAGTGGATTGAACGGAGAAAATAAAGTGAAACGAACGGGGGAGGGGGGATAAATTAGGATTTTGCATGACAAGGAACAACAAGGGGTATTTCCACTGATGAGAAGCAAAAAGAGCGACTTAAAACGGTTCCGATATAAGCTCATCGATTATGGTGGTAAATGAAACAGCAATTCGTATCCTTGGAGGTTTTTATCTATCGTAATTTATTAATATTTTTTTTCATTGTTTTCCATGAGAAAATATAAGATCATATTCTTTACAATAGTACACGTAGGATCAAAAAAGAAACAAACTCGTCTCAACACATTGTTTAAATTTGTAGGTACCGTTACAAACAAAACAAATTTCAATACATTTGCTCTAATCAAGATAAATCCAAATAGGTTAGTGTAATAATTCTTCAATCAAAGATTACCATGGAATCAAATTATCAATTTATCTACTATGCTTTCAACTACATACGCTCTGCTGCATCGAAAAATGATTTTGCGTCTTCATTGATTTGTTCTTCTATATATGTTCCGGAAAGTTTCTACCGTTAATAGCTATTTTTTTCATTTTCATTTTGCAGCGTTTGGTGGGGCAATGAGAGCGCAAGTCAATCCAAAGCCGAGGGTTAGGGAGGGGTAATGGCGAACTGGTCTATGCGGACTACTTGAACGCCATGGGAGGTGATAAGGATTAGGTTGGGGTAAGGGGTTTGTAGTGTTTTTTGGATTGAGATGGCCGCGTTGCTACAAAATGATCTGAAATGTTTAATTTGTTTGTGATTTGAAACTAGTAGTGACTGTAATATAACTTTTTCATCTTAAGTAAGATGAATGTTTTTGATAGTTTGACAGTTTTGATTTCGCATATACTTATCTTTGTGTGCTGTCTTTGATTTTTTCGAGGATGCTTCACATGTACTTTTTCTTGAAATAGATATGATCACTTCCTTGTCAAAACCGCATGTAGCCTAGCGCTGAGTAGGTCCTTCGCACTTCAATCGATCCATTTCACAGCCGTTCTCGATCATGAAATCAATAAGAAAATAAGAGCGAAGAGGGTGTTAGTGGTTCATAGTATGCAGGGCGTAGGTGAGAGATTATTGGTGATATTTTCACGACGATATTTTCGTTTCTCTGACTAAGAATTCCGAATTCCTAACCTAACAAAATTTGAACAGCATGAACCAGAAGTAATAATGTTTGAATCAAAAAGGATTTAAAAAAAAATACTGGATTAAATTTAGACAACAACATTTTAAATTCTAGCCTAGCTTTGGATCTAGTAACCATCCCCATCCCAAACTTAACAATATTTCAAATCACTGACTAACTAATATGACACTTGGAAAAGAACAGTTCTATTTCCTATCTAGTTTCTTTTTTTCTATTTATTTATTATCTGGTATGGAGGACACATGCTATAAAATGCATGGAAAGGTAACGATAAAATAAGAAGAAAGACTAGCAACCCCCATCCAACCCCAACCACCTCCATCGCCCGTCCCGACAGACACGCGCATCCCGTCCACAATGCGCAGACCCCCCCAGTGCCATGCACTAATACTCGAGAGTCGATATTAGTACACGAGACTGAAGAAGTCCGCACACCGTAGACGAAACACGCGTATCCGTCAAGACAAGCAACAAATGTAGCTGAGATCAAACGGAAACTACCAATTCCTCCTCTAATTTTCCAGTTACAGGCATTCCACTAAAAAGCTCACACTTTCCAGGATTCATACATGGAAAGGTTCATTCTATTGTTCCAATGGTGTTCTCTAAGCGGGCCCTCCGCGTCCTATCTCTAATATACATGCTTGTCGTTGTCAGTCTCAAGTAACACTTTTCTATGACTATGTGCTTCATTTCGAACAGTCAGATAATTACCCTGATCAAAACATTCACCCCTTTCGAAAATGTTGCAATTACATTTAGTTATTATACCATGAGCAAACAGGTATTTCGGTTATTCATTCCATAAAAAAAAATGGATGAGTAACAACATAAGTTGTCAATAAAATGAAAAGTGTACTTTTAGTCGTTTCCCTTAGATTGATAGTAAAAAGTCTAAGAGTGAATTGCGGCCAGTATCACACCTGATGTTAGTGCCTTTATATAAACGTTCTACGACGTGGCAGTGAAATAAATGTGCAGAATATGTGATACTTTCACTACTGGTCAAATTCTTGGTCTCACATGCATGTTTATAGCATGAGATAAGCCCTCTCACCATCGACAAGGTGACAAATTTGACCCGCGAGAGGGTTGCCTAGATAGATAGGAGAGTTGCACAGTTTAGTTTCTCGAAAACAACGAGAAAGCTGATGAACGGCCGGAGAAGAAGCTACTTTCCAGTGGAGAGTGGTCAAGAAGTGCCTGACTTTTTTCCATATTTTTTGCTGCGTGAATATAGTGGCCAGTGACTAAAAGTAGGTGTGCAAGAGCGGGCTCACGAGGACATCGGAAATGGAAAAAAAAAATCATGATCAGGGCCTACCACCTCTGCACATCACTGAAGACCGCCAGGGTGGGTGACCTCGTGTTGTCGAAAATTTTTGACAACGAAAACAGATTGGGAATTATTCGATCGATCGAATTGAGGGTGAAATTAATGGAAATGTAATAGTTTCCATTCTCCGAATCGCGTAAACGCTAATACCCTCATCAGCAAGCATTTGCCTTCATTCGGCTAGATTGTTTCCCAAATTAGTCTTAGCCATCTTGGAAGACTTCAACGTGACGTTTAGTGAAAGCCCAATTTATCGTGCCTATTTTTCCCCTCGCGCATGTTGGATTGGCATCACGTTAACTGCTGGATGCCTGTCCCACTGGAAATAATTCTATCTGCTGAGAAGCAACTGATGCTGTTCCAAATGGTATCTTCTTGCTTAGTATTTGAAGCGTATTGCTTCCTCTCAACGTGGCGTTCGAATTGCATTTCCACAGTTATTAATTGAGAGTTTTGGGTGCCAATACAAATACATGAACTCTATGCTCAGGGAAAATGTCCAACCCGAAGATTCCCTCGACCGTAACGGTTATCGAACCCGCCGCCTCCTCTTGGTAATACCATCCCTTTACTGACTATACTATCTGAGACCCCAAGGTATACCATCGCGAAAACTGAAACGCTGACTGATTGTTCTCGCGATTCCTCAAACTCTCCTTAACGGCTGGTGGTTTCCCACTTAACAGGAAAGAAGGAATGAATCTGTTGTGTTCCCGATTCACAAGAAGGCCGGCATAAGGACTGCTTCAATCTACCGAGGAACAGCTTCTAAACTATTCAAACTAAATATTTTTTTCGTGTGTTAAATTTCTCAACAACGCTAAAAAAGGTTTAGTGTGTACTAACCAAATGGAGAAGACGAAGAGGTGTTGATATGGTGCGACGAGCACTGTAGTTCCCTTCTCATTTATGCGATTGTATTGGAGGGTACTAGGACATGTGTGACACTCGTTTTTCACTGTTTTCAACGTACCACGACCGGACGAAAAAAGATAGTTTTTTTTTTCGGTGGGTAGTTTCCAACACCGAATAAAAAGTGAAAAACTTATCCTCATTGTGAGGAGACTGTGCTATACTGAATTGTAAACTTCTGCGAAACTTTTTTTGGAAAAAAAAATGCGGCAGCTGAATTATTAAATTGAAGCTGTCAGCTTCTGGGATTTAGCCAGGTATCTTTGTATAACTTTGATACAAGAAGGAGTTTCTGCGGTTGGGGATATATAATGAGAACTGTTGAATAAGTTGGAAACAGTGTGAGCTGCAGTCTATTGAGAATCAATTCCTTCACATCATTCAGTTTAAGGGTAAAAAGAAGTAGTCATTTTCCAGGATGCTTTCAAGAATTTGCTGCGTTAGTGTGAGATTGGATTAGATAAGAAATTGAGTTTTTGTTGCACTTTTATGTTCTGTACAATATTCTTCTTCAACGTGAAATTTACGAGATTTAATCGTACGAAAAAGAGCAAACTTTTGATCTAACACTGCTCATTGCACAGACTGTTTGCCAATGATTTTTGATCCTTTTTTTTCGCCTCTTTCTAAATTTTTGATGGAATCCGCTGCCTTAACATGTTTGCGCAAATATGCTTTTGTTAGAGCCCAAAAAGTTTCAATTGACTTGCCTGGGAACAGTTTCGAAAATTCATCTTCTTGGGTACGAATTTGACTCCATTGGCTTTGTACAAGGCTACCGTGTCCTTCGCATAATGCACTGAAGCCAAATCCGGCAATGCTGGATTACTGTTTCCGGATCATGGGGAGCTGGCGCCGCTCCAAGCATTTCCAAACGTAAACATCAGCAGTCATCGTACCGATTGTTACAAATGGATTTAAAAGCATGTCACACTCACACTTCCCCAAACTACTTGCCAAACCAATGTTTTTTACCAATAGTTTTTTACAATAGTTTAACCAGCACAGACCGTGTAGAACTGGTCACCTGGACTTATAATCAAATTTCACGTAGGATTCATCATCCATAATCATGCCCATTTTCTACACAGCTGTTTGTCATATAATTTACGGGCCCTTAATTTGACAGACGCTGCTTGTTTTTCACTTCGTTTTGGCTACTTCTGCTTGTTGAAAGTCCTTAGTCCATTTCGTGGCTTTGTTCGGTTGACGTTACTCTCCGAAGTTTCCAGCACATATCGAACGAAAGTACCCTTTTTCGAAAGCTTGCGTAATTTTCCCTTTTTGTGAAAGCTTTAGGGATTTTCCGGTCCAGGTTTTGGTCCATAGGGCCCAGTTTACGTCCAGATTTTTTCTTGTTCAGAAAGAAAGACTCCTCACCATACTTCCTTTCATTTTCGCAACGAAACTTTGGGAAAAGTGCTTCACTTGTGCACGATCTGTTTGCGCTTTGCCGGGGAAATGCTTTTTATGACAAGTAAATGCACCGGCACTTGAGACTCACAGAGTTATAGATTGAAATGTAAACAGTGATACACAATAATGATCAGCTATTCAAACGTCATGTTGAAGCAACAGTGGCGCATCAAAATCGTGCTTAGACTTTTTGGGACACCCTATATGGGCAGGTTATTTAGTGCAAATGGAACAAGAAAAACTGAAACAATCATATTCAGAGGACATCGGCTGGTTTGGTGTATTCATTGACTGTTCGTTGTGGAAACGCACAAAAATTCGTCAACAGGCAGGATAAATAGAGGTTGACGCCGTCTGCCACCTATCTACATTTTTATTATAGATAAATTTTTAACAAAATCTTAAATAAGTCAAGTTCAATATCAAATACTTATACTTCAAAAGCCGTTGGTATCTACCTTCTATAAGCATTTTTATTTATTCGTCAATGCACGCTGCATCCCTCTAGGCATTCTTTCTTTTTGCTTCTCTCTACGTTTTTTGAAATTCACCTTCACTTTTTTGTACTGTCTGCGACTCGCCGTATTTGGCACTTCATGATTTCAACGTCGCTGACAGTTCCAGCGTTATGGCTTCGTAGACAATTCTCTGAGCAACCAAACCCAATTCAGTTTGGTTCACCACCAGACACTTTTCATTTATTGAAAATAATCGCTCCATTGTGGTATTTCCGTGCGACAGGATCAGCTCTTTTTTAACAAATGTTGTCAAATTTGGCAGTTCCTTCTTGGAGTTACCAATCAGTCCTAGCCAAAATTTGTCCAAACGCTGTTCTTTTCTCTGAAATCTGGCAAGCAACATCTTTGAAGACGGCGTTGAGCACAGCTGCCCAAATTCTTCTTTCACTTTACTTCCTGCAGCTGCAGCGCTCAGATAGTCTTTATCTACGAACGTTTCCAGACACAGCTCCAGACGCTTTTTAGCTATGTCTGTGAAGTGAGTAATACAATCAGGGTTAATGCAGGTGACATAACGCTTCAAGGCTATGATAATGGAGATTTGTTGAGTAGCTTTCTTAAAAAAAAAAACCACAGTAAAAAGACCGACAGTTGTTGCGGAATGCCAAAACGTCTTTGTCGGAATTTTCTGAGAATTCCCTCACTTGCCTAGTTAGAGGCAAAACCGATTTCCAAGTCCACATTCCACATTACTATACGAGTAATGTTATAAGCTTACAAAAATGTTCCAAAAATTGCATTACAATATTATCCAAATTGTTTTATGCTTGAATTTTCAAAAACAAATATGAGTGTGCTCTATACACTCCATGGGTAAGAATGGGTTAATGCAGCGGAAGTACCTACTTAAATTGATCTGTTTATTAACGAGGAGGAAATTGTTACCGCATTCGAGCGTTGCAGGTACACCTGTTGAATCACACTAGATTTTATTGCTTAAATTACCATCGTTGGTTGATCTCTTCGAGGTGCAAAGAATACTGATTTGGAGCTGGCGAAGGCAACTCGGCCCATAGAATTAATTTCGAAACTACTTTTGCACCACTTGCAATGTGCTAAACCGGAATCCTTTGGATCTGCGCTAGACCATGGAGACTGCTGTTCGTAACTTGTAGAATAAGTTGGCGATCAATTTGAAAAAGGTGTGAGCATGGTTCCGCCATAAAACAAAAATTCTCGATGGATTTTTATATTCCCGACTTTTTCCCGATGATTTTGGATTCCCGCATTTCCCGATTTTCCCGAGTCTGTGGCCACCCTGAGTTTAATTTTTTTTCATTAATACCACCCAGCGAATAAACAATCTGCGTTTAAACTAATCAACAAAAACCAACGAACCAGCAAACAACAACCAGGGTAAATCAACACTTATTACGGGAATGTGGTTCATCAAAACTTTACATGCAGAAACTTCCTGCAAGCGGCACAATTTCACTTAACAACACTAGCGGGCGTCAATGGTTAACGATGATGGATAGGATATACTCTAACTAACGACGAACTAGTCGCTTCCATCCTCAACAAAGTGGTAGTGCGGTTTGTAGTTTTAATTGGTTTGTTAGTCACGCTTTAAGTTTTGCTTGCTCTGGATCCTTACTAGATGGATGGGGAGCAAACAGCGTGTCATACAGAAGTGACAATACCGGTGTTACCGAGACAAACCGTGACTTAGTTCACGATGTTAATGTAATAAACTGCAGGTAAGAGGGTGTGCTTTGATAACGAGATAACTTTATTATCAAGTGGTTGAGGTTATGCTAAAGGTACGGGTGATTCAAGCATGTAATATCCACCCTTCACTTTGTGTTTTCTCTTACTTGCTGCTTTTACTGCTATGGACGCTCTGAAGTGAAAGTATTATTTAAAGCAAACCTTCAATGTGCCAAGGGTTAATGTCTATTAATAATCGACCATACCATTCCATGAATCTTGTTACTGGTCTAGAAATGCTGGTAGCAGAGGCTTCACGTCCGTATGTTCAACCTGTTCACTGAATTGGTTATAAGTTGTATATAACCGTATGTACGTACATGCAACAACCAAAACGTACATACATTGGCGCATGAAGTGTCAAATTCAACCGGTAAATTACTGTTTCTGATATTATGATTCAGTTAGCCTTTAAAGGTTGTCCACGTTCAAATTGAAACGCACAAAGCGATTTGCCAATAAACCGTCTTTAACCAATTCTCGAGTACTTTTTCAAACAGACGTATCTGATATTGTAAACAAAGAGGGGAAGTAAGATTCAAACGTTAAATTCCACCAACACAAGGAATAACATTTCCCTAACATGATGGTAATGCTACTTTTCGTGAGGGTGCTGACCCAGATTTAAAAAGTTTAGCGATGTATATCCGATTTAGTTTGTGACGCAGTACGATGAATAAATGACACATCGTATTTAAGTCGAAAATTTGCACTCTTTACGATTTAACTTAAACATAATACGATAAAGGCCACAATTAATTGCGATTTTGACTTAAAATATAGGAATATACGATACTATTTTAATACTGTTTTACGACTTGTGGTTGTCTGGGGAGAGTTCTGAGAAATTTACGTTTGAATCTAACTGCCCCTTTTTTTATGAAGGTTTACTGGCGGGACCCTGAACAGAGTAGAAACTTCTACGCCAGGCCTTTGATGATCGTTGTGTAGATCCTTTCGAATCATTTAGCCAGCCGTACACGGAACATGTCGTTGCAAATGACTCGGAAGGAGCCACGTTTGAGAATTTGGAGTCTTTTCGTCTGTTTTTTTTTTAATTTATATTTTTTTCAATTGTCTTTTCATTATTTTATTAGTCAGTTTAATACGGCGTTTAGTAATTTCTTCAGTCATTTGTAGTTCAGTCCGTGAAGTGTGTATTTATGTGATATGAAAGTATTTTTAAGCAGTTTTTTTTTTAAGGAACTAAAGGGTGTTTCGATCAAAATTTGGTCGACTTAAACTTGACGCATTTCTTTTCATCGAGCATTAACTAATTTTGCACACCCCTCATTTTGAAGATGTGTGCGTGTAGCATTATGCCTCTATTTTGATTTTGAGATTAGCTCTTCAGTTATCAAAATGTCGTCGAAAAAAGAGAAGCAAAGCATCAAAATTTTGCACGTGCATGGCGAAAATCCAAACTACTCTCACGCCAAGTTGGCGAAATTGTTGAATGTGCCTAAATCAACTGTTACCAACGTATGAAAAGTGTTCGGAGAACGTTTGTCGGCAGCCAGGAAAGCTGGATGGGGGGGAAATCGAAAGCCGGAGGCCACAGCGATGACAAAAAGAGTTTCCCGCTGTTTCGAGCGGAACCCCAACCGCTCCGTCCGAGATGTGGCAAAGAAGCTGGGAGTGGCGCCTTCAACCGTAGATGGAGCTAAAAAACGAGCTGGACTGTCGACTTACAAGAAAGTGGTGACTCCAAATCGTGACGATAAACAAAACACGTCGGCCAAAGCACGATCGCGAAAGTTTTACACGACGATGCTGACGAAGTTTGATTGCGTGGTACAGGACGATGAAACTTACGTCAAGGCAGACTTTAAACAGCTTCCTGGACAGGAATTTTATACGGCAACCGGACGGGGAAAGGTTGCAGATATTTTCAAGCACATAAAACTGTCAAAGTTCGCGAAGAAATATCTGGTGTGGCAGGCTATCTGTACCTGTGGCTTGAAGAGCAACGTTTACATTGCGACCGGAACCGTCAACCAGGAAATTTATCTGAGTGAGTGCCTACAAAAACGTCTACTGCCTTTCCTGAGGCGACACAATTGTTCCGTTCTATTTTGGCCGGATTTGACATCTTGCCATTACGGAAAAAAGGCCATGGAGTGGTATGCTGCCAACAACGTTCAAGTTCAAGCTCCGCCCAATCGAACAATATTGGGCCATCGTCAAGCGGAACCTTAAGAAGACTCAAAAAGCTGTTGTGAGCGAGAAACAGTTCAAGGCAAACTGGCGTTCTGCGTTGAATAAAGTGGACAATGAGACTGTACAAAATCTTATGGCAGGTGTTAAACGAAAGACCCGCCAATTCGAATTCGGTAAAAATGAAGCTTAGTTAAATATTTCTCATGTGGTTTTTATTAACTAAACTTGAAAAAGAAAAATAATTTGACTTATTAATAAAAACTTTGATCGACTTACACACATTACTGTTTGCTTTGATTTTGATCGGAACACCCTTTAAAATTAAGAAGTTATTGTATTGTTACTTGTTCGTTAAAATGATATAACCTGACTCCTTTTTGAAGCATTTCACCAGCCGAGCAAGGATCATGTCGTCCATAGAGACGCTGTTGACACTGCGCTCAAAAGGTGTTACATTTTCAAGTTTGCTTTCCCTTTCTCTCAGTCCACTGTTTTACATGGTTTCGTATCGTCTTTTTGTTATTTAGTTAGTCAATATGTTTTCTCTAGTCTTTTGTAGTTTAGTTCGTCATGTTGTCATTATTTCGTCGAGATATTTGAATTCCACCAGTTTTAGTAATATCTGATGTTACAAGTTTCAGTAGTCCTAACAGTATAATGTTTATGATGGGACTCATGAGAGAGAAGTTTCCTTTGAAAGGGTTTTGGAGTTCATTGCGTCTCTTTATGTTATTCAATTAGTAAGTCAGTGTTACGGTCAAGAAGGTATTTTGTAACTTCTTCAGTCGTTTATAATTTAGTTGATAGATGTCTAGTTCTTATGTGCTCTGAAATTCATCGATGCATACCTCGTCTTACCTCGTTTCATTGACCTATCACTTTGTCCGCCTTAGTCAGTTATTACAGTCTTGAATGCTGCGAGATTTTGACAAACAACCGAAAAATAAAGATTGCATTAAATTGATTTGTATCATAACATGACAAGATATTCACATACACTAAGGGCTTTTTTACACGGGGGATACGTTCCACATTCACTATGAAACCGCGTAAAAAAAAAAAAAAAAGGGGTGGATAAATTCAAATGCTTTAAATTTTTAGGTTGCTTGGTTTTTGTGTGCGTGTGTTACTCTTTTAAGGGGGTAAAATATTTTTTTTTTTTGTATTATTAGTTGGGTTTGTTAAAACACTATGGTTTGCGGAAAAAAAAAAGAGGGGCTTCAAATGGTGAGTTGACAACTTCGAAGGAGGGTGCGACCGACCTCTCGTCCTCACAAGTTCCTACCTCACGCCTCCACGAGTCATATGATCACAAAAGACTGCCAGCTGAAACATGGAGACGCTGGTTGGCGTAGCCTGGGCAATGTTATCAATCTGACAATAGCGAAGTGAGGGGGTGCGACTGAAGATCGTGTACCTTAAGTCATATTGTATATTTTCCATTCTCAATTTATTAATAATTTCAGCACGCATTAGAATCATCGGCATCGAAAGCCTTCAATTAATAACTGTGGAAGTGCATTTGGAACACTGAGTTGAGAGCAGGCAATAAGCAATTTGTGAAAGCAATAAGCTTGAAATGCTATATATAATAACGCTTTAGAATCATCTTTACATTCCAAAACCATGTAAGAGCCTGGAGCAACATGACAGGCATCAAAGGCTCAATTTGTTTTTCAGCATTTCAGCATAACATTTAATTTAAAATTGCACTTCTAAACTTTAACTACTATGTTCATAAAAGATTGGCATGTGCATATAAGCAATGTAGGATTGAATCCTGAGAGTAGGATTATATTTTAATATTGTGTTTAGTGGTATTATGGTAAGAAAAGCTATTATGTCAGAAATCAGCAAACCGGACTCTTCGATCACTACAATTGCTATCTTTGAAATGTTACTAGAACAGTATACAGAAAAATATTACAAAATGATTTATAAAATAATATCTTTTATTGAAATTTTATCTTTGATATTTGGAATGATCTTTTCTGTTTTCAGCTTTTCCAGGACTAGAAGGATATTAATACATATCTAATTTTTATTTATTTTTCAGTAACAATGTATCATTTAAGTTTGAAATTTGAATAAATTAGCATTCTTGTCTATAATGATATCCTGATTTTTCGTGTACAAAATATAATAAATATTTAAAAAAAATAACTGGGAAAGGAAGGGACCATCAGGGCACCCAAGTAAAACGATTTGGATAGAGAGCATGGGACTGCCTCCTCCCTATTGTTAACATTTCGCGGAACGAGGGTGGGCTCTTCGACCCCATCTATTGGGTTTATTCTGTCAACCGAGGGCTCGATTCTAGTACTGTCTGTGTGACCTTGCTTTTGGAAGGAGATTCTTTTCCCTATATTCGCGGGTTTCGCGTAAGTGTCTCTGCTTACGGGCCCGCCCAAACGTTTTTGGCCCTTCATACAGCAGGGCTGGTAGCGGATTGGGGGAAAAAAAATAGGTTTAGTGACTAAAATAAAAAAAAAACAAGTGACTAAAAAGTGACTTCCAAATTTTAGTATTTTTTCAATCTTTTATACATTTGTTGTATAAGTACAGTAAAAATGAACAAAGTGATGAACTCCGCTTGCAAGACTGAATAATACTGCTGCGTAGTTTCACTTTTTGATTTTTTTTTCTAAAGAAGCCTATAATCAAGCGATTTTTTTTCTCCACGACCTCCTGGTCCGCAGCTCGTCTAGAATTACTGCGGAAATATCTTGCTTCTCAATTAGAGGTTCCAACCCGGGACAAAAATTCCCAGGATCTTGAAAAAATCGGGATTTTCCGAGTCCCGGGATAAGATTTTTCACCGTCCCGAAAATCCCGGGATTCCCGGGACACACATTTCTTACATATTTTTTCGCTATGATACCCAATTTGATTTCCCAATAAATTTCAGTGTACCGTTTACGCGCATTCAATATAACCCATACAACGCCAACATACATAAAAATGCATCATTCCTTTTGTGTTGGTTCAGTAGGCATTCGCATTTTTGCCTACACATTTAACACACACACGCGCGCGCGCCAATACGGCAAAAGCTGTCATTTCCTTTCAAAACATTGTTTTCAATCACTGATTACTGATTCTATGTTCATTGAATAATTTCGGATTTCCGTTTCATCGAAGTAAGTAGTAATACAAAATTTGTGCTAATGTTGCCTTACATCCAATTATTTTTAAGGCATGGCTGAAATTTGGAAACACTTCGATAGAATTGCGGATGACAAAGAAAAAGCACGATGTCGGAAGTGCGAGCAAATTTTGTCGTGCAAGGGCTCTTCGACCAGTGGCTTGCTCCGGCACATGAAGAACAAACACGACATGGATTCCAAACCCCCTAGTGAGTCTGCTGCGAAAGTTAAATCATTCACACCGAATGTCCCAGTGAAACAAGTATCGATGCTCAAGTTCGTTAAACGTCAGTCACTGGCGAAAATTGTAGCTCGGCTGGCAGCAGAGGACGGATTTTCGATCAATGCAATCACCAACAGCAAGTTCATCAGACAATCGATCGCAGATGTGGATATTCTCTGCCAACGTGAATACATCCGTCATGAAGCTGGTCGCCGAATACTATGGATACGCTCAGCAGCAAACGCGGGATGAAATAGTGAAGCGTATCGATAGCGGTGAACTGGTTAGTCTCACTTGGACGAGTGGACAAGTCTAAGCAACAAGCGCTACTTAAACGTGATTGCCCATTTCGCTGACGGATCATTCTACAACCTGGGTCTCGGCCAAATTCGTGGATCACTACCTGCTGAAAATGTTTTGGAAATGGTCAAGGATATGGTCCGGAAATTCGGTATTAAGGATGGAAACATTGTAGCATCAACGACTGACGGAGCTCGAGTGATGACGACGTTTGGAAGATTGTCGGATTACCTCATCAGCAGTGTTACAACCATGCGATTCACTTGGGGGTTTGCGGTGTCCTGTACAAGGATCAGCCACCGGTACCAATTGAAAATGAGGATTCAGATAGCGACGATTCGGATAGTGATAACTACGATGATGAAGTTGGTTCTTCGGGTAAATATATTAGAATGTTTATGTTCATATTAATGAAAACAGCTTATTTATTTCAATTATAGACTTGTACACCACGCGATTTGGAGAGTCTCTGAAACGTATTCGAAGAGTCGTGAATTTTTTTTCGAAAATCGCCTGTTAAGAATGCACTGCTTCAAGAAAAAATCACGAAAATGTTACATAAACCACTTCAACTGTGTGTGGACGTCAAAACTCGTTGGAACTCGACTGAAACGATGCTGGAGCACTTCATTCGCGGTTTCGATTGCATCAAAGAGACACTTTCCGAAATAGGCCTTTCAGATCTTATGTTGGACAGTGATTTCGAGGTTGCAAAAAACCTTCAGGAAGCTCTTCAGCCAATCAGACTCGCTTCGGAAGCATTGGGAAGACGAGATGCTACATTGCTGTCTGCGGAAGGCAGCTTGAGGTTCTTGTATTCGAAGCTTAAGAAAAGTAACTCCAAAGTTGGAAACGACCTCTTCGATGCAATCACGAAAAGAATCAACGAACGGCGCCAACAGGAAATAATAACAGCGTTGAGGTTCCTTAAAGGTCTTCCGTTGTCAACGCAAGTGCCAGCAGAACTGGCAAAACGCAAATGATTAAGTTCAGCAAGGAACTGGAAGTTCGATTGTAAACTTTATCATTTTTTTTTTTAAGATCAAATTCTACTCAACAAGTTTTACAACTTTGCCAAAAAATATTCGGTTTAACAGCAGTCAAGCAAAGTCAGAATAAACTTAATTATTTGATGAATTGTGAATTTTTTAAATCTACTGTATAATAAACTAAGAATATTTGTCTCGAAATTTTCTAGAAAATTTAAATTTTTATGACAAGTTGTTGAACCTTTGAACTCTAACGCTTTTTAGCTGCCGACTTCCTGTATCCCGATTTCACCTTGATCGATTGAGTTCGCTGACTGTCGGGATACGAACAATCATCAGTTAGAATTATAAGAGAGTAACCGAAAAACTAGTACGCCTCGGTGGGGTCCGTTTAATTAAAAAGGCCGGAAGGGGGCGTGGGAGAGGTGGGGAGTGATCACATACAATAGAATCCTGATCAAATTGTTTCTCAGATTATTCCACTGCTATGGAAAGTTACCTTGCTACAATAGATGGTAGTATTATATCATCATCATCATCAAAACGAAAAATGTGATTTGAATAAGGTCGATAAGTTGTTCCGTTCTAGAGTTATCGCCGAAAACAAACCGCGTAAAATAAACGTATAAAAAAAACCTTATTGTATTTGATAATTTTTCTTCAAAACGCTCGATCTTAAAATTGAGTAAAGGGATTTTACATAAGGCTTGATCCACTTAGTATTTAGCCTCTTCTTTTTAATTACTGCCGCGCCTCTAGTTGCCGTAATGAGAAGTCAATGACGGCACAGTGATCCGGAAGGTTTGTTTACTTAATGATGAAAGTTTCATCAGTATTGATAGTCAGGTAAAAAAAAATCTCAATGATCCAAGAGACGGCAACAAATTTTTCACACTCACGTTGAAAATTCGACGTGGTCATGAGAAATGATCGCAAAGCATCATAAATTCCCAAAATCGACTGTAAATACCGTGCTAGAACGTTATCGGGGAACACTATCGCTGAATTGCACAAAACAAAACAAACCGTAGAAGTCGAACATACGACCAGAAACTACGAGTGAAAGTCCGGATTAATCCTGGGATCTCATTGGTTGATTTGGCGAAAAAGTTCTCTGCGCCGTACAGCATAGTTCGGCGAATCCGTCGGCGTGAAGGTTTCCAGTCGTACCATGCCAGCAAGCACCCCAACAGGACCCTGAAAAATAACCTGGTTGCCAAACGACGCGCAAGAATGCTGAACGAGCAAGTTTGACCGAAATACAACGTATGCATTTTGATGGATGATGAAACATATGTTAAAATGGAAAACGCAAGGGTATGCTCCACGTAGATTAAGTTGATGATATGACAAGGCATTTGCAGTTGTGGAAAGAAAACGAAGGTTTTCATCATTGGAGCGACTATGAATGGGCAGGAGTGCAAGGCGGAGTGTCTTCAGAAGCAAACTCTGCCATTTATTCAATCACACGACGGTCCGGTGAAGTTCTGGCCTGACATAGCCAGCTGCCAGGATGTCATGGAATGGTATAAGCAGAATGATACTGACGTTATTGAAGAAACGATCAACCCACAAAATTGTCCAAATTTTCTTCCCATCGAAAAATATTGGCAATTATCAAATACAAACTGAAGAAAAACCATCTGATTTGCAGAAGTGGTGGGAAAAGATGGCAGATCAAGGTGGCAGCTCTACTGTGCAAAAAATGATGGATGGTATTAAGCGTAAAGTTCGAGAGTTCTTCCAATAATTTTTCATTGTTTTTTCCTTTGAAGTTCAATAAATTCCCAGCAGAATAAAACCTTAACCGATTTTTTATGAACTTTTTTGACGAAGAAATGTCTCAGTTTGTGCGACCAAATACTAAGTCGATGAATCTTTATATTGCGCAACATAGCTTTTAATCTTCAGTGGACAGTTTGGAAAATTTTATATCAGAACTTTATTTTGTTAGAAATCAATTAATAATTAATTCACTTGTCGTTCAATCCAAAACTGGTCGTCTGAAAAATTGAAGCTGGATCAACTGTTTGTACAAACATTACCAGCTGTCATCATGACGAAGAGCTAGGAGGATGAGAACAAAAAGTGAAGAGCCAGGACCTGATTTGGAAGCACTTGAGTAGGGTGGAACTGAATCGATGCTTTGAACCACCCTAATACACATACCCACTATCTTGGCCAACCGCAAAAATAACGTAAAAAATCGTCATCCATCGAGTCACCACCGACATGGGGTAACGACGGTCCGCAAAAAGCCATTTCCTGTGAAGTGGGTGAAAAGTGAGCAAGGATTTTTTTATTGTGCGGGCTTCTGGGAAATCATCACACAACAGCAGCAGACAAGAGGAAAATTAAGTGCCACCACTCGAATTTGCTATATGCCTCCTTCGGTATGATACCGCATTCGGATGACCACGATTCCCTGGCATCAAACAGACATAACCACTGGTTGAATGTCCCATAGTAGGGACCAAGTTTGTGGCACAACATCTGCTGCTAATCCCTCCTGAGACCAAGGTGACATTGCTTTTCGCAACGAATAACCGAGTGGTGGCGAATAATTTGAAAGCGAAAATAAATCGATTTGAAGGTGAACACACTCTAACGAATCTTACTTGCTAAAAAGCAACCTACTTGACTTCCATTAATTAAGGACACCGAGAATTCCCTCTCATACTCGGAAGTTATCGTATTCATTTTCTCCAGCAACCACTCCAGCAGAGCGCTGTTATAATTCATGCTTCAAGATAATCGATTACCTTACTAACATCTTTATCAGTCTTTTCCGCCGACATCCATCCCTCTGGCTCAATTTTGCGCCTACTTAAATTTAATACTTCATCCTGTTGCAATATCCTCATGACGTACCCAAGCACAGTAAGCCAACACCACTCTACTCCACCGCCTACCGGGAACGAAAAATTGATGATGGTTAATT
This sequence comes from Aedes koreicus, assembly GCA_024533555.2. NCBI lineage: Eukaryota > Metazoa > Arthropoda > Insecta > Diptera > Culicidae > Aedes > Aedes koreicus. Next base: position 341,129 of record JAHHFK020002893.1, read on the forward strand.
TGCATAGAACTGAAGCTGAAGCGAAAACCCCGTATGTATATTCACAGGTCTTCAGGGGCAACTTTCCTTCTTCGGAGTAGCAGCGCACAAAGGACGACGCGTGATCGATGATACAGTACATGATGGAGACCATCAGACACAGGCGAAAAATGGACTTACATGGAAATCGTCCCTTTGTTAGCTTTCTTCCTGCGGCTTAACTAGAAGTCTATTCCAACAAAGTGTTGAAATGCGAAAGATAAGCAACTTACACCGGGACCAAGAGGGAGGATCTCGATGCCATAGTGCCTGCCTTTAAGGTTTGTCCTTGACTGACTTGAAAAAGCGTTCCAGCGAGGAAATATGCTCCTTCCGCTATGTGCATGAATATGTATGCGCCCGTGTTCGAGGATTCTGTGAAGTGGAAAAGTAGGATGAATATGGAAAAATGTCTAGCAATAATTCCCTTCGGCGAACCAACAACTGCAAAATAATAGGGTGACCGGCGGAAGCCACTTCCGGTAGAATCCTTGAACCTCGTTACCACTCTATCGTAGGGTCAACCTTTCGATCACTATGAATCCACCCAGTAGGAAACCGTCAGTAGTCAGGGAAGTCAGGTGCTCCCACCACTTTGCTATTCCAGTTGACTTTGTGCCGCCTATGAGGCGAGAAAGAGGTGCCTTTTTGCTGTTGCATTTCGCTATGCACATGTTTGCATACAAATTGCTAGTGCAAATATTTCAAACACAGTAACGCTATTCGTTAGTTATAGGTAAACATAGCGCCATCAGACACAACAACGAGAAAAAAAGATTAACAGTTAGGCATAAATTTAATTCCTCCGAAGATCAAACATTTGTTCAACTTCATAACCTCCTGCAACAATTTCTCCGCAATTTTCATTCGAACTGCTCGTCTAAATGATTTGAGAAATTTATTTGTTTACTAAAGCAAAACAAACTTATGTTCGTTGCTATTACGCTTCTCTTTCCCGGTACCAGCCTTCTTGCTACCCATCTACATTAGAACGCGCCTGAATTTATTGCCTTCACTCCACACCTCTCCCTTAAATTTCCGTTGGGTGGTTGCGACCACCACCACTAATCTTTTCTCCCTTCCATTAAGGACGGATTTTGGAAGTTACTAGTCGGGCTGTGGTATGTAACCTACTAGCAGTGGATACATTGGATTGGTCATGAAACCGCGCCATAAAACTAGGGCAGTCATATCGATTATCGACTAGTGGGGGCTGCCAGTGGTGGGCAAAGTGATAAAGAGCCACATAATTTCGTTGAAGGTCGGAGGTTCAAGTTCGATGATCGGATAAGAATTCAGCTGGGTTTAAAATTATCGGTGCATTATTCAATGGTCGACCAATTGGTCCTTCTATTGGAAATGTGAATTAGAAGCTAGAAGTTGAAATTATTCGGGTTGGGAAATGTTTCGACTTGCTGTGAGCATTACGAGTATGATTCCATCTTTGAAGACCGTATGCAGGAGGGCACACATGGGCAGGGGCTAAAGGGCACAGAAAAATCCTACTGACGGCGGCAAGAATTGATATACCAGTGCCGTCTCACCCGCATGTTCAACCTGTTCACTGAACAGGTTATAAGTTTAATCTAAGGGTTTGTAATTAAACGCCACAACCAAAACGTGCTCACATTCGCGATAAGCTTTCAAAGTAAAACAGTAAAATAATATTTTTGCTCTATTATAATTCGCCTAAAAGTAGACTCAAACTAGGAATCAACCGGATGGAAGGCATGAACGTTAGATTTGGAATTTTACTATAATGTTTATTATTTATCGTCGAACTACTCTGCAGCCAAAATGAAGAAAAGAAAGAGTTACAATACCAATAGACAGGTTTTCAAGAAACATTAGATTGGACTTGGACCGTGACTTGGAGATAAAAAATGCAGTATTGATCGTGGGCAAAAATGCAACACATCAATTTACTTAGAAAAATTCGAGGTGGTGGAGTATATTAGTTGATCAGTGTGAGATTGGAGTCAGATAATGCCTCACATAAAAAGAGAAATCAAAAATCTTCATCGAGATTCGAACCGTGGCCGACAGCGTTGCGGCTTTCTGTGGTAACCAATCAGACATATTAACAAATTGAGAGTAATTAAATGAAAAGCCTACATTTGCTTCGAATATCGAGGTACTAAGCAGTACAGCAATAAAGGAACATGATTTTGTTTTCCACAAATCTTGAATTGCTTGGTTTATTTCATAAATCTTTTTTTGGTCAAGATAGGCAAAATTGGCTTTTTCTTGGTGAGACCATTCCATTTTTTCATTTCGTTCTACAACTACTTCGGTTTCAGTGGCAATTTTTGGATTTTCATCTTTGTTTGACTATTGAATCAACCACTAGAAGATCGAAAACGAATATTAGCGAAGCTCTTTCTTACAACACCCAAAAGTTGAAATGATGGCAAAACAATATTGCCTTTTTTTTGTAATCATATCTTGACAAAACCGCATGAAGCTAGGAAACCACCGGGAGAACCTGCATCGTATAGAAATGTATGCAAGTTAGATTGGATTATTCTGATAAGGCAGACTAAATGTGCGCGGAGTGTTAGCAGGGACTGTTGAAGATGCAGTTCGGATTACTCAAAGGGAGATCAAAAGTGGACACAATTCGAACAGCGATCGACGTAGCGAAGAAATTGAAGCGGAAAGGGAATCGCTACTGCGCAGTGAAAACAATCAATCGTCGTAAGAAACACAGCCAATAGCGCTTGAAACCGCTTTGACACATTAGTGATTTTGTTTTTGCATTATAAACTACTAGTTGCGTGAAAATGTCTAATTTTGTTCCAAACAATCGTCATTTGCGGGAAGCGTTGATTTTCTTCTTCCATTCGAAGAAAATGGCAGCTCAAGCGCATCGAGAGCTCTTAAAAGTGTACTGAGATGCTTCTTTAAGCGAAACAACATGCCGAGATTGTTTCCGTCGCTTCAAAGACGGTGATTTTGATTTTGACGATCGTCCACGTGAAGGAAGGTCTAAAATCTTCAAAGACGCTGAATTGAAGGCATTGCTCGATGAGGATTCTTGCCAAATGCAAGAAGAGCTTGCTTCAGGATTAATAGTTACACATCAAGCTATTTCTAAGCGATTGCATGCGTTGGGGATGATCCAGAAGCAAGGAACTTGAGCTCCTTATGATTTGAAGCCAAGAAAAGTTAAGCGTCAAAAAGAAAGGGTTTTCTTCATCGCGTCGTGAGGGGAGATGAAAAATGGATACATTACAGCAACCCAAAGAGGAAAAAATCTTGAGGACTACCCGGTCATGCTACAACATTGACGGCTCGGTCGACTTCCCGCAAAAGACGATTGTTTGAAATAAAATTAGATATTTTAATACAACCAAAAGTATATGAAGCAAAAACAAAATCGCCAATGTGTAAAAGCGGTTTGTTTACCATCATATGTCTAACCTTGGTTCATGATGATTTGGATATGTAAAAATCGACCAGCTCTTACTGCTAGAGCCATCTACTGATAAATAGCGAGAACACCTAATATATTGAAATAAATTTCAGATAATACTCTCTAACAACCAAAATAAATTATGTTTCCAAGATGAATTATCTGGTACACGTTTAGTGGCTAGCAGTCGTAACACGATGATGCCACAAATCATTAAACCAGCAACACGTAAAATTTTTTTTATTTTATTTGTCGTCAATCATATATGTAGACCGGTTTACATTTTTGCCTTAATTCTACTCTTACAGATATTCTGAGAAAAATGCTTTTTTTAGTTGATTTTTATTCATTGTTAAGTATCAACTGTAAAAGAATACAGTTTTTGCTATAGCAATACATCATCTTATTTCCGCGTCCGTTTTGGGCATGGTTAGTTCTTTGATCATTCATGTAGAATAAATTCCTGTTTCTTAAGTGACGTGTGGGAGCGTAGAAGTTGAGCTTTTCCAGCGAATATCTGCGTCACTTTTTCTTTGCCCAATAACATCGTTTATAAATGATAGAGTCGCAAACTCACGTCGTTTTTCAAGACCATCTATTTTAATTAACATACATCGAGATTCATAAGAAGGTAACCGAAAAGAGTTCCATCCTAACTTACGCAAAGCATACAATAAAAACTGTTTCTGCACTGACTCAATACGGTCTTTATGTGTATTCTGATATGGATCCCAAACCACGCTGCAGTACTCAAGAAGGGGCCTAACATATGTTACATACAATGTTTTTATTGTATAGGGATCATTGAAATGAAAACTAAACCTCTTGATGAACCCGAGCATATTGACTTGCCTTGTAAATTATATTGTTGTAGTGTTCTACAAAAGTGAGCTCGGAATCAAGTATGACTCCCAAATCTCTAACCTGATTGCATCTTTCAACAGTTTGTTGACCTATAGTGATGTTTTAAAAGAGGGGGGAGAAAGGAGGGTGTCTTGCCTTACATTGCGCTTTTTAGTGAATGAGACTGAGATGCACTTTTTAACGTTAATCTCTAGTAAGCTTTTTGTACACCAAATATGAAAATTATCAACTTCTCTTTGAAAGACTTCGATGTCAGATGATTTACGTATTTCCATGAAAAGTTTCATGTCGTCTGCATATATTAAAACATTTAAATGGTGTAAAATATATTCAACATCATTGACAAACAAAATAAATAGTAAAGGACCCAGATGGGATCCCTGTGGTACTCCCGATGTAACATTCACAACCGATGATAGCTTTCCTTCAAATCTTACTCGTTGTGTTCTTCCAAGCAAGTATGACTGAACCCACTTTATTAAATTATGGTTGAAACCTATCTTAGACAATTTGTAAAGCAACAAAGGAATATCGACTCTATCAAAAGCTTTGCTAAAGTCAGTGTATAAGGTTTCAACGTACCTTCATCCATTGCATTTATTGAAACATTTACAAAGTTTAGCAAATTTGTAGAAGTAGAGCGTCCTTTCATAAAGCCATGTTGCTTGGTAGAGATAACATTTTTAACTTGTGAAAAAATATGTTGATTGATAATGGACTCAAATAGTTTGGGAATACAAGATAATATTGCAATGCCACGATAGTTTTTCACATCTGATTTTTTTACCGCTTTTGAAGATCGGAACCAAGTACGATTCTTTCCAAATGAGGGGAAATACGCCAGTTTTTAGAGATAAATTAAACAACCAAAACAAGGGTTTTACTAATTCCTTTGATAATGTTTTCAAAAATACTGGCGGTAATCCGTCAGGACCAGCTCCTTTAGAAGCGTCTAATGTGCTTAAAGAATGCAAAATTTCGTTGACGGATACATTATCAACAGTCACATTTAACGAAGGCTCAGGAAGATATGAGAAAAATTGATAATCTCGATCCTTGTCGTCACGAGTTGTGTAAACATCTTGAAAAAAATCAGCAAATAAGTTACTGATTTCGGTTGGATTCTTACCGTCTTTGTCGTTGAATTGCATTTTTGTTGGAAAATTTCTTAATTTCTTCTTATCTTTAACAAGGTTGAAAAACGATTTCGGGTCTGATTTGATATTAGTTTCAGTTTTTCTATTATTCTCCTCATGTGCGATCTTCATTTCTAAATTCAGTTCATCACAGATAGTTAAATATATTGTGAGGTTTGTATCATTTTTATCTTTTTTATAAGCTTTGTGCGCTTTTTGCTTCCTATTTTTGAGATTTATAATTTTCTTAGTATACCACACCGGATTCTTATTTGGTCTTCTCCTATGTCTTTGGGGTACTGCAGTCTCTACTATATCGTAGATGTTTCGATAGAATACAATTACGGCCTGCTCTGTTGACAAATTGCGAAATATGGTTTGCCAATCAATCGAGTATAGTTTGTTTTTAATGAGATTGTAGTCTGCTTGTTTAAAATCAAAATAAATTTCGGTTAAATCGTTATCCAACATTGTGGGGTTGTCATGACTGAAAATGGAATATTCAATAGCAGTATGAAATGCTTCATTTTTCCAAAGAGGTGCTGGTGCCTCAATAACGCAAAAATCATCGGTCATATTAGTGAACAATAAATCAAGGTAGCAATTGTTCCGATTTCGTACATGATTTATTTGATTGAGCCCAATCTGCGCACTTTTTTCAAATAGAGTAAGAAGTGTTAAATTATCTCCAATTATTGGTATTAAAAGAGATTCATTTTGATCATCTATAATAAAATCAGTAGCATTTTGGTTAAAGTCACCATAGATGTGAATATTGACGTCAGATTTAAATTTTGTCAAAATACTTTCAGCAATATTAAAAAACATTTTGTATGAATCAATTTTTGCACTTTCTGGGGGGAAATAGACTGCTCCAAAAATATGAACTTGATTTTCGATCATAGATGTAACCCAGACATGGTCAAATTCCTTGTGTTTTTTTGAAGTGATTTCTTCTGATTCATAATCAGATGAAATTGCAATTAATGCGCCACCTCCGGATTTCTTATTGGATAACGATTTATCTCGATCGTCTCTATATACATTAAACTTATCGGCAAAAACTTCAGAACTTTTAATGCTCGAATCCCAACTAGTCTCAGTGGCTAAAATAACAGAGTAGCTACAAGCAGCAACACGTCTATAAATTTCATTAATCTTCAACGCACTTTTCATTCTATTAAAGTTTTGACAATAGATTGTTATTTCCTTACTTTCTTTACTATTTTTCAAAGCACTCACGTGTTGAGAGTCGGTTTGATTGCGAGCAGACGTCAAGTTTGGGGTAGTATTATACCTTCCATTTTCTGCTAGATTGTTGTCCTCCAAAGGGTCCGTCAATTCTTGGTAAAACACGAATGCCTGCATGTACACATCTGACAAGGTGCTGTTGAAGTTATTGGCACGGGTGAGGCCCTGGAACGGAAGTTACTGGAACAGCTGATGAACTGCATAATGCGACAGAAGATGTCCCTGGAGTCATGAAGTTGAACGAGCTCGTTGGAACGGTAGGTGTGGAATAGGGTGGTGATGCGTCACTTGCCGGGTACGGATTTTGTATCCCACCACTTTGGAAGTAAATTGGTCGATGGCTGAGTGGTGGCCTGGAGAATTGGTGCTTCGCAGCAGCAAGAAGCACACGGTCTGATGGTAAATGGTTGTAATTGTTGATGTTGTTGTTATTATTGTTATTGGGGTTGGTGGTTCTACGATGGTTTTGTAAATGGTGAGTAGCATTGTTATTTAGAATATTTTGTTTTTTGCTCTGCTTCTTCCGCTTTCGAGCTTTATCGGCCATTTTTTGCTGATTCAAGCGGTGTAATTTACGAGCATCGTACTGTGACCAGTCTGCCATCCAGACTTTCCTCGTGCCCAGAAAACGCCACCCTGAGTCAACGGCGTCTTTTTTGTAATTTAATTCTGCTTCTAAACTGGAACATGGGTCAGGTGTCGATAACGGTGATTCTATATTATGATTTGCACAAATGTTTGCCGATAAAGACTTGAGTTCGTCAAGAATATCGATACCCAACATCGAATTTGTGCTCATTGTACAATTAGCTGCTAATTCAATGGATTGCTGATTGAGCAGGCTAATTTCATTGTTGATGTTGCGAAGGTCAGTTGATAAATCTGACGTAACCACTTTCAATGTTGAATGTATATTATCTTTTGTTGCTGACATCGCTGTATCGAATAGGGAAGTGACGTGATTTTTGATCGCAACAACGCTACCAGCTAAACTGTTACTTTTGTTGATCGCAGAAAGCTCATTTTTTATACTGGTGAGCAGAATTTCGAGTCCTCTTTCCATGTTTTCAAACGCTTCATGAACGGCGTCAGGTTTGTGTTGGGATGCAAGCCGGTGCATCACCTCTGTATTGTCATGAAGCTGTTTTTCAAGGCGTTTCTGTTGCTCAACCAGTCCATTGAAGTCAAGCTTAGCCTGTAACAGCTCCTGGCACGAGCCGCAGCATGGTAGTACATAGGAATTCACATCCACCAGGTTTTTTTCTCTCCTCCGTAGCGAGCCACGTTGAACGGTCACTCCGATGCAGGCAGCGTGAAATTTCCGTGGACAACCGGCACACGTCCACATAACCGAATCGATGGAAGCGTCGAAAGTACAAATTTCGCAGTTCATAGCGTATGCAAAAGTAAAACTACTGAGTCAACAAGAATAAAATAAGTCAATGAAAATAAATATAATCGAATACGCGCACGGAACCGGCAGCAAATTAAAAACGCGTCCGCACTTATCGACGATCGAAATATTGTCTTAATCTTGTGTGTGTGTGTGTGTGTGTGTGTGTGTGTGTGTGTGTGTGTGTGTGTGTGTGTGGGTGGGTGGGTGTGTGTGTGTGTGTGTGTGTGTGTGTGTGTGTGTGTGTGTGTGTGTGTGTGTGTGTGTGTGTGTGTGTGTGTGTGTGTGTGTGTGTGTGTGTGTGTGTGTGTGTGTGTGTGTGTGTGTGTGTGTGTGCGTGCGTGTGTGTGTGTGCATTCATACACCAACCGGCCGGCAGGGGTTGGGTGAAAGAAATATGTATGAATCATTCAAGTGTGCAAATGAAGAGCGTGTCCGGGAGGTAGAAAGTAATAGGGCTACTGGGAGCCATCAATCCATTTAAGATGTGTGAGGGTTACGGCCTCGGTGGTTCTTGCATACACGGTGTTCAAGAAGTTCGAATACAAGTTTTCATCATTGCGTAGGTATGCGCCATGTACATATTCTGCATTAGTATTGGTGTCAGCTTTAGCTTCATTCATACGCTACCGAATGTGCGCGGTGTTGACATTCTGTTAGTTGTTGTTTGTTTGTTACGCGCGATGAAAGAGTATCGGGACTTCGTAATTAAGCGTTTTTTGAACGGTGAGCGACCCGGCGATATATTCCGGCTGCTGAAATCGCATGGGGTCAAGCGGAACTTTGTCTACACGACCATCAGGCGATACCGGGAGACGTCCTCGACCAATGACCGTACGAGATCCGGTCGGCCGCGTTCAGCGAGGACGCCACGGGTCATCAAGATCGTGAGGGAGCGAATTCGGCGCAAAAAGAACCGCTCAATCCGGAAAACGGCTGCAGATCTCAACGTTTCCATTGGAACCGCTCACACCATACTCACCAAGGACCTTGGTTTCAGGCCTTACAAAAAACGTAAGGTCCATGGCGTTTCGGAGGCTACCAGCAAAAAGCGGTTGGATCGAGCTAAGAGGATCCCTCTCGGCACGCTGGTCAGGAGTTTGTTTTTTCGGACGAGAAACTGTTCGTGCTGCAGCAGCCGCACAATGTGCAAAATGACCGGGTGTGGGCGCCATCGAGGGACAGCATTCCTGAATCCAATATAAACATCCCTCGGTTCCAAAGTGCCGCGTCGGTGATGGTTTGGGGGGCAGTATGCAAACGTGGTAAGCTACCCTTGGTGTTTATTGAAAAAAAACGTCAAAATCAACGCGGCGTACTACAAAACTGAGGTTTTGGAAAAGGTTGTTGCCCCCAGTCTCCGAAGCCTCTACGGCGATGAGCACTACGTGTTCCAGCAGGACGGTGCACCAGCCCATACGGCAAATGTGGTTCAAGCCTGGTGTCGGGACAATTTAACCGACTTTCTGGACAAAACTTTGTGGCCTCCCAGCTCCCCGGACTTGAATCCTCTCGACTTTTTTGTTTGGTCCTATATGATGGCGAAGCTGAACGAATACAAGGTCAGCACTTTGGATCATTTCAAGACGGTAATTCTCAAAATCTGGGACGAAATGCCCATGCAGTCCGTGCGTGCCGCCTGCGACGCGTTCGAGAAACGTTTGAAGCTCGTTAAGGAGTACAAAGGGGGGGTCATTCCAAGAGAAATGTTGTAAACGTTCCTTGTAAACATAGCTTTCAATAACATAAATCCAAAAAATAAAAAAACATGTTTTCATTTTTTTAACAAATTTTGAAAGTGTATCCGAACTTATTGAACACCGTGTACAATAAGCCCCGCCTGTAAACATTACCGATATCATTTGGGGAGGGGAACTCAAAAAAACTCCCGGATTGGAAATTTTAAATTTCAAAACCAGGCACGTATATAGTGTTATTTGAAAATAAGATTAAGATCAGATCGATCTCACCCATGTCCACCTCCTCAATCACACTATCTTGTGCATTCGTAAAAATAAAAAGTTTCGACGTTTTTCGTAATTAATTTCATGCACTTGCGATGAAATATGCGCAAAAATTAACATTGCTAAACCGCCCGCTAGATATGCAACCTGCATAACAAAACTCTGTACACCCCGTGGTTGATGCACCTAAAATGTTTGTTATGGAATTATTGTCTTAATGTTGTATCATAAATAGATTTTTTTTTCAATAGACAAACGTTTATATTCACTTACAAAGGGACTCCCATATATGCACCTGGTGTACTGCACAATTTTCTAACACTGACCGAAAAAAAACAAGCAAACCAAAAGAAATTCAATGTGTTTGCGACCATCTGTCGCACCTCGTTGGGTTATGATGTGTGCCGATGCTGTATGTAGAAGAGCAGATATGTGGCAATGATGCCAATGAGTCGAATTAAAAATTGAGAACATTGAGAAAATTACTTTATTGTACTTAATGCTGGTCGGTTCCGCTGAGTACTTTTAAAGGCAATTGAGCCTTCTAAACAAACATCCATAATTTCATATCATATTTTAGTTAAAGTATTTATTCCAAAGTATTGTAACACATACCTACAAATAAAGTCAATTGTATAACGCCGTTCTCCACTGGAAATTTCGAACAAGTGGAAATTTGCGCTTATTTTCTAAATCATTTTAAAACCAGTTCCATATCATCAACAGCATCAACTAGCTATCATGAAACATCTTGTTGTCATCGTGGTAAAATTTACGTTATTTGACTAGATAGACTCTCTCACTAACGGAATGCTCCGTCTTCATATTCTGAAGTGCGTGCAATAATCTATCCAGGAATCGCTTATACAAGAGGGGGGAAAACATCCTACAAAAGTAAACGACATTGATTCACCGGAACAACAGTAAACTGGAGATCAACACAATATTCTCGCACTTGTTGCTTCCGTACCATGTGTTATCATCTCAGCGTGTCATGCAATCTGATATAGCACACCGTTTCGCGATTCTCTCCCTCCTTAACAAAGGCAAGTGGTTTGAAAATCGATTTAAACAGAATGTGCACTAACACTCAAACACACACACGAATGTCATTACGAGTGGCTAAGTACCATCACTGTCGTGTCAGTGATGATGATTTTCAGCAGTCTCGAAGCCAGGTTTTTCTAACGCCTTAGAGCGCTGTCGGTCTACTGTACCGTCGCGGGACTCCTATCATAATCATAACCGTCAACATCAATCACCAGAAGGGCTCCGGCTCTGACGATGCTGCAAAAAATAAAGAAGATGTCATGAACTCACAAAGAGTGCTTCTTCGCATCGTGCGCGTCGGCAGCTATCTATTAAATGTGACATTCGAACAGCGATCGTGAATGACACGGTATGCCATGCGTGTTCGAAAGATACACGTTTGGTCATCAAGAGCATTTTAAAGAGTGGCTCCTGAGAGGTTAAAAGACAATGTTGGCAAAACGATTATCGATATATTTATAGAGTTTGAACTCGTTGCAATCAATAGTCGTTATGATTCGAGCAAACAAAATTGGTAGGGCTTATTAATAGGTAGGTAACGGTGTATTTTTTTATCATCTCAAGACACTGTTGAGACTACACATTGTTGTCGAAATACGTATATGTAAGGGATTCTATTTATATCTTAAACTGGATGACCCACTTGGTACTGTCGACCTAACCTAATTTGGTATAATTGATTTTTCAAGAAAACCAACTTTTGTTGTAACATGGTCATAGAATCTTTTATATTCTTTAGTTGTTTAAAACTTTCTTAAGGAAATATTAACGCAACTTAGAAAATTAAAAATATACGATGCAAAAGAAAGAGCAACATTGAAAAAGGATGTTATCATGTTATATTCAATTATAATTTAGTATTTTGGAGTTACATCAGAGAACACAAAGCGCGATTGGGCTCTTTTCTAATGTTACGCATTATTATCAATTCCATGGCTGGTAGTGGGCTTATCACAAAATCTCAGGGACTTAAGTGACTACAGTAATGAATGTAGTGACAAACTGACTTCAACGCAGCAAAAAAATATATGGCAGTAGGATATAATAGTGAAACTGATTGCAAGTCAGTAATCAATCAAAAGTAAATAGCTTTACAACAAGCGAATAAATACAAGTATTGGAATTATGTTGAATGAGTTGATGAACTCAACATTTGTAAGCGATTCATATTAATTTCAGCAAACTGTTGTCTGGTATTAATTTTTTATTGCTGTAAGTCTAGTACGAACTAGAGGAGGAACGAACTCGAAAAAAAGAAGATAATGTAGAATAATTTCAAGATATTCAATCTTCTCCTACGGAATTTTAAGAGGTTCCTCATTATTCCGAGTTAACGCATTTTTTTTTTTTTTGCTTTGTATCGTATTGCTGTCAATGGAGACATTCACTCCCGTTCCATTCTACTCGGTGATTGAGTAGAGTTGTATTCCTTTCTCTTTTTCTCACACGGAAATGTTACTCAATTTTCGAAAAAAAAAAAAAGTAAATCAACTCCACTTTTTACGAAAATTGAGTAACATTTCCGTGTGAGAAAAAGAGGAGAAATACGATTCGACTCAGTCACTGAGTAGAATGGAACGGGAGTGTTAATCTTTGCAACGGCGCAAATGTTGTTGACTTTAAACTTTCAGTCTTCGAAATGGCGTCACGACATCTGGAAGTACGAAACCTTATTTAAGACAAATCTCGACAACTTATTCAAAATGACGTATCTGCTTTTGCAAACAAAGAGGTAAGCAAAGATTCTAACCTAACGTTTTCAAAACTCTCAGCGCCCTCACGAAAACTAGCATCACCATCATGTTAGGCAAATATTATTCTTTGTGGTGGTGGTCCTAGTTTGCGTGTTAAGGGTTTCAAGAATTTTAAGTTTGAATCTTTGTTTACTTACCTTACCAATCAGACCAAAGACGGTGTGACCTCTGCTGTACACAGAAATTGTCTCCATTCTATTCGGTCCATGGCTACACCTCGCCAGCCTCGTTGTCTGCGAAGGGTCCGCAGGTCGCCTTTTACTTGATCGATCCACCTAGCTCGTTGCGCCCCCTTTCTTCTAGTGCCCGACGGTTCGTTTGCGAGAATCATTTTAACTGGGCTGTCGTCCGACATTCTTATTACTTGCCCAGCCCACCGTAGTCGACCGATTTCAGCGGTGTGTACAATGGGAGGTTCTCCCAGAAATTGATGCAATTCGTGGTTCATTCGCCTCATCCACGTTCCGTCTTCCATCTGCACTCCACCGCAGATCGTACGCAACACTTTCCATTTTTAAGGTGAATTGCTGCTCCATGTATTTTTTCCTATCTTTTACCTCTCTCTCGCAAACTTACCTCGCTATTTCAAATCTATATATCCCGATTGTTAGTAAATGAACATGGAATCGAACTCCATCAGATTGCTCACAGCAAGTAAGCATACAAACTGATGTGATGAAATATTCAATATCTAGTACAGATTCTGAGTTATATCAATTCTAAATTTTGAGATAATGGCTGCCGTCGAGATTGCTTCAGCGTAAGTCCTTAAAGACACCAATGGCGCGTTGATCCTCCCTAAGCAATGTCCAGGTTTCGTGGCCGTAGAGCACTACCGGTCTTATTAGTGTCTTGTAGATGGTCAACTTTGTACTTCGGCTAGCTTTGTACGATCTTAGCGTCCTTCTGAAACCAAAGTATGCACGATTGCTAGCCATAATGCGCCTTTATATGTCTCTGCCGATGTCGTCATTAGCGGTCATCAATGACGCAATAACATTGTCTTCTCGTGAGCCTTTTCCCTTCATGAATTTTGTTTTCAACGCATTAATCACAAACCCAATCCTAACAGCTTCAGCCTTAAGTCTTATGTACGATTCCGCCATCGTCTCAAAGTTACGTGCCACGATATAAACGTCGTTGGCGAAGCCAAAAAGTTGGATAGATTTCCTGAAGATCGTGCCACTCGTGTCTATCCCAGCTCTTCGAATCACACCCTCCAATGCAATGTTAAATAACAAACACGACAATCCATCACCTTGCCGTAATCCTCTCCGAGATTCAAAGGAACTCCAGAGTGTCCCTGAGACTCGGACGACACACATCACTCGATCCATCGTTGCTTTAACCAACCGCGTCAGTTTGTCTGGAAATCACCATATTGGTACATGATCTGCCATAGCTGGTCTCGATCGATTGTGTCGTAAGCTGATTTAAAATCGATGAAAGGATGATGTGTGGGCACGTTATATTCGCGACATTTCTGCAGCACTTGCCGAATCGCGAAAATCTGGTCCGTAGTTGTGCGGGCACCCATGAATCCCGCTTGGTATTGCCCCACGAACTCCTTTGCAATTGGTGACAGGCGGCGGTATAACATTTGGGAGAGCAACTTGTAGGCGACGCTCAGTAGCGTGATTGCATGATAATTGCAGCAACCCAGCTTGTCACCCTTCTTATAGATGGACACACTATTCCTTCCATTAAATCCTCCGGTAAACATTCCTCCTCCCAAATCTTGGTAATTACCCACTGCAGCGGCCTTGCCAGTGCTTCACCACCGTATTTTAATAGCTCGCTTGGGAGCTGGTTAACAACAGCATCTTTGTTGTAGTAGTAAACATGTACATGATTAACCAGAGAACCAAATTTCATGTAAATTGAAAGTTGTTTTTGGGATATACAAACATATGTGTAAGCAAACAAACCGTATAGAATTGAAAATATATATATTTTTAAAATATATGCAAATTGAATCTATAACAAAAAAAAAGGATTTCTAAAGTCTTACGGTGTTATCCGATAACACATCGTATATAAATCAAAAATATACACTCTTTACGATATGACCCAGAGATAAAACGATGAATGACACAATTATGTGCGATTTTGCCTTGAAATATAGGAGTTTACGAGATTGTATGGACATTGTTCTACGACTTCTGGTTTTCTGGGTGGTTGATTAAAGACTGCTCGAAAAAAATGAGGCATTGATTATGAGACATGAGTGGGTGAAAATAGATGAAATTTTGAATAAAACTAGCTGAGCGTGTAATGTGCACGTTGGCAAAATCATCACACTCAGCTCTCGGTTTCCGCCCATGTTTATAGCGTAACAACTTTCCAAAACACATCCGTCAAATGCCAAACACGTACAATGAAAAATATGCAGATATCAATAAACAGAACTGTACAAGAGATACACTCATACAAAAAAAAAACCCCTGGCTGGCAACCTTTGCCACCCTGTATAAGTGACAAGCTTGAAAATACGGACCAAGCCGCTCAAGTAAAATCGGATATCATATTGAAAGCTAAATGTGATGATTATTCAGGTTGCTGTCGTTTTGGTTGTTTTAAGGTTAGGAAGATCAAAATGGTGAGCAATGATCTTGCTATCATTGAGAGCAAACTGAAAAGTCAATTCGCTGTAGAGTTTTCCATGTTCTTAGAAAACTGAAAACTCCACAGAACATCAGTCAAGGCAATGAAAACAAAGTGTATTTTCTCTAAAAAAAAGTGAACAAAAAATACAGAAAGATTAAAACTAAGTTTGATACCGAATAAGACGATTGTGAAGTAGAATCTAATTTTGATTTAAATTCGATGATGACATCAAAATTAGTTTTCGACTCGTTGTCTCTATGATGTTAGACTTTACTAGGGAAGTGACTCGCAGCCAACCCTGCAATAAGTAAGAATTGCATACAATTGTGTTTTAGTTAATTCTCCGAAAATCCTTCAGAACAAGGAACCTGTAAAATCGAAAAATCGTTCCAATTAGGCATTCCTTATAGCGTTGGCGTGGCGCTCCCCTCATGAATTTGTTTTGCCTCCTCTCACCTCAAAACACGCTTTGCTTCATTATCTCTTTTTCGACGGTGCTAATGGTGTTGTGTTTTGATGGCAAACGAGCAAGAGGAGCAAGGTTTGTCAGTAACCTTCGACAAAATGAAAAACGTTGACTAGCCGCGAGCCCCCACAACGGTTGACGTTGCTGTGGATACGGCTAGGCCATTACGTACCAACCGACGCGACCAGCGCTAGATATAATCGACCGACAGAAGTGTGGTTGGCAGCAGTAAGGATTCGTGCAATACACGATAAAAAAAGACGGAAAAGTAGGACGCGTGAGGAGTTCAACCCAGATAATAAAAAAAATCTCAAAGTTGAAACGATACTTTTTCCCACTGTTAGTCCTTTTTTCCTATCACGAGGCGAGCAGCACCAGCGGAAAGTTTTGTATTTCCATACAAAAGCAATTTTCCCTAGTTAGTTAAAGGCAAGTGGATTTTGGGTTCGTATTGTGGCAAAGAAGTGGGCCTTTGTTCGTTCCCGGCGGCAAGGCGACAGAATTAGGATTGGGATCTTTTTTTTTTCAATTACATAAGGGTTAGTTCGTTTCGAATAGAACGAAAATAGATTTCCAGGATTAGCTGCGAATAAGATTAATATCCTCGTGCCATCCATTTATTAACACTCGAATCTATTCGATTATAGTTTGAAGCATGAAGCATCTGGATGACACAGACACATAACTAAGTTGACCAACTGAATAACGAGGCCACCAACCAACATCTCCGAATATGTTCATTCAGGCAGCTGCTGAAAAACTATTTTCATTCGGCTGGTCTCATCATTTTTCGACGATTTTCATGCGATGAAATGTCTAAAATCGCTGCGTGATTCATCACACACCAGTCCAGTATAGTCAGTGGTCAATGTCGCCATTAGCAGGCATCAATTTTACGAACGCCACCGACACCACACGTCACCCGCGTCGTTAACGCCATCGGAAGGAGGATCACGGGCAGCATCTGCCCTGACGACGGACGAACATGGACAACCAATTTATACGCAACGCCGCGCCACATCAGCATCAACAGCGCCGTTGCCGACGACGTTCTCATCACGCGCCAGCTATTGCACCAGAGTGCTCGAGATCCACAATTCAAGTGTTATGTTTTACTTCATATAAATGCCATCTAGCTTTAATACTGGCGAGCAGTGAGCACAGAGCAACCGATAGCTGTACGAACGGCAGCGGCAGCCGCAATTTTCTTGACCTTAATGGCAGGCATAAATCCAACATCCGTTTTCCATTGCGCTTTTCCTCTTGTGTCGATTGGTTGCTTTCGCTGAAACAAGTGGATGTTTTTATGGAGGCAAAGGCAAAAGAGGAAAAGAGTATTGCTTTGATGTCATCATATGCTCTATTCAGAATTGGGTGTTCTCATTGCCTGGATGTTTTTTTTTATTCGGTCCTGGCCTGTCCCATAACGACCTCGTCGACTGTGGAGTAGGTCATAGCAGAACTGTTTTTTTTCTGTTCCCCGGTGCTGAGATTTTATTTTAATGTGTTGGTTGGTAATCCGCTATCGCTCATTATAACGTGTAGCATCGCCTCCGTTATGAAAATTGAATCAATGGAGACGGCCGTAGTTTGTAGATCACGCTGGAAACACCAACCACGCTTAGTTGATGGCGGGAATGTCAGGAATGACAGTTTTTCAGCTGGTTTGCTTTTGTAGAAGTTGCTAGATGTGTATAAGGTTCTTCGAAACATAAGTGGAACAGGGATTTCTATACCTGTCAAAAGTATGTTAAGCAATTTATAGAGGATTTCTTATAAGTCAGTCATTAACATATCAACAATAAGAAAGAATACACGGACGTGTTGTATTTCGACACACTCGACTTGAAAGTCGCATGGCATTCAATGTAACCGTATCCAAAACAAGTGGCTCGTTAGTAGCATCTGCCTTTGTCGGCAACAACCTCTTCCGCATTATCCCGTGTACGTATAATAGCGACGCACAACTGAAAGGTCAATTATGGCATTCTTCCAACGACAAAAGGAAAATCAATACATACACCTACGTCCTCGAATTTCCACTCTGTAGCACCAACTAACGACGGAGAAGGACTCCTGGTTCCTTACTCGAATCGATTTGCAGCGCTTCCCACCAACAATGAAAATGCTTATTGCGACACAAGAACAAACAACAGTTATAAATAGAACCCCCTAAGAGCTAAAATATCATTATCCCAGAACTCCGAGAGCAAGGAGGAAACCGCAATTTTCCTGCTCTTTTATCTTTCCTGTCTTTAGTCTTGACCTGAGCCGAGACTGTCGTCACATCCTTTTACGCCATCGACGTTTATCTCTGGAGTACCTGGTGAGTTCCACTGTCAACCATCATCACAGGCAGCGGAGTAACACTGAGAAAAGCCTATTTTTTCAAATCTTCACTTGGGCAGGTGTTATTCTGCTGTGTGTCACGATTGTGATTGTCACCAAACCGTAATGGTACACGTGATACAAATTGGTGTCCATTGTGTCTGCTGATGTGTGAAGTGTGTTGCTTTCCTTTCTTCCGTAGCACAATAGAACTTTGTAACGGTTTACTGAAAATGAATCACAACTGAAAAAAAGTCATAAATGAATAACGTCTTCCTAGGAAGCCAATCAAACCCAATGTAGAATAATTTTCAACTAGGTATATAAGGATTCTTATTTGTATTAACACTTTCATCCATAACCTTTGCTCCGGGGAATAAACAGAAAAAAGTACACAGCCTGTCGCAATCAATACAAACAACGACGCTGAAAGACGTTCTCTCTATTTGCTTTGGTCTAACGGTTGCAGTCAGACACATTCATCCGGGAGAAATTGGCATCCATACCCGTCAGGACAGTCGGCAACCAGGGTAGTTGGAAATTGTGAGGAAATAGTTTTTCTTCACCATTGAACAAATTGAACAAATCAGAATTTGAAAATATCCCGGTGGGAGTAGGCACGTACAAGGAGTTTATAGTGGCAAGCAAGCATCGACGACAGCAGCCAATGACTTCGGAGAAAAAGGAAGAATCTGCTCCGACGAGCAATGAACGGCATTAAGCAACGAAGGTGTTTGCATGAAGCTTTCCGACTGTGTATTGCTGCAGCCAATTAAATTGTTTTGCACAGTTGTTTAACTTCACTCAATACTGAGTCGTTTTTGACTCCATTTCGTCAAAAGTGGAATCACTCAAAAAAAAAGTACATAATTCTTGTTGGAATTGACAAGTTGACAAAAAGCTAAGACAGATAATTGCCTTTGATAAATTTCCCATGGAAGGTAATTATTTAAGCTTACTTGCAAAAAAAATTCTACGCCCTTGCGAGCGGCCTTCCGGCAGTTAACCGGAAAATTCGCCATGGCGGACGAAAACATGCGAGTAGGCATGTTTTTGAGTTCTTTCTTCGTTTTATTTATCAATTCCTCCTCAGTTTTCGCGACAAAATTGTTGGAGTAGATCTTAGTCGAGGCGCCCACTGATGTGGCGGAGGTGTGGTATCACATAACATGTCAAAACATCGAGTCAAAGTCTTGTGGCGTGAGGCAAACGTCGACAAGATATTTTGGCATGCTAGCAGATGTCACACCTCCGCCACATCAGTGGGCGCCTAGCCTTACGCTTCAGGTTGGCCCAGAAATTCTCGATGGGACGCAGTTGGGGGACGTTGGGCGGGTTCGCCGACTTGGGTAGCACATCGATATTCAGCCGCTCCATCTCCTCCAACGATCGCTTCGAGTAGTGGGCCGACGCCAGATCCGGCCAGAACACCGCGTCTTCACCCTTATGGTTTTTCTTGATGAACGACGCCGGTAAAATCGAGTTGACCATCTTATTCAGCCGCTGCCGCTGCGTCATTGCCTGCAGCTCCGAAACCAGTGGACGCGACTTCCGCTTCCTGACATGTATGTTCATGTTCGCCAGGTCCTTTTCCACTGTTTGGCCGGTTGATCCGAACTCCCGGTCAAGCGCACGCAGCGATGTAGCCACTTTTCCCTCGGTCTTCCTCTTCAGCATCCTTTGGAGCTTCTTGTCACTCAGGGTCGTCGGTCGTCCGGAACCAGGCTTTCTTTCGATGCTCTGATTGTTGTCTAATAGTGCCAAGATTTTGTAGATGCGTCGAAACGGGCGTATCCGGCGTCCACAAAGTGCCGCACGATGTCCGTTTTCGACGAGGCGGGGTGCCGTTCTTTGAACGCGCACACTTCTGAACGGAGATGCTTCACTGTTTTTGCCATCACGGTTAGAGTTCGACTGATAGAGCTGTCAAATTTGGTCTGCTGACTCATGGGTTACTATGATTGATGCTGCATGGGTAGTTTCGTCAGTGCGGGTGAAGGTAAACCCATGTTTTCAACGGCAATTTTTGTCCATTTTTTAATGCAAACGTTACGACTCAATTTCAGGGTTGCCAGCTCGATCAGTTGTGGTAAATGTACTTATTATGATTTTATTTCCACTCAAAAAATTCGACACGTTGTTTCCACGTGAAAATTCACGTAACTTTCACCTGAACACGTAAGGGGCTATTCATAAACCACGTAGACTTTTCTGGGGGGAGGGGGGTTTTGAGTCAAAGTCTACGCTCCATACAAAATTGCACAACATTTTATGGAGAAAAGTCAACGAGGGGGGGGGGGGCTTTGAAATTTTAAAAAAAGGGGGTGGGTTATGAACCGGCCCCAACCAAATTTTTTTTTGTAAAAAAAGGTGAAAATATCGCGGGGGGGGTGATTTTGTGATTTTAATTTGAAATTGTGGATTTACGTGGAAATCAATTAGCTCTTACGTGAATTCCACGTGTTTCTACTGGTTTTGGCAGTGGACGAAAATTACGTGCGTTTCACGTGGAAACAACTTGTCGATTTTTTTGAGTGCATAACAATTTACATTTTTCATGACGACCAAACTGAATAAACGCAAAAATTAACCGTCGTGGGAGAAAGTCTCATGACATTCTTGTACTGTTTTCTACCGGCGTCGAAACATTTCTGCTGCCACCGGCCGATGGTTTCAAAAATGTTGCGACATAGATTTAAAGGGTGATACGGTCAAAATTTGGTCAAGGGAAAACGCGTGTAAATCGGTGAAATCGTTTATTTAAAAAATCAAATTAAATTTCTTTTTCAAGTTCAATTAGTATAAAATTCAGGAAAAATATTCAGTTAGGCTTCCGCTTTTCCAAATCCGAATTGCCGGGCCTTACGCTTGACCCCTGCCATCAGATTTTGTACAGCCACTTTGTCCACCTTCTTCGCCGCAGAAAGCCAGTTTGCCTTGAACTGCTGCTCGTCCTTAGCAGTTTTTTTGGTCTTCTTTAGGTTCCGCTTGACAATAGCCCAGTATTTCTCAATTGGGCGGAGCTCTGGCGTGTTGGGAGGGTTCTTGTCCTTGGGAACCACCTGCACGTTGTTGGCGGCGTACCACTCCATGGCCTTTTTACCGTAATGGCAAGATGCCAAATCCGGCCAAAACAGTACGGAACAACCGTGTTTCTTCAGGAAAGGCAGCAGACGTTTATTCAAACACTCTTTCACGTAAATTTCTTGGTTGACAGTCCCGGAAGCTATGAAAATGCTGCTTTTCAAGCCACAGGTACAGATGGCTTGCCAAACCAGATATTTCTTTGCGAACTTTGACAGTTTCGTGTGCTTGAAAATATCTGCTACCTTTCCCCTTCCTTTTGCCGTATAAAACTCCTGTCCCGGAAGCTGCTTGTAGTCGGCTTTGACGTAGGTTTCGTCGTCCATTACCACGCAGTCAAACTTCGTCAGCATCGTCGTGTACAGCCTCCGGGATCGCGCTTTAGCCGTCGTGTTTTGTTTATCATCGCGATTTGGAGTCACTACCTTCTTGTAAGTCGATAGTCCGGCTCGTTTTTTTGGCTCGATGCACGGTTGTAGACGATACACCCAGCTTATTTGCGGCATCTCGGAGAGATAGGTTAGGGTTTCGCTTGAAACTACCGGCAACTCTCTTTGTCGTCTCAGCGGCTTCCGGTTTCGATTTCCCCCCGATCCAGACTTCCTGGCTGTCGACAAACGTTCCCCAAACACTTTAATTACATTTGTAACGGTTGATTTGGCAACTTTTAGCGATTTTGCCAACTTTGCGTGCGAGTAGCTCGGATTTTCGCGATGCGCGAGCAAAATTTTTATACGCTGCTCTTCTTGCTTGGACGGCATTTTGACAACTGAAGAGTGAATTCCAAAATCAAAATAGGAGCAACATTCTACACACACACACCTTCAAAATGAGGGGTGTTCAGGTTTTTTAAATGCAAAATTGAAAGAAATACGTCAAGTTGATATTGACCAAATTTTGACCGTATCGCCCTTTATGTCGCTCAGAATTGTCAATTCGTTGATTGCTGGCTCATTACTGCATACATATGAGTTTTATTCTGTGAAATCAAATTATAAGAATACTGATACTAACAATCCAGAACCAAAGATAATCATCAATCCCGATCTGGATTGCTTTCTGAAGGTTTCATTCTCGTTAGTAAATATTGAGTAACCACCATGCTCTTCCTCTCGTCGCAAAACGAAGCTTATTTTCCATCTACTGTCGATCTACTTATGTCTCCGTTCTAACCTTGCAGAGGGGGTTGCATAGGGCCAACGTGAAAGATTTCCATCGCTTTAGCTTTCACCTGGACCCAGGTCAGATCCCTATCGACTTCTTTTATTTCTTTGTTGAGGCAACGACCTCACGAGCCTTTTGGGTGTGCCATTGCTGCGATATCCTGCTGGGTTCCAATTCAGCGCTTGCTTGGAGATTTCTTTTCCACCCCTTCGTAGTGTGCGGCCGACCCAGACTTCTAGTTGTTGGCTAGGTCATTATGATCAGCAAGGATGGAATGAGATTGTTGGTTAGGTGTCTACTTATGAAGATGCCGAGAACTCATGCTACCTTCATAAACATCTGAAGTTGAAATTTGGATGGGATTGTGCGGAAGGATTTCCTTGGCGAGAAAGCATATGTATATTTACTTTGATATGTGATAAGTTTTGAGATGAAGCTTCGCTGTCGGTTGGGACATGAGTACTAAACTAACTCTTGTCCTAGTTTTTTTATGGCAGATGATTATATCGCCATTGCTCGCTTTACTATCAGCAGCTTCTCGAAATAGTCTACACAATTATTGGAATAGATTCTGCATTACAAGTTGGCATTCGGACGTTCGGACAGGGTTCGCGTATTTCGGTACCACAACGATGTTGACGATTCATCAATTTTCGGGAACTTAGTGTACTTGATATCGCTGCTCACCTCTTCGGTCCTCTGACAGTCGTTGTCGGCACCACCACAACGCGCCTAGCCGACCATTGTCTTCAGCCGTTACTTCTATGTGTTGGCCTGCTGTTCTGAGACGGCCGGCTTGGATCCGCGCTTCCGCATGAGGATATCCATGGACTGGTGGTACTTTTTGAGGATTTGTCCAATTGCAGCGAGCTCTTGGCCCAATGCTCGGAAGAATTTCGCCAACTTCCCTCGGTTTTGCGCTTCAGCTTCTGCCGGACTTTCCGGTCGCGCAGGACCGTCGGCAGCCGGAACCAGGCTTACTCTCAGGGCTCTTTCCTTCGTCCAGCAAACCGATGATCTTGTACATTCCGGATCTGCTGTATCCCATCGACACGAAGTGATGGCGGATTTCTTCGCTTCGGGGGTGCAGGCGATAGGAAGAGCATATCATCGAACGGAGGTTTTTTACTGCTTTCGACGTGACTTCTGCAAAACAACTGATATTGCTGTCAAAGTGACGATCCACAGGAGGATTCACTACTAGGTGGCAAAAAAACTGAGTCACATATTCTGAAACGTTGTAGGTGAGGCGATGTTTCTTGTCTTCTTCTTGATGTCCTATGTGGTTCAACGGGAGATTTCATGTTATTCACTGTCTTCTAGTTTAAATCCTCTAAGAGCTAGTTTTTCCTATTATATGCCTCATGCCATCAAACAATTTGTATCCTAGTATACGGATTTGACTATTTGTTTTCTTGACAGCTATAGTACCCAGTTTGATTAAAGAAACCCTTGTTAAGGAAATGGAAAAATGCCTTTTTTTCTAATTGCCCAACATTTTCAGCTTTTAAAAGCCAATTTCAATTCCCTGATAACTCCAGGATTTCTCAGGAGTTCCAGGGTAGAAACTATCATACTCTATGCCAGACAGTTTTGCTATACGAAAAATTCCTATACCAGACCTCGAACCCACTCACCTCCAGCATGGTGTGGCGAATTGTCAATCCTTAAAAGATTCAGTCCAGTTTCCAGTTCCAGTTTTGACGGAATGAAGATAGCAAGCAGCCGTGTACTATTTGTTCTTTCACATTCAGACATTAAATAAGCCCTCGCACGTATCCCCACCACAGTGAATGCTCAATAATAATAATGCAGTAACGACAACGGCGGTCAGCTGCGAGATCATTGCAGGTTCATTAAAATCGCTTCACGTATGCAAGGTCGGCTTTCAACTCTCGTTCAAAGCCACCCATACATTGATTGTCGAGAGGGATGCGCTTGTAATAAATTTAAATTATTTTTAGAACTTTCATTTCATAGCCAGCCAGTCAGCCACGTTGTCAAGGGGGAGGGCAAACGGGAACAAATCGTTAGGACAGGAACTACACCGGCCGGGCCGGTGGACGGAGGAAAACAGACACCCATATACTTTCGTTTGTTTGAAAGCAGAGAACGCCAGCGAAAGGGTGCGAAGAAATGCAATGCTCTGAAAGTTGCGAAATGTTCATTTTTTCTATGTTATTTTATTCGCACAGAAGAACTCTTTCGGCGGATTGACATTTGTTTGGTAGTGGAAAATGATATTTAAACTGTTTGATTGTTTGTTGCTTTCGTATATCGGACACCACAGGTAGGGAGGGCGTGAATAAAATCCATATTACCACTGCTTTATTAGCTTATAGGTGTTAAACAAAGCGTCGATTTTTTATTAAATGAGTGGTTTCGAAAGTGAGTGCTTCAAGAATATGAAGGGTATTTCTGTGAAAGGACTCTTATAGATCGATTAAAAGTTAGCTGAGGAAAAGAAAAACCTGAGAAAGTAGTAAGATCATGCATACAAGAATGCAACATCCATGAGCTAGCAACTGTAAAGCAGTTCGATTTGCGAGCCAACTTCAAAAATTAAAAGGATGATGAATTTAGAAGTCCGTTACTGTTTTACTTATATCTACAGAAAGAAAGATTAATCCTGAAAAGTTGATTATCTTGACGCGTTGAATTCCTTTTTCAAATGTAATAACCTGATTCGCATAAATGTTTCCGGTAAAAAAAATCCATTTCACTTTCTCCCAACCACGACGACGCGTTAATAATAATTACTTCCTTTCCAAAAATAATCTTCCTCTTGGTAACTCTTTTCAGGCTCGCATTAAACCTAATTCAATTACCTCAACCTCTCGGTTGAAAACTCAAGTTCACAAATTGACCTCCCGCCATTGGTTCCCCATCTGTATCCATCCTACAGCATACCTCCCCTGCTTTACACTTTACCTGGAAGGTGACGCTCAGATGAACGGTGCGCCAGATTGCTACGCACATAATAGCAGCTTTTCCTCATTCGGCCCCGGGGAAACGGGTCGGTCTAAGGAACAGATTTCACAACCAGACACAGAAATAAACACCGATAGGCGAAATGTTGCGAGGGTTGAGGTCGGTTCCATAAAATGGTGCCAGCTTAATAGCCAGCTCTGACTGAAGCTACCCGGTCGCAATTTTTCCCCGGTCTCCGGAAGAGTGATAGCGAAGAAGGTTGAAATGTGAACGAGTTGTGGCCATAAATTTATAGGTTTCAATTGGAACGGCGAGAAGCGAAAATTGGCAAAAGGGATCAATGGTGAAGTGGGACTGTGGTGAAAAGCGTGGGATACGCCTAAGGCTGTTTTCCCTAGACGTCGACAAATGAACGAAGAAAATCCGTTTGAGATTGCCTCTCTGTGCTGTGTAGCTTTCATCTGAATGGAAGATTTAACATGGGCATTGGCGAACCTTTGGTTAGGTTTGATTTTGATTTCCTCTACTAGGTTTCTAGGCTTATCTAGATGTTTAACCTCATTGGAAGGATGTAAATGCTGATTTGCTGCCAACGTTGATGGGCCAAAATGCGTTAAATGCGCTTGAAATAGCATTTTATCAAGTGGATGATCCCTTTTATTTTGCTCCGAGCTGATCATTCTCAGTACAATGCGGCATTTGATTTTATGTAACCTGCTTAAAAAGAATGCTGCATTTTATCACAATATAGGTACAGGTGATATTATTATATATTTTTTCACCAGTAATAACAGGTTTTGGATCAAATGTCGGCGTATCAAGCATAACAATTATTGTCATATCAGGTAATTTACAACAATTTTACCGGTCAGCCAAATGTACTGAATCGAAAACGCCATACATCACCGTTTGAGTTAACGTGACTTTTCAATAGAAAACGAAACCAAATTATAGCTAAAGCACTTCGAAAACTGTCTGACGTAAAAGCTTCAGGTAAAATCGAAAGAATCACTCACCTTTTCGATGTTGTACTTTTCCAGGGCTTGTGTCGCACAGTCCACGGCGTCCTGCTGCATTTCCTCGCCCATGTCGGCATTCTTGATCACTGCCTTACGATCGCTCATTTTGTTGCTCTTTCGGGTGTTACTGTTCGATCTACTCGAAGACGAGGTGGAAGGAGATGACCTAGAAATTGGGTTCCCAAGAAAGGATGGTAGAAATAAGAATCATTATTTACGTTGGTTATTTTTACAGGAGGGTGATGTGGTGAACGAGAAACGCCACAATTGCTAGCGAGGGACAATATTTGTTCAATGAGAAGTAGTACCAGCCTACTATGGATTGTTTGTTATTGTGAACATTCAGTCACAAGTTGGATTAAGTCAGACGCAATACAATAAAGAATTGGACGTACTTTATGTTTAGCAAGCTTTGCACTGGAGAAAGTTTGAAAAATAATCCCGTGAATATGATCTTGTCGATATGTCCTACATTAATGTTGGCGGCTCATTAACTACGGGGTCGCTCCACACTTAAATTATTAAATCTGATGGGATATTCCGACAGCCACCTTGACGACAGTTGCCGAGTATCAGTCGCTAGTCAAACAGAAAGGAGAACATTGGAGGTTATATTGGAACATGAAATTAAACTTCTAACATGCAAGCAGGACTAACATGAGGGTGTTAAATGCCGAGGGGTGCAAGTACAGAATGGTCAAAATTGAGTTAAATATGCCAAAAAACAGCCAACTCAAAAATGCAAAATTGTTGAAGAAAAACAAACCGAAAACGACTCGTTTTTAATGTTGCATGTAGTTTGTATAGGATCGAAAAATATACACAAACTTTGAAGCCTGTCTTACACTCAGACCTCCCTTGGCTTATAACCTCCGAACTTAGTCTGTCGAGATAGGGTTAATGTTTGAAAATGAATCTCGACTCGACTGCGCCCTTTAAACTCGAGCAAACATACATATGCTGACAGCAAATTATTATTTATGTTCGATACGCTAAAAGCGTGTTCTCAAAAATGTAGTCATCCAAAACATGTATACGTTTTATTTACCATTTCATCCCTCACCTGCCGCATTTCCCACTCTCTACTAAAAATGATTAATTTCCCAGAAGTCACCCGATGATTTATCCTCCTAAAGATCGCCGGCCATTTGGGATTGCTGCCAGGACTCGATTATCGATAATTTAGGGTGAAAGAATCTGATTATCAAAAAATAGAAAATTATGTTTAATCCGATAATCAATTCTGACCTAAAATATGAAGTTGATGACCTGGCTGGCTGTTGAGATATCGTTCAACCAACCTGAAAAAGAAAAACCCGTTGAATGAGGCTCCGCCGTCGTCATGTGGCTTAAACATGCAAAATTTAGTCATCGTTGTTTTCCCACCCGATGTTGATGGGATATTGGCCTCTACACATCAAAGCCAGCAACAGTAAAGAGCGAAGTATATGAGCTCATCTTGCTTCGTAAACCGTCTGTTCGTTCATACGAGGTTTTCGTTTCAACTTTTCCTCTCGTTTGTCGAATTACTGTGCGAGGTATCAGCAAGTCTTGCGTTTGTTGTGATTGATATGCTTGCTGCGCACACACGATATCAATCACCAACCGCTTCACCGAGGAAATTCGCTTAATTTTGACTGCGTTAGCAAAACCTTCACTCTTTGGCTTTCTACGGCGCGTGTCTCGCGTTGCTCTTCCGTTCGGTTGGTGTCTTATCGTGTTGCCACACGACTATATTTCGACGGTTAGTTAAGTGGGTTTCGAGGGTAGACATCGAAAGTGGCAAGATATCTGACAACGACTACTACGATGGTTTGAGATATTTATTTTTGAAGAGAAATACTACATAGTTCTATACTTAGGTAGTTCAACTATTTTTTTTAGTGAACGTACAATTTTCGTGAAAATGAATAACAAATGCATTATGGTTGCAAAGAAAGGTAACGAATTTGTATGCAGTCGGGCAACCAATACTACAAGCTCCAGGGCCTATTATACAACTACTCAAATTACATAAGAATTTAAAAAAATTCTCATGTGTTCATTCTCAGTCAGAATGGAAATCAGAGAGTCAAAACCCATCTCGCGATTATCAGTAGGCATCAAACGAGTAAGTAGGGTGTAGCACTACTTTGGCAGCAGTCCAAAATTTGGCAGATCGACAGGTAATCGGTGGGTGAGTGACCACCAGGTACTTCATAGCAAGATGCTAGGAAGCGGACCGGAAGATTTAATGAGCAAACTCCCCCTTTGGGTTGACACGGCCGAGTTATAAAGAAACAAATTACGGGAATTGGCCCGCTGCCGAAGTAGTGCTCCACACTATATGAGCAAGTTAGTCGAAATTTCTTGTTGAAAAGAGAGTCAGATTATGGTAAATTAGTTCGCAGTCTCACAATTCACACGACACGCATTTTACCTGTAACGTCTCCTGAAATTTAATGAATTTTGTGCTATTCAAATGTAGCCTCCTAATAAAAATGTGATAGACAGTTGTTGATCGGTACCATACGCAATCCCCGCTAGGGGCTCTATAATTCGGATTCAACGGATGAGTTAATGGTGCTAGGTGACTTCAATTTGGCCGGTATTTCGTGGAAATCGTCGCACAGTGGCTTTCTCCATCCTGAATGCGAACGATCCGTGCTTCATTCAGAAGCTTTAGATCTTCTGGATAGCTATAGCGTGGCAAAACTCTACCAAATTAACCACGTAGTGAACGAAAACCACCGCAGCTTGGACCTCTGTTTCCTGAGTGCTCGAGACCCCGCTCTGTTCATCTCTACGGCCGCCGCCCCTTTGATTAAGCATGTCCCACATCATCCACCTTTAGTCGTTTCCATTCCCGAAAGTCTGGACAACGACTATGAAGATTTACAAGCGCCTGTGTAGTATGATTTCCGGAAAGCCGACCATCGTAGCATAACCGAGGTGCTGACCAACATAGACTGGGATACAATTTTGGACGCTGACGACGTTGACAATGCCGCACTCACATTTTCTATTCGTCAGAAAGACTCTCTTCATCCATGGCAGACGAAGGAAATAAAAAAAAACTTAAATCGACCAAGAGAGCAGCACTAATAGGATACACTAAATATCGCACGCTTCCATTGAAAAATGTCTACGTGAGGCTCAATTACGAGTGCAAGCGGGTTAGTCTATGCTATTCTCGATACCAACAAAATGTCCAAAAGAAAACTGAAATCACGTCCGAAATCTTTTTGGAGATATGTTGAGCAACAGCGCAGGGAGTCTGGACTAACATCGTTCATGGTATATCCATTCCTCAGGATATTTGCCGTTTTTTTTTCGATCAAGTTTGCCAGCAAATCACTGACGAAAATGTTACTGACGATCAGATAAAGCTATGTCCATTTAGAATCCGGAATAATAAAACCATCTGTATCTCGGTAACGGATTGACGTACAAATAAGTTCAATACATCAAAACAAAGGTAATTCACGGTACTTCAAGGAAAAAATATCAATACAAATCAACATTTCTTCTTATTCCTCCCATCAAACGCTGCACACCTCCGGAGTCAACTTCCTTGGCACATTTGTTCCACATTTTGGTCATCTGAGTCGCGTCCCGAGCCGTTTTTCCACTTTTCTTAAGCTTTCGCTTCACTATTGCCCAAAATCTCTCGATGGGCCGGAACTGCGGGCATTTGGGTGGATTTATGTTTTTATCGATGAAATCTACGTTATTATCGCGGTACCACTGGATAACTTCCCGGCTGTAGTGGCAACTCGCCAAATCTGGCCAAAACTTCACGAGACCTTTATGGGCTTTAATGAAAGGTAGTACGCGGTTTTTGAGGCATTCTTCCTTGTACAGCTTCGAGTCCATCGCCTTATTCGTCACGAACACTTTGGTCTTTGCTCCGCAGCTGCATATCCCTTACCAAATCATCAGTTTTTTTTGGCAAATTTGTCCATAAAAGCAAACTTAACTTCGCAGGAACATCTCCTCATGCCGTCGCCATGTCGAATATTTGGCCAGGAAGCTGTCCGAAATCCATTTTGACGTAGGTTTCATCGTCGACGAGCAGGCATCCTTGGTACTTCGTCAAAACCTGCTGGTACAATTTCCGAGCTCGAGTTTTGGTGACGAAACTTTGCTTCAACGTTCTGTTTGGTTGCTTGCTGGCTCGATAAGAACGATATCCTGCTCGCAAACGAATTCTTCGAACGGTACTGCGAGCAGCAGCGTATTTTTGTGCGATTTCATTATATGATAGTCCAGGGTTTGCTCTGACGATTCTCAACACCTTCTGGTTTAGCTTGCGGTCATATGTTCCACTACGACGCTTACCTTGAGGCACTCGATCCACGCTCTTTCGCTCCCTGAAACGTTTGAGACATCATACACGGTTGATTTGGCGATTTTCAACGTTTTTGCGATTTTTATTTTGGACCACGTTGGCTTATCAACGTGGGTGTGCAGATTTTTTTCTCTCCTCTCGGCTTCCATCTGGAATAACGTTTGACTCACTGCACGAAACACCGTTAAATTTATACCACAGAAAGTCGGCGCCTAGGTAAACAAACCGCTGTAAAAGAATTCTTGCAGTGGTCACTTTCCGTGAAGCTGCAACACAATAAGTGATTCCGGAATCTAACTGGACAGAACTTTAATTGCAGCAACGAACAACGTTCCTCTGCATGGCCACATATTGGGTGTTATCGATATTAGTATTGTGATGATCTTCACCGCCGCATCGCAGCTCAAGTTATCTTTCTATCCTGGCAAAGATGGAGTTCCGTCAGTATTTCTAAAGAAACACATTTCCAGTCTGCTGACCAAATTGTATCGTGTTCCTGAGTTCCACATCAAGTGGCATATTTCCATCCTGTTGGAAGGTTACTCACTTGTTTCCAGTTCACCAGAAGGGAACTAACGAGATGTGGATAAGTACCAAAGCCTTTCGTCTTTAAGCGCGGTTTCGAAGCTATTTGAGCTCGTTATAAGGACACTCTTCTTTCCCACTGCAAGCAATACTTAAACAAAGATCAACACGGGTTCATGGTCGGTCGTTCCACTACCACTAATCTGTTGTGTCTCACTTCGTTTATTACGGAAAATATGGCTGAAAGCAGAGCAAACGGACGTCATCTATACAGACCTTTCAGCAGCTTTTGACAAGCTCAACCACGATATCGCTATCGCAAAACTACATAAGCTTGGAGTTAATGGAAGTCTCTTACAATGGTTTCGCTTCTATCTCACTGGTCGTCTGCTGACAGTTGCTGTCACTAGCAAGCACTAGCATTAGTAATTGCTTGTTCACTAGGGCCACGTAGCCACTTAGTCGAGGTGCCCACTGATGTGGCGAAGTTGCGGTATCTGCTAGCATGTCAAAATATCACGCTGACGTTCGCCACACGCCACCCGATACTGACACGATGTTTTGACGTGCAATAAGATGCCACATAGCGGCAACAAAACTGACAAATCTAGGTTTTTTTTTTCATTAGGGCGAATCTAAAATTAAGAGACTCTCTCTGTTTACTTTCTCTTTCGCCAAAAGCTAAATCATTTTCACTTTTTTCGTTTGCCTAATATGCTAGCCAGCAATGTTATCTTGCGATCTTAAAGAATCAATCCAAAGTTTTATAACGGCGCTGTAATTAATGAAGGAGAACGAGAAAAGAGAGAGTCTCTCAATTGTAGATTCGCCCTATTGAAAAAAAAAAATCCCTAGAAATTTGCTTCCTGCTAGCTGCTTAATGTTATTTGGCGATTCCTTTTAAATTAACGGTTGCGGAATTTTACACACGCTGAGATTCAAGCTTGAATGGCTGTGGTATGGTGGTTAATCCGTAGAAGTGTTCGATGATCACCTTACTTAGAAAAAAGGAGCCGATTCTCTTCGACTACAAGCTTCAAGGCACGGTAATCAAACGTACGACTTACGTAAAAGATCTAGGAGTTATTCTGGATTCTCAGTTGATGTACAAGCTTCACATCCCGTACATCGTGGACAAGGCGTCAACATTTCTAGGCTTTATTTTTCGGACGGCTATAGACTTCTCCGATATTTACTGCTTGAAGTCCCTTTATTCATCCTTGGTGCGGTCGATTCTGGAGTATTGCGCTGCCGTCTGGAATCCGAGCTATATTATTGGCGTCAATAGTCGAATCTGTTCAACGGTTCGCTTTGCGAAGGTTACCTTGGAGAGACCCGTTTCGTCTGCCGAGTTACGAGTCATTGTCGATTGATCGATCTTGCACCGCTTCGGTTTCGTCGTGACACATCCAGGGCTCTCTTTGTTGCAGACAGTTTACAAGGCCCAATCGATTGAAGCGCCATCCTGGAGCAGATTAACATAAACGTTCAACCACGGGCATTGCGCAATAGCGTAATGTTGAGGATGCCAATTCGCCGAAACAATTATAGTATTAACGGTGCTGCGATCGGAGGACTGCAGCGAGTGTTTAATAGACTGTTGACAATGTTCGACTACCATGTCCCTCGGCAAACTCTGCGCAGACGCTTCACGTCATATTTTTCTGGGCAGTAGACCATTACGAATAAGTTTTTTTTATACCCCCACTAAATAACCTGAACTGTGGTTTGATACGAAGCAAAATTTGGAGAAGGTTCGAAGATTCGGATGCAATGGGTTTGCATGGATTCCAAATCAATCAAGGAAGAAGCTCGAGCGTGGAAGTGGTCCTGATGGGCTATGCTCAAATGGCTTTAGGCTCTGGGACAGAAAGCATCGGAAGATCAACGTGGCCCGAAATGTCAAGTTTGACGAAACACGTTTTCCGTATGGCGCAGAACCGGATGAAACACGACAAGCTCCCCTAATCGTAGTATTCCCGCTTGAATAAGAAAGCGAAAGCTGAAGATATGCAAGCTGACGTGGCAGATCCTGATGACGATTTTGAAGACAAAGAAGATGCCCAACGAAGACGACGCAGCCCCACCCAACACTACCAGCGCTCCCCTCGCAAGCATAACACTGCGAGTCCGGCGAACAAACGCATGTGAGGCGCAACGAACGGGAGCGCACGCTCCCCGGTAAGTTATTGGCCATCTACATGGCCGTTCCGGATGGAGTTCAAGCGAAGCGCATGTGCAAGTCTGTCGATTGGTCAAGTCGTTGTATGGCCTCAAAAAACATCTCCAAGGTGCTGGACCGAGCGTTTCAACGAAGAGCTGCTGAAGATGGGTTTCATGCGACCAAAGCACGACTGTTGTCTGTACACGAAGCTGGTTCCCAATAATAAACTGATCCTGATCCTGTACGTGGATGACCTTCTGGTGGCAGGACGGAATCTATCATCGATTGCGCAACTGAAGCATGACCTGGCTAAACTGTTTGAGATGTCCGACTGTGGTGAACTGCGTCATTTCCTAGGCATCAACATCGACTACAAGTACGAGGCCGGTGTCATGAAGCTGACGCAGAATGCAAGTATCGATCGGCTAATGAAACGTTTTGGGATGGATGACTGCAATCCAGTTAGAATTCCAATTGAGAAAGGCCTAGCATTGGAATCGACGGGACAGCACACTGACCAACCATACCGCGAACTATTGGGATCCCTGATGTACCTCATGCTGTGCGTACGACCTGACATACACAGAAAAAAACTGAATTTTCATTATGATCTAACTATCTGCGCATGTAAAATGAACACACGAAGCAGCACCTTGCATTAAATGGTTGTAATAAAAAAAAAGTTTTTGTATACAACATTAGCCGCAATGAATGAAATGTCCCAGAACCTTACACGATTTATAATGTTAATTTGTAAATTTTGTGATACCCCATTTATGTGCACGATATTGAACAGAAATTCACACAACTTTTTCGAGCTGTCTATGTATTCCGGTTGGATATCTGGGTCGTTTCCAACAAAACGCTACGACTCAGCATTGGCAAGCACTGAAGCACGTGATCCGGTACATTCAAGGAACCAGAGGAATGGCACTACTATTACGGCGTGATGAATCGAGCGTACCATTGGCCGGATATGCGGATGCAGATTAGGTCTCCGATATCTCCCAGAGAAAATCCGTCAGCGGGTACTTGTTCAAGATGTTCGAATGTTCCGTCACCTGAAGTAGCAAGAAGCAGCAGACAGTAGCAACATCATCCAGCGAGGCAGAATATGTAGCTCTGAGTCTGGCGGCGACTGAAGCAATTTGGCTAAAAGTTCTCGAGCACCTGAAATAAGCTAGCGCACCGGTTACCATCTACGAAGACAACAGAGGCTGTATATGTATGGCGAAGAATTTGGAGATGAAGCGCATCAAAAATATCGACATCAAACATCACTTCCTTCATGACCACGTGGCGTCAGGATCTCTGAAGATCCCAATCAAGACCGGGGATCACATAGCTGATATATTTAGAAACCGTTGGAGTCTACCCGGTTCAAGGCTATACGGACAAATCTAGGTTTAACTTTTGAGAAGACTTACTGATACCGTACTGCCTAGCGACAGCCCGGTGCGATTCGCCGTTTTGCAAATCACGAACCACCAATGTTCGCACTCACAAGGTAATTGCTTTCGAAATCACTGCGTTCTCCATTCTTTTGTTCAAGTGAATCAAATGCGATCATGTGTACAAATACCCCAGGTCGAGCCATTTGTTTGACAACATGTCAAAATACCAAAACGTTAAAAAAATTGAGGGGTCTTCCGATGGATACTTATCGAAAACATCAATATTTGAAGCAGGCACTTTTTCGACAGTTAATATATTTTTTTTTCTAGTGAATCTTTTATTTTCAGTATTCCATAAGTGAAACTTTTAAAGAACATAAAAAAAAGATATAATTAAAGTGTTTACTTTAATTAAAACCAAATAAATGAGAGAAATTTAAAAAAAATATATATATATATATGAGGAAGAGACTTTATTTTGCCTATTAGTGTATTACTAACACAGAAATTCATGGTTCACGAGGAATTGATAAAGATTGCAGCAGCGCAGTGTTTTTTTTAAAAGATTTCCTTCTAACATCAAAAGATTCATAAATCTAGTTCATGAATGTTCAAAATCATGTCCTTAGCTTTTAAGCTTCAATCTGATTATATATGAATATTCTTTTTACATCCATTGTAAAAGACTGACAGCAGAATTCAAATTGCCGAAAGTACAGGTGAATTCAAATTCGCTGTTCGGTAATTTTTTTTCTTCAGTTTAACAAATTACAAAATTGCAGAACATTGAGCTATACTTAACAAAATTATTGATGCACAGTGTACAGTATAAGTTATAACTTTAACTTAAAACTACCACACTAAAAACAAAACCCCTTTAAATACGAATAATTTAAACCCTTTAAATTTTACGACAAATCCTCAGTAAAAAGAAGAACGGTGTTTTCATCAAGTGGAACCTTTCCATACTTTCAAACAAATTGTTTTAACGTCATGTATAAGTTTTACCTCACTTTCAACATTTCGGGATGACTTTCGGAGATTTTTTGGTGGAACAGAAAATTACCCTAGTAAAAACATACACACTTAGAAAATTTTACAGTATTCGGTAATTTTTTACCGAACTTTCAACAGCTGAACATTCGGTAATCCGATTTAATGGATTTCGGTAAAATTTGACCAGTTCCGGTATTTTTTTACCGGAATACTGTAAAATTTCACCGAAATCCGGTAACTCGTATTACCGAACGTTCAGCTGTTGAAAGTTCGGTAAAAAATTACCGAATACTGTAAAATTTTCTAAGTGTGTAGCGCATGTAAATAAACATAAAAATGCTTGAAATCTTGGTGCTTCATGTATACTTGTATTTTTTCCCAGATTGAATGTTCATGGGTCTTCCATGATCAGTTTCTTGGTACTCGTTTACTGGTTGCAAATGTTTTGTACAGTACAGTAGATTGAGTGTGTAGATGTTTCTGAATATTCACGTACACACTAAGAAAATTTTACAGTATTCGGTAATTTTTTACCGAAATTTCAACAGCTGAACGTTCGGTAATACAATTTACCGGATTTCGGTGAAATTTTACAGTATTCCGGTAAAAAAATTACCGGAACTGGTCAAATTTTACCGAAATCCATTAAATCGGAATACCGAACGTTCAGCTGTTGAAAGTTCGGTAAAAAATTACCGAATACTGTAGAATTTTCTAAGTGTATATGGAAAACAAATTTGAACACAGAATAAATCGACATCATTCAAAAATAAACTGCTTTTTCCTAAACTTCCGATGGAGAAAATACTGGAAATCTCAGTAAACCATGATAAACAAGGAAGAATTACTTACAAACAGCAATTTACTGCACTGACTAAAACTACAATATAACTAAACGAAATGTCAGATCTTGACTATTTTACTGCTGTTTGAAAACCCAGTAAAATTTTACCGACTCAGGTAATTGAAACTCTGTGTGTATGCAGTGAACTTTCTACAATTTCCACTAAGTTTTAGCATTATCATCACATAAACTCTGTCACAGAAGTGACGATGTCCATTTTTTCTATGGTTTTACAAATCGACGTTAAGACTTCGCTGTACAAATTCAAAAAAAAGATAATTCATTTTGGCTTTGGCTTTGGTTGAGTAGCCAACCTGACGAACTTGCCTTGATAAATTGTTTTCAAATTATAAAAAAATCACCTAGAACATTTTAAAGTGTACCATTTTTATTGTTTTTGGTCATCCTTTAACACAAAACTTGACAATCTTGTGGCTATCGTCAGTCGTTGAATGCTGCATCATTCGTTCCGGAATTACCGAGCAACAAGACCTTTTTTTCAGTACAGAACAAGACAATTTAATAGCTCATTGTTAGCTACATTACCGGGTAAGGTGAATGTAACGTTATTTAGAAACCAATGCAAACGGCAATGCATTTCGGAAAACCCATCGGTTTTCCGGTTGCATTTATCACAACAGTAATTGCCACAAAAGAAGAAAAACATCATTCCAATTAATTTGACAAAAACTTTCATCGAAATGTGAAGAAACCTTCCCACCAGCTGGCAACATTGAGCTGCAAATTGAACAGCGTGCGACTGGTCTGATCCGCTGCTAACGTGCTAGCAGGAGGCGAGAAAGTTGCGATACATAGCTCGAAGCACGAGAGAGCGCCAATTATGCCGGGAATGACCTTGAATGTGTTGGTGGATGCTACTAGCTGGCTGGTACCCTGGAACCACATTTTTTTTTATTGCTTTTCCGTTTCGTTTGATCGTTTCCAAATTCGACAACCACATCTACCACGAAATCGATTTGCCAGTTGTGAGTTGAGTTCGGTCCAATCTTTCTGGCAAATTCGGTGGGTAATTTCCACTAAACCGTGTCTGACGCCGAGCACGAATGGAAAAGAGCAAGCACTCCAAATCGATTCCAGGAACCGAACTTAATACAATTCTTATAAATTATAAGTTCCGGCAAAACTTATCCTGACGATCCGGAAAAGTGTCCCTTACCTGTCGTACTATCGTAGATATAATCCCGACAACGCTTCCGCTCTGGCTGAGTAACACTACTTTTAATGCCACTATCCACCCGAACTGACTTCTCGAACCGTCGTGAACTTCCGATTTCTTCCGGACCAAGTTAAATTTTCAAACTTCACAGCCGTTTCGACAAGAATCCGAGTAAATTACCGTTCAACGCTTGCTATGATCACGAAAATTATTAGA
Source organism: Aedes koreicus (assembly GCA_024533555.2). Taxonomy (NCBI): domain Eukaryota; kingdom Metazoa; phylum Arthropoda; class Insecta; order Diptera; family Culicidae; genus Aedes; species Aedes koreicus. Next base: position 379,219 of record JAHHFK020002893.1, read on the forward strand.
TTTTCACCGGGAAAACTAAATTTGTAAGCGACGCGAATTTTCAAAAACGAACGCTGCTGCTTTGCACCAAAACTCGGGCACTTTTGATCTTCTCTGCTTTGGCTGTGTGATGTGTTTGCGAGTGCTTGAAGCCGTTTCTGCCAGGCGGTTTCTAGCGGTCGAATGTCGCGTGCGAAAACAGCCATCGGTATCGGACGGACCGGTGCGAAACGCGAGGATTCAGTGTTGCACGGTCGAAATTGCTATTTGAGCGAAACTTGTTGCGCGACATCGGTATTGGCGACAAGCGCAACAGGTTTCTGAATGGAAAATGTAGCGTGGCAGAAACAGTGAACCACGGGGCGAAAAATGGATCCGAATTGTGATTCTAATTCATTATAACCTTTGGGTCCATGATTGAACTATTTCTAGTGATATTATTGAAAAACACTCACCAACGTATTCGTATCTTGATGTGTTCGGAAAAAGTTGCTTTAACGGTATTGCTCATGAAGTCATATCTTTGGCTGACGCTCTATCGTGGTCGGGTTGGTAAATAAGGTTGGCAGCACCAAGGGCAGAACTGTTGATAATCATTCACAGAGGGCTGGAAAATCAAAAAAAAAATGACAAATTTAAGTAATGTTTAGATCATCACAAATGTCGATCGTCTTGTTAGGGCCTTCCAATTTTTTTTTCTAAAACTTAAGTTAACTAAAAAAAATTGTAGATAGAAAATAGTTTATCATAATTTCTGAGTGAAAGTTCAATTAAAAAAATCAGTGGGCTTGTGTACAAGACACGACCCGCCCAGTGGACGTAGATTACACTATATGATCCTCGATAGTTTGGAAAGTAATAATTTTTATCATTCGCAGAGTTAACTTTTAGCTTAGTATAACAACTATACTGTCGTCCCATATAGTTTACACTAAGTTCAAGTTGTGTGAGTACATTCTTGAGGCACCGAAACCAACGTGCTCGTCATAGTTACGCTTCTGGAGAAGTGACCGACGGAAAAATGCAATGTTACTCACCCGGTTGTGGTACGGGAGACTGAAAATAAATTAGAACCATCGTGCCATCGACTTAGAGCATCCGTATCGGGCGCAACTATCTGGGCGACTAAAATACTAGCGCATCGAGCTGTCATTTTAGTGTAGTCACTCAATATGACACCGGTCGCTACTATATTTTGTTACCGTGTTCTGTATCGGTCGCTGCTAAACTAGTGCTCCCTCATCAGTTTGACAGATTCGGTGATCGTCATAAACAAAGTCAATTGCGATGGCTCTTTCTTCGTGATTTCTCTTGAGGAGACGTTCAGTTGGCATGAAAAGAACCATTGGTTACAGTGGTCTCTCTGGGAATCACTGGGGTTTGGTACAAAAATATGAATGTCCTTTCCTATAAGTTTCGCCAAATCACCCCAGAGGTTTCCGGATGGGCCATTGTTGTAAATTATTATTTTCATGCCTACCGAAGAACTCTCCAGGTGAAATCAAAAAGAAAGAGCTGTCGCACGACGTGGTTTGGTGCAAAAACACAAATGTCCCCTTCTACAGGTTCCTCGGGGGCACCTCAGAGGTTCCGAGAGAAGCTAATGGTTCTGTTCAGGCCTGCCAAAGGTCTCATGAAGAAAAAACCGTCGCACTACGTGGTTTGGCGTAAACCATCTCCTACAGGTTCCCCCGGGACACACCAGAGGTTGCCAGAGCGGCCATTGTGGCTAATGGTTCTCTTTCATGCCAACCAAAAATCTATCCAGGAGAAATCATGAAAAAGCCATCGCACGACCCTCTTGATAAAATTCTTATTATTAAACCAAATTGACTTAAAGTTGATAAAGCAATAATTATTTTTGAATTTTTTTTTTAAATTAAAAATTTGCCACTAATCCTGATTGCGTGAACAAAAATAAACAACAAACCAATCGGAGATTTTTGACAATTGGCAGTTGAATAGCAACCCTCTCTCGCGCCACTATCGCGTTGCTAAATTTGAGCGCTTGATGCTTTCCGATAGTCGCGCTACAATTTTGCAAGCGCTTTTAGTTGCGCCCGATACGGTTTTAAGTGATGGGGAGGGCGATCAAATATAGTTTAGTCGCGCACCGGTACGGGTGCTCTTAGAGCTGATGTTTACCGGTAGTATCATTTCGGCTCGACCCCATGTTATATTTTAGAGCTGAGTAGCATAGTAGCTAAGAAAGGAGCTCGCGCAAATGCATAATAAAGCAAATTCAATAAAATAGACAAAGATTTTTCATTAGGGCCTAATGGCTGACCCACAATTGATACGTTGTGGATGCGTTGACGTAAAATTGACAGAAAACCTATGGGAAAACTGTCAAATCCACGCAAACGCATCCGCAACGTATCAATTGTGGGCCAGCCATAACTGAAAACCGCAAAAAATGTCTTCTTCCGAAAATTTCTCGTGGCACAAAGGCTACCTATGTAAACCTCCAATTTTATCGGATAGGTGAACTCTTCCTCTTCGAAATGACCATGGTGGATTGATTAGGTGAGTTTTCAATGACGATAAATTCCCAGAAAAGCCACCCAAGTAACCATGAAGCTCTATATAGATAAATCAATTTTGCATTTTATTACGATATTAGTTTTTGGTATAAACCGTTTTTTTTTTTATGTTGTTCTTAAAAAGAAAATAGTCAGGGTGGCCACACAATCTTAATTTAAAAATTCCCGCATTTTTCCCGAATTTTTCCCGCATTTTTGACTAATTTTCCCGACTAGGAAAATGAGTTCATATAAATTGGATAATAGATATTTTTGAAGTTTTCGAGGAAATTGTTCAATCTGAAACTCTGACTTGTCATTTAGGCAAAATGACAGATAGCAGCCACAAATCGGGCTTCTTGCGTATTGCGTAACTTGCTTTGGTCTCTCATTTTGCAAACGAGAACAAACATTGCACTACATAAGGCACTGATCTTTCAAGTTGCTATAAGCATAAACATCGAAGAAACACAGTAAAGCATTCGAGGTTTTCGACTACAAAATGATGCACGTGCGTTGCGTGCATATTGTTTTTTTTTTTATTTCAACGTCGTAGAGGTCGTAGACATCCCAAGTAGCCACGAGGCTATAATAGCATGCATATATAGGGCATATGCAATACGTCTAGTGCATCATTGAAGTTGGATTAAAGCTGAAAAGGGCCCCAATATGATCGAATTAATGCTATAGCTTTTGTTATGCCATAAGACATTATTAAAGTAGCATTACTGCATTGATAATGCATCACTATATGCTTAAAGCTAATCAAACGCTTCATTACCTGGCAACTGTTGAATTGATGCGATCCCGCATTCATGATCGTGAATTTGGGTTGAGTAAGTGTAATAATGTAATGCTTGTGGTTACTTGTGAATTCTCTGAGTTACCAAACTCTTTCCATTTTTTTTCACCACCAGACACTTTTCATTTATTGAAAATCCTCGCTCCATCGTCGTACTTTCGTGCGACAGGATGAGTACCTTTTCAACAAATGTTGTCAAATTTGTCAGCTCCTTCTTGGAATGACCAATTAGTTCTTTCAATGTGTGAGCAACTGCAGCGCTGAGATAGTCTTTATCTACGAACGTTTCCTAACACAGCTCCAGACGCTTTTTAGCTATGTCCTTGATGCGAGTTATAACATCAGGGTTAATAGAGATAACGTAACGCGTTAAGAACATACGGGATCAACTCCCTATCACTTCAAAGTTTTCTGAAGCCTCAAATACTATTAGGACTTCAGGCGTGAAATGTTCAAGTATCGTTTGCTCCACTGGAGCATCCATTGGTTAACAATTTGAGCGTTATTTGTTTTGTTTTGTTTGTGATTTTTAGTCACAAAAACATGAAGTGAAAACTAAACTAACCTATAATTCATATGGATAAAGGACTGTCTCCCGTTTTACCTTAAAGGGTATATTAAAGGAGATTTATTGACTAGCTACTTCAGAAAACCACAGTAAATAGATCGATAGTCGTTGCGGAATGCCAAAACGTACTTGTCTGAATTTTTTGCAAATTCTCCCGCTTTTTTATTGCCGATTTTGAGGCAAACCCGATTTCCATATTAAGGGCTGAAGATTGCTCTCCGTCAATTCTCTTTCAACTAATGATTTTGCTTTGACGCTCGCGCTTAACAATTTTCAAATCGTCAAAAAGAAACGATTTCATAGGAGATTATACATGATGACAGGCTACAGACATGATGACAAAATTCAACTTTGGTCCCAGCATCTTATCGTCTAGCACATCAACCACAACAGCGAACACTTTTGATCGGAATACCGACGAAAAGCTCCGTTTGAAATTGGGATGACTTTCCTTCAGCTTTCTTCCTGCTTTCATCAACAAATCTTCTCAAATGAGGCAACATTTGTAGCGCTCTTCTAGCAACTTGTTCATTTTCCACCCAACGAACTTAACAGAATTTCAGTGGAAAAACTATTTTACATAATTTTTATCTAAATCCCTCCGTAGGTAGGTAATTCTAGTGATCAAAAATATCATCATGCATCAATTGATCGACATTTTATATTTCCGACGAAATTTTCGAAATAGGCGAATCTGCTTTTGTAAACCAACATCGACGATTTCTGACGAATAAAAGCTCAATTTCTTAAACTAAGAACACAATTGGGTAAAAGAAAGCTTCTGCTAAAAAAATGTGGTCCTTATTTTTCAAATTAAGCTGTTATTCGCTTAAAAAACGCCGATTCATATTTTTGTTTACAATAGCAGATTCACACATTTCTCAAATTTCTTCGGATTTAGTCTATCTAACAGGGGTTTACAAATGCATAGCTCACTTATTGAAAAGCATTCGTTTATAAAAAAAAAGTCTGATGCGCTAGGTGTCATTGTTATTGCTGTAAGGTGACATGCACAATAGGTTTCTGTCCACTGCAGTGACAAATATTTACAAATATTATACAAATGGATTGAGACTTAATGGTATTTTAAAAATGACAGCAGTATTCCTACCCCTAAAATTTCAGTAATGCAAACAATAGCGATGCTTCAGTCAAAAGGATCACCTAAGGAGTAGTAATATAAAAACGAAAGTAAGTCATGTTAGAAAACCTCACCTATCAAAGCCAGATTTTCAAAGCGCTGAACAAAGCCAGGCTGAACAAAGCCAGCAGAAAATGATTCACATGCCAATGTCAAACACTGTTTCATTCCGTTAATGAGATTTATGGCCCAAGTAGATGACAAAAACGCTACTCGAATCGTTTGAAAAAGGTGTGAGTATGGTTCCTTCCATATGACAAAAATTCCCGACGGATTTTGAAATTCCCGACTTTTTCCCGCATATTTCCCGATGATTTTGGATTCCCGCTTTTTTCCCGCATTTCCCGACTTTCCCGAGTCTGTGGTCACCCTGTAATGTCGAAAAGGGCCCCACTCCTGTCAAATTAAAGCTAGCGCACATGCTTTATTTAATCCCGAGAACAAGTATATTTAGGGCAAAGTTACTTTTTTAGCAGTTGAATTACTAGTAACTAGTAATGGTTACTTGGGCATTGTTTAAGTTTCTCAGTTGGGCCCTAATGAAAAATCTTTGTCGAAATATTTTATTTATAACTTTATTTGTCACCAATCAGTTGTAGACCGTTTTGTAACAATTGAGTCATTATTTTTATCCTATTCTTAACACTTAGAAAAAATAGACATGTGTTAAAATATATTATGATAATGAAGTAACACTTCAATTTGGTAATATTGTAGTCAGTATAAATCCAATGCATTTTGTTGGTGGGCGGGGGTTTGTGGGTCCAATTTGTTTTTTTTTTTTTATGTGGGTTTTTTTATATATATTTTGTGGTCGTTTTTGCGGGTGGGGGAAATAAAAAATTTGTATTTATTTGTTAATATTTTTTGTTTGTGTATTTGTGTGGGTGTGGCGCGTTTTTTAATGGGGGGGAGGTGATAGTGTTGTCCTGTATTTGTAAAGAGAGAAAAATAAAAATTTTTTTTGTTGTTTTTATAATTGTTCTTTATGAGTAATAGGGGGTTTTAATTTAAAAAAAAACATGTTTTTTTCCATCCGTATCGATGATGAGCATTTTTCCTAGCACAAACATATTTTTTATGAATCTCAACAATTTTTTCTTGATTTTTAAACAAGAAAAATCTAATCATTTTTATTTTCACAAACTAACTTGCAGTTTCACAAAGTGACATTTATACAAAGTGACAGCACTTAATTTTCAGTAACGGGGGCTCCCATTATGACATATCTGTCAACTTATGTATGCTAAAAATCAATGGTTGGTTCGTTGGTTTAGGTAGTCTGTTTTTTTGTAGCGTGTTTCATGGTGAAATAGGATGGTGTTGTCTTGCAATCATTATTTTTTTAAATTGTTTTTTTCAATAGTTTCGCTTGTCAAAATTAAAAAATAAATTAAATGCCGGTATATTATTATATTTATTATCGAACAATGATATAATCCACATACCCCTATAATACCCTATTGAGAAAGGTGATCAAACTATGCTGCAGTATTCTAGTATTAGCCTTACAAATGTGTTTCGTTGCATATTGTCATATAAAATATAACTGAATCGCTTTATAAAGCCAAGCATGTTGTTTGACTTGTTGATGATTGTATTATAATAATCAGTGAATGTTAGTTTGGTATCTACGATTACACTGAAATTACTTACTTTTTCACACCTTTCTAGATTTTAGTTCCTTAGTATGATATAATGTCAGGCGTGTTCCTTTTTTTACTAATAGCTGTTGAATTACATTTGTGAACGTTTAGCTGCAGAAGAATTTTGTTACACCAAATATAGAATAAGCAAGGGTTGTCTCACGTGAATTCGATCGAATTTATTTGTTGAAATCAATTTCAATTCCTCGAAGCAACTGTATCAATTTTAAATTTGCTGCAAATCGAAATGAATCAGCTTGACAGAAAATGCGCAGCTATTGAATTTAGCAACGCTCATCAAATCGGTGCAACTGACGTAATGAATGTGTTGCAAAATTGATCAAAAGTACTAAATCAGAATTCTTCGCTTTAAATTGCCCGCATAATCACAAACCATTCCTGGACCATTTCCCTTATAGTTGACAACCGTTTCCGTTATTGTAACGACATTTAAGGGTCACCCACAATAGATACGTTTGCGTTCCGTTGACGTAAATTTGACAGAAAACCTATGGGAAAACTGTCAAATTCACGCAAACGCATCCGCAACGTATCAATTGTGGGCCAGCCATTACCCTTATAGTTGACAACTATAAACTAACAATCTCCTATATAGTTTTAACAATATGTCAGATGGTAGAAGCAACAATCAATATGCAACTAGCGATTTGAAATTGGTTCACTGTTGTAGTACACCTTGAAGCCAGCACCTAACTATACATATTTGCGCCTTTGTTTTGATTTGCTGTGTTATTTTGACAGAATATTTGAGAGTGTGTTCGTGTGAGTTCATTATTAGGGGCGTATTATTAAGCTTGGGACCGAGCTTGGGACCGATGTGCTAGTACTGACTGAGCCAAGTAAAAAATCGTATTTGTTTGGGAACTACTGGTCTTAGAGTTAGTCTATGGTAGAAGGCCCAATAACAATATGCTGAATAGGCGGTTAAGTTAGGTTACCATAAAAAAATAGCAATTTTCACGAACAACATTTTTGCTGTACTCTATGCCAAAAAGTTGGTATATAATCCAGACCGAGTGCAGACAATAAAAAAACTTTTCAATTACAATATATTGGCATACATTAACAATATGAGTTAATGCAGAGGTTGTATGGTGAAAATGAGATTAAACTATTCGATTACAATAACATAAAATGTGATAGTATATCTTACATTCGAAATATAGTTTTGACTATATAGCAAATTGTTTTTCGTTATGCGGGTGACTACAAATAGATTGCAATTCGCTGCGCTCGATTACAGTACATCCAATGAGAATAAGAGGATTTCATGGTCGAATGTTTTAATGTCTTCTTCGTTTCTTAATTCTAAAGAGAGCTTTATGTCATCCACATACAAATACAATAATGTTCTTAGAAATGAGAGAAATTTCATTTACAAATAATTTAAACAAAAAAGGGCTTACAGGGACATCAGATTTAATGCTATGGGTTTTGATTTTTTGTCTTGAATTTTTACTATTTGTTTGTGTTGCGTCAGTTTTTAACGGCAAATTGCATGTGTTACATCCTTCAAAAAGGATCTACGTTTTTGATACAGTGAAGTAAAGTGACAGTTCGAAGATTGTCACCCTTTAACACCAACCTGACGAGGTTGAACATTGATTGTCATGTTTCGTGGTTCAATAAACCGAGAGGATCGCTCTCTTACTTAGTGGACGTGAAGTAGTGTAGACTATAGACACTGTATAAAGACCGGACAACAATTGTCTTATGAAGCCAAACGACCTGTCAAAAAAAGCAACCAAACGGACTGTCAACTTTTGATTCACTTTAAAGGAGCAAGTATTGTGATCAAGTATTATTTTGACAAAAGCCAATTAAGAACAAATAAGGGATTTTCTACTTCCATATTCAGTAAATGTAAGTATTTTCGGTGTATTATTTATTGCCGTTTGGATTACTAAAAATGAACAAAATTCTTTCTCTACACAGTGCCGAGCATAGGACCACCATTTCAACGTGTATTTCACAGCACTATCTATTATCGTTTTAACAAATGATACATTAAGTCCCGAAATTGGAGTAACAACCATTTTAGCTGTTGTTGAAGCTATGGCTACAGTATTTGAGGTTATTACGAGTACCAGAAAATGGCCAGCGGAAAGACTTGAAGTTTATACCGGAAAACCTCTTGCAGCCTGCTGGCCCTCATCATCGGATGATACTTGAACGCAATCTACGATGAACTGCATCAGAACCCGACTTACAAATGCGACGTGTTCTAGCCATAGCGCATGAAAAATTTGATCAAAACTAGTGAAGAACATCAATCAAACAAAATTCAAACAACAGAATCTATGTAAACTTTGGATATGCTATGAGCTTGATAATGAGGTCATTTGTCATTTGCATTCGAGCACTTTAAATGACGTTATTCTACCACTCGAATTTTGAAATGAATATCTTCAAACGGAATCAAAACAAACTACCAACATCGAGACCGAATCTTTTTGTTTATTGTGGTGTGGTTTGTTTGGGTAAAAAAGTGGGGCGGCAATGGCAATTTGTGATGTTTGGGGGGGGGGTTGTGGTTTGGGTGGGGGGGTGTTAGGTGTGTGTGGGGTGGTTGGGTCTGGAGGAGAATTGTGATTTGTTTATTGTATGGGGGGTGGGGGGGGAGGAGAAGTAGTTTGGTTGATGTTGTTGTTGTTGGGGTGGGTGTTGTGGTGGGGGCTGTTCTCTTCTCTTTCGCGGTGCGTGTTTTCTCCTTAGAGCATCATTAACGGTGGGCAACAGTAGCGCTGCTATTTCAGAAGCGCTGCAGCGCTCTCATTTTAGTTTAGCCACCCTTCTCCACATCGGTCGTTGCTATAGCGGTGATCAATTTAGTTACCCTATTCCGTACCGGTAGAAAGGTACACAGAGAGGAATTTGATAGTCAATTTTACCATTATTGGGGGTTATGATGACTATTGCAGTATAGTGATTTTGAACCGACTATGATCATGGTCAAAACGACCATTAAAAATAGTTGATCCAACATTTGCCATAATGTCGGAATAGTCCTTGTTACCATGATCATAGTCAAAAATGCCATGAACGTGATGAATTCGACCATTTTCATAATTATTGTAATCATTATATGCGATAGTCATCTTGACCATGATTTAATTGTCGGTACAACGATGAAATTTTTCTCAGAGTAGAAGTAAACATTTTGACAACATTGGTTCTTGAACGTCATCAACATCGTCGCCTTCAAGTGAAAGTCGAAAAGAAGAAATGGAGAAGTTTTCTGTGTTATTCTCAGATTCCAGTGACGATGAACTTGAATTGGTTAGCCAGATGCTGGTCCAGACTCACGCAATGCTACCTGAAACGGAATGCATTCGTGAAAACGAGGGAAGAGGCACGAGACGACCTGGTAGACGATTATTTTTCGGATAACCCTACCTACAGTGAGGACCGATTTCGCAGACGTTTCCGGATGAGTCGAAACTTGTTCCTGCGCATCGTGAGGGACGTACAGGCTGCAAATGCCTACTTCGTGCAACGAGCTGATGCTACCGGTAAGCTAGGGCTAACGACATTCCAAAAGTGCACTACGGCGATTCGTCAGTTAGCCTACGGCTCCCCCGCAGACGCGATCGACGAATACGGTCGAATTTCAGAGTCAACGGCGCGAATCTGCATGTTGGAGTTCTGCCACACCATTGTTAAGGTGTTTGCAGCACTCTATTTGCGATCCCCAAACCACGACGACGTAAAACGGCTGTTGAATGAAGGCAAGAGACGAGGATTCCCAGGGATGTTGGGTTTGTTGGACTGCTGCCACTGGTAATGGAAAAACTGCCCCACTGCTTGGGCTGGCCAGTACAAGGGGAAGGACAAAAAGCCCATCATTGTATTGGAAGCAGTGGCGTCGTATGACCTATGGATATGGCACGCCTTCTTTGGCATGCCAGGGTCCTCAAACGACATCAATGTGTTGGAGCGTTCACCGTTATTTTCAGACCTCTACAGTGGCAAAAAATTTTGCATTCTCATTTTCGTACAAAACCTTAAGGCTCAAATCGCATTGATGCATTTCCGAAAAATTCAAAAGCAGTTTTCTCCGACGCATCATTTTAGAAGGCTTTTCTTGAACGGTACGAGCAAGTACACAAGACAGCTGCTCATTACCAATTGCAAGCTCTCTCTCTCTCCTCTCTCTCTCTCTCTCTCACACACACACTCACTCACACACACACACACACACACACACACACACACTTGGAAAAACTCCGCTTTTCTTGGGTCAAAATTGCAAAATTCCATCACTCAGGGATCCGCGACACAAATGTCCACCTACGGCACCAAGTTTCAGGCTAGAATTTGCTCGAAAACACCGTCAAACTATTATTTTTCACCGATAGCGCTCCGACATCAAGATATATATAGTCATTTTTATTTTTCACGTCGCACGAAATAAAACGCACGATAAAAAAAACACAACAAACCGGTGACTGCTCTGAGAAAAATTTCATCGTTGTACCGACAATTAAATCATGGTCAAGATGACTATCGCATATAATGATTACAATAATTATGAAAATGGTCGAATTCATCACGTTCATGGCATTTTTGACTATGATCATGGTAACAAGGACTATTCCGACATTATGGCAAATGTTGGATCAACTATTTTTAATGATCGTTTTGACCATGATCATAGTCGGTTCAAAATCACTATACTGCAATAGTCATCATAACCCCCAATAATGGTAAAATTGACTATCAAATTCCTCTCTGTGTGACTTTACCAAATACCAACCGCTTCACGCGCTGCTATCGGGCTGCTAAATTTGAGCACCCGACTCTTCCCGAAAGCCTCGCTGCTAGTTTGGTAGCGCGTTTAGCAGCGACCGGTACGGTGGTGAGTGATGATAGAGCGCTGCTAAACGGGCTTCTATACCGCACCGTTAATGATGCTCTAATAACGAATAAAACACCGAGAGAAACTACCATTCGAGGGTAATAGAACCAACATTTTGGTAAAAGGGTTCGGGGACCGGGGGGTGGCAAGAGGGCAAATTCCAAGGGTAGAGGATTGGAGGTTAGAAGGAGCGGATAGTGGTCTCGATGAAAAATGCTTTTTTTCTGTAGGAATCAAAAACCCATTCATGGGTCAAATTTTACCCATATTACAAAAAAGAAAGTATCCATAAACTCGATGTACCCATTATTGAGTAAATAGCGCATATGTCTGATGATGGGTATTTTTTACATATTTTCTAAAGAAATTCGTTTTCAAAAATGGGTAAAAAATACCATTTTTTTACATTTGTGTTATATACCCATAATAGATCATTGCACGATGGCGTCATCAATGCAGTTTTGACAGTTCAGGGAGCTTGTTTACGTGGACTTAGAATATTTTCGGTAAGATCGGTTTGCAATTTTGTGCTCTAAATTTATTACGATTGAAGTAAAATTGCCGGAAAACAGTCACCAGTGCTTATTTAAACATCATTTTCTGAATCTAATCATACAGAATACGGAAAAATCCAATGAAAAAGTTCGTTTGAGCGGTTCAAATTCTAACACCTTGTAAACAAGCTCCCTGAACTATCAAAAAAGTTAGGTTAATACATTCTGTGCAATGATCTATTATGGTTTCAGTTGAAAACGAATTACGACAGCGACAATTAATTTTTTTGTTGTTGGGGTATACCTTATGTCGGAAGAGTGCGCGAGGGCGCGCATGGCAACGGCAGACGCCGCTCTGACAAGAGAACGAAAGGTACGGGGATAGATGGTAATGGGGTTGGAGTGAATGGGTATTGGGTGAAATGAGTTTACGCATTTACTGCACTCCCGTTTCATTTTACTCAATATGTGAGTACAATTGTATACCATCTCTTTTTCTCCCTAGAAAATGTTACTCAATTTCCGTAAAAAGTTAATCTACTCATAAATTGAGTAGATCCACTTTTTAACGAAAATGGAGTTATCTTTCCGTGAGAGAAAAAGAGATAGTTTACAATTGTAATCAAAAATTGAGTAAAATGAAACGGGCTTGTGGATTGACTCCTTTTTGGGGAAATGGGTAAAATTATACCCTTTAATGTGTTTTTGATGTTTACCGTGTAGAAAAACAAATGAACTGATTGAGAGAGCAGGATGGTTAAATAAACGTCGAAAAGGTCCAAGCCACACTATAGACACTCATGTAATAGACCTGCCAACGTGCCGCCATGTTGTATCCAAAACGAACATTTTCCATACGATTTGACAGTTGTATTGGATACATCAACTGTGCCAGATTCACGTTGGCCGGTCTATTACTTGCGCGCTAAGATAAGATTACCGAAAATAAGGTTTTAATTTTACTGAAAATTAGGTTCTGGTTTTTTTTTTTTAATCTTTATTTTACGTCGGCCTATTTCCTCACATGGTGACAATCACCGACGCCAGGAAGACGACTCCACCACCTGGACCCTACCTAACGACTCATGAATATGAACCGGGACCAACGGCTTTACTTCCCTTCCGAAGGAAGACGTGACCAGATTTTTTCGCCTCAGAAAAACCACCGACGTCGACTGGGATTGAACCCAGACCCTACTGGGGTGCCAAGTAGCAGTCACGCTTACCACTTCACCACCGAAGCCGGCTGTTAGGTTCTGGTTGCAAAACCTAAATTTATCGGTATAATTTACCGAAAGAAAACATTTGATTTTACTTACTTTTTAAGTATAGTGGATTAACAAACTTTATCGTTGTTTTTTACCTAAATTTGGTTGAAAATGCTATCATTGGGCTGCAAGCAATTTCGATAAAAAGAACCGTAAGAAAATAAGTAAATATTAACGTTTTTCCCTTCTTTCCAACAATGCCGAATTTTCGGTAATCCATGTTTACCGATAATTTCAGTATGTGCACTTTTGTGCGGTTTTCGGTATTTTTTACCGAATTTTCCGTATTCTTGTCTTAGCGTGTGAGTCTATAAGCCACACTCCCGCTTCATTTTACTCATTTTTTGAGTACAATTGTATACTATCTCTTTTTCTCTACTCTCTAGTGGATCTACTCATAAAATTCAGTAGATCCACTTTTTGCGAAAATTGAGTAACATTTCCATGAGAGTAAAAGAGATGCTATACAATTGTACTCAGAAATTGAGGAAAATGAAACGGGAGTGCAGGTTTAGTAGCACTATCTCTTTTTCTCTCACGGAAATGTTACTCAATTTTCGTAAAAAGTAGATCTACTCATAAAATTGAGTGGATCCTCTTTTTACGAAATTGAAAATTTCCGTGAGAAGATAAAGAGATAGTATACAATTGTACTCAAAAATTGAGTAAAATGAAGTGGGAGTGCAGATCTATTTTATATTTATAAAAAAAAAAAAAGTTAGCTGTCAAATTTAATTGAAAATTAATTTAATATTTTCTCCAATTGTAACACAGCCTAAAACTATTTGGCATCACTGAATTGCCATGTGGCGTTTGATTTCAAAACAAAATACAGTAGTTAATCTCTTAAATTTAACTAAAGTAACGAATAAAATATCCAAATTTTACACTAAGGTAATGGCGAAAAGTAGGTTTGAGTATGTCAAAAGCTTTGAACAGACAGATTATCTTCTGAAAAATTGTTGGATTGTAATAAGAGTCGACGGTAAGGGATTTCACAAGTTTTGCACAGTACATAACTTCACCAAACCTAATGACGAGCTGGCGTTGAATCTGATGGGCCTAGCGGCAGTGCAAGTAATGCAAGAGTTCAATGAAATCGTAATCGCGTACGGGCAAAGTGACGAGTACTCGTTTGTGTTTAAAAGAGACAGTGCAATTTACGATAGACGGAAAGATAAATTAATATCGTATTTAGCCAGCTTGTTTACATCGGCATACATATTCAACTGGCAATATGTATTCAAAGATACCATTAAACTCAAATATCCACCCGTCTTCGATGCCCGAGCCGTTCTGTACCCTACCGATCAAAACATACGAGATTACCTTAGTTGGCGGCAGGCAGATGTACATATTAACAATCTTTATAACACTAGTTTTTGGAATCTTGTTGCTTCAGGATTAACGAACAGTGAGGTAAGATATCGTGTTATGAAAAGCACATTGGGTAATTTTCGTATTATTAATATAGTTAGTATATACGATACCCTGTAGATTTAACCCTTTATTCATCAATACTTTTTTCATATTTTCGTTTTAGGCTGAGAAACGGCTCTGTGGTACACTGTCTAGCGATAAGAATGAAATTTTATTCAAAAGAATTTAACATTAATTATAACAATGAACCGATAATGTTTCGTAAAGGAACTACGCTACTTAGGGAAAAGGGTGAAATTGGCTGATAGTAAGTCACTCACATTAATTGTTCCCATATTCGATGACATAATCGGTGATAAATTCTGGGATCTTCATCCAGAGTTGTTGAGCATTAAGTCAAAGGATACTAATCCTCTCGACCTTGGTGAAAACATAAATCATATACTTGTTCAATATCAAATAGAAAAGCATAACAATAGAAAAGAAGGAGCGAAAAGAAAACGGGAATAATAAACATGTTGAGGTAAACGTGAATACATATTAAGTATTGAAAAATCCTATTGACTGCTAATGAAGATAACAATAAACATTTTTAGACCACATTGCTTTGATAATTCTGAAAGAATAGTGATTGACCGGTCGGTTAGTGGCAAATTTGCCTGTCACCCTAGTGAGTCTGGTATGAATTTCAGCCGGCGTCTCTAATAACGTCATATGAAGTAATGCCTGGGACTGACAAACAAAGTACAGCGATGTACTCCTTTAGTCTAGTGTCTGTTTTTCAGTACTGGATGAAAGCATTTGACAGTTCGTACAACGCTGTATGTTGTATGCCTATCCCAGGTATAATGCTTTTAGTCCTGGTCCATATGTCGATGGGCTCGATATTTAGGTTATCTAGGTCATCTGTCATTCGTCCTCCCTTACGTCAGTCGGTAAAGGCGCGGCTACAAAGCAACACCATGCAGGAGGAGGCTGGGTTCGATTCCCGGTCTGGTCTAGGATTTTTTCGTTAAGGAAAAATTCTCGACTGATGTTTATGGTCGAGTCAACAACAGCTCGTTTAAATGCAAACTCGTTTAACAGTGTGTGGGAACACACACACACATAAATGATCGGCTAAACTTTAATAGTCACGTAGACTACGCATGTGAAAGGGTCGCAAAGCTAATCTCGGCATTATCTCGGCGATCAGCAGCAGTAAGAAGCGATTACTGGCGAGTGTGTCCACATCGGTGCTCAGATACGCGGGACCTGTGTGGGTGACAGCACTGCAGACGGAAAGGAACCGATCTCGGCTTAACTTCTCGTTTAGGCTGATGGCCATGCGGGCGGCTAGTGCGTATCGAACTATCTCGTCAGAGGTAGTCTACGTGATAGCTGGAACGATCCCCATAAATCTTCTACTAGAAGAAGATAGTGAGTGCTATAGAGACCGAGGCACAAGAGGTGTCAGAAGAACTGCCCGAGCTAGCACCTTAAGGAAGTGGCAGCAGCAGTGGGACAACGCTGATAACTGCAGATGGACGCACCGGCTAATTCCATACCTGTCGAGGTGGGTAAACAGACCTCACGGTGATGTAAATTTCCACATGACGCAGTTTCTGTCCGTTCATGGCTGTTTCAAGAAGTATCTGAACAGGTTCAGCCACGCGAGATCATCGTCCTGCACCGCGTGTGGTTATGCAGAGGAAACGCCTGAGCACGTTGTCTTCGAATGTCCGCGGTTCGAGAAGTGCGAAACAGCATGAGATCCTTCGTCGGTGACGACGTAAACGTGGACAACATTGTTCAAAAAATGTGTGCTGACGAAGAAAAATGGGACGCGGTGAACAGAACAGTCGTTCAGATTATGTTTGCATTGCAACGAAATTGGCGAGAGGAGCAGCGACAAGTGACGTAGCAGTACAGGTTTTGAGTCGATGACCGACCTGGGTACTCGCCAGCATGTGTAGCGAGGACAATGAGGATCAGATCAAAATTTCGTAATTTTATTCCGGGTGAATGTGAAAAAAATATAAAATTCCTGCCAGAAACACAAATATTAGGTAGGGTTCGTTAATTGTGAATACGACTTTCTTCTAGTGATCATTCCTCGAATTTCCTCTCGCATATAGTTATGCTGTAAGTCCTTAGTTGTAGACCTGTTTGTTTTCATTGTTTATCTGCATAATTGGTATACGAATGTGTCGCAACTTCATTTACCTGTGGAGACTGATTCAACTGCTATTCAGTCTGAGATGTTCTCATCACTAGTTTAAGTTTCTAATTATAGTCCCTTCTGTTTGTAAATATAGGTTAATTTTAGTTTGATTTCGTTCCACTTCTATATCTGGTAAACATAGCATGGTAAACAATTTTTTTTTGTTCTCACCTAATCTCTACAATTTCTCCTATCACCACGCATTACTTTTATGTTTAGATGTAAGTAAAAGTAGATAAGTTCAAGTAGGTCGTAGTAGATTTAGATTTGGTAGTAGATTTGGAATTGGTTTTAGAAACACTTGGAATTAAATTTATCCACAATACTCCTTCTCTTTGTCTCGCTTCGATGACAGCTGGTGGTCACATTCTCGTTGATTTCGATCCCCTGGATAGCATCGGGTGCGGCGCACAGTGGCTCAGAATCAAAAGGGGCATCTCCACTAATCTTCGACGGGGCGCAGTCAACACTCCTCCCCGAAATGCGCGAAGGATCCTCCGATAGCGTATTCGCCTTAACGCCTACGTCGAGTACTGCTAATGAGACTGCTGGGCGTTCGTATATACCTACCAGACACCGTTTGCACTGTAGCCCATCGCACCCTGTCCGTCAGATGCCTGATGTACGGCGATTACTCTACCCTTATGGTCAGCGTTTGCGTGGTAACTTTGATTCTACGGTATGCACGATATCTCCGTATTGCAATTGGTTTCACTGGTGGTAGCCACCTGACGCGACGTGTGATGGTGGGTAGGTAGTCTCGTACCCACTGCTTCCATTACCATGTCAGCTATGACTTGTGCCTGAGCCCAACAGTTTCTTCGAAGCACAGGACTATCGTTGAAAGGAGCCCAAGACCTCGTGAACCGTTTGTTGAACCTAAGAGGAAATAGTTGGGCGTCAAAACGGGTGACTCGTCATCGTCTATGGGAAGGTCGGTCAGTGGGCGAGAGTTGATGATGTTTTCAACTTCCACCATTGCGTTCTGCAGCACTTCGTCAGTTGGTATCCTGCTGGGCTGCAATTTTGCTAGGTTTTGTTTCACGCTACGGATCAGCCTTTCCCATGCTCCACCCCTTGTGGCGAAGCCGGTGGGATGAAAGTCCACTCGGTACAAGTCGTGGTGAACTCACTCGCCAGTTTGGTCTTGATCAAGTTGCTGGATGGCTACCTTTGGTTCCTTGCTGGTACCTTGGCAGTTAGTTACACTATCGCTCCCTCTGACCAGCTGGAATTCCCCTCCTAGCCATGACGTTCCGGATTACCCGTACGCGAGGAGTCGGTGGTCAATGTGTGAGCGATTTGTAGGTTAATGGCGCGTGTGGTCAGACAATTAACGAGAACCCCCCACCGTTTTTCGGAGTGTCGGCCCCACCGAGACTTGTATCGGACCGGAGTAATCCCCCCCCAGTATGTACAAGGACGATCTGAATGCAGCCACACGTGAGCGTGGAAGATCGCCCATCGTCGGTGGTTGGGGTTTTGCTAAGTCGTTCTTACGTTGCTGATATCCTTCCGGATCGCGTTGTGGACTTCTTTCAATCGGAGGAATGCGGTAGCGTTGAAGAAGCTCGATAATAATCATCGCATGGTTTTGGTGTTGGAAACGCTTATGTGCATCAGCGACGATCAACCGTGTGACTTGATGGTGACGAGGAAAAATGATCGGATGTTTGTCGTTTTGGTCGGCAAAAGCACATGCCTTTGTGCGACCTCGAACTCGAGCAATTCCGTTTTCGTCCAGGAAAGCATAGCGAAAAAGGGGGTTGTTTCGAAGGATCCTCCCTTGCGGACACTTTATATCGTAACCCACTGCCAAAATGGCGAGCTCGTCTGCATACCCTTCTGACTGTGCTAGGCGGAATAGGTAATTTTCAGCTCTTGCCAGATCTTGCTGATTCAGTGGCCCACTGACACGCTGAACCTTTCGTGCGGAGCGCTTCAGGTTGTCAACGTACCGGAAGATGTATGCTGTGCGACGAAGGAGTGGAATCCACTTGGAGAAACCGTGTGGATCGATCGCTGGCTTTATTGTCAATTCGTGGTACATCAAGTGTGGACGCAGCTCTTCATCGGTAACTCTTCCGAAACTTGGAGCGACCGGCCACTCCTGCTTATTTTTTCGTAGAAATTCTGGTCCTCTGAACCAGCGACTGTCTGCAGATAAGTGTGGAGTCCGTGCCCATTTCGTTCCATCGTCGGCAACGTTCTGCTTCGTTGGAACCCATCGCCATTCACTAATCTCCGTCGACTCTAGGATCTCGCTGACCCTAAAGGCGACAAATTGGCTGTATCGTCGATGGTCTGATCCTAACCAGCAGAGCACATCCTTGGAATCCGTCCAGAAGGGCCGCTTCGAAACTATGATGGACGGGGATACCGTAATGGTGTCCGCCGGCCACACACCCAGTAGTGCTGCTTGGAGCTCGCATCGTGGGATGGACAAGAACTCCTGTGAAGCCACTCTAGTTTTAGCCCCGGCCAACGCGCATTCGATCACGTTTCCCTCCGTAAATCGACTGTAGACGACAGCTGCGAATCCATTTTCACTGGCGTCCACAAACGTGTGCATCTGTATCTCTGCTTCAACGGATGTTATGGACCGATAGCATCGAGGAACTTCGACGGACCTCATTTGTGGAAATACTGCCAGCTATGTCAGCCACTTTTCAAACTGTGCGTCTTGGATCAGATCATCCCAGCCGATCGATGTCATGGAGATCTCTTGAAGCAGCACCTTCAAGAACATCAGTAGGTGCGATATAAACCCCAAAGGATCGTAGACCATCATCAGCATTCGGAGAACCTCTCGCTTCGTGGGTCGACGACTTCCGGACAGAAGAGCTTCGTCGTACCGGGATGACAACTTATACGTGTAACGATCTGTTAAGGTGTTCCACCACATCCCGAGAACTTTCTCCGTTGTAGCTTCCTCGCCAATATTTAGGTTTTTTTCCTCCCTGGCTTCTCCTTCAAGCGTTGTTTCAACTGTTTTGGAGTTGGAAATCCGGTTTCGTATCTCAAAACCACCAAGCTTATGAATTTTTTTCTTCACCTCTTTAGCCAGTTTCACTGCTTCTTCTTCCGTCTCTGTGCTTACCAGCATGTCATCGACGTGGTGTCGCTTAATTATGGCGTCGGCTGCTTCTGGATGTTCCTGTTCGAATCGCTTAGCATTCGTGTTCTTGACATGCTGAGCAATACTCGGTGAACAACAGGCTCCGAAGGTCATCACTTGGACGACGTATAAATACGCTGGGTTCAGTTTCGTTTTCCTGCGACCAGAAGATGCGCTGACAATGTTGGTCTCCAGGTAGCATTAGAATTTGGTGGAACATCTCTCTGATATCTCCGCATACCGCCACCTTGAACACTCTGAAGCGGATCAACACGGACAGAAGTGAGGCCAGCTGGTCGGGGCCTTTTAGGAGAACCGAGTTGAGAGAAACACCATGAACTGTGGCTGCAGCGTCCCATACCAGGCGTATCTTGCCCGGTTTGTTTGGATTTACCACGACAAATGTTGGAAGATACCACACTCTTGGATGTGACTCAAGGAGTTCTTCTGGAGTCAGCTTCCTGACGTAGCCTTTGTTGATGTGTTCCTGCATCTTCCCCTTGAGCGCCTCAGCCAGCACCGGATCCTTATTCATTCGGTTTTGTAGACACTTCCATCGCCGGGGAGCCATCGCTCTACTGTCCGGGAGTCGGACGTTCTCGTATTTCCACAAAAGACCGCACTCGTAGCGATTGTTCTTGAGGCTGGTGTGAGATTCTAGCAAGTTTTGAGCCCGCTGTTCTTCCTGTGATAGTTGAAGCTTGTTCGGTTTGACAATGCCGGAGCTGTCAAGCGCGAAGTAAGATTTCATTGCCTTGTGGAGATTTTCATCGTTCTCTCGATTACACTCGCAGGTTTGGACACTGTGGTGATTCAGGTACCCGACTGCCTCTTCAAAACCGGTACAGTTGCCGTACACCATCCAACCCAAACGAGTCTTAACGGCGATTCGTTCATTTTGCTTTCCTTCCCGACTCTTGATTCCATGTCCGAGCTTAGCATTGTCCAGACCTATGAGAATCCGAGGACTGATGTCATGATATGCCTCGAGTGGTATTCCAGACAGATGTGGATACTTGTTCCGCATCTCGGACAGCACCAGCGTTTGCGAGCGAATTTGTAGAGATGACATGGTGTATACTCCAGACAGATCGTACTTCTTCGAGCTTTGAAGAGCTGATATCTGAAGATTCACTTGTTGAGACTCATTTTCTACCTTGCGGGTTCCACCAGTCCACTTCAAACACAAGGACTTCTTCGGCCCTTCGACGCCTAGTTCGTTGGCCAAGTCTTGTTCCATCAGAGTTAGCTCGGATCCATCGTCGATGAACGCGTAGGTTCGTATTGTCTTTTTCGGTCCATAGAGCACAACTGGAACGATACGGAATAGCACTGCCGACTGGCCTTGGTGGACGTTACAACTCGGCTCTGGTCCCTTTGGTTCTGACGGAGAGGTAGGAGAAGGTTCCGACGTCAATGGTTTAGAGTCTTGATGCTTCTCCGGATTGTGGAGCAGAGGATGATGAAGGAACGTACATCCGTTCGTACCGCACTTCTTCTGTGCCTTGCAGAAACCGTTATGCTTTCGAAGACACTTGCGGCAAAGCTTACACTCTTTCACCGTGGCCCATTTCGAATCGTAGCTAAAACCCTCGAATCTGTTACATTTTGCAACTTTCGGACAACTCCCTTTGCACACTACGCACTGATCCTTTGGAACGGACGGTTCCGATTTGCTGGACCCTTCGATCGCTATTACACTGCTAGAATCTGACTCGGAATGGAAGTTAAGAAATCCGTCCTTTTTGGTGACTCGGTTTTGTTGATCCCGACCTGTATCCACCATAACAGCACTTGCATCTTCCGCTACTGTATAAAGCCAAGCACCGAACGTGGCGAGATCAGGGTGTGGCATATTCCGAACAAGTCTCGCCCAGTCTAGTCGTAGAGATGACGGTAACCGCTCTACTCGCTCGCATCGGAGCGATGCGTTGAAAATAAAGTAGTCGACTTCACATGCTTTGATTGTAGCAACCATATTTTTCACAGTTAGCGCAAAATTCACAACCGTTTCAAGTTTCTCCATGTTCGGCGAGGGTAGACTCCTTATCTTCTTAACGATCGACTGTACGATTGCTTCCGGGCGGCCGTAGAGCATCTTCAGAGTGGACAACACGTCTGCTACGTTCGACGGATGAAGTAGCTCGCATCGCACTGCATCCAGCGCTTTTCCTTTCAGACACCTACGCAGTCTGAGTATATTCTCCTCATTCGTAAATCCACACATCTGCGTAGATGAGTTGAAAATGGCGTAGAACAGAGGCCACTCCTCCAGCAGCCCACTGAAATCGGGTAAATCCTTGGACACCACCTGTCGAGCAGCGATTTGGCTTCGATTAAGAATACAGACTGTCTCCTCTGGAATTCTGGCTGATGTGCCTGGTCTTGGAAGCTCCGATCGAATCGGAGTCGAACGCTGACCTGGAATGAATTGGTTGTCTTCCTCCAGGGTACCAAGATTCATCGAAGAAACGAAGGATGGTCTGGATCCACACTGTTGCTGCATTTGCTGGTGATAATACAACTCGTACCGCGGATCGCTGATCCGCAAGCTAGGATTCAGTTCCTGTGTGTAGGGAGCTCTCGTGCCAACATCTGGTTCTCGTAATTCTTGACGACGCTGGGAAAGGCGAAAATCGGGCCTCGTCGCTGGTATGAACGAAGTCCCGCTGTGGAGATGGGGCTCGTACAATTGTTGGCGATGATCTACTGATGGAAGTGGTTCGAACTGTACCCGCGGGGCAATCGAGGTGGACTGCGGATGTGCAGTAATCCGACGACGAGAATCTTGCATGAAAAGATTGTGCTGAGAATCACGATTCGGTGGTTGCACAAACGGCTGGTTTGTTTGACGGACACGTTGCGAAGCTAATCCACTCGAATGGCCCTGATCGAACTGATTATTGCGAAGAATTGCTAGATTTTGCTGACGTTGGATGGCATCCGGTGCTTGGTGCTCCTCGGGTTTTTCCGACTGGTTCGGTGTTTTCCCATCTGCCTCCTCTACCGCTAATCCGGAATCTTCACCTTGACGTTCGGTCTCGGCTAACCACTGCTCAATCTTACTCGCGTTGTCTTCGACGTCTTCAGCCTCTGTAGATATCTCGCTCTCGTACTCCTTTAACAATTGGTATTTCCGTTCGAGGTACCGCTTCTCCAAGTCAAACTCTTCTTTTAGCTTTTTCATCTCGAGGTCCCTCATCCTTCTCGTTCCACTGGTTTTAGAGCTGGCCTTGCTCTTTGACCGAAATGATGTAGTTTTTCTTGGGGGTGGATTTATTTGCTGCTGTTCGGTTGTCGTATTGGTAAAACTGGTGGGGGGAATGTGTGTGAACTTACAGTTTGGGCAAGCCCAGCTAACGTTGGCAATTTCTTCCGAAACATTCACACACTCGAAATGGAACCACCGATTGCAACCATTACACTGCACCATCTCTTCATTATCACGCTCTTCACACATTTGACACTGGTAATCCCGATTTCTCAGAACCTCGCGTATCGGATTCTCCGGTCGGATTCGCGATACCGTCGATTATTCGACCGCAGATTTGACCGACATTGAAAGCATTTGATAAAGTCGGCCCAGTTTGTAACGAATTTGTATTTAGGGCCGAGTTTTTGGCAACGTCAACATTTACCTGCGTTCCGGGGCTAGAAGGGGAAACGATGACAACGGAGGGTGTACCACCTGCACTACTCGTCGCAGTTACAGCGACGTGATCATCTCCAGGCTCTCCAACCATTCCTGGTGTTGGCTCTCCGATGCCGTTGCCAGCAGGACTGGTCGACTTATTCGACTGCATAGAAGAATTTTAAAACTTGTAGCGAGGACAATGAGGATCAGATCAAAATTTCGTAATTTTATTCCGGGTGAATGTGAAAAAATTATAAAATTCCTGCCAGAAACACAAATATTAGGTAGGGTTCGTTAATTGTGAATACGACTTACTTCTAGTGATCATTCCTCGAATTTCCTCTCGCATATAGTTATGCTGTAAGTCCTTAGTTGTAGACCTGTTTGTTTTCATTGTTTATAGCATAATTGGTATACGAATGTGTCGCAACTTCATTTACCTGTGTAGACTGATTCAACTGCTATTCAGTCTGAGATGTTCTCATCACTAGTTTAAGTTTCTAATTATAGTCACTTCTGTTTGTAAATATAGGTTAATTTTAGTTTGATTTCGTTCCACTTCTATAAACATTCTGGTAAACATAGCATGGTAAACAATTTTTTTTTATTCTCACCTAATCTCTACAATTTCTCCTATCACCACGCATTACTTTTATGTTTAGATGTAAGTAAAAAGTAGATAAGTTCAAGTAGGTCGTAGTAGATTTAGATTTTAAGTATTAATAGATTTAGATTTGGAATTGGTTTTAGAAACACTTGGAATTAAATTTATCCACAATACTCCTTCTCTTTGTCTCGCTTCGATGACAGCTGGTGGTCACATTCTCGTTGATTTTGATCCCCTGGATAGCATCGGGTGTGGCGCACAGTGGCTCAGAATCAAAAGGGGCATCTCCATTAATCTTCGACGGGGCGCAGTCAACAGTATGAGAGAAGAAAAAGTGCACCATCGGGCGCGACCGGAGTAGGCTAGATCCACCGCCGGGGACTAGACCGAGTGTCACATATCAGCATCTAGAAAACGGTTTCGGGAGAACTTTCGTCGTCGGGAAATTCTCCGTCGGAGTAGGCTAGGTCCACTGCTGGGGACTAGTCTGAGTAGATCGTGATGAAGCACCGGCAATTGGTCGTCGGGGCGCCTGTGTACTGGAAGTCATCCTCCAACCAGAACCGCAAGATCGACCTAGACATCTGCTCGGATTGCATCGGTTTCGGAAGAACTTCCACCGCCGGGGAACTCTTCGTCGGAGTAAGATGGATCCACCGTCGGGGATTATTCTGAGTAGTCCGTAGCGAGTCACCGGCATGAGTCGTCGGGGCACCAGGGAACCGGAAGCAATCCTCCAACCGGAATCGCTGGACCGACCTCGACACTACCGGACAACATTGAAGCAAGCATATCGCGTTCGTTAACGGTTTCGGGAGATAATCTTTCGTAGGGGGGAACCCTCCGCCGGAGTAGGCTATCTCCACCGTCGGGGAGTATGCCGAGTAGCACCGATTGTGACAAACCGCCAGTTCAGGGTCGTCGGGGTGCCAGTGAACCGGAAGTCACCCTCCAACCGGAATCTCTGGACCGACCTCGGCATCCAACTGGTCAACAAGAAGAGTAGTACATCTACAACCGGAGTGCGCAGCAGCAGAAGTTTTATGGTGATGAGATCAGCGAACTAGCGCGACTAGCTAGGCCTGGCAACAAGAGTAGTGCATGAGCACAGCCTCCTCCCGAAGTAGTCACTTCCAGTGGAATCCGTGGGATACAGGCAACGTAAGACTCTTGGTGGAGTTTAGAGGGGTTGGGTTCAGAGTCATCTTCTCTGTTCAGAGTCCCTCACTCTGGCACACGATGGACGAAATTCGGTAGCTGGAGTCGGGCTACCGAACGTGTGCTGGGTCGGCGTAAAAGCTTTACCACCAAGTAAAAAAAAACATACACACACACAGCGTGTCGTATACTACTACTGATTGAATATTCGATTTTGTGATGCAACATTACTTCGCGCCTTTTGGTAAACCATTTGTATTGCATTGTGACTTTCACAATTTCTTTCTTTCTTCATATTCTGTTACAGTAATTGCGCATCGAACGCTGAAGTGCTTCGGTCGAGTTTGTTTTTGCACTCCGCACTACGTTTTTGTTTTCCAACCCGCATCAAACCACGCGGTAAATAATTGGAAAAATACTGGATCATTTTCAACCGCCGAATCCAAGCCGAGCGTTCCTTAAGGGAAGCAGACAATCCCCGCCTAGTCCGACGGATGTTCTATCCAGCTACCAACCGGTACCCACCATCACCATCAGCATACTCGCAGCAGTGACGGTCATCGGCCCATTCACAGCCGGTCAGCAACCGGTGCTTTGGCGATAAGCAACAGCAGACGAAGCCACAAAGGTAGACAATAGCCAACACAATAGCAGCAACAATCAATGTGCAACTAGTGATTTGAAATTGGTTCAGTGTTGTAGAGACCCTAGTTCCGCAGTACACCCATAGACTAACTCTAAGACCAGTAGATCCCGAACAAAAACGATTTTTTTCTTGGCTTAGTCAGTACTAGCACATCGGTCCCAAGCTTAATAATACCAACAATCAATATGCAACTAGCGATTTGAAATTGGTTCACTGTTGAAGAACCCCTTGGTCTAAAGTACACCTTGAAGCCAGCACCTAACTATACATATTTGCGCCTTTGTTTTGATTTGCTGTGTTATTTTGACAGAATATTTGAGAGTGTGTTCGTGTGAGTTCATTATTAGGGGCGTATTATTCAGCTTAGGACCGAGCTTGGACCGATGTGCTAGTACTGACTGAGCCAAAGAAAAAAATCGTATTTGTTCGGGACCTACTGGTCTTAGAGTTAGTCTATGATAATACGCCCCTCATAATGAACTCACACGAACACACTCTCAAATATTCTGTCAGAATAACACAGCAAATCAAAACAAAGGCGCAAATATGTATAGTTAGGTGCTGGCTTCAAGGTGTACTTCGAACCAAGGGGTTCTACAACAGTGAACCAATTTCAAATCGCTAGTTGCATATTGATTGTTGGTACACCTAGCAGTCTGCACCTTGTCATGCAATCTTGCGCTTTTCAGCACCGTTTGGTACAAGAATCTTTGTTTTTGTTTTGATTCGCTATGTTATTTTGACAAAATATTTGAGAGTGTATTGGTGTGAGTTACGGTCTTAGGGGCGAATCATTAAGCTTGGGACCAGTGTGCTAGTACTTCCTGAGCCGAAAAAATATTCATTTTCTTCATGACTATCAACCTGATCAACACTGATAGCAGCAGAGGGCAAGTAGCACATTTTCGTTTTTGTTCCCCCATCTGCTAGTGTTTTGTGTACCTCTCCCATATAGTAAATCGTTCTGCATAGGGTGGTCCAAAAAAAACCAGCTAATTTTTATTTATTTATAATTTTTTTTTTGTCCGCTGAATTTGTTTTTGCATGGATGATTCTAAGGGGGGTGACTTGCCTCCCAAATATGTTTTTAGAGCACGCTGTAACCAGCCGTCTTATGTCTCTCCTGGGGTTGTCTACTTCAGAAAGTGAAAGCCCTAGACTATTTGGGCATAAAAAGAAATTTTACACGTCGTTATCCGGAGACCGAATTTCATAAGGTCAACCGAAACTAACTGCGTGTTACTGCACCTACATATAAAAGTGCAAATTAAATTGCTAGTGACGAAGATTATAATGCCGAGTACTACGTCTACATCCCATCTCGAGATGTGGAGATAGACGGTGTGGTTTCTGCAGCGAGCCTGAGTCATTTAAAGAAAGGAGTAGTTAGCAGGCCGGACGATAGAATGCGATTAATAATTGTTATGTCTAAAGTATGTTTATGAATTCCTTTAAACGTAAATACAGAGCTAGTTGGTAAGACAATCAGAATCAATAAAGGCAGTTCGAGTAACACCTCAAAGCGCGTAAGTCGTTCTTGATCCGAATTCCACATTTTTTAAAAAAAAGCATGCAAAATGCAAATAGGTAAACTGGCGCCCGAATAGGCACCAGCTCGAGTTCGAGAAATTGTGTCGCGGCGATACAGCATAGTGATCATTTATCCGAAACACAACTTTACCGCAATAGCAGCTGTGGAGCAGAGCACCTTAGTCACCGTCAGCAGCTAATCACTCGAAGACGGACAAACGGGCTTCAGCCACTTCACTAGGACAGTTGGAAATCGTGCTTGGTTTAGAACTGTGGAGTCCTGCCGATACAGGAATAGGACCCTACCCTGAAGACAAGTACACTCACCGATAAAGGACGAGTACCTGCACTTTCGGCGAAACACTGCGAAAGTTATGGTTCAAATTATTTTTCAAGTATAACTAATTACGAATTTAATTTTTAGATTAGAAAGAAAAAGTGAATAGTGCATAAGTGAATTAGATAGTGTCAAACTAAAACATTCAGCAAAAGTAGGGAGTGGTTATTAAATTTTTTTGACAAAATTGTTCAGCTAATAACTATTGGAAAATCTTCTTTATGGCAACACTGCATAAGAGAGAAACAGTAAACGGCGAGTGCCGTTAAGCGGCGTCAACGAGATGCACAGAGGCAAGAAGGTAAGAGCATCAGTCCGAGTTAAGCTACCGAATAAAGCACAAGTAAAACATATATATAGTTCGCATTTTATTCTCTTCCACGGTGACGCGTCTCGAAGGTATTCTCCGGTCGTCTGTCCGTTCCGTCCGGATTGTCCACTGCATAGCCTGGGGTTGCATCGTTCAACAGGTTAGCTCAGAGCTCAGTTGGCTCAGAGGGGGTTTGAAGTGAAGTTTGATGCAACGAAGTGCCAAATCATGAGCGATAGTGGATCCGTTGTGGCCACTGGGGAAACAAGTGGTAACCTGTACGTGTTGAATACAACGGGGCACGCGAAGCTGGGAAAAGTGTTGCAGCATTTGAAGAACTGCCAGCACATCTGGCACAGGCGGCTGGGGCATCGCGACCCAGCCATGTTAGAGCGTGTGAAGGAACTCTCGGTTGGCGTCGACATACAGGATTGCGGAATTCGACAGGTTTGCGAACCGTGTCTACAAGGTAAATTGCCACGTAATTCTTTCCCCAAAGCATCAGAACATAGGTCAAGCCGAGTCGTTGAGCTGGTCCACACGGATGTATGCGGCCCGATGGCGAATGTAACTCCCGGAGGTAGTCGGTACATTTTGACGTTGACCGACGATTTCAGCCGTTACTGCGTGGTTTTCTTACTTCGGCAAAAGTCTGATGTAGCGGAATGTATTAAACGTTTTGTAGCCCATATTAAAACTCGTGCTGGGAGACCACCTTGCACCATACGGTCAGATGGAGGTGGGGAATATATCAACCGCGAATTGAAGGAGTTCTACGATCTTGAAGGCATCCAGTCGGAGGTAACCGCACCATACTCCCCCCAGCAGAACGGCGTCGCGGAACGCAAGAACCGGACGCTGCAGGAAATGGCATCGTGTATGCTGCTGGACGCAGGGCTTGCAAAGAAATATTGGGGAGAGGCTGTCTTGACGGCAAATTATTTGCAAAACCGACTGCCGTTTCGTTCCGTGGATCGTACACCGTACGAAAAATGGTTCGGTGTGAAACCGAATCTGCAGCATCTCCGAGTATTTGGATCAACAGCCTACGTACATGTTCCTGCGGTGAAACGTGTGAAATTCGATGCAAAAGGCCGGAAGCTATTGTTCGTAGGGTATTGCGAAGATCGAAAAGCCTACAGGTTACGTTGTGAATATTGCGATGGCTGTAGATGCAGAACCAACGAGTTACGATGAAGCAGTAGCCGGACCCGAACGTGATTTGTGGACCGAAGCTATGCGTGAAGAATTCCAGTCGCTGATCGAGAATGGGACGTGGAAACTAGTAGACCTACCGGCCGGGCGTAAGCCAATCGGTTGTAAATGGGTTTACCGCCGTAAGGAGGACAGCGAAGGAAACATCACCCGTTTCAAGGCACGCCTAGTCGCGCAGGGTTTTACACAACAGTACGGGGTCGACTACAGTGCAGTGTTCTCCCCGGTAGCGAGTCAAACAACGTTGAGAGTCTTGCTGTCGCTAGCAGGTCACAAACAAATGGTAGTGCACCATTTGGACGTTAAGTGTGCGTATCTGCATGGAAAACTAAGATAGGAAATTTACATGCAGCAACCACTGGGTTTCATCAAGCGAGGTAACGAGAAGAAAGTGTGTAAGCTCGAGCGGAGTTTATATGGTTTAAAACAGAGTGCACGTGTTTGGAATGGATGGATTCGTGGATTTCTTGTCGAGTACGGGTTCACGCAGTCAAACACTGACCCCTGTTTTTATATTATGGTAACAGCCAAGGGAAACCGTGTATACCTGATCATCTATGTCGATGACATGGTCGTCGCCAGCACTGACATCAGGGAGATCATAAGACTGGAGATGGCTCTCAAGAAGAAAATTGAGCTAACTTCACTCGGAGAGATCAGCCATTTTCTGGGAATCCGAAACGAGAAACAAGGATGGATTCTTCAGTTTAGATCAGGAGGCGTATATAAGGAAAGTTGCAACATCGTACGGATTGGAGCATGCCAAAAGCTCAAAACATCCGGTTGACGTGGGATACTACAAGAACCGTGAAGGAAGCAGTAAGCTGCCGAATAACAACCGCTACCACAGCCTTGTAGGGGCGTTGCTGTACATAGGACTCAACGCTTGCCTGGATATTACAACAAGCGTGACGATCCTGAGCAGACAGACTAGTCAACCAACCGAAGTGGATTGGAACGAACTCCAAAGGGTATTTCGATATTTGGTCAAGACGAGCAAGTATAAGCTGGAGCTGACAGGTAATAGAATGAATCCGGTTGTACTACACGGTTATTGTGACGCAGATTGGAGCGGTGATACCGTAGACAGGAAATCGACTACAGGATATCTGTTCCAGATGGGAGACGCTACAGTGTGTTGGGTAAGCCGCAAACAAACCAGCGTGGCTCTCTCAAGCATAGAAGCGGAATACACAGCATTGTCGGGGGCGTGTAGGGTGTTACTTTCGCTACGGCGATTGTTGAAGGATTTTCACGAACATCAGGGGGAGTTTTCTATAATCTAGGAAGAAAAGGGGTGTTGTTTTGATTTCGTTCATTTTGGCCATTTGTCGCGTGGGTCGAAGCATATTGATTCTCGGTTGCTTTTTGGGGGGGATCTGGAAGAGAAGGGGTTTGTAACTGTTCTCTTTTCCACCCCTTGTGTGGTCACGGCTATCAGGGTCTACCCGGGAGGAATTAAAATATTTACAGCGGACTAACTTTCCTAAATTGCACTGATCGAAACAAAATGAAATCAAAAAGATGGCGGATAGGAATAAATGGTCATAAAAGAAATGTAACTGAATTCAACAAATTTACAAATTATTTACAATTATTTATTTTAAACGGATAGAAAAATTAAGGAACAAAATTTGAAAATAAAGGAATGTGGATATAATGCACAATATAAATATAATGGGTTGCAGGTATGGGAGGAGAGCGGGCGTCGCTCTTCGGCACCGTTTGCTGCACAGCTTTGGCGATGATGTTGAGCCGGTCTCTCGCTCTCTGACTCCGATGTTTCCCGGATTCGGCTATGATGTCGATGCGCTGGTCTCTCGCTTCTTGGCTGCGGGTCGAATCACTTTTATCGACTGGACCACGTGGCGCAATTTTGCAGCGCACCTGGTGACTGGAGATGACTGGCGCGGTGATGCCAGAACTGTTGGCAGACAGAAGTTTTGCTTCGCCGTCGAATCACACTATCACTAACAGTTTCGCGGACACTTCACGCCAAATAATTCGTCACTGGGTAAAATTATAACTTGGTATTAGGTTTGGATAATCAATTTTACTTTTGAGAATTTCGTTACCGAATAAGCCCGGATCCGTCGCTGCATGGGTTTTTTATCTTGATGCTGGTTGTACGCAGTTTCGGAATCCATTGTGTGGTGACGTTCGAACAACGTCAAAAGAACGGTTGGTATGCATGATTGTTTGGTGTCAAGGGGGTTTAGGAGTATATGGACTTCAAATTCAAATTCAAATTATTTTATAGCTAATATTTACAATTTTTTTGGGAAAGCGGGCACTTGACACCAAGGATAAGGAGAGGATAGGATAGGGAAAAATTATTTAAAGTGGAAGTTTAATTCTATGACCAACAAAATATTATAAATAAGACTTAGGAAAAATATATACAATTTATTATTAATGATCGATCAGTGCAAAATAATATTGGAAACGATTTGAGAGGTTACAATTAGCCCAGGGTTCGGATAAAAAAAAATTTAGCTATTCAGTTTTTTTTTTCAAATTTCTGCCGCGCAAATGTCTGTTTTTTTCCCTTTATAATTTTTCTATTTTGGGGCAGATACGTGTTGGACATATGACCTGATCGTAGAGCACTTTCTTCTTTTCCAAATTCAGTTTGATTTGACGGAATGATTACTTCCCTAGGGAATCTTTTTCGTCAATTCACGTGAATTTGGAAGAGTGAACCTGGAGCTTTTCGTTCGTCATTTTATGTCGTCACTCGATCTGTCCGGGGGAGTTTGGGGTAAATATATTGTATTACATTAGAAGTACCAACTAAACAAGTCATTTCTTCTCTTCTAATATCAAATAAGTTTAGTGAAATGAGTACTTCCGAAGGAAATCTTTTCCACTAAATTATTTGAATACTTAGAAGAGTGAACCTATGACACCTTATTTGTCAGGTCTTCTTAATCTAATAAATAATCAATATCTGTGTTGAAAGGGATAGAGATACAAGTAAGTTAGAAAGAAGTGATCAGTAAAACCACTCTTCTCTATGAATTTCAGCTTGATTTAATGGAATGATTACTTCCCGAGGGAATCTTTGCCACAAAATCACTTGAATGTCAAAGAGTGAGCCTGGATTTTTATGATCTCCTGTTTCTAACTTACTTAATCTTCAAAAGAGGATTGGGAGCAAAGTGTAGAGATGAATATCAGTTTAGATATGATGACTCAAAGTAACACTCTTCTCATCAAGATCCAGTTTAGTTTGGTGGGATGATTACTTCCCGTGGGAATCTTTCTCACAAATTTATATGATTTTTGATGAGTGAGCCTGGTTATTTTGAGTCTACTTTATATAAAGCTGACCCTTCTCGATAGTGCACTTTTCAGGAATAGGTGAGATGAATGTCAATCGGAAGTAATAATTAGGGAGACCACTCTTCTCTTTGAAATCCAGTTTGATTCAGTGGAATGATTACTTCCCGAGGGAATCTTTTCCACCAAATCACGTGGATTTGAAAGAGTGAGCCTGGGAACCCATGAATCATGTGCTCTCCGATTCAGCCAATCTCAATTGTATGTATATAAAGGGTCTAAATTATAAATATTACATAATACGATGTGCGATATTTTGTTCAGTTATTTAGTGGCACATGATTGTTTTAGTGCAATTTACAATATCCTATATCGTCAGAAAATCGTCTTATGCAATTTGTCTTCCTCACGTATGCTAAGGTAAACTAGAATGTGTTACTCTACCGTCAACAATTATTTACCAAAAACAATTTACTTGAATTAAGAATATTAAAAAAACTAAACTAAATGCGAATATGCTTCCATTTGATCATAACCATCTTTATCTCAACCGCTTTGGTTAAATTAAACAATATTTCCTAATGAGCTATACGTTGAATTTTCAACATAGATCCATTAAATTGTGATTTATTATGCTAGGGCGCCCTATAATTAAGTTGTTTCTTCGAACACCTAGACGGCTCTGTCGTGAAGAGCGGCCGGGTTCGGATGATTGAAATAAATTAATTCAAAAATCATCTCTCTGGAGTGAATTCCTCTGAATTCCAACGAAAGGGCATTTTGAAATGTTATGCTAGTTGAATTTAATACTACTATAAAAACTACCACCTGGGCTACCGTGTTTCCAACCACGGCCGCCGTTGGGCAGGAATGTCGATAATGAAATCGCGAGAAATGTCAAACTACTGTTTACGCTTAGTGTGAGGACGACGTGCGGAAGAGTGGGTTATGGCCCAGCTAAAAATAGTCGGGAATCCTCGGTCAAGGACATGCCAATTTGGCTGAGGACAACGGCAAAAGGATTTCCCATAACCGACCAGCTGGCAGCGAGAGCATATTCCAGGCGATGATGAAAAAGGTTTGTATGTTGTTCGCTAAAGTTTCTCTGTTTGGTGTTTTGTTTCCCTCTTTTTTTCCTTTCTTTTTCTTTCAGGAGCTCCTGTCTATTTGTACGAAGAAATTGCTGATTATGTGGTTACTTGTGATTGTGATTAATAAAGAATATCAACCGACAGTGATTTAATCACCTCATCCGGGTTTCAAATGCGAAGCTGGCCAGACGCCGAGGGGTTTCCCTGACAAATCCTCCAGATCATATGAGGAGGTGCCGATCGTTTTCTTAACTTTACATGGAAGAAACTGAGCTGCATATTTTGCATTATAGTGGGCAACTGCACTGGAGGGCTTCATGTTTCTACGGTACACGAGCTGCCCTGCATAGAAAGATTTTGCGAAACGACGGTGGCGGAGATTGTATTGTTTCTGAGATGCTTCGTGTGCTTTTGAAAGATTTTTCTGAACAATGTCGTAAATTTCGCTAAACTGCTGTTTACGCCGTTCAATTTTCTCGGCTTCAGACAGACTTTCATCGTGTCGATATAGCTGCTGATCTGTCCTCTTTTCAGATAGCTCTTGGCCGTGAGTGACGTAGTAAGGCGTATAGCCGGTGGATGCGTGGATGCTGGTGTTTAGAATAACCTCGATTTCAATTTCGAATTTTCAGATCCCATGAACGTTGATCTTCTTTTGCGTATGTTCGTATGGCCGTGTTGATAGTGCGGTTGACGCGCTCTACCGGGTTGG
Source organism: Aedes koreicus (assembly GCA_024533555.2). Classification (NCBI taxonomy): domain Eukaryota; kingdom Metazoa; phylum Arthropoda; class Insecta; order Diptera; family Culicidae; genus Aedes; species Aedes koreicus. The sequence continues at coordinate 413,741 of JAHHFK020002893.1, forward strand.
CCTGAGAGTGATACCGGGAGTTCAGCCAGTGTGCAATTCCGAAGTGATCCAGTAGGTTTTTGAACTCTTTTGAAGTAAAAGTGCTTCCGTTATCGGATATTATAGCTTCAGGAACAGAGTTGCGGTAAAATCACTGATCGCGAAGAATCGCACACATGGCGGAGCTGTCTAGTTTCCTCACAGGATGGATCATAACCCACTTTGAGGGGGAGGTAGCTCATCAAATCTTCCGGTCCGCCTCTTAGCATATTGCTATGAAGTACCAGGTGGGTCTCCACCGATTGCCTGTCGATCTGCCAAATTTGGAAGACGTCTGCATTGAGTTATCTCAAATTATAATAATCCGTCCACTATATCACAAAACATTGCGATTGGTTGAGCGGATTGGAGATAATGAACTCATTGGGTATAGGACCAAGTCTCCCCCGGGTGGTGCTAAATCGATGAGCTTGTATATAGTGGAAGCACAGTGTATTATTCTGTAAATTTTAAATTTCAATCTAAATTTCAGTGAGCGAGATAAGGCGCTATAACCTTGGCAAATTATTGCCAGACTTTTGGTTCAAATGCCAAAAGTCCACCCACAGGCAAAAGGAGCATAAACTAATCTTTCTAGCATCTATGCTCCCAACGATAAATACAAATTATCACATTATTTAACTCTATATGGAGGCGTTTGGTACGGGAGGTCCACGCTTTCTTCCTTCCTTTGATTCGGAGTAGTAGAGGGATTTCAAACACTCTTTCTGGAATCGCTCTTTTTCTTGGAATCCTCTCTGCGGTACATGCTACCCAACAAACATCGGTGTTGAATTAGAGCTTGTTCAAGCAAATTTGGAGAAGCTATTCAGCTGTTTCTTCTAGAATAGCTGAATGGCTTCTCCAAATTTGTTTGAACAAGCTCTAATTCAACACCGATGTTTGTTGGGTACGCAGTTGGCCTGGCCGGTGACAAGAAAAATGATGCATTCAAGAAGACGTTATTTTCCAGGATGCTTTCAAGAATTGGCTGCGTTAGTGTGAGATTAGATTAGATTAGATTAGGATGGATCATAACCCACTTTGAGAACAGGTCTGAAATAACCAGGATATGCTGGTTACCTTTTCGACTTCGTGGGAGTGGCCCTACAAAGTCAAGAGAAATAATCTGCCATGGCCGCGTAGCCACGTGCATTTTTCCCATTTCAGGAAAAATTGGTACGAAAGGGGCCTTCACCTCTTTACAAGTTTGGCAAGATTGAATGTACTTTCTAATATTGGGTCCCATTTTGGGCCAGTAGAACCGTTTGCGAATGCGGGCCAACGTTTTCTCATACCCCAAGTGGAAGCAATCGTCATGGTTCTCTTTCAAAATTTTAGGAATTTCATCCGACTGTGGCACTCGCTTCCATTCAAAGCGGTTGTCGAAAGGCTCATTCCTGGCAGTCACAAATTTGAAAAGTTTGCCAGCATCCACTTTAAAATCTACAAATTCATCTGGCCACCCAACACTTTCTGCATGAGGGAAGGGTGCCAGGTTGTAGTTGAGGAGCCTCGGACTGTAGCAATACTCCTAGATAGGGCATCTGGGACAACATTGTCCTTACCCTTTCGATGCAGTACAGCCATATCGTATTGCTGCAAGTCCAAGCTCCATCTACTGCAACGTGAGCCTACTTTCCACTTCGTGTGTAAAATGTGGGTTAGAGCAGAGGAATCTGTAATTAAAGTAAAATGATACCCTTCTATGTAGCCTCGAAAGGCGTCTATGGACAGTATAGCAGCCAAGGCTTCCTTTTCGGCCGCATGGTAATTTTTTTGTGGGGTGGTTAGTTTGTGGCTATAATAGGAAATAACCTTCTCTCTACCTTCTTGATGCTGCGTGAGGATACCGGCAATGGCTACGTCACTGGCATCAGTTTGGATGGTAAACTCTTTTGAGAAGTCAGGACTTCCCAAGATCGGAGCAGACACCAGAAGTTCTTTCACATCGCAGAAGGACTTTTCAGCCTCGTCGGTCCAACGAATAACTTTCATTTTTATTTTAAGAAGCTCTGTGAGGCCAGCAGTGATGCCGCTGAGGTCGGGGATGAACCGACGATAATAGTTGGCCATCCCCAAGAACCTCCTAAGCTTCGTCACGGTAGTAGGCCTCTCATATTCAATTATAGGCCGAATCTTATCAGGGTTTGTTCGGAGGCCGTTTGAACTAAGGAGATAACCCAAGAACGAGATTTCGGATACTCCAAACATGGATTTCTCGAGATTTATACTCAGATTAGCCTCGAGTAACCTACGCGCAATTTCGCGGAGCAACTGTACGTGTTGCTCGAATGTTTCCGTAACCACGACGATATCGTCGAGGTATACGAAGACATAAGGTTCCAGTACACCATGGCCGAGTACCTTGTCCATAAGCCGGGCTAATGTAGCGGGGCTATTGACAAGACCAAATGGCATTCGAGTGTACTGGAACAGCCCCTTGCCTTGCACACAGAAGGCAGTATATTTTCTGGAAGAATGATCCAGAGGAATTTGAAGGAAAGCTTCCGAAAGATCGATAGTCGACAAATATCTGGCCTTTGGAAGCTGACCAAGGATTCTGCAAGGATGCGGCAAGGGGTATGCGTCACGTACAGTGCGCTCGTTAATTTTGCGGGCATCTAGGCATAATCGAACTTTATTCGGTTTGATCACAGGTACGCAATTAAGAGACCAGCCAAAATTGCTAGGCTCAATTATTCCGGTGTCTAATAACCGTTGTAACTCCACCGCAACCAGTCCTTGGGTTTTTGGGGACATTACATAGGGAAATTGTCTTATCGGAGCTTTATGCTTCCACTCGTCCTGTATTTCGATTTTGTGTACAGCAAGTGGGGTCATTGTTAGATGACCTGGGCGAGCAGGCAGGAACAGTTGTTTGATTTGGTCAAGAATTTGCCGTTCTTCCACTGATAGGGAGGTCGATGGCGACGGTGGGTTACTAGAAGATTCCAAATTCGAGTTCTCGATTGTGGCACATTGCTGAATGGTCGGTTGGATGTGGAACTTTTTCCAAAAATCCATACCGCATATACAGTCAATGGCCAATTTAGGAACAACCAATGTGGGAATAATTTTTACCAAACCGTTAAAGGAGAAAGGTAAGTATAATTGACCCAAAACATTTAACTGCTCTCCACTTGCCGTTCGCAACACGGTTGAAGTACGGACGGGTGAGAGCTTATGTGGTTTGATTTTAGAATAGATAGTGTCACTGATCAACGTCAGGTTGCTTCCACTGTCTAATAAAGCCTTGAATTGAATTTCGTACAAACCAACTGTGGTGTACGGTCGATTATCGTTGGGATATGGGTAAGAGACTAAGCAGGTCGTAGGTTCGAGAGAGTAAATTTCATCACTAGCAGGTTCAAAGAATGCTGAAAGGTTTGGTTTTGTATCACACGCGTTCAATGGTGCAGCAGGCCGCGATTTTCGCTCGCTGTCATCACGTTTTTTGTGCAAAAAGGGCAATTATCGGTGGGGTATCCGCGAAAACCACAGTTTTCGCACAGAACTGCTTTGGGAAGCCTACATGTGTTCATGCGATGCCCAAAAATACCACAATTAAAACAATGGTTTTTCGGTGGCGGGCAGTGCTAGTCGATTAGGGCTGTTAGAATAAGCAGGCGACTCGATTGAGTGTTGCATGGAGCTGAGGCTGCCTGATGCTGCATTTGCGCATGGTTAGACGTTGGAACTGCGGAATTTTGATTCAAACTAGACGGGTTCCTGTTTCGGTCTCTATTGCTAAATTGGGTTGCTGAGGTTGAGGTTTGATTGTTTTGCTGCTCTGCTTTGTTAGCTTTGGGTTTGGGATCTTTAGCAGTGACTGCGTTAGTATGCTTCTCCGTTCCAAAAACTTTATTGTAGGCAGAGAAATTTAACGCGTCTACTTTCTGCCCTGCTGCAGCAAGTGTAGCCAAATCGGTAAGCGGTAGAAAATTGAGCTGCCGTTTATAATCAATGCGCATATTTTGCAATAATATTTGCATCTTTTCGTAATCGGGAATTTGATTACTCATGGTGCGAAAGAGACGCTCCATTTCGTAATAAAACTCGTTAAAAGGTTCGTTACGTTGCTGGCGCCTCTGGTAAATTTTCATTTTTATTAGGGCGTCTAAATCTGGATGCATAAAGGTACGCCGTAATTTCAACACTAAATGTGGCCAATTCAACAGGCGACCCGTAGTACGCATAGTCATGTACCATTTAAGAGCATGTCCGGTGAAAAGATGAATAGCCGATTCGAATAACTCCGCTTCGGACACGTGTTCAGCAAGCGACAATGCTTGAACTACTTCTAAAAACTCATTCAATTTCAGTCCGTGATCCTCGCCATCGTAATTTGTCAAAGTCCACCTAGACACTGGCAATGTACGATGTGCGTGGCTCTCTCAAGCATGGAAGCGGAATACACAGCATTGTCGGAGGCGTGTAAGGAGTTACTTTGGCTACGACGATTGTTGGAAGATTTTCACGAACATCAAGTGGAGTCTACTATAATCTACGAAGACAACAGGAGTTGTATTGACTTCGTTCAACTTGACCATATGTCACGTGGAGCGAAGCATATAGATACTCGCGTTTTTTTTGGGGGGGGGTTGGGGAAAAGGTGGTTTTTGTAACTGTTCTCTTTTCCACCCCTTGTGTGGTCACGGCTATCAGGGTCTACCCGGGAGGAATTAAAATATTTACAGCGGACTAACTTCCCTAAATTGCACTGATCGAAACAAAATGAAATCAAAAAGATGGCGGATAGGAATAAATGGTCATAAAAGAAATGTAACTGAATTCAACAAATTTACAAATTATTTACAATTATTTATTTTAAACGGATAGAAAAATTAAGGAACAAAATTTGAAAATAAAGGAATGTGGATATAATGCACAATATAAATATAATGGGTTGCAGGTATGGGAGGAGAGCGGGCGTCGCTCTTCGGCACCGTTTGCTGCACAGCTTTGGCGATGATGTTGAGCCGGTCTCTCGCTCTCTGACTCCGATGTTTCCCGGATTCGGCTATGATGTCGATGCACTGGTCTCTCGCTTCTTGGCTGCGGGTCGAATCACCTTTATCGACTGGACCCCGTGGCGCAATTTTGCAGCGCACCTGGTGACCGGAGATGACTGGCGCGGTGATGCCAGAACTGTTGGCAGACAGTAGTTTTGCTTCGCCGTCGAATCACACTATCACTAACAGTTTCGCGGACACTGCACGCCAAATAATTCGTCACTGGGTAAAATTATAACTTGGTATTAGGTTTGGATAATCAATTTTACTTTTGAGAATTTCGTTACCGAATAAGCCCGGATCCGTCGCTGCATGGGTTTTTTATCTTGATGCTGGTTGTACGCAGTTTCGGAATCCATTGTGTGGTGACGTTCGAACAACGTCAAAAGAACGGTTGGTATGCATGATTGTTTGGTGTCAAGGGGGTTTAGGAGTATATGGACTTCAAATTCAAATTCAAATTATTTTATAGCTAATATTTACAATTTTTTTTGGGAAAGCGGGCACTTGACACCAAGGATAAGGAGGGGATAGGATAAGGAAAATTTATTTAAAGTGGAAGTTTAATTCTATGACCAACAAAATATTATAAATAAGACTCAGGAAAAATATATACAATTTATTATTAATGATCGATCAGTGCAAAATAATATTGGAAACGATTTGAGAGGTTACAATTAGCCCGGGGTTCGGATAAAAAAAAAATTTAGTTATTCAATTTTTTTTTTCAAATTTCTGCCGCGCAAATGTCTGTTTTTTTTTCTTTATAATTTTTCTATTTTGGGGCAGATACGTGTTGGACATATGACCTGATCGTAGAGCACTTTCTTCTTTTCCAAATTCAGTTTGATTTGACGGAATGATTACTTCCCTAGGGAATCTTTTTCGTCAATTCACGTGAATTTGGAAGAGTGAACCTGGAGCTTTTCGTTCGTCATTTTATGTCGTCACTCGATCTGTCCGGGGGAGTTTGGGGTAAATATATTGTATTACATTAGAAGTACCAACTAAACAAGTCATTTCTTCTCTTCTAATATCAAATAAGTTTAGTGAAATGAGTACTTCCGAAGGAAATCTTTTCCACTAAATTATTTAAATACTTAGAAGAGTGAACCTATGACACCTTATTTGTCAGGTCTTCTTAATCTAATAAATAATCAATATCTGTGTTGAAAGGGATAGAGATACAAGTAAGTTAGAAAGAAGTGATCAGTAAAACCACTCTTCTCTATGAATTTCAGCTTGATTTAATGGAATGATTACTTCCCGAGGGAATCTTTTCCACAAAATCACTTGAATGTCAAAGAGTGAGCCTGGATTTTTATGATCTCCCGTTTCTAACTTACTTAATCTTCAAAAGAGGATTGGGAGCAAAGTGTAGAGATGAATATCAGTTTAGATATGATGACTCAAAGTAACACTCTTCTCATCAAGATCCAGTTTAGTTTGGTGGGATGATTACTTCCCGTGGGAATCTTTCTCACAAATTTATATGATTTTTGATGAGTGAGCCTGGTTATTTTGAGTCTACTTTATATAAAGCTGACCCTTCTCGATAGTGCACTTTTCAGGAATAGGTGAGATGAATGTCAATCGGAAGTAATAATTAGGGAGACCACTCTTCTCTTTGAAATCCAGTTTGATTCAGTGGAATGATTACTTCCCGAGGGAATCTTTTCCACCAAATCACGTGGATTTGAAAGAGTGAGCCTGGGAACCCATGAATCATGTGCTCTCCGATTCAGCCAATCTCAATTGTATGTATATAAAGGGTCTAAATTATAAATATTACATAATACGATGTGCGATATTTTGTTCAGTTATTTAGTGGCACATGATTGTTTTAGTGCAATTTACAATATCCTATATCGTCAGAAAATCGTCTTATGCAATTTGTCTTCCTCACGTATGCTAAGGTAAACTAGAATGTGTTACTCTACCGTCAACAATTATTTACCAAAAACAATTTACTTGAATTAAGAATATTAAAAAAACTAAACTAAATGCGAATATGCTTCCATTTGATCATAACCATCTTTATCTCAACCGCTTTGGTTAAATTAAACAATATTTCCTAATGAGCTACACGTTGAATTTTCAACATAGATCCATTAAATTGTGATTTATTATGCTAGGGCGCCCTATAATTAAGTTGTTTCTTCGAACACCTAGACGGCTCTGTCGTGAAGAGCGGCCGGGTTCGGATGATTGAAATAAATTAATTCAAAAATCATCTCTCTGGAGTGAATTCCTCTGAATTCCAACGAAAGGGCATTTTGAAATGTTATGCTAGTTGAATTTAATACTACTATAAAAACTACCACCTGGGCTACCGTGTTTCCAACCACGGCCGCCGTTGGGCAGGAATGTCGATAATGAAATCGCGAGAAATGTCAAACTACTGTTCACGCTTAGTGTGAGGACGACGTGCGGAAGAGTGGGTTATGGCCCAGCTAAAAATAGTCGGGAATCCTCGGTCAAGGACATGCCAATTTGGCTGAGGACAACGGCAAAAGGATTTCCCATAACCGACCAGCTGGCAGCGAGAGCATATTCCAGGCGATGATGAAAAAGGTTTGTATGTTGTTCGCTAAAGTTTCTCTGTTTGGTGTTTTGTTTCCCTCTTTTTTTCCTTTCTTTTTCTTTCAGGAGCTCCTGTCTATTTGTACGAAGAAATTGCTGATTATGTGGTTACTTGTGATTGTGATTAATAAAGAATATCAACCGACAGTGATTTAATCACCTCATCCGGGTTTCAAATGCGAAGCTGGCCAGACGCCGAGGGGTTTCCCTGACAAATCCTCCAGATCATATGAGGAGGTGCCGATCTTTTTCTTAACTTTACATGGAAGAAACTGAGCTGCATATTTTGCATTATAGTGGGCAACTGCACTGGAGGGCTTCATGTTTCTCCGGTTCACGAGCTGCCCTGCATAGAAAGATTTTGCGAAACGACGGTGGCGGAGATTGTATTGTTTCTGAGATGCTTCGTGTGCTTTTGAAAGATTTTTCTGAACAATGTCGTAAATTTCGCTAAACTGCTGTTTACGCCGTTCAATTTTCTCGGCTTCAGACAGACTTTCATCGTGTCGATATAGCTGGTGATCTGTCCCCTTTTCAGATAGCTCTTGGCCGTGAGTGACGTAGTAAGGCGTATAGCCGGTGGATGCGTGGATGCTGGTGTTTAGAATAACCTCGATTTCGGAAATTTTCAGATCCCATGAACGTTGATCTTCTTTTGCGTGTGTTCGTATGGCCGTGTTGATAGTGCGGTTGACGCGCTCTACCGGGTTGGCCTGAGAGTGATACCGGGAGTTCAGCCAGTGTGCAATTCCGAAGTGATCCAGTAGGTTTTTGAACTCTTTTGAAGTAAAAGTGCTTCCGTTATCGGATATTATAGCTTCAGGAACAGAGTTGCGGTAAAACCACTGATCGCGAAGAATCGCACACATGGCGGAGCTGTCTAGTTTCCTCACAGGATGGATCATAACCCACTTTGAGAACAGGTCTGAAATAACCAGGATATGCTGGTTACCTTTTCGACTTCGTGGGAGTGGCCCTACAAAGTCAAGAGAAATAATCTGCCATGGCCGCGTAGCCACGCGCATTTTGCCCATTTCAGGAAAAATTGGTACGAAAGGGGCCTTCACCTCTTTACAAGTTTGGCAAGATTGAATGTACTTTCTAATATTGGGTCCCATTTTGGGCCAGTAGAACCGTTTGCGAATGCGGGCCAACGTTTTCTCATACCCCAAGTGGAAGCAATCGTCATGGTTCTCTTTCAAAATTTTAGGAATTTCATCCGACTGTGGCACTCGCTTCCATTCAAAGCGGTTGTCGAAAGGCTCATTCCTGGCAGTCACAAATTTGAAAAGTTTGCCAGCATCCACTTTAAAATCTACAAATTCATCTGGCCTACCCAACACTTTCTGCATGAGGGAAGGGTGCCAGGTTGTAGTTGAGGAGCCTCGGACTGTAGCAATACTCCTAGATAGGGCATCTGGGACAACATTGTCCTTACCCTTTCGATGCAGTACAGCCATATCGTATTGCTGCAAGTCCAAGCTCCATCTACTGCAACGTGAGCCTACTTTCCACTTCGTGTGTAAAATGTGGGTTAGAGCAGAGGAATCTGTAATTAAAGTAAAATGATACCCTTCTATGTAGCCTCGAAAGGCGTCTATGGACAGTATAGCAGCCAAGGCTTCCTTTTCGGCCGCATGGTAATTTTTTTGTGGGGTGGTTAGTTTGTGGCTATAATAGGAAATAACCTTCTCTCTACCTTCTTGATGCTGCGTGAGGATACCGGCAATGGCTACGTCACTGGCATCGGTTTGAATGGTAAACTCTTTTGAGAAGTCAGGACTTCCCAAGATCGGAGCAGACACCAGAAGTTCTTTCACATCGCAGAAGGACTTTTCAGCCTCGTCGGTCCAACGAATAACTTTCGTTTTTGTTTTAAGAAGCTCTGTGAGGCCAGCAGTGATGCCGCTGAAGTCGGGGATGAACCGACGATAATAGTTGGCCATCCCCAAGAACCTCCTAAGCTTCGTCACGGTAGTAGGCCTCTCATATTCAATTATAGGCCGAATCTTATCAGGGTTTGTTCGGAGGCCGTTTGAACTAAGGAGATAACCCAAGAACGAGATTTCGGATACTCCAAACATGGATTTCTCGAGATTTATACTCAGATTAGCCTCGAGTAACCTACGCGCAATTTCGCGGAGCAACTGTACGTGTTGCTCGAATGTTTCCGTAACCACGACGATATCGTCGAGGTATACGAAGACATAAGGTTCCAGTACACCATGGCCGAGTACCTTGTCCATAAGCCGGGCTAATGTAGCGGGGCTATTGACAAGACCAAATGGCATTCGAGTGTACTGGAACAGCCCCTTGCCTTGCACACAGAAGGCAGTATATTTTCTGGAAGAATGATCCAGAGGAATTTGAAGGAAAGCTTCCGAAAGATCGATAGTCGACAAATATCTGGCCTTTGGAAGCTGACCAAGGATTCTGCAAGGATGCGGCAAGGGGTATGCGTCACGTACAGTGCGCTCGTTAATTTTGCGGGCATCTAGGCATAATCGAACTTTATTCGGTTTGATCACAGGTACGCAATTAAGAGACCAGCCAGAATTGCTAGGCTCAATTATTCCGGTGTCTAATAACCGTTGTAACTCCACCGCAACCAGTCCTTGGGTTTTTGGGGACATTACATAGGGAAATTGTCTTATCGGAGCTTTATGCTTCCACTCGTCCTGTATTTCGATTTTGTGTACAGCAAGTGGGGTCATTGTTAGATGACCTGGGCGAGCAGGCAGGAACAGTTGTTTGATTTGGTCAAGAATTTGCCGTTCTTCCACTGATAGGGAGGTCGATGGCGACGGTGGGTTACTAGAAGATTCCAAATTCGAGTTCTCGATTGTGGCACATTGCTGAATGGTCGGTTGGATGTGGAACTTTTTCCAAAAATCCATACCGCATATACAGTCAATGGCCAATTTAGGAACAACCAATGTGGGAATAATTTTTACCAAACCGTTAAAGGAGAAAGGTAAGTATAATTGACCCAAAACATTTAACTGCTCTCCACTTGCCGTTCGCAACACGGTTGAAGTACGGACGGGTGAGAGCTTATGTGGTTTGATTTTAGAATAGATAGTGTCACTGATCAACGTCAGGTTGCTTCCACTGTCTAATAAAGCCTTGAATTGAATTTCGTACAAACCAACTGTGGTGTACGGTCGATTATCGTTGGGATATGGGTAAGAGACTAAGCAGGTCGTAGGTTCGAGAGAGTAAATTTCATCACTAGCAGGTTCAAAGAATGCTGAAAGGTTTGGTTTTGTATCACACGCGTTCAATGGTGCAGCAGGCCGCGATTTTCGCTCGCTGTCATCACGTTTTTTGTGCAAAAAGGGCAATTATCGGTGGGGTATCCGCGAAAACCACAGTTTTCGCACAGAACTGCTTTGGGAAGCCTACATGTGTTCATGCGATGCCCAAAAATACCACAATTAAAACAATGGTTTTTCGGTGGCGGGCAGTGCTAGTCGATTAGGGCTGTTAGAATAAGCAGGCGACTCGATTGAGTGTTGCATGGAGCTGAGGCTGCCTGATGCTGCATTTGCGCATGGTTAGACGTTGGAACTGCGGAATTTTGATTCAAACTAGACGGGTTCCTGTTTCGGTCTCTATTGCTAAATTGGGTTGCTGAGGTTGAGGTTTGATTGTTTTGCTGCTCTGCTTTGTTAGCTTTGGGTTTGGGATCTTTAGCAGTGACTGCGTTAGTATGCTTCTCCGTTCCAAAAACTTTATTGTAGGCAGAGAAATTTAACGCGTCTACTTTCTGCCCTGCTGCAGCAAGTGTAGCCAAATCGGTAAGCGGTAGAAAATTGAGCTGCCGTTTATAATCAATGCGCATATTTTGCAATAATATTTGCATCTTTTCGTAATCGGGAATTTGATTACTCATGGTGCGAAAGAGACGCTCCATTTCGTAATAAAACTCGTTAAAAGGTTCGTTACGTTGCTGGCGCCTCTGGTAAATTTTCATTTTTATTAGGGCGTCTAAATCTGGATGCATAAAGGTACGCCGTAATTTCAACACTAAATGTGGCCAATTCAACAGGCGACCCGTAGTACGCATAGTCATGTACCATTTAAGAGCATGTCCGGTGAAAAGATGAATAGCCGATTCGAATAACTCCGCTTCGGACACGTGTTCAGCAAGCGACAATGCTTGAACTACTTCTAAAAACTCATTCAATTTCAGTCCGTGATCCTCGCCATCGTAATTTGTCAAAGTCCACCTAGACACTGGCAATGTACGATGTGCGTGGCTCTCTCAAGCATGGAAGCGGAATACACAGCATTGTCGGAGGCGTGTAAGGAGTTACTTTGGCTACGACGATTGTTGGAAGATTTTCACGAACATCAAGTGGAGTCTACTATAATCTACGAAGACAACAGGAGTTGTATTGACTTCGTTCAACTTGACCATATGTCACGTCGATCGAAGCATATAGATACTCGCATGCATTTTGCGAAGGATCTGGCAGAGAAAGGTGTTGTTTGTAACTGTTCTCTTTTCCACCCCTTGTGTGGTCACGGCTATCAGGGTCTACCCGGGAGGAATTAAAATATTTACAGCGGACTAACTTCCCTAAATTGCACTGATCGAAACAAAATGAAATCAAAAAGATGGCGGATAGGAATAAATGGTCATAAAAGAAATGTAACTGAATTCAACAAATTTACAAATTATTTACAATTATTTATTTTAAACGGATAGAAAAATTAAGGAACAAAATTTGAAAATAAAGGAATGTGGATATAATGCACAATATAAATATAATGGGTTGCAGGTATGGGAGGAGAGCGGGCGTCGCTCTTCGGCACCGTTTGCTGCACAGCTTTGGCGATGATGTTGAGCCGGTCTCTCGCTCTCTGACTCCGATGTTTCCCGGATTCGGCTATGATGTCGATGCGCTGGTCTCTCGCTTCTTGGCTGCGGGTCGAATCACCTCTATCGACTGGACCCCGTGGCGCAATTTTGCAGCGCACCTGGTGACCGGAGATGACTGGCGCGGTGATGCCAGAACTGTTGGCAGACAGAAGTTTTGCTTCGCCGTCGAATCACACTATCACTAACAGTTTCGCGGACACTGCACGCCAAATAATTCGTCACTGGGTAAAATTATAACTTGGTATTAGGTTTGGATAATCAATTTTACTTTTGAGAATTTCGTTACCGAATAAGCCCGGATCCGTCGCTGCATGGGTTTTTTATCTTGATGCTGGTTGTACGCAGTTTCGGAATCCATTGTGTGGTGACGTTCGAACAACGTCAAAAGAACGGTTGGTATGCATGATTGTTTGGTGTCAAGGGGGTTTAGGAGTATATGGACTTCAAATTCAAATTCAAATTATTTTATAGCTAATATTTACAATTTTTTTTGGGAAAGCGGGCACTTGACACCAAGGATAAGGAGAGGATAGGATAAGGAAAATTTATTTAAAGTGGAAGTTTAATTCTATGACCAACAAAATATTATAAATAAGACTTAGGAAAAATATATACAATTTATTATTAATGATCGATCAGTGCAAAATAATATTGGAAACGATTTGAGAGGTTACAATTAGCCCGGGGTTCGGATAAAAACAAAATTTAGTTATTCAATTTTTTTTTTCAAATTTCTGCCGCGCAAATGTCTGTTTTTTTTCCCTTTATAATTTTTCTATTTTGGGGCAGATACGTGTTGGACATATGACCTGATCGTAGAGCACTTTCTTCTTTTCCAAATTCAGTTTGATTTGACGGAATGATTACTTCCCTAGGGAATCTTTTTCGTCAATTCACGTGAATTTGGAAGAGTGAACCTGGAGCTTTTCGTTCGTCATTTTATGTCGTCACTCGATCTGTCCGGGGGAGTTTGGGGTAAATATATTGTATTACATTAGAAGTACCAACTAAACAAGTCATTTCTTCTCTTCTAATATCAAATAAGTTTAGTGAAATGAGTACTTCCGAAGGAAATCTTTTCCACTAAATTATTTAAATACTTAGAAGAGTGAACCTATGACACCTTATTTGTCAGGTCTTCTTAATCTAATAAATAATCAATATCTGTGTTGAAAGGGATAGAGATACAAGTAAGTTAGAAAGAAGTGATCAGTAAAACCACTCTTCTCTATGAATTTCAGCTTGATTTAATGGAATGATTACTTCCCGAGGGAATCTTTTCCACAAAATCACTTGAATGTCAAAGAGTGAGCCTGGATTTTTATGATCTCCCGTTTCTAACTTACTTAATCTTCAAAAGAGGATTGGGAGCAAAGTGTAGAGATGAATATCAGTTTAGATATGATGACTCAAAGTAACACTCTTCTCATCAAGATCCAGTTTAGTTTGGTGGGATGATTACTTCCCGTGGGAATCTTTCTCACAAATTTATATGATTTTTGATGAGTGAGCCTGGTTATTTTGAGTCTACTTTATATAAAGCTGACCCTTCTCGATAGTGCACTTTTCAGGAATAGGTGAGATGAATGTCAATCGGAAGTAATAATTAGGGAGACCACTCTTCTCTTTGAAATCCAGTTTGATTCAGTGGAATGATTACTTCCCGAGGGAATCTTTTCCACCAAATCACGTGGATTTGAAAGAGTGAGCCTGGGAACCCATGAATCATGTGCTCTCCGATTCAGCCAATCTCAATTGTATGTATATAAAGGGTCTAAATTATAAATATTACATAATACGATGTGCGATATTTTGTTCAGTTATTTAGTGGCACATGATTGTTTTAGTGCAATTTACAATATCCTATATCGTCAGAAAATCGTCTTATGCAATTTGTCTTCCTCACGTATGCTAAGGTAAACTAGAATGTGTTACTCTACCGTCAACAATTATTTACCAAAAACAATTTACTTGAATTAAGAATATTAAAAAAACTAAACTAAATGCGAATATGCTTCCATTTGATCATAACCATCTTTATCTCAACCGCTTTGGTTAAATTAAACAATATTTCCTAATGAGCTATACGTTGAATTTTCAACATAGATCCATTAAATTGTGATTTATTATGCTAGGGCGCCCTATAATTAAGTTGTTTCTTCGAACACCTAGACGGCTCTGTCGTGAAGAGCGGCCGGGTTCGGATGATTGAAATAAATTAATTCAAAAATCATCTCTCTGGAGTGAATTCCTCTGAATTCCAACGAAAGGGCATTTTGAAATGTTATGCTAGTTGAATTTAATACTACTATAAAAACTACCACCTGGGCTACCGTGTTTCCAACCACGGCCGCCGTTGGGCAGGAATGTCGATAATGAAATCGCGAGAAATGTCAAACTACTGTTTACGCTTAGTGTGAGGACGACGTGCGGAAGAGTGGGTTATGGCCCAGCTAAAAATAGTCGGGAATCCTCGGTCAAGGACATGCCAATTTGGCTGAGGACAACGGCAAAAGGATTTCCCATAACCGACCAGCTGGCAGCGAGAGCATATTCCAGGCGATGATGAAAAAGGTTTGTATGTTGTTCGCTAAAGTTTCTCTGTTTGGTGTTTTGTTTCCCTCTTTTTTTCCTTTCTTTTTCTTTCAGGAGCTCCTGTCTATTTGTACGAAGAAATTGCTGATTATGTGGTTACTTGTGATTGTGATTAATAAAGAATATCAACCGACAGTGATTTAATCACCTCATCCGGGTTTCAAATGCGAAGCTGGCCAGACGCCGAGGGGTTTCCCTGACAAATCCTCCAGATCATATGAGGAGGTGCCGATCTTTTTCTTAACTTTACATGGAAGAAACTGAGCTGCATATTTTGCATTATAGTGGGCAACTGCACTGGAGGGCTTCATGTTTCTACGGTACACGAGCTGCCCTGCATAGAAAGATTTTGCGAAACGACGGTGACGGAGATTGTATTGTTTCTGAGATGCTTCGTGTGCTTTTGAAAGATTTTTCTGAACAATGTCGTAAATTTCGCTAAACTGCTGTTTACGCCGTTCAATTTTCTCGGCTTCAGACAGACTTTCATCGTGTCGATATAGCTGCTGATCTGTCCTCTTTTCAGATAGCTCTTGGCCGTGAGTGACGTAGTAAGGCGTATAGCCGGTGGATGCGTGGATGCTGGTGTTTAGAATAACCTCGATTTCAATTTCGAATTTTCAGATCCCATGAACGTTGATCTTCTTTTGCGTATGTTCGTATGGCCATGTTGATAGTGCGGTTGACGCGCTCTACCGGGTTGGCCTGAGAGTGATACCGGGAGTTCAGCCAGTGTGCAATTCCGAAGTGATCCAGTAGGTTTTTGAACTCTTTTGAAGTAAAAGTGCTTCCGTTATCGGATATTATAGCTTCAGGAACAGAGTTGCGGTAAAATCACTGATCGCGAAGAATCGCACACATGGCGGAGCTGTCTAGTTTCCTCACAGGATGGATCATAACCCACTTTGAGGGGGAGGTAGCTCATCAAATCTTCCGGTCCGCCTCTTAGCATATTGCTATGAAGTACCAGGTGGGTCTCCACCGATTGCCTGTCGATCTGCCAAATTTGGAAGACGTCTGCATTGAGTTATCTCAAATTATAATAATCCGTCCACTATATCACAAAACATTGCGATTGGTTGAGCGGATTGGAGATAATGAACTCATTGGGTATAGGACCAAGTCTCCCCCGGGTGGTGCTAAATCGATGAGCTTGTATATAGTGGAAGCACAGTGTATTATTCTGTAAATTTTAAATTTCAATCTAAATTTCAGTGAGCGAGATAAGGCGCTATAACCTTGGCAAATTATTGCCAGACTTTTGGTTCAAATGCCAAAAGTCCACCCACAGGCAAAAGGAGCATAAACTAATCTTTCTAGCATCTATGCTCCCAACGATAAATACAAATTATCACATTATTTAACTCTATATGGAGGCGTTTGGTACGGGAGGTCCACGCTTTCTTCCTTCCTTTGATTCGGAGTAGTAGAGGGATTTCAAACACTCTTTCTGGAATCGCTCTTTTTCTTGGAATCCTCTCTGCGGTACATGCTACCCAACAAATATCGGTGTTGAATTAGAGCTTGTTCAAGCAAATTTGGAGAAGCTGTTCAGCTGTTTCTTCTAGAATAGCTGAATGGCTTCTCCAAATTTGTTTGAACAAGCTCTAATTCAACACCGATGTTTGTTGGGTACGCAGTTGGCCTGGCCGGTGACAAGAAAAATGATGCATTCAAGAAGACGTTATTTTCCAGGATGCTTTCAAGAATTGTCTGCGTTAGTGTGAGATTAGATTAGATTAGATTAGGATGGATCATAACCCACTTTGAGAACAGGTCTGAAATAACCAGGATATGCTGGTTACCTTTTCGACTTCGTGGGAGTGGCCCTACAAAGTCAAGAGAAATAATCTGCCATGGCCGCGTAGCCACGTGCATTTTTCCCATTTCAGGAAAAATTGGTACGAAAGGGGCCTTCACCTCTTTACAAGTTTGGCAAGATTGAATGTACTTTCTAATATTGGGTCCCATTTTGGGCCAGTAGAACCGTTTGCGAATGCGGGCCAACGTTTTCTCATACCCCAAGTGGAAGCAATCGTCATGGTTCTCTTTCAAAATTTTAGGAATTTCATCCGACTGTGGCACTCGCTTCCATTCAAAGCGGTTGTCGAAAGGCTCATTCCTGGCAGTCACAAATTTGAAAAGTTTGTCAGCACCCAACACTTTCTACATGAGGGAAGAGTGCCAGGTTGTAGTTGAGGAGCCTCGGACTGTAGCAATACTCCTAGATAGGGCATCTGGGACAACATTGTCCTTACCCTTTCGATGCAGTACAGCCATATCGTATTGCTGCAAGTCCAAGCTCCATCTACTGCAACGTGAGCCTACTTTCCACTTCGTGTGTAAAATGTGGGTTAGAGCAGAGGAATCTGTAATTAAAGTAAAATGATACCCTTCTATGTAGCCTCGAAAGGCGTCTATGGACAGTATAGCAGCCAAGGCTTCCTTTTCGGCCGCATGGTAATTTTTTTGTGGGGTGGTTAGTTTGTGGCTATAATAGGAAATAACCTTCTCTCTACCTTCTTGATGCTGCGTGAGGATACCGGCAATGGCTACGTCACTGGCATCAGTTTGGATGGTAAACTCTTTTGAGAAGTCAGGACTTCCCAAGATCGGAGCAGACACCAGAAGTTCTTTCACATCGCAGAAGGACTTTTCAGCCTCGTCGGTCCAACGAATAACTTTCATTTTTATTTTAAGAAGCTCTGTGAGGCCAGCAGTGATGCCGCTGAGGTCGGGGATGAACCGACGATAATAGTTGGCCATCCCCAAGAACCTCCTAAGCTTCGTCACGGTAGTAGGCCTCTCATATTCAATTATAGGCCGAATCTTATCAGGGTTTGTTCGGGGGCCGTTTGAACTAAGGAGATAACCCAAGAACGAGATTTCGGATACTTCAAACATGGATTTCTCGAGATTTATACTCAGATTAGCCTCGAGTAACCTACGCGCAATTTCGCGGAGCAACTGTACGTGTTGCTCGAATGTTTCCGTAACCACGACGATATCGTCGAGGTATACGAAGACATAAGGTTCCAGTACACCATGGCCGAGTACCTTGTCCATAAGCCGGGCTAATGTAGCGGGGCTATTGACAAGACCAAATGGCATTCGAGTGTACTGGAACAGCCCCTTGCCTTGCACACAGAAGGCAGTATATTTTCTGGAAGAATGATCCAGAGGAATTTGAAGGAAAGCTTCCGAAAGATCGATAGTCGACAAATATCTGGCCTTTGGAAGCTGACCAAGGATTCTGCAAGGATGCGGCAAGGGGTATGCGTCACGTACAGTGCGCTCGTTAATTTTGCGGGCATCTAGGCATAATCGAACTTTATTCGGTTTGATCACAGGTACGCAATTAAGAGACCAGCCAAAATTGCTAGGCTCAATTATTCCGGTGTCTAATAACCGTTGTAACTCCACCGCAACCAGTCCTTGGGTTTTTGGGGACATTACATAGGGAAATTGTCTTATCGGAGCTTTATGCTTCCACTCGTCCTGTATTTCGATTTTGTGTAGCTAGCAAGTGGGGTCATTGTTAGATGACCTGGGCGAGCAGGCAGGAACAGTTGTTTGATTTGGTCAAGAATTTGCCGTTCTTCCACTGATAGGGAGGTCATTGCGAGCGGTGGGTTACTAGAACATTCCCAAAATTCGAGTTCTCGATTGTGGCACATTGCTGAATGGTCGGTTGGATGTGGAACTTTTTCCAAAAATCCATGCCGCATATACAGTCAATGGCCAATTTAGGGAACAACCAATGTGGGAAATAATTTTTACCAAACCGTTAAAGGAGAAAGGTAAGTATAATTGACCCAAAACATTTAACTGCTCTCCACTTGCCGTTCGCAACACGGTTGAAGTACGGACGGGTGAGAGCCTTAGTGGTTTGATTTTAGAATAGATAGTGTCACTGATCAACGTCAGGTTGCTTCCACTGTCTAATAAAGCCTTGAATTGAATTTCGTACAAACCAACTGTGGTGTACGGTCGATTATCGTTGGGATATGGGTAAGAGACTAAGCAGGTCGTAGGTTCGAGAGAGTAAATTTCATCACTAGCAGGTTCAAAGAATGCTGAAAGGTTTGGTTTTGTATCACACGCGTTCAATGGTGCAGCAGGCCGCGATTTTCGCTCGCTGTCATCACGTTTTTTGTGCAAAAAGGGCAATTATCGGTGGGGTATCCGCGAAAACCACAGTTTTCGACACAGAACTGCTTTGGGAAGCCTACATGTGTTCATGCGATGCCCAAAAATACCACAATTAAAACAATGGTTTTTCGGTGGCGGGCAGTGCTAGTCGATTAGGGCTGTTAGAATAAGCAGGCGACTCGATTGAGTGTTGCATGGAGCTGAGGCTGCCTGATGCTGCATTTGCGCATGGTTAGACGTTGGAACTGCGGAATTTTGATTCAAACTAGACGGGTTCCTGTTTCGGTCTCTATTGCTAAATTGGGTTGCTGAGGTTGAGGTTTGATTGTTTTGCTGCTCTGCTTTGTTAGCTTTGGGTTTGGGATCTTTGTAGTAAGCAGTGACTGCGTTAGTATGCTTCTCCGTTCCAAAAACTTTATTGTAGGCATAGAAATTTAACGCGTCTACTTTCTGCCCTGCTGCAGCAAGTGTAGCCAAATCGGTAAGCGGTAGAAAAATTGAGCTGCCGTTTATAATCAATGCGCATATTTTGCAATAATATTTGCATCTTTTCGTAATCGGAATTTTGATTACTCATGGTGCGAAAGAGACGCCCATTTCGTAATAAAACTCGTTAAAAGGTTCGTTACGTTGCTGGCGCCTCTGGTAAATTTTCATTTTTATTAGGGCGTCTAAATCTGGATGCATAAAGGTACGCCGTAATTTCAACACTAAATGTGGCCAATTCAACAGGCGACCCGTAGTACGCATAGTCATGTACCATTTAAGAGCATGTCCGGTGAAGATGAATAGCCGATTCGAATAACTCCGCTTCGGAACGTGTTAGCAAGCGACGTAGCGACTACTTCTAAAAACTCATTCAATTAGGGACCTCGCGTAATTGTCAAAGCCCTATGGCAGTACGATGTGGTGGCCTCTGTGGGCGGAACGCTTGTGGGGGTGTAGGAGTTACTTGGCACGACGATTGTTGGAAGATTTACGAATCAAGTGGGCTATATACTACGGACACGGGTTGTATTGACTTCGTTTCCTGACCAATGTACGCGACGGTATAGACTCGCGCTTTGCGAGGACTGGAGGAAGGTGTTGTTGTAGGGGAACTGTTCTCTTTTGCACCACTTGTGTGGTCACGGCTATCAGGGTCTACCCGGGAGGAATTAAAATATTTACAGCGGACTAACTTCCCTAAATTGCACTGATCGAAACAAAATGAAATCAAAAAGATGGCGGATAGGAATAAATGGTCATAAAAGAAATCTAACTGAATTCAACAAATTTACAAATTATTTACAATTATTTATTTTAAACGGATAGAAAAATTAAGGAACAAAATTTGAAAATAAAGGAATGTGGATATAATGCACTAGTTTATTGGGGAGGTATGGGAGGCGGCGTCCTAGGAATGTGGATATAATATACGTTTATTCGGGTTGCAGGTATGGGAGGAGAGCGGGCGTCGCTCTTCGGCACCGTTTGCTGCACAGCTTTGGCGATGATGTTGAGCCGGTCTCTCGCTCTCTGACTCCGATGTTTCCCGGATTCGGCTATGATGTCGATGCGCTGGTCTCTCGCTTCTTGGCTGCGGGTCGAATCACCTTTATCGACTGGTGACTGGAGATGACTGGCGCGGTGATGCCAGAACTGTTGGCAGACGGAAGTTTTGCTTCGCCGTCGAATCACACTATCACTAACAGTTTCGCGGACACTGCACGCCAAATAATTCGTCACTGGGTAAAATTATAACTTGGTATTAGGTTTGGATAATCAATTTTACTTCTGAGAATTTCGTTACCGAATAAGCCCGGATCCGTCGCTGCATGGGGTTTTTATCTTGATGCTGGTTGTACGCAGTTTCGGAATCCATTGTGTGGTGACGTTCGAACAACGTCAAAAGAACGGTTGGTATGCATGATTGTTTGGTGTCAAGGGGGTTTAGGAGTATATGGACTTCAAATTCAAATTCAAATTATTTTATAGCTAATATTTACAATTTTTTTTGGGAAAGCGGGCACTTGACACCAAGGATAAGGAGGGGATAGGATAAGGAAAATTTATTTAAAGTGGAAGTTTAATTCTATGACCAACAAAATATTATAAATAAGACTTATGAAAAATATATACAATTTATTATTAATGATCGATCAGTGCAAAATAATATTGGAAACGATTTGAGAGGTTACAATTAGCCCGGGGTTCGGATAAAAAAAAAATTTAGTTATTCAATTTTTTTTTTCAAATTTCTGCCGCGCAAATGTCTGTTTTTTTTCCTTTATAATTTTTCTATTTTGGGGCAGATACGTGTTGGACATATGACCTGATCGTAGAGCACTTTCTTCTTTTCCAAATTCAGTTTGATTTGACGGAATGATTACTTCCCTAGGGAATCTTTTTCGTCAATTCACGTGAATTTGGAAGAGTGAACCTGGAGCTTTTCGTTCGTCATTTTATGTCGTCACTCGATCTGTCCGGGGGAGTTTGGGGTAAATATATTGTATTACATTAGAAGTACCAACTAAACAAGTCATTTCTTCTCTTCTAATATCAAATAAGTTTAGTGAAATGAGTACTTCCGAAGGAAATCTTTTCCACTAAATTATTTGAATACTTAGAAGAGTGAACCTATGACACCTTATTTGTCAGGTCTTCTTAATCTAATAAATAATCAATATCTGTGTTGAAAGGGATAGAGATACAAGTAAGTTAGAAAGAAGTGATCAGTAAAACCACTCTTCTCTATGAATTTCAGCTTGATTTAATGGAATGATTACTTCCCGAGGGAATCTTTTCCACAAAATCACTTGAATGTCAAAGAGTGAGCCTGGATTTTTATGATCTCCCGTTTCTAACTTACTTAATCTTCAAAAGAGGATTGGGAGCAAAGTGTAGAGATGAATATCAGTTTAGATATGATGACTCAAAGTAACACTCTTCTCATCAAGATCCAGTTTAGTTTGGTGGGATGATTACTTCCCGTGGGAATCTTTCTCACAAATTTATATGATTTTTGATGAGTGAGCCTGGTTATTTTGAGTCTTCTTTATATAAAGCTGACCCTTCTCGATAGTGCACTTTTCAGGAATAGGTGAGATGAATGTCAATCGGAAGTAATAATTAGGGAGACCACTCTTCTCTTTGAAATCCAGTTTGATTCAGTGGAATTATTACTTCCCGAGGGAATCTTTTCCACCAAATCACGTGGATTTGAAAGAGTGAGCCTGGGAACCCATGAATCATGTGCTCTCCGATTCAGCCAATCTCAATTGTATGTATATAAAGGGTCTAAATTATAAATATTACATAATACGATGTGCGATATTTTGTTCAGTTATTTAGTGGTACATGATTGTTTTAGTGCAATTTACAATATCCTATATCGTCAGAAAATCGTCTTATGCAATTTGTCTTCCTCACGTATGCTAAGGTAAACTAGAATGTGTTACTCTACCGTCAACAATTATTGACCAAAAACAATTTACTTGAATTAAGAATATTAAAAAAACTAAACTAAATGCGAATATGCTTCCATTTGATCATAACCATCTTTATCTCAACCGCTTTGGTTAAATTAAACAATATTTCCTAATGAGCTACACGTTGAATTTTCAACATAGATCCATTAAATTGTGATTTATTATGCTAGGGCGCCCTATAATTAAGTTGTTTCTTCGAACACCTAGACGGCTCTGTCGTGAAGAGCGGCTGGGTTCGGATGATTGAAATAAATTAATTCAAAAATCATCTCTCTGGAGTGAATTCCTCTGAATTCCAACGAGAGGGCATTTTGAAATGTTATGCTAGTTGAATTTAATACTACTATAAAAACTACCACCTGGGCTACCGTGTTTCCAACCACGGCCGCCGTTGGGCAGGAATGTCGATAATGAAATCGCGAGAAATGTCAAACTACTGTTTACGCTTAGTGTGAGGACGACGTGCGGAAGAGTGGGTTATGGCCCAGCTAAAAATAGTCGGGAATCCTCGGTCAAGGACATGCCAATTTGGCTGAGGTCAACGGCAAAAGGATTTCCCATAACCGACCAGCTGGCAGCGAGAGCATATTCCAGGCGATGATGAAAAAGGTTTGTATGTTGTTCGCTAAAGTTTCTCTGTTTGGTGTTTTGTTTCCCTCTTTTTTTCCTTTCTTTTTCTTTCAGGAGCTCCTGTCTATTTGTACGAAGAAATTGCTGATTATGTGGTTACTTGTGATTGTGATTAATAAAGAATATCAACCGACAGTGATTTAATCACCTCATCCGGGTTTCAAATGCGAAGCTGGCCAGACGCCGAGGGGTTTCCCTGACAAATCCTCCAGATCATATGAGGAGGTGCCGATCTTTTTCTTAACTTTACATGGAAGAAACTGAGCTGCATATTTTGCATTATAGTGGGCAACTGCACTGGAGGGCTTCATGTTTCTACGGTACACGAGCTGCCCTGCATAGAAAGATTTTGCGAAACGACGGTGGCGGAGATTGTATTGTTTCTGAGATGCTTCGTGTGCTTTTGAAAGATTTTTCTGAACAATGTCGTAAATTTGGCTAAACTGCTGTTTACGCCGTTCAATTTTCTCGGCTTCAGACAGACTTTCATCGTGTCGATATAGCTGGTGATCTGTCCCCTTTTCAGATAGCTCTTGGCCGTGAGTGACGTAGTAAGGCGTATAGCCGGTGGATGCGTGGATGCTGGTGTTTAGAATAACCTCGATTTCGGAAATTTTCAGATCCCATGAACGTTGATCTTCTTTTGCGTATGTTCGTATGGCCGTGTTGATAGTGCGGTTGACGCGCTCTACCGGGTTGGCCTGAGAGTGATACCGGGAGTTCAGCCAGTGTGCAATTCCGAAGTGATCCAGTAGGTTTTTGAACTCTTTTGAAGTAAAAGTGCTTCCGTTATCGGATATTATAGCTTCAGGAACAGAGTTGCGGTAAAACCACTGATCGCGAAGAATCGCACACATGGCGGAGCTGTCTAGTTTCCTCACAGGATGGATCATAACCCACTTTGAGAACAGGTCTGAAATAACCAGGATATGCTGGTTACCTTTTCGACTTCGTGGGAGTGGCCCTACAAAGTCAAGAGAAATAATCTGCCATGGCCGCGTAGCCACGCGCATTTTGCCCATTTCAGGGAAAATTGGTACGAAAGGGGCCTTCACCTCTTTACAAGTTTGGCAAGATTGAATGTACTTTCTAATATTGGGTCCCATTTTGGGCCAGTAGAACCGTTTGCGAATGCGGGCCAACGTTTTCTCATACCCCAAGTGGAAGCAATCGTCATGGTTCTCTTTCAAAATTTTAGGAATTTCATCCGACTGTGGCACTCGCTTCCATTCAAAGCGGTTGTCGAAAGGCTCATTCCTGGCAGTCACAAATTTGAAAAGTTTGCCAGCATCCACTTTAAAATCTACAAATTCATCTGGCCTACCCAACACTTTCTGCATGAGGGAAGAGTGCCAGGTTGTAGTTGAGGAGCCTCGGACTGTAGCAATACTCCTAGATAGGGCATCTGGGACAACATTGTCCTTACCCTTTCGATGCAGTACAGCCATATCGTATTGCTGCAAGTCCAAGCTCCATCTACTGCAACGTGAGCCTACTTTCCACTTCGTGTGTAAAATGTGGGTTAGAGCAGAGGAATCTGTAATTAAAGTAAAATGATACCCTTCTATGTAGCCTCAAAAGGCGTCTATGGACAGTATAGCAGCCAAGGCTTCCTTTTCGGCCGCATGGTAATTTTTTTGTGGGGTGGTTAGTTTGTGGCTATAATAGGAAATAACCTTCTCTCTACCTTCTTGATGCTGCGTGAGGATACCGGCAATGGCTACGTCACTGGCATCGGTTTGAATGGTAAACTCTTTTGAGAAGTCAGGACTTCCCAAGATCGGAGCAGACACCAGAAGTTCTTTCACATCGCAGAAGGACTTTTCAGCCTCGTCGGTCCAACGAATAACTTTCGTTTTTGTTTTAAGAAGCTCTGTGAGGCCAGCAGTGATGCCGCTGAAGTCGGGGATGAACCGACGATAATAGTTGGCCATCCCCAAGAACCTCCTAAGCTTCGTCACGGTAGTAGGCCTCTCATATTCAATTATAGGCCGAATCTTATCAGGGTTTGTTCGGAGGCCGTTTGAACTAAGGAGATAACCCAAGAACGAGATTTCGGATACTCCAAACATGGATTTCTCGAGATTTATACTCAGATTAGCCTCGAGTAACCTACGCGCAATTTCACGGAGCAACTGTACGTGTTGCTCGAATGTTTCCGTAACCACGACGATATCGTCGAGGTATACGAAGACATAAGGTTCCAGTACACCATGGCCGAGTACCTTGTCCATAAGCCGGGCTAATGTAGCGGGGATATTGACAAGACCAAATGGCATTCGGGTGTACTGGAACAGCCCCTTGCCTTGCACACAGAAGGCAGTATATTTTCTGGAAGAATGATCCAGAGGAATTTGAAGGAAAGCTTCCGAAAGATCGATAGTCGACAAATATCTGGCCTTTGGAAGCTGACCAAGGATTCTGCAAGGATGCGGCAAGGAGTATGCGTCACGTACAGTGCGCTCGTTAATTTTGCGGGCATCTAGGCATAATCGAACTTTATTCGGTTTGATCACAGGTACGCAATTAAGAGACCAGCCAGAATTGCTAGGCTCAATTATTCAGGTGTCTAATAACCGTTGTAACTCCACCGCAACCAGTCCTTGGGTTTTTGGGGACATTACATAGGGAAATTGTCTTATCGGAGCTTTATGCTTCCACTCGTCCTGTATTTCGATTTTGTGTACAGCAAGTGGGGTCATTGTTAGATGACCTGGGCGAGCAGGCAGGAACAGTTGTTTGATTTGGTCAAGAATTTGCCGTTCTTCCACTGATAGGGAGGTCGATGGCGACGGTGGGTTACTAGAAGATTCCAAATTCGAGTTCTCGATTGTGGCACATTGCTGAATGGTCGGTTGGATGTGGAACTTTTTCCAAAAATCCATACCGCATATACAGTCAATGGCCAATTTAGGAACAACCAATGTGGGAATAATTTTTACCAAACCGTTAAAGGAGAAAGGTAAGTATAATTGACCCAAAACATTTAACTGCTCTCCACTTGCCGTTCGCAACACGGTTGAAGTACGGACGGGTGAGAGCTTATGTGGTTTGATTTTAGAATAGATAGTGTCACTGATCAACGTCAGGTTGCTTCCACTGTCTAATAAAGCCTTGAATTGAATTTCGTACAAACCAACTGTGGTGTACGGTCGATTATCGTTGGGATATGGGTAAGAGACTAAGCAGGTCGTAGGTTCGAGAGAGTAAATTTCATCACTAGCAGGTTCAAAGAATGCTGAAAGGTTTGGTTTTGTATCACACGCGTTCAATGGTGATGCAAGCCGCGATTTTCGCTCGCTGTCATCACATTTTTTGTTCAAATTGTGATCCCTGGGGTATCCGCGAAAACCACAGTTTTCGCACAGAACTGCTTTGGGAAGCCTACATGTGTTCATGCGATGCCCAACAATACCACAATTAAAACAATGGTTTTTCGGTGGCGGGCAGTGCGAGTCGATTAGGGCTGTTGGAGTAAGCAGGCGACTCGATTGAGTGTTGCATGGAGCTGAGGCTGCCTGATGCTGCATTCGCGCATGGTTAGACGTTGGAACTGCGGAATTTTGATTTAAACTAGACGTTCCTGTTTCGGTCTCTATTGCTAAATTGGGTTGCTGAGGTTGAGGTTTGATTGTTTTGCTGCTCTGCTTTGTTAGCTTTGGGTTTGGGATCTTTAGCAGTGACTGCGTTAGTATGCTTCTCCGTTCCAAAAACTTTATTGTAGGCAGAGAAATTTAACGCGTCTACTTTCTGCCCTGCTGCAACAAGTGTAGCCAAATCGGTAAGCGGTAGAAAATTGAGCTGCCGTTTATAATCAATGCGCATATTTTGCAATAATATTTGCATCTTTTCGTAATCGGGAATTTGATTACTCATGGTGCGAAAGAGACGCTCCATTTCGTAATAAAACTCGTTAAAAGGTTCGTTACGTTGCTGGCGCCTCTGGTAAATTTTCATTTTTATTAGGGCGTCTAAATCTGGATGCATAAAGGTACGCCGTAATTCCAACACTAAATGTGGCCAATTCAACAGGCGACCCGTAGTACGCATAGTCATGTACCATTTAAGAGCATGTCCGGTGAAAAGATGAATAGCCGATTCGAATAACTCCGCTTCGGACACGTGTTCAGTAAGCGACAATGCTTGAACTACTTCTAAAAACTCATTCAATTTCAGTCCGTGATCCTCGCCATCGTATTTTGTCAAAGTCCACCTAGACACTGGCAATGTACGATGTGAGAATTGACGTGGATTGAAAGAATTTTGAACAGGGTGCAAACAGGGGATTGGATTCGCATGGCTATACACAGGCCAAGTTGTGCCGTTCGAGGAAATATAATTGTTTCCCATTGGTGGTGGATTATGTGGCGCGTAAGCCGAATAGTCATGAGGAGCCTGCGGGGGATTGTAAAAAATATTTGGCACACTGCTGGTGGGTTGAGGAGGATTGGTTGATGTGGATTGAAATGCATTCGAAAGACTCGCAGCAGCCGTATTAAACCCCTCGCTTGGATTGGGGTTAGATCTACCCGAACTTGTAGCGGTTGTGGGATTTTCTACCGATCGGGTTGTAACCGCCGGACAATTACTACGCACATTGTCAGTAACACCAACCGTCTGAGCGGAAATTTCCCTACTATTATCTCGCACAGTCAACTTTTCTTCAAGACTTCGAATTTGAGCTTGCAAAGCGATAATCAGTTCCCGATCTGAAGAAGCATTGTTTAAAACTTCCCTATCCCCATCTTTGCTTTGCAAATTATTGATTTGGTTCCACAAATAAACCTTCTATAGGCAAATCTTCTTCAATTTCCCCTTCAGGAGCACTAGACTGGGTGTAAAAGAAATCTCGCAACAATACAACACATATCACCAGCAATATGCGCAACTGTTCGGCGAGTACATTGTTCTCGTGGCAATTTGCCACCATCTGAAAAAACCGATGACTAAGATGCAGAAGCCTAGTCTTACATTTTTCCCTAGAAGTACTGTCCCCACATCTTAAAGCGTCACACATTTCCTGATATTTATGTTCGCATAGCCCTATCTCTTCAACTTTTTCTGCATTAAGCTTGGCTCGCAGAATTATTTTTTCCTCTTTCTCAACTTTCATTTGTTGTTTCAAACTTCTCCGCCTTCGGCAACATGTTGGATCATCGCGAATGACGATAGTCCTTATATCTAATTCAAATAGAAGCTCTTCTTCTAACAAGTGATCCACGCGCATATGGTGGTACCACCCTAGCATCCTTTCAACGGCTTGATCGTAGCTATTGCTTGGTTGAGCCATTCTGATTGAAATCTTTAGACTCGAAATTTATTATCCTAATTTAAACAAAGCGCTGAGAAAGCGAAAACGAAATTGAAAATAAAAGCCTAGGATTGAACTATTGTTCTAACACGCAAAAAATTCTAATTTGCCTCACCACGTGTTTCGCAAATGCGGTAAATAACTCGTTATCATCACCCGAAACGAAATTGCTTGCACTATCGCATACCACTGTAATCATCAATATATTGCACTTCGAAATCACTTCTTAATATAAATAATTTAGAACCTAAGGAATAGGAATATGAAAAATATATATACAATGGAATAAGAAAATAAGGTTAGGGATTAAGGAAATTCAGAAATTTGTTAGAAAGAAATTTACAAAATTGAAATTTAACCGATTTCAATTCCACCCGGGGCACATAAAAACCTAAAAAAACCCCCCGAGGGGGAGACAAACCCCCCCCCACACCCCCCCCAAAACACCGCAAAAAGTCGACAAAAAAACACTATAAAAATATTATTAACAAAAACACCACAAACAAACAAAAAAAATATATATTATAAATAAAATTTATAAAAAAAAAAATATTTGAAAACCCAAAACTTATTGTTCATGTAATTAAAAAAAAAATATTAAAAAAATTTATTACCTTCTGTTTAAATTAAAAAAAAAAAAAAAAAAAAAAAAAAAAAAAAAAAAAAAAAAAAAAATAAACAAAAAAAAAAAAAATAAACTTTTTTTTTTTTTTTTTTTTTTACACAGAAAAAAATAATGAATTTTAACAAGCGCGTAAAGTTTCCCCTCGTTTAATTTCAAGCCAAAGGAGGCGTAAACAACGAAATTGGTTGCAATCTCTCATGTGCCATGCAACAATGTTTGCATTCTTTCATACAACAGGCTAGATTCAGGCGTTATCAGGCTGAAATTTACATGAAATCTCGCATTATTTTCTGCCAAATCTAGCATTCCCTTTATGTGCATTAGATCACGCAGAAAATTCAATGTTTCTTTTTATCTGTGTAGTTATAGTGAATGGAGACTTTGTGTAATTTTCGAATATACTCGTTGCAGTTCAAAATCGGACCACTCGAGCCAACCGATCCTACTCTAATTCTATAGGGGTGCATTGTGTGGGTTGTCCGGTGGATTGTGTTTTAAAAACAACAAAAAAAAAAAAAAAAAAAAAAAGGGGGGGTGGGGGGGGGGGGGTGGTTTTTGTGGGGGTTGGATGTAATAAATTTTTTTTTTTTTTTTTTTTTTTTTTTTTTTTGGTTTTTTTTTTTTGTTTTTAATAATATTTTTTGTTTCGTTTGCCGTCAACAGAACTGAAATCGGTTCACAAATGGCTGAGAAACCGATGTGACATTATTTGTAACGCACACACACACATACACACACACACACACACACACACACACACACACACACACACACACACACACACACACACACACACACACACACATACACATACATACATACACACAGACATGTGCTCAGTTCGTCGAGCTGAGTCGAATGGTATATGACACTCTGGGCCTCGGATAAAAAGTCGAATTTTCAAGCGATCTTAATACCCTTCTTTTGGTGTAAGAAGGGTTAAAAGGGAAGTTGTAGAAATATACTATGTTTCAAATATTCAAGATATAAAATGAAGTATTAGACAATTTCTACCGTCAGTTCTGACTATCTCATGCGTCATAAAACGTAACAGATGCGACACTATAGAATGCAAACAGGATCGATTAGTGCGAATTGTGTTTTCCGGTTTTGAACTGCAACGAATTATGTGCAATTATATGCTCTCAGGTATTGTTTTGGTCATATCTCCATGAACGATTATCCAATCCTAATGAAATTTTGATCAGTTATTTAAAAATTTTATAAGTTTAATTTGGCGCTAACAAAACTAAAATCGGTACACAAATAGCTCAGTATGTAATCGGAGACTAAACTGTTTGATTACTATTATAATAGGCCGTCAAGTACTGTTTCGTTCATATCTTCGTAACGACATGTTCGAAAAAAAAAAAAATCAATAGTGTTCTATGGGAATGTTGTAGCTTTCATTTGCCGTCAACAGAACTGAAATCGGTTCACAAATGACTGAGAAACCGATGTGACATTATTTGTAACCACACACACACACACACACACACACACACACACACACACACACACACACACACACACACACACACACACACACACACACACACACACACACACACACACACACACACACACACACACACACACACACACACACACAGCCATGTGCTCAGTTCGTCGAGCTGAGTCGAATGGTATATGACACTCTGGGCCTCGGATAAAAAGTCGAATTTTCAAGCGATCTTAATACCCTTCTTTTGGTGTAAGAAGGGTAAAAAGGGTTCGAATTTAATTTTAAACAAGAAACCATTTTTATACTCTTTTATCGTTGGGCGCCAATTGTAACTTTTCTCTGGTGCACCACTTGTGTGGTCACGGCTCTCAGGGTCTACCCGGGAGGAATTAAAATATTTACAGCGGACTAACTTCCCTAAATTGCACTGATCGAAACAAAATGAAATCAAAAAGATGGCGGATAGGAATAAATGGTCATAAAAGATATCTAACTGAATTCAACAAATTTACAAATTATTTACAATTATTTATTTTAAACGGATAGAAAAATTAAGGAACAAAATTTGAAAATATAGGAATGTGGATATAATGCACAATATAAATATAATGGGTTGCATGTATGGGAGGAGAGCGGGCGTCGCTCTTCGGCACCGTTTGCTGCACAGCTTTGGCGATGATGTTGAGCCGGTCTCTCGCTCTCTGACTCCGATGTTTCGCGGATTCGGCTATGATGTCGATGCGCTGGTCTCTCTCTTCTTGGTTGCGGGTCGAATCACCTTTATCGACTGGACCACGTGGCGCAATTTTGCAGCGCACCTGGTGACTGGAGATGACTGGCGCGGTGATGCCAGAACTGTTGGCAGACAGAAGTTTTGCTTCGCCGTCGAATCACACTATCACTAACAGTTTCGCGGACACTGCACGCCAAATAATTCGTCACTGGGTAAAATTATAACTTGGTATTAGGTTTAGATAATCAATTTTACTTTTGAGAATTTCGTTACCGAATAAGCCCGGATCCGTCGCTGCATGGGGTTTTTATCTTGATGCTGGTTGTACGCAGTTTCGGAATCCATTGTGTGGTGACGTTCGAACAACGTCAAAAGAACGGTTGGTATGCATGATTGTTTGGTGTCAAGGGGGTTTAGGAGTATATGGACTTCAAATTCAAATTCAAATTATTTTATAGCTAATATTTACAATTTTTTTTGGGAAAGCGGGCACTTGATACCAAGGATAAGGAGAGGATAGGATAAGGAAAATTTATTTAAAGTGGAAGTTTAATTCTATGACCAACAAAATATTATAAATAAGACTTAGGAAAAATAGATACAATTTATTATTAATGATCGATCAGTGCAAAATAATATTGGAAACGATTTGAGAGGTTACATGTTGTACTCCAGTATTGCAGCTCAGAAGAGGTGAAGGCCGACTTGCTTACTAAGCCATTGGGGAGCGTGAAGTTGCAGAAGTTTTCCGAAGCTGTAGGACTGGTGGGCGCAAACTAACGAAGGTGATGGATAAAGAACATATCGAGGAGGAGTATTGGAAGAACCGCAGACGATTGACGATATCTTCTTTATGGCAACACTGCATAAGAGAGAAACAGTAAACGGCGAGTGCCGTTAAGCGGCGTCAACGAGATGCACAGAGTCAAGAAGGTAAGAGCATCAGTCCGAGTTAAGCTACCGAATAAAGCACAAGTAAAACATATATATCGTTCGCATTTTTTTCTCTTCCACGGTGACGCGTCTCGAAGGTATTCTCCTGTCGTCTGTCCGTTCCGTCCGGATTGTCCACTGCATAGCCTGGTGTTGCATCGTTCAACAATAACAGGGGGTTAGTCACTCTGCCACATTGTGTTTGTGTTCAGTGTGTCGGATGGTGTTTCTGGGTTTCAACCAGGGGGTAAGTCACTCGGCCACCTTGTGTTACCACCCCAAAAAACACAATCCGCCACGCTTCAAACACATTTGCCACCACATGGAAGATAAATCCATATCTGGCACCACTTACACGAATCGATTGTTTGTATTCTCACGATTTTGTTTCCCTCTCGCTTGCACTCATGTGATTTAAATGATGCATAAGTGTGCGTGAATTAACCGCCAAAAATGTCCATGATTGCCAATAAACATAAATTTTCGATTGTAGTATTGAAAGATAAGTACAAACACCTTCCGACACACTGAAACACAAACACAACGTGGCAGATTGACTTGAACTCACACAAACACACTCTCAAGTATTCTGTCAAAATAACACAGCAAATCAAAACAAAGGCGCAAATATGTATAGTTAGGTGCTGGCTTCAAGGTGTACTTCGGATCAAGGGGTTCTACAACAGTGAACCAATTTCAAATCGCTAGTCGCATATTGATTGTTGCTATAATAGCATGCATATTTAGGGTATACGCATTACATCTAGTACATCATTGAAGTTGGATTACAGCTAAAAAGGACCCCACTAAGATTGTACTGATGCCAAATCTTTTATTAAAGGTTGTACGGAATCAAGTTGCACCACTTTCAAATGGCTGTTGGGTATTTTCTATTGAAATTTTGGGTGAAATTAGTTCAATGTGTATTTGTTTACGCTGTGTAAGTTTCACTAGCAGATGCGCAATCGTTGCGAAGATGCAGTCGGTAAAACAGCAGCGGCGCAAAGAAATTTTGCGCACGTACCTCGAAAATCCGGATTTTTCTCATCGTGCCATCAGCAGGAAGCTGGGAATGGTACATTCGACGGTGTCTCGTGTTTTTAATCGGTACCACGAACGTTTGACCATCGATCGGAAAGAAAAAAGTAGCAAAAATGGATCTACGTATAGTGTTAAGGATCACAATCGGGTAGTTCAAGCTTTCAAGAGGAATCCCAACAGTTCAGTTCGAGATGTGGCGAAGAAATTGAATCTAACCAAAACTTTCGTGCAAGATGCGATAAAACGTGAAGGACCCCACGTACAAAGTCCAAAAGGCGCCTAATCGCGATGAACGGCAGAACACGGTAGGTAAAACACGTGCACGGAAGCTCTACACCTAGATGTTGACGAAACCACATTGCCTCGTTATGGATGATGAGACGTATGTAAAAGCAGACTTCCGGCTGCTTTCGGGGTCCAGTTTTTCACTGCTCATCATAAATTCGATGTCCCTGAGGACGTTAGGAAGCAGAAGATGTAAAAGTTTGCCAAAAAATATATGATTTGGCAAGCAATTTGCTCGTATGGAAAGTGGAGCACCCCATTCATGACAACTGGAACGGTCAATGGGCAGGTGTACTTAAAAGAATGCCTCCAAAAGCGTCTACTTCCTCTTCTGAGGTAACACGATGGTCCTCCGATTTTCTGGCCATTACTCGAAAGAGGTTTTGGAGTGTTACAAGCCTAAGGAGGTAAATTTCGTGCCGAAGCAACTCAACCCCCCGAACGCACCGAAACTGGGGCCAATTGAAAAGCACTGGGCCATCATGAAGCAAGCACTTAGGAAGCATCCTAAGGAAATGAAATCGGAGGAAGATATGAAGAAAAAATGGATTACCACGCAAAAAAAGTGTTGTGCAGGACCTTATGAGTAGTGTAAAAAAGATGGTTCGTGCATTTGGATATGGAATTGAAATTGAATAAAACAAACATGGGAAAATATTCATAACATGTTTTATTTTACTCCCTGAAAGTTTGAAGATGATTGGTTGAACGGGCGGATTTTGCCGAATATTTGTGTGTGTCGCAATTTGATTCCGTACACCCTTTATGTCATAAGACATTGCTAAAGTAGCATTATTGCATCGGTAATGCAACACTATATTCTTAAATCTAATCTAACGCTTCATTATTTGACAACTATTGAATTGATGCGATCCCGCAACAATGTTGTTGATTTTGGGTTGAATAAGTGCAATAATATAATGCTTGTGGTTACTTGGGAGGTTATCCAAACTATCCTTGAGAACGTAGGACTTACAGTTGTACCAAAAGCTCTCTGGGCTATGCAGATCTACGATGTGTATTAAAACATATTCATTGAATATTTTGGAAGAACAACAGACATTATGAGATAATCTTCGGATGTTCTAGGTTATCCAGACTTTCCTGGAATTCAAAACTTAAAATCTACAGCTGAAGATTTTAAATTTTGAATTGTAGATTAAAATCACCAGCTTTTTGGGCTAAACAAAGTAACAGTATGTATTTGACCAAATTAGGCGAGTCTTTTGGAAGGTCAACCGATATAATGAGATATATTGGGATGTTGAAGTTCATAAAAACTGACCTTGAGTACAGAACTAAAGATATACAGTAGTAACCGTAGCTTTTTGGGCTATACAAAGCTACGATAAACATTCAAACATATTCAATGAATATTCTGAAACGTCCTCAGACATCATAAGATAACCTTGCTAGTTTCAGTTCATTCACTGTCCTTCAAAATTTAAGGTCTACAATTGTAACAATAGCTTTATGGGCTATACAAAGTTAAGTTAGTTTGTTTGGCATAGAATGTTCCAAGATTATCTCATAGTGTCAGTTGGTCTTCCAGGACGTTCATTGAATATGTTTGAAGACATCCAGACATTCGGAAAAACAATTTGCTATATAGTCAAAACTATATTTCGAATGTTAGATATATTATCACATTTCATGTTATTTTTATCGAAAAGTTGCATCTCATTTTAACCACACAACCTCTACATTAACACATATTGTTAATGTATGCCATATTGTCATTGAAAGGTTTTTACCCTTCTTACACCAAAAGAAGGGTATTAAGATCGCTTGAAAATTCGACTTTTTATCCGAGGCCCAGAGGGCCGAGTGTCATATACCATTCGACTCAGCTCGACGAACTGAGCACATGTCTGTGTGTATGTGTGTGTGTGTGTGTATGTGTGTGTGTATGTGTGTATGTGTGTGTGTATGTGTGTGTGTGCGTTACAAATAATGTCACATCGGTTTCTCAGCCATTTGTGAACCGATTTCAGTTCTGTTGACGGAAAATGAAAGCTACAACATTCTCATATAACGCTATTGATTTTTTTTTTTATTCGGACATTTCGTTACGAAGATATGAACGAAACAGTACTTGACGGCCTATTATAATAGTAATCAAACAGTTTAGTCTCCGATTACATACTGAGCTATTTGTGTACCGATTTTAGTTTTGTTAGTGCCAAATTAAACTTATAAAATTTTTAAATAACTGATCAAAATTTCATTAGGATTGGATAATCCTTCATGGAGATATGACCAAAACAATACCTGAGAGCACATAATTGTGAGATGAAAATATACTCGTTGCAGTTCAAACCCGAACAAGACCACTCACCCCAATCGATGCCGCTTGTATTCTATTGTTCTGCATCTGGTGCTTTGTATAGCACATTCAGCGGACTAGCCACACTATGCGACTCTATAGAATTAGAGTAGGATCGGTTGGCTCGAGTGGTCCGGTTTTGAACTGCAACGAGTATATTCGAAAATTACACAAAGTCTCCATTCACTATAACTACACAATTTTCAACGAACATGTACTTGTTAAGCATCTTGAATCCATATCGATAATCAAAATTGACGCTTAGGATTGTGTAATAATTCATTCTATGGACTGATTATATGGAATTTCTAATATTTATGTAATTTTTCCTTTTATATACCTAATATAAACAGGTCGTTAAAGACTATTAATGGCAATATTTTAATCACATCGATGAACAATACGTTCTGGATTGACAAATAATTCATTTTATAAACTGAATGTATGACATATCGAATATTCCTGGTTCTTCCTGGAATTTCTGATGAAAATATGTATACAGTACCATTTTGGCCACATTTTAGCCGTAATTCTGGTGAAGTGTAAGAAGGGTTCAGTCTCACCATCGGTGGATTAATTCAGGTTTTTTATGGTAACCTAACTCAACCGCCTATTCATCATATTGTTTCTTGGCCTTTTTCCCTTCTGATTTGGGTTTAAATTTATAGGGGGTTTTTTTGTTTTATTTTTGTAATTTATGGGGGTAAATTTGTTAAAAAAAGGGGAACGGGGGTCAAAAAAAAGGGAAAGAGGGGGGGGAGGGTTTTGG
Source organism: Aedes koreicus (assembly GCA_024533555.2). Lineage (NCBI taxonomy): Eukaryota > Metazoa > Arthropoda > Insecta > Diptera > Culicidae > Aedes > Aedes koreicus. The sequence goes on from JAHHFK020002893.1 coordinate 450,580, forward strand.
TTTGTGGGGTTTTTTTTTATAGTGGTGGGGGGAAAATGATTTGTAAATTTATTTTTTTTTTGGGGGGGGGGGGGGGGGGCCCTCAAAAAAATATGTAATACTTTATTCAATCATTTCTATGTTATTGCGCACCAAATCCATCAGAATTCACCAAATTGCTTGCATAAATTAGGCCTGAAAGGACAGGTAGCAAGTTCTTAATATTGTCAAAAATGTCCGTAGAAACGAGCTTCTGGTTGCTTCAAGAACTCTAAAGTCACTCGTGAGCTTGTAACTATACTGGATGTAAAGCAATTACATTCAGCATCGTTGCAAGACGAAAAAAAAGTTTATCAACTTACAGACTCGTTTCGGGTGACTTTCGCTGGTTCTCCCAAACATTGTAAAATTAGATGGAGCTTTTTTCCCGGTGCGCCTTTATAGACCGAGGGTGTATAATTGTACCAACTGCAAAAGACTGGGGCATTCAGCCAATTGGCTCCACAAGATTGAAAAATGTTCAGGCTAATGGGGAACAAATTGTAAAACCGAAGGCTCTTACTGCACCAACTCCTGGATGCAGTAAGGACTTTCCGCCATCGCCCAAAAAGAAAAATAATAATAATAATGCTACTCCTCAACCTTTCCAAAAGAAACTCAAGTCCGATCGAGGATTGATAGCTTTTTTGGACATTGTGGCATTCATTTTAGACATGTTCAATATACAAGACCCTCTTAGAAGCTTAGTTTCTGCCTTGCTTCCGACATTGGAATCATACTTTAAGCAATTGACTGTTTCATGGCTCCTCCTAGCATTGATCATATCTTTCGATGGATATGGTTCATCGAACCAGGTCGGAGAAATGATTACTGTACTACAGTGGAACTGCCGTAGTCTGGTGCCTAAACTAGACTCGTTCAAATGTTTAGTTCGCAATTCTGATTGCGATGTATTTGCTCTTTGTGAAACATTGCTTTCTTCAGACAATGAACTCAACTTCCACGATTTTAACATTATACGCCTGGATAGAGACGATTCTTATGGAGGAGTGCTTTTAGGGATCAAAAAGTGCTACCCTTTCTACAAAATTTCTCTACCAGCTCTTTCAGGCGTCGAAATCGTCGCTTGTCAAGTAACTGCAAAGAATAAAGACCTTTGCATGGCTTCAGTTTACGTTTCTCCCAGAACTTCCATTAGCCGCAGTCAACTCTGGAATTTAGTTTCTATTTTACCGTCCCCTGTATTGATTCTGGGTGACATGAATTCCCATGGTACTGGGTGGGGGGACCTATACGATGACAATACGGTGGCTATCTTTTACAATGACGATTTCAATTTGTCAATTTTATACACTGGTGAAGTGACACGCATACCTAAACCTCCTGCTCAAGAAAGCAGACTCGACCTATCTTTCTGTTCAAGGTCGCTTTGGCCCTCAACCTTCAGAACCATCTCGAGTTCCGTTCGACCTCACAAGAAACATCGATTGGCAAAAATATGCAACGGCGGTAACAATCCGTACTGAATCCGTAGATACACTTCCACCGTTAGAAGATTATCGATTCCTTGCCGATTTGATCTACAAAAGCTCATTCGAAGTGCACCCTTCAAAAGGAGACCAGCCACACCTGGCTGGGACGATGAATGCACAAAATTTCCTTAAGAGGCTCACATGCCGTCAACTTGCAAGGGCCATTGCAAAATTCCCTAGATAACCTATCTTCTTGGGCTAGGAATCTAGGTATCGCATTCTCACCGCTGAAAACTGAACTGCTAGTGTTTAATCGAAAGCGGTTCTCAGCCCAATTGCAGCTTAATCTTTTGGGCAGAAACATTACCCAATCATTATCTTTCAAATACCTTGGGGTCTGTTTTGATTCAAAGTGCACTTGGAATGCTCACATTACGTATTTGAGGCAAAAATGCCAAAAAAGCATCAACTTTCTTCGTTCAATTTGTGGCACATGGTGGGGTGCTCATTCGGGAGACCTCATAACCCTTTATAAAACAACTATTCTCTCTGTTCTAGAGTATGGCTCTTTTTGCTTTCTCTCGGCAAGAAAAAGTCACCTTCTAAAATTGGAACGAATTCAAGTTCGTTGTCTGCGTATTGCTCTTGGCTCTCAACTCTCAACGCATAACATGAGTGTCGAAGTTCTGGCTGTAGTAAAACCCCTCCAGAATCGTTTCTGGGAGCTCTCGCTCAGAATATTAATCAAATGTGGAGTGAAAAATGCATTTGTAATAGAAAATTTTGAAGTAATGTTAGGGCTGAACACACAATCTCGACTTATGAGAATTTACCACCACTAAATATAGTCGGATATGTGCCTTCCGTGCTATACTCCAGACCGTGCTCACCTCACCTATAGCAGTTCCGCAATTCATTATGATCTTTCCATGAAACAAGCATCTCATGGGATTCCGGATCAACTTCATTCTATTATTATTCCGCGTATATTTACTGAAAAGTACCAACACGTCAATTGTGAAAAAAGGACCTGCACGTTAGCCGGGATTGCATCCGTGTGATGAGCAGACTTATGTCCAACCACTACCAGTTAGATGCACACCTCTATCGTATTAATGTCGTGGACAGCAATCTTTGCCGGTGTGGAAACGGTTATGATGACATCGATCACGCTGTCTGGCAATGCACGGATAATTACGCCGCCAAAACACGACTTTTGAATACCCTAGAGGCCCAAGGAAGACAACCTTATGTTTCTATGAGAGATTTGTTGGGATCTCGCGATTTGTGTTATATGCAATCGATATATGTGTTTCTCCAAATGGCTAGTATAAGAGTTAAATCTGCTTTTGTTTTTTTTATCTTTATTTATTAGTTTGTGTTTGTTTTGTTCTGACATCTTGAGGAGTCTCGTCGTCGCCCAATGGTAACCATTATGGTAACAATGGTAAGTTTTTATTTCTCGACTTTTATGTAGTATGGCCAGATCGTTGACTATTGTACAATAGATACAAGTGATTTTTTTAAATCTTTTTACAATTGGCGGTGCGAAAATTTTGACTTTAGTGACCTTTTTCCGAAAAATAGTGACTTAAGTGACTTTTGGGTGCAAATAGTGACTTTTTAGTGACTAGACTCAAAATAGTGACCAAGTCACTGAAAAGTGACCCACTACCAGCTCAGTTTACAAAATTATGTTATGTGTTTAGTTGCAATAAATTTTCACTAGGCTACTCGGATATTATACTTTTTTAGTAATTTTTGCCAGCATACTACGTCGTAATAAAAGTTTAAAATTTAATCATATTATTATCTTCAGAAAAGGGGAATCATATTTAAAAATAAACAAAGTTTGTACATAAATCTAAGTCCTATACTGCTAATAAATGCATAACAGTCCCATAACATAGTAACATACACGCAAAAAAAAAAAAACAGCAGTAGAAACTACCATTTCGAGGGTTAAATTAAGCGCAAACACCAACAATTTTCAGCTGACTATAAATGCGTTTGATTTTTCCATGCCTGCGATTAGATCGACCATGGTGCGGTTGATATCAATATGAGGTCTGTCAAATATACCACAAATGTTGAAGGTTTTCATAAACGTAGTAAATTTGACTGAAATTTCATGATTTAAAGATTTAAAGATAGGCATAGTCGGGTAAAATGGTAGTTTTTACTACAAGATTTTTTTCTGTGTAGGAAATCAGGCAAAGTTGTTACTGTTATACTTTGATGGGCAGTATTGGTCACATAAGCAGGAGTTTAAAGATAATAGAGTGGGTCATCGATGTTTGCAAAAAAGTTGTCGGATAAAGCGAGAACAGATCTTTTGTTTCTATTTGAAGCCTCATTCAGTGGTCAGGCAGAATTTGGTATCGATTTGGTGTAATTACAAATAAGGCCTGTTCGCGACAACATCTGAACAGATTGTGGTTTAGATTAAATTTGGAATAAAACAAATTTGCTGTTCAATCCAAGATACGTTTTTAATTCGTTTAAGTGTTCATTATTAGTCATCTTAAAACTAATTACAGTTACTTAACTAGGCTGCATGAAGAAACTACGAACTTTTGAGTTTACTCCAGCCATTCGGGTCTGTGACTTCTTTGCAACCGATTTAGCTGCTTTTGTCCAAGATTTTCGAAATTTTTCTATAGTTGTAGCTTGTTGTTTGTATTGAGAGAGTTCTCTCTTCACGAGAGCTGAATACCGCTCGATAGGTCGCAACTCCGAGCAGTTAGGTGGATTCGCCTCTTTTGGTACAACATGGACTCCATTCGCTTTATACCATTCCACAACATCTTTGGCGTAGTGACAAGGTGCCAAATTAAGCCAGAATAGTGAGGGAGCGTCATGGCTGCGTAAGAATGGTAACAATCTCTTCTTTAGGCATTCTTCACGGTATATTTCATTGTTTACCGTTCCGGTAGTGATGAAGCTTTGGCTTGCTCGACCACAGCTGCATATTGCCTGCCAAACCAAATATTTTTTTGGGAAACTTGGCCTTTTTCTTCGTCCTAAAATGCTCCTTTACGCCGTTCCGTTGCATAGCAGTATAATAAGACATTCTGGGAAGCTGCTTAAAGTCTTCCAGCACATAAGTTTCATCGGCCATTATTACGCTGGAAAACATCGTAAAATATTCGCGATACAACTTGTGAGCCCGGGTTTTTGCCGTCACATTCTAGCTATAAGCTACGATAAACATTCAAACATATTCAATGAATATTCTGAAACGTCCTCAGACATCATAAGATAACCTTGCTAGTTTCAGTTCATTCACTGTCCTTCAAAATTTAAGGTCTACAATTGTAACAATAGCTGTCGTGTATGTGGGTATATTCCCGTAATAAATAAATTAACGCGGTACGATTACCGTGAAATAGAACTTTTATTTTTACTTTAATTAATATAAAAGTCGGATAAAAGTAGATCGCGACACGCGGTTATAATTCTTCTATTTTTCTGACAGCTCGTATACACTCGGAAAAGTTACCAGTTGAAATTTAGAAGAATGCATACATGATATTTCCTCCCTCCTTTAGAAAAGAAATCTTAACTCCTATCACTACGGAGAATATCGACGAGGGGGGCGACGTTGTCTCTCAGAACGGCGCAATACTGGTGGTGAACCTTCACTTGACCGCTCGGGACTGCTACTTGGCGTCAAGAACCTTGAATCCGGTGTATCAAACTCATCAGAAGACGCTTCCGACATTGAACAGGATTCTTGATCGAGTTGCGGTTGCTGTGACGTCACGATGCCTCCATAAAAATGCATTGAATGGGATGCCTCACCTGTTCCATACGACCTTGATTCGTTTGACGGCTGGATGCATTTTTAGATGCACTCGTTGTTGTGGAAACGTCGAACTTGATCAACATGACGTTTCAGATGTTTTCCTTCGTAAACAATGTCGTAGTGCAAATCTCCCAAACGAGCAGCAACAACTCCTGGAATCCACTTGTCCATCCAAGGATTCCCAGAAAGGCAGTAAACGTGCTGACCCGGTGTAAGCGAACGGAACGATGAATCGTACGTTGCCCGTTGTTTTTCCTTTATCTTTGTGCTGACGTCCTGCGGCTTGACGAGATCCAGCCGTGTTCGGATGTTTCGGCCTAGGAATAATTTCGCTGGTGATTCTCCGGTCTCAGCGTGAGGAGCCTTTCGGTACTGCTGCAGGAATTCATTGATGTTAACTAGCAAAGTGTTGTTCGTCGTTCCCATAGCCTTAAGTGCCTTTTTCACGGTCTGGACGTATCGCTCGGCCTGTCCGTTTGTGACCGGGTGATAGGGTGCGGAAAGCTTGTGGTATTTCACCCCGCTCCGATGGAGGAATGACTTGAATTCTTCGGCAGTGAACTTTGGACCGTTGTCCGATACAATCGTTACTGCTCCTCCGTAGGCGGCGAATAATCCATCGAGAAGATTGATAGTGGCAGTAGCTGTGGTTGAGTTGGTGATTTTGACCTCAACCCATTTGCTAAACACGTCGACGACAATTAGCAGCATCGCGCCCGCTACTGGGCCAGCGTAATCGACATGGATACGCTCCCATGGACCGTTCGGGTACTCCCAATGATGACTGCTGAACTTCGGTGGTGCTGGTGCATGTCGTGCGCATTCCGTACATGATTTCGCTGTGCGTTCGATGTCTGCATCGATGCCTGGCCAGTAGACGAAAGAACGTGCTAGCCCCTTCATTTTGACCACCCCGATGTGCGCCACATGCAGGTCATTCAGGGTCGCTTGCCGAAGAGCAGGTGGGATGACGACACGATGCTCGAAGAGTAGAAAGTTTGCAACGAGAGTGTATTTTGCTTCCGGCGCCTTGTATCCTGACGGTGCAAGATTTCGACCCAACTCCAGCTGCTGTATTATCTTCCCAAGTTGAGTGTCCTTCCGTGTCTCACGTGCAATGTGTTCAGCTCGCACTGGCAGTTGTTGGATCTGCTGTAGGGCGAACTGTTCGAATTCGTCCTCGCTATTTCTTCCCTCGTGAAGGGTCAAACCGTTGACATCAGATTGCGTTGTTTGGCTTGGGATTCTGGAACAGTAGTCGGCATTCGTGTTCTGACTGGTAGGCTTGTAGACTACGTCGAAGTTAAAGTGAGCCAGGTAATCAGCGTAGTTTGCCATTCAGCTGATACACAGCGTTGGGAGGGACTTCTCGGGGTGTAGGATTTGCGTTAGCGGCTTGTGATCCGTAATAAGCGTGAACTTACGCGCATGAAGGTAGTGGAAAAATTTCTTCACCGCCCATACGATGGCTAGAGCCTCCTTGTCGATTTGCGGATATCGTTGCTCGGTGGCGGACATGGTGCAACTGGCATATGCTATCGGTCGCTCCGTTCCGTTACACAGACGGTGTGATAGAACGGCACCGAGACCAGTTTTGCTTGCCTCCGTTGCTAGAATCAGTGGTAGAGTAGGGTCGTATTGCATCAGCACTTGTGGTGAGATCAGAACCTGTTTCAAGTCTTGATAGGCCCTGTCTGCTTCGGGTGTCCATTCGAACGGATCGGCGAGCAACATGTTGCGTAAACTTCTTGCCCTTGAAGAGATATTGGGGATAAATGCAGAGTAGTTGGTTGCCTTACCTAGGAACAGCTGCAGTTCTTCGGAGGATGTCGGACGTGGTGCATCACGGATGGCTTCGACGTGCTTGTCCGATTTGTGTAAACCATGACGATCGATCCGATGACCTAGGCATTCGAGCGATGGCGTATCGAAGATACACTTCGATCGATTGAGTTGCAGACCATTTTGCTTCATCCTGTCCATCGTTGCGGTGAGAGCTAGCAGAAGCTCATCGAAGTCTTTTGCGAAGATGATGACGTCATCGTAGAAGCTGACAACATGATCCAATCCTTGAAGAACGGACTCCATTCGTCGTTGTCGACATGGTGAAACTCATCGTCGATTGGAAGGTGTGTGTAGGCATCGGTTACGTCCAGGTGACAAAACAAGGTGGCTCCCTTCATTTGGTTAAATATCGTTTCAATCTTCGGAATAGGATGTTCGTCAATAATCATCCTTGAGTTGACGGTCGGTTTATAGTTACCGGTGATCCGAATACCTCCGTTCTTCCGTAGTTACCGGTGATCCGAATACCTCCGTTCTTCTTCATGACAATGAGGGTTGGCGATGCCTACTCGGAGTACTCCACCTTTTCGTAGAATCCCGAAGCTAGTTTTTTATCGATCTCCACTGCATACCGGTCACGCATAGTCTTTTGCGATAGGTACATCTCGTGCCTTCGCGAAAACTGGAGATACTCCAGGCTTCAAATGAACTTTCGCTGGAGGTCCTACAAGCTTTCCTGGAACTTCGCTGAAGATGCTGTCAAAATTGTCCAGAAGTTTCGACAGGTGTGCTGCTTGATCCGGAGTAAGTGCGGTGCTCGTAAGAAAGTTGACGGACGAGTCTAGAGAGAACATTCGATTAAGGTTGATCTGGTCAGCAAAGTGAGCAATCCACTCGTGCCCGAAGAGAGATTCGGATTCTCCGGACACGACGTATAGATTGAGTCTTCGCGTTGTAGCTCCGATTGATACATGCACAGGGAGACGACCAAGACAGTTGATGCGATGACCAGTGTAGCTTGAAAATTGTCTGTCTGTTGCCAGCAGTGGAAACTTTGGCTTGATCTTCCTGAGCTGCGATTCTCCGACGATCCCGCATGGTGCTCCGGTGTCCAGTTCCATCGGTAGGCGGCGACCGCCGATTTCCACATCGATTATTTTCTTTCCGGTGGACGGAACGTTTTGCACTTGACTGAGAGACTGTATCTGGTCGACTTCGGAAGTTGGCGTCTCTTGCGATTGGACCTGATCAGCAGAAGAGTGTTGAAACTTGAACTTCTCCGATCTGCATACTTTGGCTATGTGGCCCATTTTGTTGCAGACATTGCACCTGACGTCGCGGAACCGACATTGACTCCGCAGATGCTGTCCTCCACATCCGTTACAGGAACTTGATCCACCAGCACTGTTCGGGTGAGCTTTAGTACGCTGACTTTCGTTTGATGATCGTGCTGCTTCCAATAAGAGGATGGCGATCGTTGACGAGACTGGGACAGCTTCTTCGTTCTCGGCCTCTCGTAGCCAAGTCTATTGGTTGCTTCCGGATACGTTGACGGTGCTCCTGTGTTGATCTCCCTTACCGTGTTCCGAGTTGCTTCCAGGGTGTGCGCGATTTCGTACGCAGCGTTGAATGTTGCCGGGTTCTTCGCGATGATCTCGTCGCAGATATCTCGAGCTTCCAATTCATGCAGAAGTTGTTCGATGAGCATTCGGTCCAGAAATTCTCCATATTCACAGTAGGCGGCACCTTGCTTCAGCCGAAGGACGAACTGTGCGACGGATTCGCCTTTTTGCTGAATGATGTGCCTGAATTTGACACTCTCGACGAACTTATTCCTCGTACGATCGAAGTGGCTCTCCAGAGTGGTGCAAAGCTCCGCGAAGGGAATCTCTGCAGGATCACGTGGGGTAACGAGGAACTTCAAAGCGTTATTCAGCTCCGCCCCCATGTGGACTCGTGCGAAATTTGCGTACTGACCTTCCGGAATGAGGCTGAGCTGCAGTGCCCACTCGAACCGGTTGAAATAATCGGCGACAGACGTTCTCTCTGTTGATCGATACTCGGACATTGTGAAAGGCGGTAGTTTCGGCGATGGAGCAGCAGCGTCTCCGGCCGGAACCTGTTGACGAGCGTTCGTTTGTTCGACAGCGTTTTCGATCGATGCTCTGAGGGCTTGCGCAATCATTGCGGACAGCGCCTCCATGAACTCAGGATTTTCCATTCTGGGAAGTCTGAAAAAGGTGTTTTCGGTGCGATACCAACCTCACTTTCGTAGCGTGAGGAGTTTTTCGTTCATCCCACTTCTGACACCAAATTGTCGTGTATGTGGGTATTTTCCCGTAATAAAGAAATTAACGCGGTTCGATTACCGTGAAATAGAACTTTTATTTTTACTTTAATTAATATAAAAGTCGGATAAAAGTAGATCGTGACACGCGGTTATAATTCTTTTATTTTTCTGACAGCTCGTATACACTCGGAAAAGTTACCAGTTGAAATTAAGAAGAATGCATACATGATAATAGCTTTATGGGCTGTACAAAGTTAAGTTAGTTTGTTTGGCATAGAATGTTCCAAGATTATCTCATAGTGTCAGTTGGTCTTCCAGGACATTCATTGAAAATGTTTGAAGACATCCTGCATAACGAAAAACAATTTGCTATATAGTAAAAACTATATTTCGAATGTAAGATATATTATCACATTTCATGTTATTGTTATCGAACAGTTGCATCTCATTTTAACCACACAACCTCTACATTAACACATATAGTTAATGTATGCCATATTGTCATTGAAAGGTTTTTTATTGTCTGCACTCGGTCTGGATTATATACCAACTTTCAGGCATAGAGTACAGCGAAAATTTTGTTCGTGAAAATTGCCATTTTTTTATGGTAGCCTAACTTAACCGCCTATTCATCATATTGTTTTTTGGCCTTTTACCATCTGACATATTGTTAAAACTATATAGGAGATTGTTAGTTTATAGTTGTCAACTATAAGGGTAAATGTCGTAACAATAACGGAAACGGTCGTCAACAATAAGGGAAATGGTCCAGGAATGGTTTAAGATTATGCGGGATATTATTACATTGTATAGCGGATAAAGCTACTGTGACAAATGTACATCTTAAGTTTTGATCTCCTGGGCAGGTTGGACGACCTAGCACATCTCAAAAAAATATGTAATACTTTATTCAATCATTTCTATGATATTGCGCACCAAATCCATCAGAATTCACCAAATTGCTTGCATAAATTAGGCCTGAAAGGACAGGTAGCAAGTTCTTAATATTGTCAAAAATGTCCGTAGAAACGAGCTTCTGGTTGCTTCAAGATCTCTAAAGTCACTCGTGAGCTTGTAACTATATTGGATGTAAAGCAATTACATTCAGCATCGTTGCAAGACGAAAAAAAAGTTTATCAACTTACAGACTCGTTTCGGGTGACTTTCGCTGGTTCTCCCAAACATTGTAAAATTAGATGGAGCTTTTTTCCCGGTGCGCCTTTATAGACCGAGGGTGTATAATTGTACCAACTGCAAAAGACTGGGGCATTCAGCCAATTGGCTCCACAAGATTGAAAAATGTTCAGGCTAATGGGGAACAAATTGTAAAACCGAAGGCTCTTACTGCACCAACTCCTGGATGCAGTAAGGACTTTCCGCCATCGCCCAAAAAGAAAAATAATAATAATAATGCTACTCCTCAACCTTTCCAAAAGAAACTCAAGTCCGATCGAGGATTGATAGCTTTTTTGGACATTGTGGCATTCATTTTAGACATGTTCAATATACAAGACCCTCTTAGAAGCTTAGTTTCTGCCTTGCTTCCGACATTGGAATCATACTTTAAGCAATTGACTGTTTCATGGCTCCTCCTAGCATCGATCATATCTTTCGATGGATATGGTTCATCGAACCAGGTCGGAGAAATGATTACTGTACTACAGTGGAACTGCCGTAGTCTGGTGCCTAAACTAGACTCGTTCAAATTTTGATAATTACGCCGCCAGAACACGAGTTTTGAATACCCTAGAGGCCCAAGGAAGACATCCTTATGTTTCTATGAGAGATTTGTTGGGATTTCGCGATTTGTGTTATATGCAATCGATTTATGTGTTTCTCCAAATGTCTAGTATAAGAGTTTAATCTGCTTTTGTTTTTTTTTTTATCTTTATTTATTAGTTTGTGTTTGTTTTGTTCCAACATCTTGAGGAGTCTCGTCGTCGCCCAATGGTAACCACAACCGACCAAACACAAAAATGGATCCCTGACCATTCCGCACCAAGTTATTGTGCTGGCGACAACTATCTAATGAGGCTACAGAATCCTATTTCCATAATCCTCTGTCCAACCCAGCCCCAAAAAATGTCATTTATTTTAACCTCGGGTAAACCGCGAGTAAACGGCCCAAGTCCTACTAATCCTAGTATTAAGTCATTACTTCATACAAAAACCTGAATTAATCCACCGATGGTGAGACTGAACCCTTCTTACACTTCACCAGAATTACGGCTAAAATGTGGCCAAAATGGTACTGTATACATATTTTCATCAGAAATTCCAGGAAGAACCAGGAATATTCGATATGTCATACATTCAGTTTATTAAATGAATTATTTGTCAATCCTGAACGTATTGTTCATCGATGTGATTAAAATATTGCCATTAATAGTCTTTAACGACCTGTTTATATTAGGTATATAAAAGGAAAAATTACATAAATATTAGAAATTCCATATAATCAGTCCATAGAATGAATTATTACACAATCCTAAGCGTCAATTTTGATTATCGATATGGATTCAAGATGCTTAACAAGTACATGTTCGTTGAAAATTGTGTAGTTATAGTGAATGGAGACTTTGTGTAATTTTCGAATATACTCGTTGCAGTTCAAAACCGGACCACTCGAGCCAACCGATCCTACTCTAATTCTATAGAGTCGCATAGTGTGGCTAGTCCGCTGAATGTGCTATACAAAGCACCAGATGCAGAACAATAGAATACAAGCGGCATCGATTGGGGTGAGTGGTCTTGTTCGGGTTTGAACTGCAACGAGTATATTTTCATCTCACAATTATGTGCTCTCAGGTATTGTTTTGGTCATATCTCCATGAAGGATTATCCAATCCTAATGAAATTTTGATCAGTTATTTAAAAATTTTATAAGTTTAATTTGGCGCTAACAAAACTAAAATCGGTACACAAATAGCTCAGTATGTAATCGGAGACTAAACTGTTTGATTACTATTATAATAGGCCGTCAAGTACTGTTTCGTTCATATCTTCGTAACGAAATGTCCGAATAAAAAAAAAATCAATAGCGTTATATGAGAATGTTGTAGCTTTCATTTTCCGTCCACAGAACTGAAATCGGTTCACAAATGGCTGAGAAACCGATGTGACATTATTTGTAACACACACACACACACACACACACACACACACACACACACACACACACACACACACACACACACATACATACACACAGACATGTGCTCAGTTCGTCGAGCTGAGTCGAATGGTATATGACACTCGGCCCTCTGGGCCTCGGATAAAAAGTCGAATTTTCAAGCGATCTTAATACCCTTCTTTTGGTGTAAGAAGGGTAAAAACAATAAATTGTCGGCTCCGTAAAGCCTACGCAATTGAGCCTCCCAAATAAATAAACTAGTTAAGAAAAGGGACCACAGGGGGTATTTGTGTATAAAAATAAAAAAAAATAATGGGGAAGCTGGGGAACATTAAAACAAAATAAAAGATGATGACGGGGGGACCGCGGGCGCGCCAAGGAAATCAACGAGGGGGAAGGCGAGCGGAGGGGGGGGCGGGGGAGCAGCGCGCGGGAGGGGGATTTTTTTTTTCTCGTCTTATGTTTGGGGGGGAGGGGCGGTCGCCTGTGCATGATGTACAAGAGGCAATTTTTTTTTTTTATTTTTTACTGTCGGGGGGGTGGGCACAAATTATAGTGAGCATTTACCGCCAAATAAAGAGTGGGTAGCGAGTGTGGGGGGGGTATGAGTGATTAGTGGTGGCGGACGCAAAAAAGCGCCAAAGGGACCAAAAAGTGCCCCGCCAGCAACCAATTTTAAAATAATATTTTATGTGTTTATTTGCTATAAAATTTCACCAGGGTTCTCTTATATTATTTTTTTTTTGTAATTATTTCCGGCATACTACGGCAACAAAAATTATTGTCTTTTTTATCATCGGCTCAGTAGCAAGAGACCTCTCGAGCTGTGTCTCAAGATTGGCTTACTGCTGGTTAATCTGGAGGGGCTTCGCGAACAAGTTGTGCGGATACTGTCACCTAATTATTTTTTTTTTGAGAAATGAGTACTATGATACAAAATGGAGGCTTTATTGAAAGAACTACTGAGGGGGTTGGTTTGGTGGAAAATGGCTATTATTGTGGGTGTGGTGTAAAGTGGGTGGTTTTATTGTTCTTCAAACGTACCGGTCATGACTGGAGTCGATGATGAAAATAATGATCTGGGACTCCTTTCACAACGTTGGGCGAGCGCTCGCTGCTGCACGGCGGACTTATCGATCCACGAACTATTCGGATTCGGTTGGCGATTGGGGTCAAAGTTCGCTGATAGGTGGTGTGAGGAAGTGACTTCGTTGACTCGTGAAATCACTGTTTCATCCCAGGCGTCGTCCCTCATAGGCTGAAATCGGCAGAGCCCAGGCAAGGCCGGAGTGACTCTGCCGAGAGGGGAAGTCTCCTTTGCGGTTAGGGAGGACTCCCGAGACAAGTCGCTTCTTGACAATTGTCGGCCAGAGGAAGCGAATATCCTTTGCTTTTAGACTTAGCGACCACTGGGGTCACTAAGCCGTATCGCGTGCGCGTCGGTTGACCTCGTCAACGAAGCAGATAGCGGTGTCTACCAAAACGGTAACACAAAAGGTCCTGAATTGAACTTTAAAATGATCTCACTCGAAGCTGTATTAGCGACCACTCACTACTTTAACTAAGACACCTTTCACACGCGAACGCCTGGACAATTGTGAGCAATGGTTAAACATTCGTGGCTCCTTTGACCCTTCGCTTTGCTATGTCTTCCCACTATGTCTGCATACTCCATTTTCCGTTTCCGCCTGAATCATCTTCCAATAGTTACCCACTGACATGGAACCTCTCCCGACTTTACTGTTATACAATTTGAATTTTTTTGAATCCCTACTAACAAATTACACTACTGAACATATTTTCTTAACCCTACTAACCAACACCAAACAAATGTATAAAGACGTAACAGTACATTTAAAATAATAAGCACAAATTAAAAATCACCTGAATTCTGTAACAAACGGTTACAAATAAAAGTTTAAAATTTAATCATTTTATTATCTTCAGAAAAGGGGAATCATATTTAAAAATAAAACAAAGTTTGTACAAAATTTAAGGCCTATACTGCTAATAAATGCATAACAGTCCCATAACATAGTAACATAGGGAAAAAGGGGAAGTTGTTTTTGTTTTTTTTTGGGGGGGGGTATTGGTTACAGAGGAGGGAGTTTATAGATAATAGAGGGGGTGGTCGATGTTTGTGAAAAAGGTGGGGGGGGAAGGGGGAAAAAATTTTTTTTTTTTTTTTTTTGACTCTTTGTGGGGGGGGGGGGAATTTTGTGTATTTTTTGTGTTAATATAAATAAGGGGTGTGGGCGGGAAAAAATGGGGAGAGTGGGGGGTTTTATTAAATTTGGAAAACAAATTTGCTGTTCAATCCAAGATACGTTTTTAATTCGTTTAAGTGTTCATTATTAGTCATCTTAAAACTAATTACAGTTACTTAACTAGGCTGCATGAAGAAACTACGAACTTTTGAGTTTACTCCAGCTATTTGGGTCTGTGACTTCTTTGCAACCGATTTAGCTGCTTTTTTCCAATTGTTTTAGGGAAGGTCCATTAATTATGTCACGCAATTAGGGGGGAGGAGGGGTTTAGGAAAACGTGACGATTCATACAAAAAAATCTGAAGGCCCATACAAAAAACGTGACAATGGGGGGGGGGGGGTATAAAAAGTCACTTTTTGCGTGACATACTTAATGGACGTTCCCTTATTGCTTTTAGCACTTGCTCTTCTTTCGACGCCATCTTTGATCTAAAAGCTTGTAGTATCACCAAAAATCGATTTGACACAATGAACATACGTTCATCAGTCTGCGAAATGTTTCACGCGTTGATGAAGTATTTCCAGAGATATACGTATTTAGGGGTGTCCAGATTTTGTCGCGAACAAGCCTTAACCAGGGTTGTTAATCGTTAACGTCTAACGTATGTTTCGTTAATGTGTGCCATGCAAATGTCAACCCTATTTATAATCGCTCTTTCCGCATTGTGTACCTACATTTTGGTGTTTTCAATGATAGAGACCGCCTTGACCCACGCACCTTTTATAGGACCTTAAGACTGAAATACTAACAATATGTTTGCTGCTCTACTAAGTCACTTAGTTAGCAATTTGATTGATACTCAAATGGATGGATATGGAAACTGGGATTTTCCGGATTTTCACCTTAAATCATGAAGTAATAATAAATCTATCCTAGAACCTGTATGTCATCTATCATCATTTTCTTACTATCTGTCATTTACAAACAGGATTCATTTTATCTCTGTGGTTCTTATGATGTTATTCCGGATCTTTTTATGTTCCGAATATACTACCGTGAAACGCATATCAGTCCCATATGAATAGGAAATCAAGCAAAGATGGGACTGATATGCGTTTCACGGCAGTATATGCAGTCTACAGACAGTGATTTTTCAGTAGCTTTATGACGCAAATCTGTGCTTGCCAATTTAAATAACTAATTATTAGATTTTAATTCACAAACGGTTGAATAATTTTTATTTTATAGACTTTTTTTTTACATTTTCCATTACAAACATCCAGAGGGTAGACTTTTGCTCATCACCTGGAAATGCCCAAGATACTAAAATCGTCATTGAATAACAAAAGCAACCTTCTCCTTGCTAGTTTTAGGTCTCTTAAAATATTTGGGTTGGTCAACCCGCCCTAAGCTACCATGTCGTTCTTTATCGAGATCGTTTTTAAGTATTAAATGTGCAACATGTGGATCTAATGACAATCTTCGTTGTTGAGGAATCTCTTTTAAGCTTGTTGGAGTTATCGATGATTGTTGTCTCGGAAGGACCTTAGCTAACGGTTTAGATGAATTATTTCCACCAGCACGGTTTCTTTCGTGCTCATGCCTTCGAATGTTGATGTCCTTTGAATGGTTGCGGGAAGTGCTAGCAGGTATTTCATTGATTTTAGAACACTTCACCGTGCTAGTTTTCAAAGGATTATTAGAAACCATAGAGCTTTGAATGGTTTCTCTGATTCTGACCGTTTCATCCAATGGAATTGAAACACAATCTTTTTCTATACCGTTAACCGAGTTCACAGAGACAGCATTTCGAAGCTAGAAGGAAATTTTTTCTTTTTATTAATTCTTTAACAGTCAACTCGCTTTGGTGTACCATCATCATCTTCCGTTTGTGGCGCTTTGCGGAATAAAGTACCCATGCAGTATAAAGTAGCATGATTAGCACTGGCACTATAACTCCGGCAACAACGGCGGTTCTTCTAAGCCACGCATGATATAGACCGAGGAATATAAGAAACAAGGCCACGCAAACTGCTATAATCCGTCCATTGGCTTTTCTCTCTTCCTGTAATATGATAGAAAAAATATTTGTTTTTAAGTCAATTCGGTTAGATTGTACTTGAACTCAGAATTAATGTCTTAGTTAAGCTATAACAAATTACAAAAATCAAATAAAGGAAGGTTCAAAGAGATTAAAATAATCACAAAGTTTTGAAAGCATAAATGAATCAACAAGGGGAATTCTACACGCAAAAAAAACCGCAGTAGAAACTACCATTTCGAGGGTTAAATTAAGCGCAAACACCAACAATTTTCACCTGACTATAAATGCGTTTGATTTTACCATGCCTGCGATTAGATCAACCATGGTGCGATTGATATAAATATGAAGTCTGTCAAATATACCATAAATATTGAAAGTTTTACCATAAACGCAGTAAATTTGACTGAAATTTCATGGGAGTTTTGAAAATAGGCATAGTGGGGTAAAATGGTAGTTTTCACTACAAGATTTTTTGCTGTGTAGGATTAACAGAAGCATCTAAAAAATGGGCAAACTTCATTATTTTAAGTGCACTGTTCCTGTTCCTTTCATTATTATTTTTTTGTCTTCAATTTTCGCTCTTCATCCAAAATGCATTGTCTTCATGGCCTGTTCGGATTATTTCCCGAAACAAGTCCTAACAAATCAAAGTCTTCGTCGACAGCTTATCAAAGCCAAGTCAAATGAATATTTAAAATTTCAGTAGAAAACTAAGATAAAACTAATAATTTTGTTTCTTACATAGTCTTACGTACATAAAGGGCGATACGGTCAAAATTTGGTCAATATCAACTTGACGTATTTCTTTCAATTTTGCATTTAAAAAACCTGAACACCCCTCATTTTGAAGGTGTGTGCGTGTAGAATGTTGCTCCTATTTTGATTTTGGAATTCACTCTTCAGTTGTCAAAATGCCGTCCAAGCAAGAAGAGCAGCGTATCAAAATTTTGCTCGCGCATCGCGAAAATCCGAGCTACTCGTACGCAAAGTTGGCAAAATCGCTAAAAGTTGCCAAATCAACCGTTACAAATGTAATTAAAGTGTTTGGGGAACGTTTGTCGACAGCCAGGAAGTCTGGATCGGGGGGAAATCGAAAACCGGAAGCCACTGAGACGACAAAGAGAGTTGCCGGTAGTTTCAAGCGAAACCCTAACCTATCTCTCCGAGATGCCGCAAATAAGCTGGGTGTATCGTCTACAACCGTGCATCGAGCCAAAAAAACGAGCCGGACTATCGACTTACAAGAAGGTAGTGACTCCAAATCGCGATGATAAACAAAATACGACGGCCAAAGCGCGATCCCGGAGGCTGTACACGACGATGCTGACGAAGTTTGACTGCGTGGTAATGGACGACGAAACCTACGTCAAAGCCGACTACAAGCAGCTTCCGGGACAGGAGTTTTATACGGCAAAAGGAAGGGGAAAGGTAGCAGATATTTTCAAGCACACGAAACTGTCAAAGTTCGCAAAGAAATATCTGGTTTGGCAAGCCATCTGTACCTGTGGCTTGAAAAGCAGCATTTTCATAGCTTCCGGGACTGTCAACCAAGAAATTTACGTGAAAGAGTGTTTGAATAAACGTCTGCTGCCTTTCCTGAAGAAACACGGTTGTTCCGTACTGTTTTGGCCGGATTTGGCATCTTGCCATTACGGTAAAAAGGCCATGGAGTGGTACGCCGCCAACAACGTGCAGGTGGTTCCCAAGGACAAGAACCCTCCCAACACGCCGGAGCTCCGCCCAATTGAGAAATACTGGGCTATTGTCAAGCGGAACCTAAAGAAGACCAAAAAAACTGCTAAGGACGAGCAGCAGTTCAAGGCAAACTGGCTTTCTGCGGCGAAGAAGGTGGCTGTACAAAATCTGATGGCAGGGGTCAAGCGTAAGGCCCGGCAATTCGGATTTGGTTAAGCGGAAGCCTAACTGAATATTTTTCCTGAATTTTATACTAATTGAACTTGAAAAAGAAATTTAATTTGATTTTTTAAATAAACGATTTCACCGATTTACACGCGTTTTCCCTTGACCAAATTTTGACCGTATCACCCTTTAGTTTAGTTTTAGATTATGCTGTAAATATATAGAATTTAACGTAGTCTTAAATGAAATAAATGCCCAATTGAGCCAATCTAGTATTAGCCACCTCAATCAGGAGCACCTCTGAAACTCCCTGCCTACAATGGCCTGGCAATGGTTGGCACGCTCACCGAACAACATTGCCGCGAGGCAGTGAATATTCACACAGTAAAACTCGAGCACTTCACTTTACCAAATCTCAATTTATATTTTCCGGTTCACTTAAAGTCTCTTTCCCACTTTCTTATTCGCTATCTGACCTGGTTATTGTTCGCTCGGGCTCCTCGCAGCTACACCGCCACGTGTCCTTGTAGACTGCTCCTCTCCACTGCTTCTTCCGCTATCTCCTTTGGGTTTCCGGTTCTGAAAGCGCGCGTTTTGCTTTTTTCGGATACTGATCAGAGAGGGATGGCGATGGCTTCATACTACACCGTCCACAGCCACCAAGCAAGTTGATGGACTCGTAATTGATTGTTTGTGCCGGTATATGTCCTAGGAGTGGTGTAGGCTTCCGATACGCCTATCGGGAATTCATCAGGGACTCTGTACAAAAATACAGCGGGGTCCTGACGGAAAAATAGTTCGCCCTTGGACATTTTTTCCTTAAACAGCAGTCACTGGCAAATCACCTGTGGTTCACTCTCATAAGTCCCTTTCCACTGACACTCACTTTTGTTTGTAGATAAACGTCTAGTGGTTCTAGGTCCGAATATTATCGACCGTTTGACTTGATGGTTGTCTGATAATTGAATTCGAACAAAGTTTTTCTTTGCGAATCTAGTGAGTCATAAAGTCAGTATCCTCCAGTGACCCAGGCTATTTGCACTTCATCGTGTTTGTTATCGCGCTGTCCATAATGGCCTTCTCTATCACCACCCCTCATGGCCGCCCAAAGAGCTATTTTCCGTCCATCTAGTGGTGGGTTTTGTAGACTTCGGTGGGACGGGTGGCTGCGTTACATGGTAACGATCCTACTGTGATCTAATCAGGTAGATTTGATTGACGGAGAAAACTGCGACCATATATGGCCACTTCCTGCACACTTATTCTCATAAACATGATATTAAACACGATAATCTCAAAAACACACTAAACTGAAAAGCAAACACTTATGCCTTGTTCATACTACAGCGATGTAACATGATACAAGGCAAGCTTGATGACATCTTCCTTGTAGATAGTTTTCAAAATACCCTTGTATTATGTAACAAGTCTGTAGTCTGAACAAAGCATTACATCGCAGACAGATGTTCGACTTCATCTAATTTACCTGTGTAAAAACATGGCTTCCCTCAAGATATCAGGTAGCAATAACCTAACAGATGGCGCCACAGATTTGTTTTTATTGGTAAGGGAAAAATGGGTTGTCAATCAAACTGTCAGACTTAAAGTAGAAATAATTTAACTAGGCCCAAGTAACCACGAGGCTGTAATAGCATGCATATATAGGGCATATGTATTACGTCTAGTGCATCATTGAAGTTGGATTAAAGCTGAAAAGGGCCCCACTAAGATCGAACTAATGCTATATCTTTTGTAATGCCATAAGACATTGCTACACACTTGGATTTTTTTACAGAAATCTGTAAAAGTTTACCGAATTCTCAACAGCTGAACGTTTGGTAATCCAATTTAACGGATTTCGGTAAAATTTTACCGAAATTCGGTAATTTTTTTACAGATATCTGTAAAATTTCCTCCGAAATCCGTAAAATCGGATTACCGAACGTTCAGCTGCTGAGAATTCGGTAAACTTTTACAGATTTCTGAAAAAAAAAACCTAAGTGTGTAAAGTAGCATTATTGCATTGGTAATGCATCACTACATTCTTAAGCTAATCTAACGCTTCATTACTTGATAACTGTTGAATTGATGCGATCCCGCATTACCGATGTTGATTTTGGGTTGAATGAGTGCAATAATATAATGCTTGTGGTTACTTGGGTAGATTTGAAATTTTACACAACAAATTTGAATTGTTTTGTTCGTCTGTCTGCGCTTACAACAACAATCAATATGAAACTTGCGATTCGAAAATTGTTCACTGTTTTAGAACCCCTTCGTACCAAGGTCACCTTGCAGCCTGAACCTTGCAATACATTCTTGCGCTTTTCGGTACTACACACATAGATTTTTTTACAGGAATCTGTAAAAAAAAATCACCGAAGTCGATTTGTAAAATGACAATTACAGAATGTACATTCCGCATCGAACGCTGAAGAGCTTCGGTTCAGTATTGTTCGCACTCCGCATTACCTCTTTTGCATTTTTTTTTCAACCCGCTATCAATAACGCGGTGATTAAAAGTAGTGCACTGTAAACCACCGATATCCAGCCGAGCGTTCCATTAGGGAAGCAGACATTCCCGGTCGAGCCCGACGGATGATCTGTCCAGCCTGTACCATCGTCAAACACCCGAGGGGAAAAAGTGTAACCCCATAAGCACCATCGCAGCAAGGAAGGTCATCGCTCCATCCACTGCCGGTCAGCAAGCGGTGCTTTGTTTGCGAACAACAGCAGAAGGTGCCATACCGGCAAACGGCAAGTAGCACATTTGTTTTTTGTTTCCTCATCTCCTAGTGTGTTGTGTATCTCTCTCCCATATAGTAAATCGTTCTGCATAGGGTGGTTCAAAAAAATATCGTTCTGCATAGGGTGGTTCAAAAAAAATCATCAGATTTTTATTTTGTTTTATTTAATTTTTGTTTTTTTTTTGTCCCTGAATTTGTCTTTTCATGGATGATTCCATGCCGTCTTCTGCCTCTCCTTGGGTTGTCTACTTTTGGCAGAAAGTGAAAGCCCTAGACTTTTTGGGCATAAAAAGAAATTTGACGCGTCGTTATCCGGGGACCGAATTTCATCAGGTCAACCGAAACAAACTGCGTGTCACTGCACCTACGTATAAAATTGCAAATGAAATTGCTAGTGACGAAGGTTATAATGTTGAGTACTACGTCTACATCCCATCTCGAGATGTGGAGATAGACGGTGTGGTTTCTGCAGCGAGCCTGACGTGTGAAGACGTTATGGAAGGTAATGGGCGACTTCCAGATTCTGCTTCGTCTACCATTGAGACTCTGGAATGCAAACAATTGCATGCAGGATCAATGGTAGATGGAAAAAAGACGTATTCACCGTCGGACTCGCTACAAGTGACCTTCGCCGGATCAATTCTCCCAAAATTTGTTGAAATTGATAAAGTTTTTTTTTCCCAGTGCGCCTTTTTGTACCAAGGGTATTTAATTGTACCAAGTGCAAACAGTTGGGTCATACGGCTACTTTTTGCGACATCAAGCCCCGTTGTGGCAAATGCGGCCAAAGGCATCTAGAGGATGCTTGCCAACAGGAAGCAACAAAGTGTGCTTACTGTGGCAAAGAGCCTCTCCACGATTTGCAGAACTGCCCCATGTACAAGAAGCGCACTGGTAACGTGAGACGTTCCATACAAGAACGCTCCAAGCAGAAGTATGCAGAAATGTTAAAGTCGCAAAACGGAGCGTCTGCATCGTCTGTATCAGCCGCTCAAAATGAAAATCCTTTTTTGATTTTGTCTTCCGATGAACTGGACTCTGACGAAGCCGATGAGAGTGGATTTCCGGAGGTACACGCCCCCGGTAAAAGAAAGCCTACTAGTTCTCCGGGTGTGCGCCGGAAACAAATAAAACCTTCTCTCAAAAGCTTGCAAAAAATTGGACACTCTCATGGAATTAAATATAGTTCCACCCGCATGGAGGCAGGTTAAAGTAATAGCTATTCAAAAGCCTGGAAAACCAGCGTCTGATTACAATTCTTACCGTCCGATCTCTATGCTATCATGTTTAAGGAAATTGTTAGAAAAAATGATCCTATCAAGACTTGACCGTTGGGTTGAATCAAACAACCTACTATCAAATACGCAATTTGGTTTCAGAAAGAGCAAAGGAACAAACGATTGTTTAGCGTTGCTTTCATCTGATATACAACTGGCCTTTGCTCATAAGGAGCAATTGGCTTCAGTATTTATGGATATTAAGGGCGCATTTGATTCAGTTTCCATAGATATACTTGCAGATAGTCTGCACAGTAGTGGTTTGCCAGGAATTTTAAATAACTTTTTGTATAATTTACTGTCAGAAAAACAAATGACCTTTAATCTAGGTCAACTGACAACTTCCAGAATTAGCTACATGGGCTTACCCCAAGGCTCATGTTTAAGTCCCTTGCTTTATAATTTTTATGTTAAAGATATTGATAACTGCTTGGAAAATAGATGCACGCTAAGACAACTTGCAGACGATGCTGTGATCTCCTTTAGAGGTCCACGTGCGGAAATCTTGCAAAGACCATTGCAAAATTCCCTAGATAATCTGTCCATCTGGGCCAGAAATTTGGGGATCGAGTTTTCACCGCATAAAACCGAATTGGTAGTGTTTACTAGAAAGCGGTTCCCTGCCCAACTGCGTCTAAAGCTGTTGGGAAGAGACATTACCCAATCTTTAACCTTCAAATACCTTGGAGTCATGTTTGATTCAAAATGCACTTGGAGTAATCACTTTGCGTATTTAAAACAGATATGTCAACAAAGGATCAATTTTCTAAGATCAATATCCGGGACATGTTGGGGTGCTCACCCGGAAGACATTATTAAACTCTATAAAACAACTATTCTTTCAGTTCTCGAATATGGCTCTTTTTGTTTCCTCTCGGCAAGAAATAGCCACCTCATCAAATTGGAACGCATTCAATATCGTTGTCTACGTATTGCCCTTGGCTGTATGCATTCAACGCATAATATGAGCCTGGAGGTTCTGGCAGGAGTAAAACCCTTACAGTACCGCTTCTGGGAGCTCTCATCTAGAATACTGATCAAGTGTGGAATCAGTAACAAACTTGTGATTGAAAACTTCGAAGAAATGCTCGAATTGAGTACCCAGTCAAGATTCTTACGAATCTATATTAACTATATGTCATCCGATATTAGTCTTCCATGCTATAACCGTCCTAGTGTACGCTTTCCTTATCACAGTTCCTCCATTGATTATGATCTCTCCATGAAACAGGCTATTCAAGGAGTTCCAGATCAACTTCGACCTATTTTAATTCCCCATATTTTCATCGAAAACTACCAACATGTCAATTGCAATAGAAGAATTTTCACTGATGGGTCGCGCATTGATGGATCCACTGGTTTCGGTGTTTACAATGAATACTCATCTGCCTTCCGGAAACTTCAGGAACCTTGTTCCGTATATGTTGCTGAGCTGGCAGCAATCAATTTCGCATTGGGGATAATTTCCGACATGCCCATAGACCATTATTTCATCTTCTCGGATAGTCTCAGTTCTATTGAGGCCCTCCAGTCGATGAAAACAGTTAAGCACTCATCTTACTTTCTTTCAAAAATAAGGGAGCAGATGTGTGCGTTGGTCGAAAGATCATTTAGAATTACCTTTGCATGGGTCCCCTCACATTGCTCAATTCCAGGCAATGAGAAGGCGGACTCTCTAGCAAAGGTGGGCGCACAAGAAGGCGAGATTTTTGAAAGAAGAATTTCACATGATGAATTTTGCCCATTAGTACGTCAGAGTTCTCTTCAAAGTTGGCAAAACGATTGGACAAGTAATTCTCTTGGGCGGTGGTTACATTCCATTATTCCTAATGTTTCGTCGAGATCGTGGTTCAAAGGTCTGGATGTAAGTCGCGGTTTCATTCGTGTGATGTCAAGACTTATGTCCAACCACTACTCGCTAGACGCACATCTCTACAGAATTAACCTCGTCGATAGTAATGTATGTAGGTGCGGAACCGGTTATGATGACATCGCTCACGCAGTTTGGCATTGCCCGGATAATGATGCCTCCAGAGCACGACTATTGGATACCCTTGTGGCCCGAGGTAGACAACCCTTCCGCGAAGTAAGAGATGTTTTGGGAATGCGTGATCTTTCCTACATGCAAGCGATTTACGAATTTCTTTGTTTGTCTGATCTAAGAGTGTAATGTCATCACCCCCTCCCTTTCACTCTAGTAAATTCCCTGCCATTGTGTCCCAGTTATATTATCCTTTTGTTTCCGTGCTACTTGTACCTGCCCAGCAAGCTGTGATCACCCATCTGCAGCTTAGTTCCTGTGAGGGACTACAGGGACCGAGGTTCTGGTAGATGTCGCAACCATGAGCAGCAACAAATACCTGAAATAAGTTACCTGCCTAGCCCCTCCCAAACAATAATGTGACCCATTAACCTCGAGCTAGCCACGAGTAATTGGCACCCCACTTTACTAAAATCGAAAAAGAAAAATTGTTAACTACATTATTGAATATCGGCTCCGCAAAGTGTTACACACGCCTGAGCCTAATAAATAAACGAACTGATTAAAAAAAAAAAAAATTACAGAATGTTCGGTAAAAGAGTAAAAAATTTTGTTGACACATTGTAAAACTACTGAAAAACTGTAAACGGGAAAAAATACCGAAAATTTGAAAAAAAAAAAAAAAAAAAAGAAAAATCTGTAACTGAAGTTATGCCTGGGACAGACATACAACGTACAGCGTTGTACTCCTTTAGTCTAGTACGTGTTTTTTGGTACTGGATTAAAGTATTTGACAGATCGTACAACGGTCTGCGTTGTATGTCTGTCATAAGCATTAGATTACCATAAATTGGTGATTTTTCTCCGAAATTCTGTAAACACCTTGTGCAGCCATCTTGTCAAATCAGAAGCAAAATAGTTCAGAAGAGGTTGACGAAAGTGGAAAAAATCGAGCAAAAATAGTGCTAAAATGAACAGTTTTCTAAATAAATTGCGTAAACAAAATAAATCTCTTTATAATCATGAATTTTTGTTGCCGCCTGAAGTAATCTGCTTTTTTTGCCATGCCTGTTAAACTACCAGATAGTTATTCGGCTGCTCTAAATAGACTGAGGAGACAAGAACAAAAGATGAGAAGAGATAGAGCATTGAGAATTTGGTACAATAATAAGATTAATGAGTATGAGGAGAAAGGATATATAAGAAAATTATCCAAAGCTGAAGCAATGACAAAATCATCCAAACATGTTTACATACCGCATTTCTCCGTCATTAATCTTAATAAGCAACCCCAAAAACCAAGATTGGTTTTCGATGCTGCAGCCAAAATTAGAGGAGAACCACTCAATTCAAATCTTTTGTCAGGACCTGACATGAATGCTAATTTACTTGGTGTATTGATGAGATTTAGAGAAGGACGCTATGCTGTCTCTGGGGACATCCAAGAAATGTTCCACCAAGTAAAAATTCGGAAGGAGGATCAATACACTCAAAGGCTTCTATTTAGAAGGTCGGAAGAGGTTGAAATTGATACCTACGTGATGCAAGTCATGACATTTGGAGCAACTTGTTCACCAGCATCAATTTGTGAAAAATCAAAATGCAATAAATTTCAAGGAGGAATTTCCACAAGAAGTTGATGCTATTATAAATAATCATTATGTAGATGACTACTTAGATAGATTCAATGAAATAGAAATCGCAAAACGCGTTGTATATAATGTTATCAAAATACACAGCTTCGCTAATTATAATATAAGGAATTTTGTCTCAAATTCTTCTGAATTGATTAATAGCATTCCGGAATCGAAACGGTTAGATAATAATAAAATCACACTTGGAGACAATGAACAATTGTACGAGAAAGTATTAGGAACTTACAGGGATACTGAACCAGATACTATCAATTTTATAGTTAAACTACCTAATTCATCTGACCTACCTTAAACAACTCAAGTACTATTCACAAATATGAGAGTTTATGATCCTTTAGGATTATTATCCAATGTGACGATACAAGATAATTTTTGTGCAAGAGCTTTGGAAATTAGGATTGAATTGGGATGAAACTATTCCTAATAATCTTCAGAAAAGTTGGGAAATTGGAAATATTAAAGCAAGAGAAGTTTCCAAGATGTTACTCTACAATAAGAGACGTGAAAAAAAAAAAGAATTACACGTCTTTGTAGACGCATCAAGTAAAGCGTATGCAGCAGTATCTAATATGCGTACTGTTGAGAAAAATGAAGATGAAATCGATGTAACTTTAGTAGCTGCAAAGTCACGTGTAGCTCCTACCAAACTGTTATCTATTCCACGACTTGAATTGTTAGCTGCAGTTCTGGGAACAAGATTGGCAGAAACTATAAAAAGAGAATTAAGATCAAAATTTGACAGCATTAAATTTTGGTCTGACTCAAAAACAGTTTTTGCTTGGATACATTCCGATGCCAGATCTTTTAATATATTCATTAACATTTAAAACACTTATTGGATCGAGAATAAGTGAAATTCTTGATTCCACTATGGAGATTCTCAATGGAGATGGATTGACACATCAAATAATCCCGCGAACGAAGCTACAAAAATAACATAAAAAAATCAATCTGGAAAAAAGGACCTGCGTACTTAAAATCTAAAGAAAGTTCGTGGAACATTGATCAGAAACATTTTGAAAAAAAATTTACTTTGCAAGAATGTGAGATTCCAGATTTCAGTCAAACTCAAATCGATTGGTATTCTGATTGGAATCGTTTAAAACGTGCAATTGGACTCATATCCAAATGCATAAAAAACCAAGAAAAAAAAATATCCTTCGAAACTACATTTTTTTTTTTTTAATTAGTTCGTTTATTTGTTAGGCTCAGGCGTGTGTAACACTTTACGGAGCCGATATTCAATATTGTTATTTACAATGTAAAATTTTTCAATTTTAGTAAAATGGGGTGCCAATTACTCGTGGCTAGCTCGAGGTTAATGGGTCACAATATCGTTTGGAAGGGGCTAGGCAGGTAACTTATTGAAGGTATTATTTGCTGCTCATGGTTGCGACATCTACCAAATCCTTGGTCCCTGTAGTCCCTTTCAGGAACTAAGCCGCAGTTGGGTGACCACTCCTTGCTAGGCAGGTACAAGTAGCACGGAAACAAAAGGATAGTATAACTGGGACACAATGGCTTGGAACTTACTAGATTGGAGGGGAGGGGCTGATGACATTACACTCTTAGATCAGACAAACAAAGGAATTCGTAAATCGCTTGGATGTAGGGGAAATCACGCTTTCCCAAAACATCACGGGAGGGTTGTCTACCTCGGGCCACTAGGGTATCCAATAGTCGTGCTCTGGAGGCATCATTATCCGGGCAATGCCAAACTGCGTGATCGATGTCATCACGAAACTACATTGATAAAAGATGATTTTGACAAAACAGAAATCATTTTAGTAAAAAAGGCTCAATGGGACAAATTTCCGAACGAAATGAAAGCATAAACACTCGGTTTACCATTGAATAAAAATTGTTCTCTAAGAAGTCTCACACCATTTCTGGATCAAACAGGAGTGATGCGATCAAAAGGAAGACTAGAACACGCTGATGTGCTTTCGTACTCTGCTAAGTTTCCGATCATATTACCTAAGGAACACCACGTTAGTAAACTAATATTGAAACATTATCATGAGAAATTCTATCATCTGGCGCCCCCAGGGTGGACGCGACTCGCGACGCGATACGAAGTTTGACAAGTCGCGCGAAGTCGCGCGACCAACCTCCGTACATTTAAACAAAGCAAAAATATAGCTAACATACCATAGAGAACGCGACGCGATGCGACGCGATGAGCGATTATCATGCGACCAACCACTGCATGCACTGGTTCGTCGCTCGGTTTTCGCGCGATTTCAAGCCGAACATTGCATTAGGTCCAATGAAACATTTGTGTTAAATCGAGAAAAATACGAAGGTTTTGAAAGATTTATTTTTTCTTTTAATTGTAATTGCAACTCAATCGTGTAATATGAAATTTTTGAATGGTTTTCAACGTAAAACGTCGTCAGGATCACAAATAAAATGTTGTTCTTGAGGATTATGATGATTCTGCGTGTAATTGATACATTTGTTACTTAGGACCTATTACATTTGCATTTGTAGATTGGACCTGTTAGATTAGTCTTTTGCCAAGTGAGAATGTATATTTGACTATTTTGATTGCGGTAAACCCTAATGAAAAATAATGTTCAAATTGTGTCCCTATTAGTTGTCATTGTTGTACCACTTATTCCTTGCAATAAGCAAACATTCAATTAAAACGCAGCCCATCATATTTGAGAACCCCAACAACTGGCTACATATTCAATCAATCGGAAATCTTACATATCGGCACAAATCTCAATAATTAAAGGACCAACGGATCTGATATTCTAATTTTACGTTGCTTTTCAAACCTATTTGCTAGGTGAATTACAAATTATCACTCCTATGCACCCACTTTTAGGAGATCCCCCAGGAGACTTAAGTAAGTAAATTAAGTATACTTTTATTTGTGGATCTAAAATCAACACTTAAACTATCAGGTCATACAGTTTGTACACTAACCCCAGCGGCTGGATAGTAAAAAAAATGGATATAGTTTTTGGCTCAGGAAGTACCAGCATATCGGTTCCAAGCTTGACGATTCGCTCCTAATAACATAACTTACACGAACAAACCCTCTAATATTCTGTCAAAATAACACAGTGAATCAAAACAAAAACGAAGCTTCTATTACCATTAAGCGAAAGAATTACAAGGTGCAGGCTGCAAGGTGTTCTTTGGAGCAAGGGATTATCCAGCCGCTGATTCTACAACAGAGAACCAATTTCAAATCGCTAGTTTTAAATTGATTGTTGCTAACCCTATATGGTCTCAAACGTTTCTAATCCTACTTTTTGTGATTTGACACAAATGTTACATATTATCTAATGCAATGTTTGGCTTGAAGTAGTTGAACAGAACACGCGTTTTGTGTCGTCTTTTTCGTTCTTTCATTGTGTAAATGATTAAGGAGTTTGACGTCAAGCTCCGTCGTCTATTTAAATAGCGGGGGAGCAAAAAAGACGACAAATTCGATTGGCATCACCTATTTACATCTCATTTACATGATATCGCTTCTAATCGCGTTCACTATGGGTATCAAATCGCGTTGAAAATCGCTTCGATTAGCATCGCGTCGCGTCGCGTCGCGTTTGCTTCCACTATGGGGTCCACCTAAAGAAAGGAAGAAAAGAAACAAAATAAAGGAAAAAATAAAAAGAGGAAATAGGAAAAAAAAAAAGAAAAACAATGGGGGGAAGAGAAGACGAAGGAGAGAAAAAAGAACAAAAAAAGGAAAAAAAGAACAGAAGAAAAGAAAAAAAAAAAAACAAAGAAAAAAAACAAAACCGAACAAAAAGAAATAACGCGAAGAAGAAAAAAGAGGGAATGGAAGAAGAAGATGAATATGCATGAGTAACAAGAAGGAAAAAGGGAAGAAAGAAAAAAAAGAAAAAAGGGGAAGGAAAAAAAGGGAAAAAAAAAAAAGAAAACGATGCCAGACTCGTTTGATGCCGTCACCACAGCCATGGAGACAATTTCCGAAACGCTGACGATGGATTTGGTTCGACAAAAGTATCTCGACGTAGAAGCTAAACGCAGAGGCATGTGGCTCGAAGCTGATACGGAGGAAGCCTCTTTCGTCGGAAAATCCAAAGGCAAACTGAAATGTTTTGGCTGCGGGGAGTTGGGCATAAACGTGCTCAGTGTTCGAAGTCCAGCGAGAAGAAGAATAGTGCACCGAAACCGGTGAAGAAAAGTGGTTCTCAAATGCGAATGTGGGAGCAAAAACGGTGTCGTTTGTGGCTGCGGAAACCCACCGTGAAGTGGCGGCAGTTTGTAAAGCGTCAGTGGACATGAACCGTGCAGTTGAGATTCTGACGGCTAAGAACGGTGTGAACTTGCGTGCTGATTATAAAGGTCGTGTTGTTACCAGTGCTTTAGTGGGGGATGAGAAAATTCAGATCACAATGGAAGACGTGTTGTATATTCCGGATCTGTCATTGAACTTGCTTTCGTTGCGGCGGCTTGAAAAATCCGGGAAAAGAGTTGTGTTTTTCGCCGGAAAAGTTAGTGTCGAGGACGAAGAGGGAGTTGTGGCAACCGGAAGGCAACTGGGACGTCTGTACTGTATGGATTTTGTAAGTGAAAAAGTGAAACCTGACGATACAGCACTGGTAAGCGGTCGAGTGTGCAAAAGTTTGCAAGTGTGGCATAATCGGTACGGCCACCTTGGCAACGAGAACCTCATGAAGCTTGTGCGGAAAGAAATGGTCAAGGGAATGCCAGTGGAGATCGTGCGCGGTAACAGTGAGATATTTGTGTGCGAACCGTGCAAGCGCAAAACAGACGCGCGAACCGTTCGAGTCGCGGTCGGAAAAGCGTGCTAGCAGGCCTCTTGAAATCATACATAGTGATGTTTGCGGCCCCATCACCCCGCTGTCGTGGGATGGCCATGCGTATTTTGTCACGATTACAGACGACTATACGCATCTGGCAGTGGCTTATCTCATGAAGAGTAAGGATGAAGTTGGATGAAGTGCGCGAACGGCTGATGGAGTACGAGGCGATGGGGACCGCTCACTTCGGAACAAAGACGCGCGCCTCCGGAGTGACAACGGGGGCGAATATACCGGCAAGGCTGTAAAGAAGTTCTGCTGGCAGAAGGGCATCGGGCTGGAGACAACGGTGCCTTACACAGAACGGGGTCAGCGAGCGGCTGAATCGTACAGCTGTAGAAAAAGTGCGTGCAATGCTCGAAGCTAGTGGTCTTCCAAAATTGATGTGGGGGGAAGCGTTGTACACGGCGATTTATCTGCTCAACCGTAGTTCAAGTGCTGCTGTGGATGGTGATATTACGCCATACGAGGCGTGGGACCACAAAAGGCCGGACGTGTCGAACCTTCGCGTTTTCGGGAGCAAGTGTTTCGTACATGTTCCTAAATTATTGAGGAAGAAGCTTGATTCGAAAAGCCAGAAGGCAGTGTTCGTGGGCTATGCGTTAAACGGTTTTCGTTGCTGGGACGGTGAAAAAGTGTTTGTGGCTAGAGACGTTATTTTCAACGAGTCGCAGTTCGGAAAAATCACTGCAGTGAGCGAAGAAAATCGAGATGAAGATAATCGAGTAATCATAACGGAAAGTTTGTGCAAGCCGGAGGCTGTCGGTATTCCTGAACCCGTCGTTGTTCCAGATCCCGGTTCAGAAGCTGGGGGCAGCGTCGCTGCTGATGATTGGGAATCGGCAGATGATTCATCGCAAGGAGCAGTCGGAGGTGTTGACTTGAGTCCGGAAGTGAATCGTGAAGAAACCGATAATGTGAGAAAAAGCGGAAGAGTAATTAATCAACCAAAGTGGATGGAAGATTACGAAATGGATAATAATTTGGACATAACGGCGTTCGCACTCAATGCGGAAGAATTTGTGGAAGATATTCCGTCGGACGTTTAAGTGTTGAAGACCAGAAGTGATTGGCCCTTGTGGAAGAAGGCCATTGAGGAAGAGCTGGCTTCATTGGACAAAAAGATACTTGGACCCTTGTTGAACTGCCGAAAAGTCGAAAAGTGGTGGACAATAAGTGGGTATTCAAAATTAAGCGGAATAGTGATGGTGAAGTAGAACGATACAAAGCCAGACCAGTGGCGCGCGGCTTCTCGCAGCGGCGAGGTTTTGACTATGTGGACACCTATTCGCCGGTAGTGAAAATGACCAGCGTCTTGTTGGCGCTGGCTAATCAGGAGGATTGGGAAGTGCACCAATTAGACGTGAAGTGTGCATTTCTGAATGGTGTGCTGGATGAAGAAGTGTATATGCGCCAGCCGTCTGGTTTTGAGCGGGGAGATTCACGTGTTTGCAAATTGAATAAGGCGATATATGGACTAAAGCAGGCTTCAAGGAAGTGGAACTTGCGTTTCCATCGGTTTATGATCCGGTTGCAGTTCAAACGAAGCGAGCACGATCCATGCCTGTACAGTTGGTCGGCGGGCGGCGTTGTGCTCTATGTAATGATCTACGTGGACGACATACTTGTCGTCGGGAATTCGGTTGAAGCAATACGGAAGCTGAAGGCGAAGCTGTGCAGTGAGTTCGAAACGCGAGATCTTGAAGAGGTGAAGTCTTTCCTGGGCTTATACATACATCGTGATCGCAAGGCAGGAGTGTTGACCGTGGAACAGCGAGTTTACGTGAACAGTGTTCTGGAGCGTTTCGGAATGGGCAACTGTAAACCGTCTGCTATTCCGATGGAGCCCGGTCTGAAGCTCGAGAAGAAGAAGGATACGAAGGAGATTACGACCAAGCCGTACAGAGAGCTTATCGGCTGTCTAATGTATCTCAACTTCGAGGCCGGACATCTGCGCGGCGGTAAACTATTTTGCGGCGTTCCAGTGCTGTGCTACGGAGGAGCATTGGGTGCACCTCAAGCGGGTGTTGCGCTATCTCCGAGGAACGGTTGACTACAAGCTCGTATACAGTCGACAGGAAGCACCACCTATACTTGCAGCGTATGCGGATGCCGATTGGGGTAATGACCCGAACGATCGGCGCTCGGTCTCCGGGTATGTCATCAAGCTGTACAGTTCAGCGGTGGCGTGGGCAACACGGAAACAGTCGTCGGTAGCGCTTTCGACAACGGAGGCGGAGCTGATGGCGCTTTGCCTGACAAGTTGTGAGTTAATATGGATGGCAAACTTGCTCAGCTCTATCGGATGCGTTGTGAAGGAACCAATCAAAATCTTTGAGGACAATCAACCTTGTATTGCTCTAATCGTCGAATCAGGTAAGCAGAAAAGGTTGAAACACGTAGATATCCAGAACTTCTTCGTCCGTGAGTTGGTGGAGAAAGGTAAGCTGCGTGTCGTGTACCTGCCAACGGAACAACAAGTTGCCGATGTCATGACGAAAGGTTTGGCATCACCAAGGTTGCGGATGCTACGTGAAATGCTGGGGATAATCAATTGAGGGGGAATATTAAGTGTGTAACACTGAGTGATGATTTACCCAAATACAATTGATTCAAACTAACAGTGTAGAGAGAAACGTCAAATAAACGAAATTCATTCTGTTGTTGTTCTAAACGAAACCACACGTGTTTTACACTTGCTCTGACGATTGAAAATTTTTTTTTTTTCTTTATTCTTTATTCTTTATTTGGAGCAGGGAAAAGCCCGTTAGAATTCAATAGCTAAATCAAAATGGGAACGCTCTCAGTCATCAGAATATTACCCAGATACGAACCCACCGGTGGGGATGGTCTAAGACAAAAATACTGGATAGTTGATATCAGAGCAGTTATGAAGAAGATTAAAAATTCCTGTCAGCTTTGTAAAAACAGATCTGCCCAACCTCAGCTACCCATAATGGCGGCACTGCCTTCATATAGAAAAATTCCCTTTCTAAAACCATTCACTTACACTGGAGTTGATTATTTTGGCCCAGTCAATGTCTCCATTGGACGTCGGGTTGAAAAACGGCGGGGAGTAGTGTTCACATGCCTCGTAGCTAGAGCTGTTTATTTGGACCCATCACGCAATTTAAGTACTGGTGCATTCTTTATATGCCTCAAAAATATCTAATCAAGAAGAGGTAGAATTATGCAATTATTTAGCGATAATGGAACGAATTTCATTGGAGCAAATAATGAAACTCGTAAAATCAGGTAAAAATTGGCTAGTGAAGGAATTGCCACCAAAAAATGTGATCTCAAGAAGGGGATTTTGGATTAATTATCCGAGCGTGAGTTCTTCTGTTTGTAGCTAAATTTACAAATAAGTTTGCTTGTATGCTAGAAGTGTAGAGTTATAATTATCTGCCTGTATCTCTCCACTGCAATAAACGGCACTTTTCTTACATGTGTCGTACCTGTAAACTAATGGGATTCCTACCCTGCTTGCCTAATCTTGCAATGGGATTGCAAGTGTCAAGCCAAAGTGCCTCGTAACGTTGCCGGCTTACACCGTCATGTAAACAGGCATTTAAAAAATAAAAACTTCCGCTCATCTGTTACGTTTTACGATTGCACATTTCCGCAATGTAATGATTTTTTTTATTGAAATATATGCGCAAAAGTACAAAAAAATCTGATTGCAATTTTGGCAAACATACACACCAAGTCCTTGTTTTGATTGTGATCAGTAAAATAGAATTTCTACTGAATTATCTGTAAAATTTCTTCAATTTATACACACAAAAAAAGTTGTAGTAAAAACAACCATTTTACCCGACTAAGCCTGTTTTCAAAACTACCATGAAATTTTAGTCAAATTTACTACGTTTATGGTACTACCTTCAACATTGGTGGTATATTTGACAGACCTTATACTGATATCAACCGCACCATGGTGGATCTAATCGCAGGCATGGTAAAATTAAAAGCATTTATATTCAGGTGAAAATTGTTGGTGTTTGCGTTACTTTACCCTCGAAATGATCTGATGATCTCGGTCTGATATTCTAATTTTACTTTGCTTTTCAAACCTATTTGCTGGGTGAATTACAAATCACACTAGTTCACAGCATTTATGAACTCGGTAAGCTGATCATCATTTCTAATGTGAAATTTTATGCAGAATTCAAAACTGCCGTAAAAAAATTTAAATTAGAACAGTTTTCGAGATTTGAATAAAAGATGATTTTTTAATAAATGAAAAAAAAACACATTTACTTAAAATGAAATATCTTCAACGCGTGTGATTCAATTTCAAATATTTTGTCATCAAATGAAACAAAATTAAATATTAAACCGATCTTTTCAACATTGCAATATTCTAGGAGTAATAGTTTCGACGCTACTTATAAGTATATATAATTTTTCGCGATTTTTTTTTGTAGATTTGTGAAAAAAATTGTGCTAAACATATGATTAATACCAAAATAACATCAACAAAAAATATATTGCATATGTAGCTTAAAGCCAAAAAAAACTAAGAAAATAAGGGCTCAATGGTGAAAATCGGTCGAAAAATGAGGAAGTTATGCTGGTTTTTGGAAAAAGTGCAGAAATGCGGGAAAAAACAGAAATTCGAAAGAAATACGCCCATCTCTCTCTCTCTCTCTCTCTCTCTCTCTCATAAACACACACCTACTGTTTACCGACTGTTCTATTGTTTGGTAAGATATTCTGGCACCTAATTTGAATAGCTATTGGTAACCCTTCAAAACAAAACAAATTGTGACAGTTCGTTGTTCAGTTATCGGAGTGAGAAAAATGTGCGCTGCAAAACGGGAATTCAAATGCAAAAATGATCCACAAAGGTTTTGTTATGCCTGTGGCGTCTACATTTTTACGACACCGGTTAAATTCACTGCTTCTTTTCAATCTGCTTTCCGTTTTTATTTTGAAATTTGTCCGGAGAATCTGGATAAACCATGGGTGCCTAACGTTCTGTGTAATTCGTGCAAAATATGCCTGGCTAGGATAGCAGGTAAAAGGTATGTATGGCTTACCACTGGTCCCATTCAAATTTGTTATATACTCTCATTTCTGTCACTGTAAAGCCACTATTTGTCCTTTGATAAGCCAGTTATTTGGAATCAACCTTTTTGACATGCTACGGATTGTTATTTCTGCCTCACCGAAGTTCAACAACATGGCCGCCATAAGTCGGCGCAGTATGCTGATGTGCAATCCGAAGAAAAACCAACTCCACATTCGAATTCAAACCGGTACCCTATTTGCCCAAAATGAAAAAGAGAGTCTTCATTTGAAGACACTATCCAGCTGGTTAACGAGGACGCAGATCAAAGCGACACAGAATTTGAAACAAAACCATCATTATTTTCCCAAGCAGAACTCAATGATTTGGTACGTGATTTGGAACTGTCGAAACAGAAATCTGAACTGCTTGCATCATGCTTAAAGGAAAGAAATTTGTTAGAGCCTGGTGTGACAATTTCGTACTACAGAAATCGTGATGAACAATTCGCTAAATACTTCTCTAGACAAAATAACGCTAGTTTTTGCCGTGATGTAAACGGTTTGTTCGAAGAGTTTGCGGAGCATCACAATCCAAGTGAATGGCGTTTGTTTATCGACAGCAGTAAACTGAGTTTTAAGGCTGTTTTACTGCATCAAGGAAACAGGAAACCCTCGATACCGCTGGCTCATGCTGTTAACATGAAGGAATCGTATGAATCAAATGCAATGCTGAATTTGATAAATTATAAGCAACACTCTTGGAAGATTTTCTCTGATCTTAAGGTTGTTGCCATGTTGACTGGGTTACAACCGGGGTACACATAATACATGTGCTTTCTCTGTAAATGGGACAGCCGAGCACGTAAGGAGCATTACGTTCAAAAAGACTGGCCAAAGAGGACAAGTTTGACTCTTGGGAAAGAAAACGTGAAATTTGTTCCTCTCGTGGATAAAGATCAAATTATTCTCCCACCGTTACATATAAAACTTGGATTCTTCAAAAAATTTGTAAAAGTGTTGAAAAAGAATGGACTTGCATTTGAATATCTGAAATCAGTATTCCCAAACATATCGGATGCAAAGATTAAGAAAGGTGTTTTCGTGGGTCCTCAAATTTAAAAAAAATGATTGAGGACAAACATTTCTTCGCAGTTTTGGTTCCTGATTAGCAAGAAGCGTGGAAATCATTTCTATTGGTTGTTACGAATTTTCTAGGAAACACAAAAAGTGCGGATCATGTTGAAGTTATTGAGAATTTGCTGGAAAACTATAAGAAAATAGGTAATATTAAATCTAAAAATAACTTATCAAGTAACCCATGTTTCATGTACATAGTTTATAACTCCTTGCTCTTCATGACTATAGGTGTGAACATGTCATTGAAAATCCATTTCCTCCACTCACATTTGGATTTCTCCCACCGAATCTTGGCGACGAAGGTGATGAGCACGGTGAACGATTCCACCAACAAATGAAGCAAATAGAACGACGATATCAAGGCTTTTGGGACCTGGGTGACTACTGTTGGTTTCTAGTTAGAGAAACCAAAACGACGCATAAACGATGAAGCTCAAGTTTGAATCAGTTTTAAGTTTTAATAAACTTATTTTAAAGAAATTTGCCTACAGTGCTCAAGAATGACAAAAAACGGTGTGTGTGTGTGAGAGAGAGAGAGAGAGAGAGAGAGAGCGAGAGAGAGAGACAGAGAGCGAGAGAGAGAGAGAGCGAGATGGGCGTATTTCTTTCGAATTTCTGTTTTTCCCGCATTTCTGCACTTTTTTCCAAAAACCAAAAACTTCCTCATTTTTCAGCCGATTTTCACCACTGGGCCCTGATTTTCTTCGTTTTTTTGGCTTTAAGCTACATATGCAATATATTTTTTGTTGATGTTATTTTGGTATTAATCATATGTTTAGCACAATTTTTTTTACAAATCCCCAAAAAAAAAACGCAAAAAAATTATATATACTTATAAATAGCGTCGAAACTATTACTCCTAGAATATTGCAATGTTGAGAAGATCGGTTTTATATTTAATTTTGTTTCATTTGATGACAAAATATTCGAAATTGGATCACTCGCGTTTGAGATATTCCATCATAAGTACATGTGTTTTTATTAAAAAATCAACTTTTATCCATATCTCGAAAACTGTTCTACTTTAATTTTTGTTTAACGGCATTTTTGAATTCTGCATTAAATTTCACATTAGAAACATTAGTCGAATTTTAAAGTTCATCACTTGTGATTTATTTTGTGTTATCAGTCCTATGCACCCACTTTTAGGAGATCCCCAAGGAGACTTAGGTAAATCAATTGCAGGGGGTTAGTCACTCTGCCACGTTGTGTTTGTGTTCAGTGTGTCGGAAGGTGTTTCTGGGTTTCAACTTATCCGTCAATACTACAATCGAAAATTCATGATTATTGGCAACCATGGACCTATTTGGCGGTTAGTTCACACTTATGTATCATTTAAATCACATGAGTGCAAGTGAGAGGGAAACAAAACAGTGAGAAAACAAACAATCGATTCGCGTAAGTGGTTCCAGATATCTTTCATGTGGTGGCAAGTGTGTTTGAAGTGTGGTGGATTGTGTTTTTTAGGGTGCTAACACAAGGTGGCCGAGTGACTTACCCCCTGGTAAATTAAGGATGTAAAGAATAAATTGCGTGATATCAAATATACTATATTAACAATATAAGTCACTTCACATTTTTTCATGGCGCTTGTGGCGCCTTAAGTGAGAAACGTGGCAACTACTAAAGGCACACGCTCAATCTAATCTATCCAGCTTTTGCTATATCTAGCGTAATATTCCAAAAGTACTTAACAGACAAATTGAAACGAATCACAAATTATTAAACTAAGGCCCTAACTAAGAAACTTGTTGCCAGCTGCAAATGTCATGACAAAAGCAACACGCAACTATGGTTTGCTGCAACTTGAACAGGATAGGAAAAAGATGTTCTGTTGGAAAGAAAGCAATTATTATTTCTGATTATCATAGAATGATTTTCAAATATTACGAAGTAGAGATACTTTGATCTAATTAGATGAAATTTTGTCCTGAAAAGGATCTTCAATTCAAGCACTGAAAAAAAAACTGCAATATATTTTTGATCTTAGTTGCCAACAAATA
Organism: Aedes koreicus; assembly: GCA_024533555.2. Taxonomy (NCBI): domain Eukaryota; kingdom Metazoa; phylum Arthropoda; class Insecta; order Diptera; family Culicidae; genus Aedes; species Aedes koreicus. The sequence goes on from JAHHFK020002893.1 coordinate 489,783, forward strand.
CATTCGCAACATTTTATTTTTGGCAAATGGTTGGGACAAACACATATCGACCTGCTCTTTTGTTGCTAGTTTTTTACGGTTTTTGAAAAAAAAAAAATTCCTTGGCCCTAACACAACGACATCGGAAAGGGAACCGAATTTTAATCATCCTTGTGAACTTGTTGTTAAGCAGCTCAGACAAGATGAAGTTTTTGATTTATGTTGGCAGAACAAATTCAGTTGTCGCTGTTTGATATTTACAGGTTTCCGAAACCGATGTAAAGGGCCCCCCACAATAGATACGTTTGCGTTCCGTTGACGTTAATTTGACAGAAACCCCATAGACTTCTCGCAGTAAGATGACACTAATACTGGCGTGCTGCTTTACTCGTCTAGGATCGATTTGTTTTTTATTTTCAACCATGACATCAACTGTCAAAGTGTTCAGGTTGACAGCGGTTTGTTTTCTATTTCCAACCAGCAAAACGATTGTATTAGTGAAACTCCTTACTAATACAAACGGAGGCAGAGAAGTCTATGGGAAAACTGTCAAATTCACGCAAACGCATCCAACGTATCAATTGTGGACCAGCCATAAGAATGTACATAAGTACAGCGAATAAAGTGCACTGCACATCTGGCTGGGTTGCGAGTAAGTTGAAGCACACTAAGTGTATTTTTTTTATGAATTCATTTATTTTTACACGCTCAATCGATTCAACTATACATCAGTTATCTTAGAACTAAGGTTAAGGGGTTAGAATCGATTACTCGCGGCCGTCTAAAGGTTATTAGGAATTACAATTTTATGGATGGGAAAATTGCGTTGGAAATTTTGAACAAAGCATAAGGAACAATGGTTTTCTTATATCTAGAACTTCAAATTACAATTTTTTAATTAAACGTTTTCAATTAAAAAAAAAATCACTCACCCACACATACAACCACACTCACATACACAACCACAATCACACACATTCCTCAAAAATTTAACCTAAACAAGTAAGTTAATCAAACTACAATCTATAATTAATGTTAGTTAAAAACACATGAATAAGTTTCATAAACTCCAGATCGCGTGCAGCCAAAATGTCTCGAATCGGTACATTGCGTTGTCTACCTCGAGCCCGAAGGGAACCACACGAATGAAGTCTCGACCCACATCCAATCACCTGAATCAACATTTCTTAGACACCTTAAGAGTGATAGAATGTAGCCATCGCCCCAAATCTCCTTTACTCCATTTATACTGCCAGCTAACGAGTGATATCTGATGAAAAATATAGAAAAATTCGTTGAAGGGGATTTTTTTTTTTTTTGTCTTGATTATCGAGATTTTCAGCCTTGGCTGGTTCATCTCCCGTCGTAGTTAGTCAAATTCCCTTTTTGGGTACTTTCGTAACTTGTTCGGAGGTGAGATTCGAACTCGTGACTTTGGCGTGAGAGGTATGGATGTTAACCACTACGCCGGGGTCGCCCCCTGAAGGGGATTTGTCGGTCATAAATATCGCCTTTCATAGCGCCCACCCTTGCAAGCGAGTCCGCTTTCTCATTGTCAGGAATCGAACAATGAGAAGGGACCCAAACCAAGATGATAATAAAAGAACGTGAAGATAAAGCACTAAGAAGACCTCGTATTTTCATAAGAAAATAATAGGTGTGCCTTACCGGCCTCAAGGAGCGAATAGCCTCTATAGAACTAAGACTATCCGTGAAAATGAAGTATTGATCCGGTGTAAGTGAGGCAACAATTTCTAAGGAAAAATGAATTGCCGCCAATTCCGTGACAAAAACAGAACAAAGTACTTGAAGTTTACGAGCGACGCTATAATTTTCATTGTATACACCAAAGCCAGCGGAGTCCTCTATCAAAGATCCGTCAGTGAAAAACGTTTTAGTGGAATCAACTAGGCCAAACTTTGCAGCAAATATCACCGGAGCAATCATAGGACGGTGATGCTCTGGGTTGCCACGAAGCGAATAAGCAAACACGATTGGGAATATTTGGCGAAGGGCTGACATCCTGTGTTATGTACAGATGGTACAACGCCATGAAGCGAGTTTGAGGGTTCAACTCAAGAAGCTTCTCAAAGTTTCCGATTACCTGGGGGTTCATAACTTAACACCTGATGAGGAGTCGGAGAGATAATTCTGAAAACCGATCCGAGAGTGGCAACATCCCAGCGAGCACTTCAATACTCATGGTATGAGTCGAGTGCATGCAACCTAACGCAATACAAAGACACTGATACTGAATACGTTCCAGTTAGATGATGTGTGACCGAGCCGCCGACTGAAAACAAAAACTACCGTATTCTAAAACCGACAAAATCGTTGTCCGGTACAACATTAGAAGATCTTGCGGATGCGCTTCCCACCAGGTTCCAGTAATTGTTCGAAGGAAGTTGATCCTTTGCTGGCATTTTCGCTTCAGATACTCAATGTGGGATCTCCAGGTGCACTTTGAATCGAACCAGACCCCAAGATATTTAAATGACATGGAATGAGTTATCGGTGAACCCTAAATTTGAAGTTTCGGTTGTGCTGGGTTATGCTTCCTAGAAAATACTACCAACTCAGTTTTCTCCGTAGAGAATTCGATACCTAGATCTAGAGTCCAAGTAGACAAATTGTCTAAGGTATCCTGTAAGGGTCCTTGTAGATCGACCCTATTGGGCCTCGTGACAGATACTACGCCATCATCTGCAAGTTGTCTCAACGTACAGTTGTCACTCAGACAACCGTCAATGTCTTTGACATAAAAATTATACAAAAGGGGGCTTAAACATGATCCCTGGGGGAGACCCATGAAGCTAAATCGAAAAGCTGTAGAGTTTCCATGAGAAAAGCTCATATGTTTCTCTAACAGCAAATTGTACAAAAAATTGTTCATTAATAGTAAAAAGCCACAAGCGTGGAGTTTATCTGAGAGAACTGTAACATGAGACCATGTCCCATTAAATTAAATATCCTATAAATTGTATTTGTTTGCATGTTAGGAGTTAGGATTAGAAATTATATTATGTATAAAAATTCGCCCACTCACGCGCCGTCCGCTACCCAACTGCTCGACTGCACTCGAGCACCCATTCTCATGGGTTGGTCACCGTGGGTAAGAGGAAATGTTCTCGGTCGATAGCGAGAAAGCGAGAGGATAAATAGGCCGCCTGCCTCATGGTGGGGGATCTTTAGTAGGTGAGAGTTAAAAGTGTTCGGACGCGCGGAAAACAAGTCGAGTGTTGGAAAAAAAAACCATTAGCTTCGCGAGTGAAGTGTGGCCAGTGGAAGAGGCTAATTGACCAGCCGGCCAGAAGGAAAATCCGGGTTCGGAAGTGCGGGAATTGGAGTTCAGGGACCATCATCCCGAATCCCACACGCGGCGCCAGTGTCAATTGCCGTCGAACAGGTCCCCAATCCCCTCCGATAGATAGTGTGTCTCAACCGCGTGGGATTGGTGGTTCGCGCGTGTCCGACGGTCGTGTGGTAGCCGAAGGAGTGAAGTTGTGCCTCCTTCGTGCTCCTAGCGTGTGGCCGTGGATACCGGTCCTGAACCGGCCGCCAGAACGGCCCCGCTAGTGCGAATTTCTAAAGAAAAAACCCGAAAAGTGTGCCCCGACCAAAAAACCTATTCCGCGTGTGTCGGAATCGTAATCCCGAAGGAAGTCCAAAACCTCTGTGCTAACCTCAAGTCCGGCGACGACGCTCAATCCAGTTAGCGACGGCGCGGGCCAACGTAACTCCCGAGGCGACAGAGCAGGCAGCCCCTGTGGCTCTTTTAAGGTAAGTTGTATTACCCTATTTGTTATATTTGGCGCTCCAACGAAAAAGTTTGCAATCGATCGTGTCGATAGTTAACCTCTCTCTTAATCGATTTTTATTTCTGTTCAGGACAGGATTGTGCAATTAAGCACGATTCATTGCTTCCACAGATAGAGATCATTCAAGAAGCTATTAGGAAATTTTTCAAATTTAATTTGCTCCGAATTGGTGCAAAAGGCACACTTACGATCGACCTTGAACTTGGCATATAGTAGGCCAGAATTTCGTTGAATAGGTTATCCAATGTGCATGTAGCTTAAACGTATCCGTGAAGCGTGCTATAGAGCTAGGTAGACAATAGTTGTTTTTTTTTTCATCTCCGTCCGTCTCTATTCCATACCCATTCGGTATAGGTAGCCTGTGAAGGCGCTTCATCTCATGGTTCGATTGCATGCGTAACGGTTTCTTTTTTGTAGTTTTTACGGACCGCAAATTTGGTCATTTTGATTTATATATTTTTCGCTCTGAGGCTGACAAGCGGTTTCTGCCATGAGTATGGACAGAGGGTACTAGACAGATATGTGTGTCACTTACTTGACCTTTGACGATATATTATGGTTTCACTTGAAAACCGAATTTATCGACTAGCGACAATCGATTTTACTCTCATTCTGTACGTTATACCTAATGTCGGAAGTAGTGCGCTGTATGGCGCATCTGATGCGCTATACAGCGCGCTACTTCCGACATTAGGTTCAACGTATGGATCGACTGTAAAATCAATTGTCGCTAGTCGATAAATTCGGTTTTCAACTGAAACGGTAATATGTTAAAAGCCGGAGAACTACGCCGATTTCCGTTTCGAAGACGGTCAGTTGTGGAAGTATGTCTCGGTCGATGAGGAACCTTTCGATTTGCGGTTCGAGTGGAAGATGATCCCACCGCCAGAAAACCGTCTGCGTATTGTCGAAGACGAACATGTAAACAGTTTTCATCTGGGGGTTGAGAAGACTTTGAGCCGTCTACAACTTAGATATTACTGGCCACACATGGCATCGGATACTAGGAAATGGATTCAGAGATGTGTAGTATGTAAAGAAAGTAAGCCAGCCACCGTTTTAACGGTCCCCATGATGGGCCAACAAAAACTAGCCGACCACCCTTGGCAGATAATAGCGATGGACCACATTGATCCGTTGCCGAAAAGTAAAACGGGAAATATGTATATACTTGTAATCCAGGACCTTTTCAGCAAGTGGTGCCAGATTCACCCAGTACGTAAAATCGAAGCGGGTAATCTCTGTAAACTTCTGCGGGAAGGATGGTTCCTCCGCAATTCCAGTCCGGAGATAGTATTGACCAACAATGAAATCAGAAACCTCGTCCATCATTATTTATTTATTTGTCGTCAATCAATAGTAGACCGTTTTGTTACAATAGTGCTTACATTTTATATTTCACTTATATATACAGTACGCCTTAGAAAACTAACACATCAGATTTACATTTTTAATGTTTTGAATCGGTCGTCATTATCTAATTGAATTGAAGTATTGTTTTAGTTTTGTTTTGGTCATAGTAAAGTCTACATTTTCTCCATGCTTATTGTAAGTTGCCATCAGCGGATTCAGAGGTACAAATTTGGCGTAATTTGTACGATGATGGCTTGTAATAAATATATTTCTATTTCGTAGTTGCCGCGACGGTATGTAAAAATTAAGTTTTAACAAAAGTTCTGCTGAATCAACGCGTTGCGAAACAATGTCATTTACGAGTGATACTAATGCAAATTCACGGCGCTCTTTTAATGACTGGATGCTGATGAGCATGCAGCGGGCTTCATAAGATGGAAGCGGAAACCTTGTCCAACCTAATTTACGAAGTGCATACAGTAAAAATTGCTTCTGTACCGATTCTAGTCGTTCTTCATGGGTGACTGAAAATGGTGACCAAACTACGCTACAATATTCCAGTATTGACCTCACATATGCAATGTACAATGTTTTTATTGTGTACGGATCATGAAAATTGTAACAAAAACGTTTTATAAATCCAAGCATATTATTTGCTTTGTTGATGATAGTATTGTAATAATCAATGAAAGTTAGTTTCGAGTCCAAGATAACTCCTAAATCCCTTGTTCTTTTACATTTTTCAACTGGCTGATTCTCTAGATTGATAGTTATGTCTGGGGTGTTTCGTTTCCTACTAAAAGCTATCGAATTAAATTGTTTTACGTTCAGCTGTAAAAGACTTTTGTTGCACCAAATATAGAAATCATTTATTTATTTCTGGAATGTCATGATATCTTCTTTGTTTCTTATTTCTAAAAATAGTTTCATGTCATCAGCGTAAATAAGAAATTTAATGTTTTTGAGAATAAAGGAAATGTCATTTGCAAACCAAATGAATAAAAGGGGACCTAAGTGAGAGCCTTGGGGGACTCCAGAAGTGACCTTAATAGGATTTGATTTCTTCCCTTTGAATCTAACTATTTGTTGACGGTTAGTAAGATAGGATTCGAGCCATCTGAGGATTCCTGCCTCAATTCCCATTTTTCGCAATTTGAATAGAAGCATGGGTATGTCAATGCGATTAAAAGCCTTGCTGAAGTCTGTATAAAGAGCTTCTACGTGGTTGCCATTGTCCATTGCTATCAGTGAGTAGTTGACGAATTCCAATACATTTCTGCTAGTTGATCGTCCTTTGAAGAATCCATGTTGCTTGTTAGTCAGTCTGTTTTTGATTTGAGAAAACAATTTTTCATTGATAATTGCTTCAAAAAGTTTAGGAATGCAGGAACTAATGGCAATTCCACGATAGTTACAAATGTCCGATTTTTTTCCACTTTTAAAAATAGGTACTAGATAGGAACTTTTCCAAAGTTTGGGGAAGATCCCAGATTCCAGTGACATATTAAAAAGCCAAAATAAAGGTGCTGTAAGTTCTAATACTAAGTTCTTCATAAATACGGGTGGTATTCCATCAGGGCCAGAACCTTTGGAAACTTCTTATTTATTCAAACCTTCCAAGATGCCTTGAAATTTGACTTGACTAACTCCAATGTCCCTTGAAAATTCTGGGAAGAAATTGAAATATTCATAATCGCGATCTTCTTCATCAAACGTGGTATAGATTTCTTGAAAGAATGTTGCAAATAGATTGCAAATTTCTTCCGCGTTATCACCAACATATGAGTTAAGATGCATTCTAGATGGGAAATTGTCAGATTTCAGCTTAGTTTTAACATAATTGAAGAATTTTTTTGGACAAGACTTAATTTCAAGTTCGGTTTTTGAATTATGCTCATCATATGCATTACTAATAGCTAGATTCAGTTCATCGCAAACCTTCAAATAGTATGTCAGATTATTACTGTTACCATCTCTTTTATACATTTTGTGGGCCTTTTGCTTCCGATGTTTTATTTTTTTTATTTCTTTATTTTACCAAACTGGGTGGTTCGAATTACCTTGTCGCCTAATTTTTTTGAGTGGTACTTGTTCAACTACTATTTCAAACAATAATTTATAGAAAACCTCAACAGAAGTTTCAACATTTGCTTCATTCTTAAAAATCGTTTGCCAATCAATTCCGTTAAGTTTGTGTCTTATGATATCATAATTTGCTAAATGATATTGAAAGACCTCTTCATATTCATAGTCGTTGGGTTTTTCGTATTCATGAACAAATAAGGAAAACTCAATTGCTGTGTGAAAAGCTTCACTTTTCCATAATGGAAAAATAGATTTACTTACACAGAAGTCTTCCTGAATATTTGTCAATAAAAAATCTAAATAGCAATTTTGTTGGTTTTTTACATGGTTAATTTGATTGAGCCCCAAGCCTACAGTTTTGTCGAAAATAAGCTACAATGTTTTATTCTCCCCAACGACTGGTAGTAAGATGCACTCGATTTCATTGTCTAGAATGAAGTCAGCACTACGTTGATTAAAATCACCGTGTATGTGAACTTTCACTTCTGGGGAAAGTTCAGACATAATTTCATCAGCAATTTGAAAAAAATCGTCATATGCTTCTTTGCAAGCGTTATTTGGGGGAAAATACACTGTGGCAAATACATGTATTTCACCTGCCATGTGTGCTTTCACCCATACATGTTCGAATTCCTTAACTGTAGATGTATCAATGATTTCTGAATTAAATTTGGTAGAAATAGCAACTAAAACACCCCCACCGGACTTCTTCCCAGAAATTTCCAAATTGCGATCATTTCTAAAAACATTATAAGCATTTCCAAAAACTTCTTCACTGCTAACACTTTGGTCCCAACTGGTTTCAGTTGCCATAATTATTGGGAATGAGCAACCCAAAATTTTAGTATGAATTTCCTGAATTTTAACCGTACTTTTCATACGGTTAAAATTTTGGCAATAAACTATAATTTCTGTGCCTAACTGTGTTTGGGGAGTAGGGGGTTTCTGACTCGAGTTATTCGTTATATTAAAATTATTTAAACTAATTACCGTCAAGTTATCGTCAGACTCTGAAAAATCATTATCCTCCTCTAAGGGTTTTGTCAATACCGTTGAAAACTCGAATGCCTGTGTGAACATGAACATCCCTCACATAGTGCAGCTGAAGAACTCCCCGGAGCAGCGTTGCCAGGTGGATTTATACAATATCGGTATTGCTTATTAAAAAATATCGGTATTTATCGGTATAAAGTAAAATTCAGATTTTTTTCAAGTGAACTATAGTTTAATTTTGATATAAGATTACAATATATTTTGGCGATCATTTTTCTTCTATTTTCAAATTTTATATGGACAAAGTTTGACGTAAACATAAAAAATAAAATAAAAAATACATTAGCCATTTTTTTTATATTTACCATCTCGCGGTTGAATATGTATACTTTGAAAAAATATACATTTCAATATATATTTTTTAGAATACACACTTCTTAAGATGTTATTAAGATAACAAAAATCATGTATATATACTATAGCGATAAGGTTTTTGAGCCAACTCCCGTTGTGCTAAGCACATCCCTTATCTTTTTTAAATAGATTTTAACACAAAAACGGATTAATTCTAGTGAATACCGCTTCCAATTGTATACACTTTTCCATACATACCACTGGATTTGTTAGACACGAAAAGCTAAGATATGATCGATTATTCAACACTGCTTCTTGAGCGCATAGTGAATTTGATATTTTTAATTATTTTTGCTTGATAGAACGAAAATAGGCGACTACGACGAAGTAGCGCTCTACCTTATCAATAAACAGATAATTTCTTTTGAAAATCCCATATTAAAAAGCATAAATGTATAAAGTATTGTTGCTTGTTACTATAGGACTGATGAGTTTATTATGCTTAAAATTACAACCTGTCTTCATTTGTTAACGCATTTAATATCATAATTAAACTCGATAATTTTATCACAGACATACAACCATAACACATCTACTCTCAAATTAAATGCTTAAAATGGCAGGCATCCATTTACTCTAACTTGAAACTTTTTCCGTTTCTCGCTCGCCTCGCATAGCACGTGAGCAACGGAGGAAACAAAAACAGAAGCTAAAGCTAAAGCTAAAAACAAAATACAGTGACCATTCGTTCATTGCAACATGCTTACATTGCAATGAGCGAATGGCATGCGCTCATTGCAACATCTGACAACGTCAAATCGACTGTCAAAAACTCGTGAACAATAGATCGTAAATGACAGTTAATTGCTTTTTAATTGCAAAACGTTGCAATTAGTGGACTTGCAATGAAAAGACGTTTCAATTAACGAAATTGCAATAAGCGAATGGTCACTGTACGCACACTTTTCCATTTGAAGAATGGCGAGGGCGAGGGCACGGAACGGAAGGACAACTTAGAACAATTCAATGACACGAAAAGTGAAAAATTTTGTGGTGTAAAAAGTATCTCGATTTTATTTGCTTCCACTCATTTTATTTTTATAGTGTTGAAGAAACGTCAAATCAACTTGTATAAGTGGTATATTTGCTGCCATATAATCATCACAGTATGCTCTGGTTACTTGAAGAAAAAGCAACAACACTTCATTTTGTGATTTTTCCATATTTTTCTGTGATAATCTCATTAAAAAAATACTCCCCTAGAAGTGCGAATTCTGTAATGAATTATTCCTAATACATTTATAATGCACGTACCTCTTAGCCGGTGCAAAAAAAAAAGAAACATTGTTGGATGCTAATGTGCTGAATCAATTCAAAATAGCACAAGTTTTTCCCCGCATTGTTCTTTGTTTTTTCATGTCTCAGTCTCGAAAAAAATACTTCGAGTAATGTCATAGCAACCACAATCGAGGGCTCTAAATCACACACATAAGGTATAACAAAAACGCAGATGACGTCACTACAATAACCAGTTGGGAAAACAATTCGTGTGAAATATAGAGAACGGTGAATTAATGTCAATAGATCTCTATCTCTTGCTGTACAGAACCACAATTCACAAAGTAGCAAAAGCTGCTAGTGTTTTTATGTATCTTTATTTAAATTTTATATTTTGCTATACTTTGTTCTAGCTTGAATGTCTATCTGCGCATTTAAATTAATTTTTCAACTTTATTTTTTTGTCGCCAGAATTTCCTAAAACGTTATATGAAACATTTGTAGATCATTTAAGCTACGACCATGTCAAAATATCAATGAAATTTTTAAATTAAGGTTAATGCTGAAATGCATAGGTTGGTTTCCGAAATTGGGTTGTTAAATCAATAAATAAATGCCGCTTTTTGTATTCCGTTAAATTAAATGTTTTTATGAGCACAAAATCAATTTTAGCGATCACATAGACGATTCATCACAATTTTCAATTAAAATAAAATAAGTTTTTTTAATTGACACTACAAATATTTAGTGACAGTTAACTTCCATACAAAGTCCCATAGAGGGGTGTATGAATACTGTTTTTTTTTTTTAAATGCAATCGCACAAATATTTCCTGTGTATTAAAATTCATAACATTTTGGATATACTCAAGCTTCTAAGTCAAATGCATATAGAGAGTTTCGTTCTAATAAAAAAAGTCGATTAAATTGTTACACATTACAAACAGAAAATTGTTATTTTAAAAGAAGTAATATAATCTGAATATAGACTTCTCCAAAAGCTTAAGTGTGAGATGATAGGGTGTGATATATATATATATGGTATGAAAAAATCGATGTACGTACACATCGCATTTCTTATTCACACAATAGAAAAGTCTGAGAAGTTTGAATTTTGGAGAGTGTGAGCTGTTTAGTGGAATACCTGTAACTAGAAAATAAGAAGAATGATTAGTAATTTCCATTTAATTCCAACTACCTTTATTGCTTATCTTGACAGATACGCGTATTTCGTCTACAATGTGCAGACTTCTTCAGTGTCGTGTACTAATACTCGACTGGAGTCAGTCGAGTATTAGTACACGACACTGAAGAAGTCTGCACATTGTAGACGAAATACGCGTATCTGTCAAGATAAGCAATAAAGGTAGTTGGAATTAAATGGAAATTACTAATCATTCTTCTTATTTTCTAGCTGAGAAGTTTATTTGAGGTCAAATCATTAAAAATATCTATTTATTTATATTTATTTATTCGTTCCAAGAGGAACAAACCTTCATGTAAGTACCTTGCTACTTTATACTAGCAGGTCTAAAAATGTTGTCTAAGCTTGGAGCAGATTAAATTATTTTCCGTGTAAAATGTGTGACTTCAACCGCAAGATGTCGCGACTAAGAGCACTCAAAGTTCATCATTATTTGTCGTTCAAGATATACTTCCGTTCTGTGGCGAGGGGTAAGAAATCTAAAAAACACGCTGATAAACTATAAACCAAATATAATGTTGAAATAACTTTCATTGAAAATTGGTATTTATCGGTATAAAAAGTTAGAAATCGGTATTTTCAGAGCCCTTGTCGGTATATCGGTATTGAGAATAAAAATCGGTATAAATACCGATAAATCGGTAAAGCCTGGCAACGCTGCCCCGGAGCCATCCAGTTGGGTGATTGTGCAGGAACGATGCGTGAAGAATCATCAATTGCTGGGTACGGGTGTAGGGTTTCGCCTCGATGAAATTGTATCGGTTGATAGTTACGTGGCGGCAGACTGGAAAAACGATATTTCGCTGCCCCATAAGGTCTCGATCAGGTGGTAGTGGATTGTATGGATTGCTGACGGTGTTGAAATTGTTGTTGTTGTTGTTGTTGTTGTGAGTACGGTTACTATTGTAGTAGTTGTTGTTGTTGTTGTTGTGATGGTTGTTTGCATTGATGCTACTATTTTTGGCTAGATTCACCAGAATTGTTTCTTCTTCTTTTTAGCCTTTTCAGCCAATTTCTGCTGATTCAATCGGCGCAATTTACGAGCATCATAATCGCTCCAATCCGCTTTCCACACTTTTCTCGTTCCCAGAAGGAGCCACCCTGATTCATCGACATCGCGTTGGTTATTTTGATCCATTTCTTCTTCAAGGCTGGGAAATGAATCAGGTAACGGAGTTAAAGGTGCATTGGTGCGTGCTTCCATCAAATTTGCTGATATAGATTTCAGCTCGCTAAGTATATCCAAATCAAACGTTGGAATCTGCGTTGTGTCAATTGCAGGCAAGTTCAAAGTGAGACTTGAGAGTTCCTTCATTTCCTTATTAAAAGTTTTCAAATTTTCAGAAATATCTGATGTCACCGATTTTAATGACGTCGATATATTTTCTTTAGACGCCTGCATCGCTATGTTGAATAATGATGTAATGTGGTTCTTGATGGCAATAACGTTACCAACAGAACCACTGCTTCTTGCCACCGTAAGCTCATTTTTTATGTCAGTGAGTTGTGACTCGATATTTTCGATAGCTTTATGTACAACATCCACATTATTTTGCTTACTAGAGCGGTGAGTGTGGGGTACACAATCAGAGTGCGAAGTGTTCTGAATATTCGTGTTGTGGAACACATAAGTAAAGTCGGCGTATAGCATGACAGGTCGACATAACGGCGACACAGAATGTACGCATCCAGCTAACAGAGCAAGCGTGGTAAGACCTTATTCTGAAGGAAGCTACGCTGGGTGATTCCTAACTTGACTAACCAAAACGCACATTGGCGATCCTGCCAGGAGTTGCTCTAGTTTAGCAAAATCCTGAATTATATAACCTGATGTTACGTTTTCATTTAATAAACTGGTCAAATTACAAAAACAGGAATCAACTAGAAGCTTCATAGAAAAAAAAACTTAGTTTAAAGGACCATTGAAACAGAATTGTTCGCAGAATTAAAGCGGGTGGAGATGACCCCAGCGTTTTGGCGGAACGGGATGTCCGCAAAGTTTCATTGTATTGAGTATCCAAAAAAGCGACTCGAAATAGATCTGACTGTAGCGTTTTGGCGGAACGGGATGTCCGCAGAAGAAAAACGGGTCAAAATGACCGCAGTGTTTTGGCGGAACGGGATGTCCGCAAAGTCTCATTGTATTGAGTATACAATTAGACGACTCGAAATAGACCTGACTGTAGTGTTTTGGCGGAACGGGATGTCCGCAGAAGTAGAACGGGTCAAGATGACCGCAGTGTTTTGACGGAACGGGATGTCCGCATGTCTTACTGCATTGAGCATTAAATTAAGCGAATGTGGAATGGGATGTCCACAGGGTACAGGTGCTTCTGAAGCACCAGAGGGTGGAAAGAGATGTCCGCAAATTTTAAGCCAGCCTTGATAGATAACATTGTTGATTCGGAAGGGGATGTCCGCAAAACTCGAAGGTAGACTCAAGAGTATCGCGCAGTATCGTATTACTACACCGACTACAATAAATGATATACATATTAATAGATGGAGATAATCTTTAATCGAACTTAGTGACATCTACTTTCTTCAGTTGACAGAATAAACACCAAGTTCTAATGTTTCAACTGCATTGAAATGCACGATTCATTTTCAGATAAAGCAAAGCTCATCTCAAGAAAATGGGAAAACCAGGAAAGTACGTTCGAGCTCCCATCGATCCTGAGCCACGTAGTAGCGATGAACGTGATCAGGACACCCCGGAGTTCCTCGACGAGGAAATCGAGGACGCAACAATGGATTACGATTCCGACGAAGACATTGATAGACACAGTGAGAGTGAACCAAACACGTCAAGCGATGCTGTGCAGGTAGTGGCTGAACTAAGTAGTGCACCAGAAAGAGCTAACGACAAAGTCAACGCGAGCCCGGAGAACGCAACTCCTCCTGATTCCGAAAACAGCGAACGGCTCCGAAGAATGGGAAATGTTCTCGCGGATCTTACGAAAACCATGAATTTCTTCCAAACAACCCAACAAACATCGGTGTTGAATTAGAGCTTGTTCAAACAAATTTGGAGAAGTTATTCAGCTATTCTAGAAGAAACAGCTGAATAGCTTCTCCAAATTTGCTTGAACAAGCTCTAATTCAACACCGATGTTTGTTGGGAAAGGCTCCTGTTTACCAGGATAACGATCAAAACTGGTGCAGCCCTGTCGCCCTCCGCAGTCCACCCGATACTATCACACCGAGTATCCGCTGGGATAACATAAAGCCATTCCCAAACGGAGTACCTGCTAACAAGATGTGGGAAGATTGGAACCGCTACATCGAAAATTTCGAAATCGCGGCAACACTCAGCAATGCGAATGACCCTGTTCGGAGATCACAGCTGCTTTTTCTTTCGATCGGGGCGAGCTACAGGGCGTCATAAGAGCTGCAAAGCTAAGGCCTAGCTTAACCGACGCTAACTGCTACAATACATTCGTGGCAAATATCCGGAACTACTTCCAGTCAATGACTGATACAGCCGCTGAACATGAGGCTTTCTCGAAGATGAAGCAAGAGAGAGGTGAGTCCGCGATCACATTTCACTCCCGTCTAATGGCAAAAGTTAGGTTATGCCAATACAACCCCGACGATCAAGATAGGTTTGCACGTTCACAGCTCCTCGATGGTTTGAGGAACAAAGAAATAGTTAAGGCAGCAAAGACGTACGCACACGATACGAACCACATAGTTCAAGCAGTGACTCGGTACGAAGCTTTCGAAGCAGAATCACCGGTAAACGAGCAGTCAGAAGTGTATGCAGTTGATCGTTGGAATCAATCAGCTTCCGGTCGCGGAGCAGACAGGAAACGCGTAAGATCGGACGAACGGGATGACAGGCCGCAAGCGAAGCGATATACCAGACCGCCGAGACTTACAAGACCGAGATCGCCGCAACAGATGCTCAAGATGCTGTCGTTTTCTTCACAGGAACTACCCTTGTCCAGCGCTACTGAAGCCATGTAATTCATGTGGTGAACGAGGCCATTCACATCCGAGAGGTGAAAATCAAAAGAAACGATTCCCCCACACGAAACTACCAAATGCATAATGAACAGGTATAAATTAAATAAATACTAATAATAGGCTGCCCTTGTAAGGGAGTAAATTCCAATACCCTTACTGTAAAACAATGTTTGTTTCAATCTAAGATCCGTACTCTCTCCTATTTTAGCACATAAATACCCTATCTCTTGAAGATGTTCTCGTATATTGTCGTCTAGGCACGTCCAAACCGATTCAGTTTTTAATTGACTCCGGTGCGGATGTGAACGTTATCGGTGGGTTAGACTGGTCACACCTGGAACAAGAGTTCGAATCAGGTCAGGTTAAACTCTGACAACAAAAGGTTACACGCATACGGTTCCCAATCGCCTATGGTTGTAGAGTGCACGTTCGAAACCGAAGTTACCGCATCAGGGTCCAATGTACACGCCACAATCGCTACTTTTCACGTCGTTCAAAATGGACTTAGATCACGCCTCGGCCGATCTACGGCTAATGATATGGGCTTACTTCACGTTAGAACAAATGTCAATAACCTAAACGCACCGAAAAGCCCAATGAAATTCCCAAAATTACCAGGCGTGAAGGTGAAGTTCAGCGTTTATGTAACTGTATCCCCTGTCAAGAACGCGTACTATAATGTACCTGCAGCATTTCGGGACGCTGCAAGACGAAGACTAGAGGAAATGGAGCCCCAAGGCATAATCAAAAAAGTGACTACAGCCCCCAACTGGATAAGCGGAATGTCAGCAGTTGCCAAGGGAAAAGATGACTTCCGTTTGGTTGTTAATATGAGAGCACCGAATAAAGCCATTAACCGGGAGTATTTCCGTCTCCCTCTGATAGACGAAATGAAGGTAAAACTACAATACTTTGCAAAATTAGATCTGAGCAACGCCTTCTACCACCTCGAATTACACAATGACTCACGTGACCTCACCACTTTCCTTTCCGAGCATGGTATGTTCCGTTTCACAAGGCTGATGTTCGGGGTGAATTGTGCCCCTGAAATTTTTCAGAGGGAAATGACAAGAATTCTCAAGGATGTAAAGAACGTCATTGTATATATAGACGACGTTCTAATCTTTGCGAAAACCCTTGAGGAGTTGCGGATAACCGTTAGCCATGTCCTGCAGGTCCTGAATACAAACAACCTGACGTTAAATACCACGAAGGGCTAGTTTGATAGAACGCGAATCAAATTCCTCGGGCACAAGCTCGACAAGGATGGCTTTCATGTGGACGAGGGCAAAATAAGAAGCATTAGAAACTTTCGGGAACCAACGACCGTATCGGAGCTGCGAGGTTTCCTAGGGTTGGCATCGTACATAAGTCCCCATGTGCAGAACTTTGCAGACATTACTAACCCTTTGTGGGCCGTTATCACTGCAAAATCATGGTCGTGGGGCCCACCACAGAGCCATGCCTTTCAGGCAGTCAAAGAACGGATTGCCGAGTGTTGCGTGTCATTAGGATTCTTTTCCGAAGAAGACAAAATGATCCTCTTCACCGACGCTTCGCCGGTCGCGTTGGGGGCGGTCTTACTACAGGAGGACAAAAATGGGTCGCCAAGGTTTATCAGCTTTGCTTCCAAATCACTGACCGAAACTGAGAGGAGGTACGCTCAGAACCAACGCGAAGCCCTCGGAGGGGTTTGGGCGGTGGAGCATTTCTCCTACTTTTTGCTTGGGAGACAGTTCATATTACGCACGGATGCACAAGGTGTAGCATTCATACTAAACCGTACGCGCGAAGAATCCAAGAGGGCCCTAACACGAGCTGATGGTTGGGCATTGAGGTTGAGTCCTTACAACTACATCGTAGAATACGTACGAGGAGCAGATAATATAGCTGACTCTACATCACGCCTTTATACCGGAAACGACAAACCATTCGACGAAGATTCAAGCCCTTGGGATATTGCCTCATTGGAAGCTAACGCTGCTGCATTTCTGACGAACAGCGAAATTCAAGCCGCTACATTACATGACCGGTACCTTCAAGACGTCATGTGTGCACTAAAAACAGGGAAATGGCCGAGACATGCGCTGAAATACCAGGTGCTTGAAAACGATTTAACCACCCGGGATGGCATGCTAGTGAAAACCGGTTGTGTGGTTATACCGGAGGCACTACGCACTTCAACGGACCGTACATTAAATTCGGCGGAATCTCCATACTCGTTATCGTTGACTATAGGTAATTGAAAACGTAATTTTATCAATACGATGTCCTATAAGTTGTTCATTTTGTATCAGGTCTAGATTCCTAATTGCCCGCCCCGTGAAATCAACGAGTTCCGAGCACACAAGAAGAGTCTTGGAGGTTATTTTTGAACGGGAAGGTTTGCCGAAAACGGATAACGGCCCTCCGTTTAATGGGGAGGAGTACAAACGATACTGCACAGAACGTAATATCACGCCCGTTTTCTCGACCCCCCTATTTCCACAACAGAACGGCCTTGTGGAAAGCTATATGAAGCTTATCAACAAGACTATGGTAAGTGCTTCAATGAATATAACGAATTACGTGAAAGAGTTACGCGAAGCAATCCACGCTCACAATGCTGCTACTCACAGCGTAACGAAGGAAGCCCCGGAGGAGGTAATGTCAGGAAGGAAAATTAAACGCGGGCTTCCGCTGGTTAATTTTGAAAAAGTTAATATCAACAACAAGCTTCTGGACGAAAGAGATCAGGAAGCCAAGATGGCTGGGAAATTACGTGAATATAAACGAAGAAGTGCACGACAATGTCGAGTGAAGCCCGGTGACACAGTGATAATTGTAATAGAATATATAAATTTATTATTCATCAGCACACGGGACATGAATCCCACAGAGGGAAGAGAAGGAACAGGAATTCTCTCACCTCCAGAGAGAGAGAATTCGCACCAGACCTTAAGTCACCGCGTGCTCTCTATTTTGTCAATCGCTAGAGTAGATAGGAGAGCAAGAGGCTAGACCTTACATGAGATAAAGTGTAGGTTAACACACAGACACACTGCTTTTGTATCAGTACGTCATAATCAAGGAAGCGCTTAGAGGCTATTTATTATCTGACAAATTTTTGTATGACTGATCCGAAAAAGCGGGAGAAATTGTCTTTTCAGGTTGAGAAACCAAAGGTAAGTAAATCCTTATTGGGAAGTGGTGACGACCCCCTAGGTTTCTCACTCCCAATCAGAAACGCTGTCAGTATCTGCTAGCAAATTGAGCGTCACGCACGCTTGAAAGGCGAATCACGCTTTTCCGCACATAAGTACGTCGTCATATAGGAGTGCACTTACTGAGTACAATAAAGAAATAAGAAAATCTAAACGAAGATCCTGGGTTCTAACGTGTGAAAACATAAAAAATAGAGGCAAGACTTCAGAGGGCTCTTGCAAAGGATCATACGATTGAACTTGGGAATCTGAAAAATAAGGATGGAGTTTTTACAAAAACTCCTAGTGAAACGTTAATGTTGATGATGGAAACACATTTTCCTGGATCAGTTTTGTGTGTAGATCCAATCAGAGATGGATCACTTGAAGGTAAAAGAGGTTCTACAAGGACATCTCCAATTTCGGTTAGAACAAAAATCACCGCAAATGACTTGGCTGATAACATCTTTAAGAAGTCCAGGGTAGAAAATGCGTTGAGATCTTTTCAGCCATACAAATCTGCAGGAATGGATGGGATATTTCCAGCATTACTTCAAAACGGCAAAGCAGTGTTGATCTCGCCATTAATTGAGATTTTTAAGGCAAGTTTAAGACTCAACCATATTCCAACTTTATGGACACAAGTAAAAGTTATCTTCATACCTAAAGTAGGAAAACGAGACAAGGCGCATCCTAAATCATACAGACCCATTAGTCTTTCATCAGTCCTATTGAAGACTATGGAAAAAGTGTTGAATGATTATATCAATTCAAATTACACGAACAAGCATCCACTATCTGAGTTCCAGTTTGCTTACCAGTCTGATAAGTCAACAGTTACGGCACTGCATAGTGTGGTTTCAAAGGTAGAAAAAGCTCTATCGGTAAAAGAAATAGCACTTTGCTCTTTCTTAGATATTGAAGGAGCTTTCGACAACGCTTCCTATTCGTCTATGGCTCGTGCCATGAAGAAAAGGAACTTTGACATGAATATAATTAACTGGGTCCATATCATGCTCGCAAAAAGAGAAATCACTTCAGAGCTGGGAAGTTCGTCTATTATAGTACGGGCAACGAAAGGTTGTCCCCAAGGAGGAGTCCTCTCACCACTAATGTGGTCCTTTGTTGTAGAAGATCTTCTAAGAAGCTTAGAGGAAAAAGGTTTCGAGGTTGTAGGTTTTGCAGACGATATAGTCATTATAGTGAGGGGAAAATTTGACAACATCATTTCAGAAAGAATGCAATGGGCCCTAAAATTTACCCAGTCTTGGTGTATCAAGGAGGGCCTTTGCATTAATGAGCATGAGCATGAGCATGAGCATGATTGACCGCCCACGGATGCAATTCCGTTATTGCCAGATCAGCTGTATTTACACAAAGAACCAACAGATGATGTCTGGGACTAACATACATCTTCAATGTGTAAAAACTGGTGACCCATTATAAAGCAATACCGGCGCCGGCCGTGCCCGAATGCTAGTCAAGTAGGGAATGGGAAGGAACGTGTTGACATGATACTCGCTTTGAAGGAAGCCGAGAAATCCTCTGCACTTCCACGAGAAATCACTGGGATGTTGGATAGTTTGGGAAAGGTTAGCAGCAGGGTTCGTTTTGGTTAACGATACGCTGAAAGTACATACCTACACTATCCGCCAAAAGCAATAGACCGCTCCAATGTGACTGAAAATAGACAAGCATAACGAAAAACAAAACAAAACAAAATAGACAAAATAAAACAGGATATTAGATATTGTCTTCAAAATATGGTAGAGATAAATTATTTGTTGCTTTGCAAACCAGCTCTCCTCGATGTCCTAGATGGCCAAGTCCTGCTGGACCCGCAGCTGCTGCCGTCGGCACTCGTCCACATCAACTCGACCGTCGCCGACGTGTCGGAAACCTTCCGTTAGTAACATGATATCTATTTCTAATACACTCTTCTTTCACCGATTAATTTACAAACTAAGCCTGCACACCGAATCAAAATTCACTTTGGCACAGTTGTGGTATTTTCCTCTAAAATCTAGTTCTAGATATTGGCACTTGGTTGCAGGAAGACTCAATAAGAAAAATAAACTCACTTATGACCGCTAACTTTACACGGTTGCTAAACAATACACACTATCTTCCCCCACAATACCCGCGAACGACGACACTTAGGACCTGAGCTCGCTTGAGGAAAAATCACCAACACACAGCAGAGCAATTGATTGTATGCAGTTTTTTGAATCCCGCGACACGCAACACTCTTCTAACTTCAGCTCACCGGAACCAATTGCACACGCACACTAGTAATCCGCGACGCAGAACAACGCGACGCGCGACGAGGTGCTACTGCCGCAGACGTCGTGCCAGATGATACCGTTGTTGTTGTTGCCGCTGATGCGATGCAAACTACTGCCAACACACAACCACGTACCTCTCTATCTTTACGTTTTGAGGAATCGCATGGGGTGGGTGAATAAAAAAAAATCCAATCCACCAAACTCACACCAACACCACTGCGCTTCTCCCAAAAAGTGCGAACGCGAGCGACAGACAGAGAGAGAGTTCAGTGCGAGAGGGAGAGGTTGAGCGAAAAAAATTTCAGCAAGAAAACTCCTCTTCACTGCCAATGGAGGCTGAGAACCAAGCAAAAAAATATGTTTTCACCACTTTTCCAAACATTTCACCGACGGAAAATATCACTTCCACAACGTACGCGATTTCTGCTAGCCTGGAGAACACTTTTCAGGCGAATGCGATTTCACCCGCACAGTACGGACTTTTTCGCGAGCACAGGGTCGACGTGTTTCCTTCCTCCAGCTTCCGATACTTCCGACTGCATCGGAGAACACAGGCCCTTCCGTAATCGTGGAAATACTCAACATTGCCCAAGCATGGGGAACATCTTTTCAGTGGATTCCAACCCACGTCTCCTTTGAGGGGAGGGAAATGGTTTCGGGCCTCGAAAATTGGGGGGGGGGAAGGGTTCCGCTTCCGGTTAAAAAATTTTTGGGGAAAAATCTTTTTTTTCTCTTTAAGTCAATAAAAGAAGAGGAGACAACACTGTGGAAACCACAATATTCGAGAGAAAAAAAAAAAAATTTATAAATTAAAACATTTTTTTTTGCACATACCGTGGTGTTAAAAAAGGGGTTTTGGGGGGGAGGGGAGGGGGGGGGAAAAGATGGGGGGTGGGGAGGATTTTTTTTTTTTTTTGTTGGGGGGGAAGAAAAAGGGGGGGGGGGGGGGAGGGGAGAGGGAAGAGGAAAAAAAAACAAATTACTTTTTTTTTATCCCAAGACTAACACATTAAGATCCAAATTCGATTTTGAGTTGTAATTTAATAGTCTACGTGAGCTACTTGAATCAAAGAATATAGAGTTATACAAAGATGTAATCAAATTCATACGACAAGCAGAACTTCGATACTGACCAATTCCATACAGTTTAAAAAATATCCAGAAAATTATTAATACTTATTAATTTCAGTTTTCATGGTATCATGTTTAACCTCACTTTAGCTTAACTTGGATTCATCCATACTCTTTATTGATACTTTTTTTATAATAGAAAATAAAATCTGTCATACATTTGAAAAAATTTTTCTCCTAGAGTGCAGAATTTGTAAAACTAATCCGTATAGATGACCCAATTTTGATACCCGATCCAGTTTGAAACTGGATCAAAAACGAATTCGCTAAAAATATTGAAACTCCAAAGCTGGCAAACCCTTTTTTTTTCAAGGAATAAAAAAAAGCCCTACTACCCAATCTCCATGAAAACTACATTTTATAAAAATGGGTAGCGCTAACCCAAAATCAAATAAATCGGTGTTTACCCAAATTTGGGTTTGAACCCGGTTACCCAATTCTGAGTGGTTCCAATTTATATGATTTTGGGTTAGCTCTACTCAATTTTATGTAAATCCGGATGAGCGTGATATCTGCCATCCACGCTAAGATGAGAATACCTAAAATTGGGTATTGTTGACAATACCTAAAATATCGGTAAAATTAAACAATAATAAACAGTAATTTTACTGAAATTTGGGTAATGTTCACTTTCGAATATTGGACGTTATTATTTACATAAATAGAATAAAGTTTACGTCACAGAAGCAAAGCGATCGCCATATTTTTCCATGTGAAAACGCAATTAATTTTCTTATTAATCTCTCAATAAATATTTATCTCCTTTCCATATCTTTGAAGCAATAACTTTTGCATCCTTTTTTTTTTTCTAGCACCGACGATCCTTGTGGGCCAACGAGAATTTAGTGCCGAACAGTGCAATTCGCCATCAATGTTGGGTCGATGCAGAAAAAATATGTCTGTTGTGGAAGAATCCAGGTACGTAATGCAAAAGTGAGGTTAACATCATCGATAACGCTATAGAAAAATTATTTTTCGAGCTGTTTAAGCAAAGTTATTGGTGATTAAAAGAGCAGAAAAACGTCGATAATGACGATACTGACCAATTCCATACAGTTTAAAAAATATCCAGAAAATTATTAATAATTATCAATTTCAGTTTTCGTAGTATCATGTTTAACCTCACTTTAGCTTAACTTGGATTCAGCCATACTTTTTATTGATACTTTTTTTATAAAAGAAAATAAAATCTGTCATACATTTGAACATTTTTTTCTCCTTGAGTGCAGAATTTGTAAAACTAATCCGAATAGATAAATTGTTAATTGCATTCTGTAAAATAAAACTATAAAAAAAACACAATTTTGAGTAAAAAATAACGCTAAATAATCGGTAATATTTAACGTTTATCTTCCTTCAATACTATTACCTAATATTAGGTAATCTGTGATTACGCATAATTAAGGTATGTGCACTTTTGAGCGATTATCGGTACCTTTTAACGATCTTTAGGTATTCTGATCTTAGCGTGTCTATCAGCGTGTAATCCGTGTAAAGATAACCCAAAATCATGAAAATTAGAACTACTCAGAATTGAGGTAACCGGGTTGGAACCCAAATTTGGGTGAACACCGATTTATTTGATTTTGGGTTTGCTCTACCCATTTTTAGAGGGCCTTTGCATTAATCCATCAAAAGTAGTAACTGTACCTTTCACTAGGAAAAGGAAGTTTAGTCTAAAAGCGTTTCAGCTAGGAGGATTAAAGATTCATCTTAGTGAACAGGTTAAATACTTAGGAGTGATACTGGATGCCAAACTGAACTGGAATGCTCATCTTGAGTATGTGATCGGTAGGCAACTAGTGCGTTCTGGATATGCTCAAAAACATTTGGCAGAAAATGGGGTCTAAGACCAAACATGATAATGTGGATTTATACATCCATAATACGTCCAAAAGTAATCTATGCTTCTCTTGTGTGGTGGCCAAAAACAAAAGAGGCTACTGCACAGAATAAGCTTGCAAAACTTCAACGGCTAGTATCCATTGCTATAACGGGAGCGATGCGCAGCGTTGAATGCAATTCTAAATCTGCTGCCTTTGCACGAATACGTGCAACTAGAAGCAGAAAAGAGTATGCTTAGACTTAAACGGTTGAAAACTTTCATGTCTGGTGACTTAGTCGGTCACCTGAGCATTTCACAAAACTTTTAAAATGGGCCAGTGATGTATATGAATGGAGACTCGATGAAACCTGTGGAAAACCACGTATAGATTGGGAAGTCGGAGGTCCCACTGTTCGTCATGACTCCATAAAATTCTTCACAGATGGCTCAAAAATTGGAACAAAAACGGGAACAGGAATCTTCGGCTCTGGGGTAGAAATCTCAGTGGCGATGGGAAACTATCCAACGGTTTTCCAAGCGGAGATCTTTGCTATAATAAAATGTGTTAACGTTTGTCTGAAGAGAAAATATAGATATGCAAATATTTGTATTTTTACAGACAGCCAAGTGGCACTCAAAGCGTTAAGTAATTATAAATGTACATCCAAACTTGTCTGGGAATGCATTCTTTCACAGCGAAAGGTGTGCCAAGAAAACTCGGTAAATTTATTCTGGGTTCCGGAACACTGTGGCATTGAAGGCAATGAAAGGGCAGACGAGCTGGCTAAACAAGGTTCAAATGCACAGTTTATTGGCCCAGAATCATTCTGCGGTATATCATACTGTGCCATTAAAATGTAATTAAAATCTTGGGAGGAGCAAAGGGTGATGACCAATTGGTTGGCCAGCAGACTTAAATTTCTGTACAATGGCTATATGCAACCTAAAGAAATTTGGACTGCAAATCCTAGAAAGGTGGTGGGTTTTATAAACTCAATTATGCCTGACTGGGAAAAACGTCTTAGGCTGGTCACTTGACAAATGGTGATCTAGCTTTAAGATGCGAATTAGAATAGTAAACAGGGGTATACCACAAAAGTTCAACTCAGTGGACGCTATGGTTCTACGCTCCAACAAAAAAAAAAAAAAAAGAAACATCTTTAAACTGTACGTCTGCTGTAGATGTTTTAGTTCATTAGAGACGGCAGCGGGTAGTACCGTGGTACCATAGACTAACTCTAAGACCAGTAGGTCCCGAACAAATACGATTTTTTTCTTGGCTCAGTCAGTACTAGCACATCGGTCCCAAGCTCGGTCCCAAGCTTAATAATACGCCCCTCATAATGAACTCACACGAACACACTCTCAAATATCCTGTCAAAATAACACAGCAAATCAAAACAAAGGCGCAAATATGTATAGTTAGGTACTGGCTTCAAGGTGTACTTCGAACCAAGGGGCTCTACAACAGTGAACCAATTTCAAATCGCTAGTTGCATATTGATTGTTGGTGGTACAGAGGGCCCTGCATATATAGTTGTGACACATCGAGTATCGAACAGTGGTGGCACCCACACAATTCCTTCATCTGTTTCGCAAATTACTCTACACAGAGAGGAATTTGATAGTCAATTTTACCATTATTGGGGGTTAGGATGACCATTGCAGTATAGTGATTTTGAACCGACTATGATCATGGTCAAAACTACCATTAAAAATAATTGATGCAACATTTTCCATAATGTCGGAATAGTCCTTGTTACCATGATCATAGTCAAAAATGCCATGAACGTGGTGAAATCGACCATTTTCATGGTTATTGAAACCATTATATGCGATAGTCATCCTGACCATGATTTAATTGTCGGTACAACGATGAAATTTTTCTCAGAGTATGATATCGAACCTCTCGAACAGACACTTACACAACAATCTACTCAAAATGTGAAACAATTTTCTTTTTCGCTCCCAGTGTAAATAAACTTTGTCAGACATACACTGGCAAAAAAAAGGGAATTAGAAAACAAGGTGATTTAATATGAGAGAGGTGATTGCAAACCTGTTTTGTCGAACAAATAATATAGGAATAAAGGTTTGTAATCTTAATGATATTTTTTTTACTTTTGAGAAGAGGGAAGATGTGTGGTACACAATCAGAGTGCGAAGTGTTCTGAATATTCGTGTTGTGGAACACGTAAGTAAAGTCGGCGTATAGCATGACAGGTCGACATAACGGCGACACAGAATGTACGTATCCAGCTAACAGAGCAAGCGTGGTCATCCTCCCGCCTTTCAATCATCGACGCTGCAAGAGGTAAGACCTTATTCCGAACGAAGCTACGCTGGGTGATTCCTAACTTGGCTAACCAAAACGCACAGTGAGTGACCTCCGTGTTGTTATTTATGATTTCAGTAAGTTTCACCTGTTGTGCTGTTAGCCTCAAAATTTAGCGAAATCAAAGCTTGGCATGAGCTGCAGCATGTTAGAACATAGGATTGCACATCAACTTTTTTGTCCTTTTTCCGTAGCGAGTTTCGTAGAACAGGCACTCCCACGCAAGCTGCACGAAATGCACGCGATCATCCAACGCAGGTCCACAATACCGTATCGACCGTAGCATCCAGTGAGCAAATTTCACAGCTCATTTTTATTGAAAGACAGCGCACAAAAACTTAAGCGTATGCAAAAACAAAAACCGCAAAACGCACGTGGCCAGGAACGAATTAAAAACGCGTCTATACTGATTGACGACTGGTCAAATGGTAGCACTTTTCTCTCTAAGGAGTTTAAGGCGTTGTTGGTTCAGTATAGCATCAAACACTGGACTTACTTCTCGTCACCACAGTCAAGGAAACCCGGTAGAGCGATTAAACCGATCAATTAACGCTGCTATCCGAACGTATTGCCAGAAAGACCAGAGAGGCTGGGACGTAAAAATCGCGGACATTAAGCATGTGTCTAACAACTCAGTTCATTCCGCTACCGGATTTACCCCGTTTTTCGTGACGAGGAAACACGAGATCGCAGTAAGCGGAAAAGACCATCTGAGGATGCGCCGAAAGGAGGAATATTCACCCGATGAACGATCCGACGAGACTAAGAGAGTAAGCGGAGATATTTATGTTATCGTGCAGATAATCGAAAATTGATTGTCCTCAACTGTTGTTGTTTCTCAACATAAATATTCCCTATCGTCAACTTCGCTCGAATTCGTTCCTTTTTCTACATGGTGCTAGAACAAATTACGGGCATAACGAGCCATGTTCTGCTATGTAACTTCTGTTGATATGAAAAGAAGAGGAGGTTTTTTGCGCCCATTTGAGAAAGAGCTGGCATCTGCAGCTCTACTCAAACGGGCTTTTCCCTGCTCCAAATAAAGAATAAAGAATAATGAGCCTGACGAAACCTTACCTAACCGGCACTCAGCGCTACAACAAGCGGAAACGCACACGACCAGAAGACTTTCGAGTGGGTCAGCAAGTGTATCGACGAAAGTTCAAGCAATCGAATGCAGGAAATTATTATAATGCAAAATTGGCTCCAATGTATTTACCTTGTAAGGTCGTGGCGAAACATGGGTCTAGTTCTTATGAACTAGAAGATCCGTATGGGAAAAATATAGGAATTTGGCCAGCAGAGCATTTAAAACCGTAATTTCATAAAATCCGTTACGCTTGCTATCGATAGATTTCTTTCTAAATTTTCAATTCTGTCTTCTGTTCGCTTGAATGAAACACCTTTAGCAGTGAATAAAAGCTCACACCCACCCCACTCACTCTCAGTCAGTGCTGTAAAAAGTCATTTCGACCCAATCCGCTAAATTTGCCAACAACTCGTTCCAGAAGCTGATTTTCACAATAGCACGTAAACGAAATTGTTGTGCTTGATTATTTTTATATGTTTGGTTCACAATGTATTGTTCCAACTTTAAAACCTAAGACGTGAGAGCGTAATATCTGAATATTCAAATGATATTCATCATTGATTATCATTTGAATATGGCAGTGAATATAACACATTTTATATACCAGTTAGGGCAATGCACCGTTAGACAAAGTTGTAGAATTTATCAAGAGGTACAATTTATCATTCACCATATTCATATGTTCAGCTGTTGAACCAAGTTATCGTTAAATTTATCCAATTGCATAAAATGACTTTTTACAGCACTGCTCTCAGTATCTTTTTTCTCTTACACAGGCTGAGAGCATTATTTGCATGCTTTGAGTGAAACAGTTCTCCATGTGTTGTGTCTAGTGTGCCTCTCAATAGGAGAAGTGAATACCAAAAAGACTACACAGGAGAGCTATCTCTCGCCTGAATAAGCTTGGACGGAGAATCTTTGTTTTAAAGCCGGCCGGTACATTTATAAGTTTTATGATTCATAAAAATTCAACCGATCGTAAGAAGAGGCTAGTAATCTTTTATAAGGAAAGATGGTAATGTTAGGGAATTCTTAAGTGATCAATCCGGTGGGGGGAAAATGGCTTGTGTACGGTTAAAGGTTTCTGTTCTGAACGGAACGGGTTGGAAAAACAAAATAAAAACGAGATCCACTTCCGAAAGATTTTCATCCTCGGCAGGTAACAAGAGGTTGCTGCAACATACCTACATAGGTGGGACGAAGATAAATAGTCAACCAGCAGGGCTCAACGAGAAGTTGGGGAATATGGGTATTCGATGAGTTCCGAATGACTTATTTTGGATTCACCGTGATGGTGTGCCAGATCACGGGGATCCCCCAATTGCGTGTACCCGACTAAAATATCTAATAAATAATCATGAAGTTCACGTAACTGATCAACACATAAGGTTTCAAATGATTAAATTATTAAATTATTAAATTATTAGATTATTAAATTATTAAACTATTAAATTATTAAATTATTAAATTCTTCAATTATTGAATTATTCAATTTCCTAGATTTTCATATTTTTCTATTTGTTATATATATTTGTTTATTTATTTATTTATTTTGTTGTTTTTGTGCATGATTGAGTTGATCGTATGTTCAGAAAAAAATAATGGCTTATTTTTTTTATTGTGCCTCGGGGGAAATGTAACATGAGACCATGTCCCATTAAATTAAATATCCTATAAATTGTATTTGTTTGCATGTTAGGAGTTAGGATTAGAAATTATATTATGTATAAAAATTCGCCCATTCATGCGCCGTCCGCTACCAAACTGCTCGACTGCACTCGAGCATCCTCTTCCACCCATTCTCATGGGTTGGTCACCGTGGGTAAGAGGAAATGCTTTCGGTCGATAGCGAGAGAGCGAGAGGATAAATAGGCCGTCTGCCTCATGGTGGGGGCTCTTTAGTAGGTGAGAATTAGAAGTGTTCGGACGCGCGGAAAACAAGTCGAGTGTTGGGAAAAAAATAACCATGAGCTTCGCGAGTGAAGTGTGGCCAGTGGAAGAGGCTAATCGACCAGCCGGCTAGAAGGAAAATCCGGGTTCGAAAGTGCGGGAATCGGAGTTCAGGGACCATCATCCCGAATCCCACACACGGCGCCAGTGTCCATTGCCGTCGAACCGGTCCCCAATCCCCTCCGATAGATAGTGTGTCTCAACTGCGTGGGATTGGTGGTTCGCGCGTGTCCGACGGTCGTGTGGTAGCCGAAGGAGTGAAGTTGTGCCTCCTTCGTGCTCCTAGCGTGTGGCCGTGGATACCGGTCCTGAACCGGCCGTCAGAACGGCCCCGCTAGTGCGAATTTCTAAAGAAAAAACCCGAAAAGTGTGCCCCGACCAAAAAACCTATTCCGCGTGTGTCGGAATCGTAATCCCGAAGGAAGTCCAAAACCTCTGTGCTAACCTCAACTCCGGCGACGACGCTCAATCCAGTTAGCGACGGCGCGGGCCAACGTAACTCCCGAGGCGACAGAGCAGGCAGCCCCTGTGGGTCTTTTAAGGTAAGTTGTATTACCCTCTTTGTTATAGAACTTCAACAGATACTAAATCAAAAGCCCCCATGAAAACAGAAGCCATTTGCTCTTTTTTAGCAAAAGCTAACTGAATATCCGTGGAAGGCAACGCGAGACAGTTGTTCGTTCCCTCACCTCAGCGGAAACCATGATGATGAATTTGTGTGTGGGTATGTTGGTGAGTTTGGTGGTGAATTTGCTGATGAATTTGGTGATTAGTATTCACCAAAATCGATAATATTTTCATACGGGTAACTAGTTTTAAGTGCAATTATACACCATGTACCTCTTTTCAAGAACTGGGAAATTTATGTAAATTATAACAACTTGACTTAGAAACACTTCTGTGGCCAAGGTCTGTTATGGAACAAATTAGATGTTCAAACAATCATAACTTCGTTGTTTTTCAACCGGTTTTGATGACACTCTGAGACATGGTCCAATTTTTATTCTTGTTTCAGTGACACAAAGACTAGGGTCCAGATTGCAGATGGTTTCGCAATTATTCCGGATGCCCTTAGGGTACCTACGAATCGGCGCTTGGGGTTTTTCAAGAATAACTTATTTTTCCCCCATGGAATCCTTCTGAATCATTTCCAAACATTTCAGCAACGCTAATACGAATAATCATGAACAAATAAATGTCCTCTCGCACAAGTTCCCCCGGGGCACCTCAGAGGTTCCCAGAGTGGCCATTGTGGCCAATCGTTCTATTCATGTCTACCAAAGATCTCTCCAGGAAAAATTATGAAGGAAGAGCCGTCGCATCACGTGGTTTGGTGCAAAGACATATATGTCTTCTCCTACAGGTTCCCCCGGGGCACCCAAGGGGTGACCAACGTGATGAATGGTTCTTTATTTTTCTTTTTGCAACTGAAAACCGGAATAACCCACTGGCACCAAACGGTTTTCTCTCGTTCTGTACGACTGAATTGTGGCGCATCTAGTGCGCTGTACAGCGCATCTGATGTGCTACACAGCGCACTAGATGCGACACTTTGTTGCCATACTGAAAAGCAGTTATATTGATTTGCACGAGTGATGTTTCCGGTTTTCAACTGATTCGAGAATACACAACCGAAACTCATACATTTTCATTGAAAATTTTACCAACAACAACATTACTAGATTATCCAGACAACTGCCATAGTTGGAACACCCTTGCGCTGAACTGGCCGGATTGACGTGCCGCAAGGGCTCAGTAGGGATTCTCTGTCAAGACCCGAAGCTAAGAGTTAGTTCCATTGTGGTTATATCACATAAATAAGTTCTTCCACAGTATTTATCTACACATTTTAGTATGAAGCAACATGACAAACAATATTGGCTAAATTAGTTTTTCAGCATTCCAGCATGGAGACGCTGGTTGGCATAGCCTAGGCAATGTTGGCAATTTGACAATAGCGAAGTGAGTGACTGCGACTGAAGATCATGCACAAGCAGGGTATATATTCCATTCTCATTTAATTAATAATTTCAGCACGCTTTGGCGTCACCCTTGCATTTCAAATTACTTTTGCATTTAAGAGCATGACAATTTAATGCTTGTAATGCTCAATTTGTTTTTCTGCATTTCAGCTTAACAGTGAAACAGTGTTAAAATTCTATTTCTGAACTTCAACTACTGTTTCATCAAAGACTGGCAGGTGATTATAAGCAGTATAGAATTGTATTTAAATATTTGTGTTTAGTGTTACTTCATTTATTTCAGGAATCATCAAACTGGGTTCTACGATCACTCAAACTGCTTTCTTCGATTTATAGAAGAAATCTGTTGATTCTTAAAGATATAAAAATAAAAAATAAATTAATTAAATATCTTTCGATTTAAATTTTATCTCCGTTGATTGGACTGATCTACTCTGATTTTCAGCTTTTTCAGGACTATTAAGATATTGATGCATACCTAATTTTTATTTTTCAGTAACAAACCAGTGGATGTCAGATATATTTTGAAAATACATATATTATATTCTATTACGTAAATTACATACATACATTCAATAACAAAGGGTAAGGGGGAATACAGGATGCCAGACGAAGTGTAGGCTGGATGAGGGATTTGTGGTTATCTGGCCCAAATCATGGATGACAAATATACCTTCCTTGATGGAAATCGTCAGATCGAGATCAACGAAGGGCTAAATGTCTTCCGACAGGTTACAGTGAGTTTGCTAACCCTATTTTTAACAAACCACCAGACGGAAATCCTAATGTGTATTGCTTACTGTACATGTCCTGTAATAAGAGCGTTTCGTTGGAAGGAGATTCTCTATCCTTTCCGTGGGTTTCGTGTAAGTGCTTATGCTTGCCGGGCCACACCACCGTTTTTAGCCCTTCATACAACGGCATAGTGAGGATTACAGGTATGTACAGTTTGATCTTGCCATTAGGAGGAACTGTACGCCATGGCAAGTCCTGCACTGGTAGTGGCTTCCTATCACATCAACAAACAAAAATGGTAGAGGTGGGTAAAAAAAAAAAAATTTTTCATATATTGTGGGGTCTGTTTTTTTTTTTTATATTGTTTTTTTTTTTTGTGGTAGGTTGTTTTTGGGGGGGTTTTTTTTTTTTTGTTGGTAAGAAAATAAAGAGGAAAGAAAAAAAAATAATTATTGTTTAATATGTGGAATATTTGGGTGGTGTGTTTTTGGGGGGGGGGGGTGCCTTTTTGGGGTTTTGTGTTGGGGTGAAGGACGGGGGGGGGGGGTTGGTAAGAAGGGGGGGGGGGGGTAGAAGAGAAAGAAAAGAAAGAAAAAGAAAAGAAGAAATGAATATATTTTTATTTATTTTTTGTTTTGATTTGGGTTTGGTTTTTTTTTTTTTTTTTGTTTTTGTTTGTGTTGGGGGGATATAAATAAGTAATAAAATAAATAATATAATGGAGAAGAGCAGCACGAGACTCTTGGAGCTAGGTCACAGGGTCAGCGCACTACTGGGCAAACTGGAGGGGCTTCGCGGACTAAAGGGAACTCAAGCTTTCAAATAAATAAACTACACAGAACGGATAAACTCATACACTGTATTCTATCTGCTGTTTTTCGTGTGGTTGGACATAGGACGTACCTTCAAAACTACGAAGACGACGGTGACTACGACGACTACAGTCTCGCGAGCGCTCGCGATAAGGTGCCAGAAAGATTCCGGCGATGGTGGCCGAACAAATGCCAACCTTCGGCAAGATGGTGGTGGAACTACCGGCTGGTGTACCGTTGGTTACAGCGCGATGGCGGTCAGACTGGCGCGTCTACCGTTCGTAGGCTGTAGTGCGATGGCGGTTGGTTCGCTCACTTCGACCGAGACGGTGATTTTGTGACGGGCTGGGATAGCGGTTGCGGAGCCGGTTCTGATGCACAGGCGCTTCCTCCTGACGTAGCCGGTCAACGACGGCAAGGCCGCCCTCTGTCGAACCGGGGAGGGACTCTCTCCTTGATATTTAAAGCCTTTGCCCGAGATGGATATCCTCTTTTACACTTATGGCCCGAAGCCAGAGGAATGTGGGTCCTTTGCTATTAGGTGTTGGTGACTAAAAAGCCTCCTCCACCGTAGCGTGCACTGGCGGTCCTTGACTCGCCAACCAAAAAAGTGATTCCAATAAACGGACAAAAAAGGTCCAAACTCGGCGTAGCTTCAAACGTATAATTCCGCAAAACTGAACACTTCTGGTCTACACGCTCGCCTGTAACTAAGTGCACGATCCCTGTTCACCGAGCATCCAAGAACCCTTCAGCTCGTCACCCGTGACTTTGTGTCACCATTTTTCCATGGCTTTGCGCGCCTTTTGCAGCCCTCGACCGTTAAGCATGGCCATGATGTCTGCCCAGTGAGTTTCACCGCTACTGTTTGGTATGTTTACTTGAATGCTCGATCACATGGTGCACATTAAAAAAAACATCGCATTTCGCTTATTGTAACAGGACGGTTACAGGACATATTTATCCCAATAGGCCATCTATTGTTTTTATTAAGTAGTAACATGTTGCTATTGGTAACATTTTCAATGGCAATCTATGAATATATGGTTGGATATTTTTCAATTGGCGATCAAATATGAGGTTAGATTGCGTAAATTTAAAAAATTCAAATGGATGAGAAGGTTCTATTTTCTTTTAATAAAATTCAGCAGCATTATCATCATCAACAATTTTCTTCCATTTTTATATCCAATGATTGTGTTTAAGATGTACCTAGTACTATTTTGAGGGAGCGCCATCTTGACTAATCTAAACTAAAACTAAAGCAACAACATATGTAGGGCCTCAGATAGGATAGTCGGTTCAACATACCGGAGACGGCGGGTTCGACTTTGTGGGTTGGAAATTTTCTCGACTTGCTTACTGCTTTCCACCCAATATATTATATAAATTCATGCATTGGAGTAGATATCAAAATCTCTCAATCAATAACTGTGGAAGTTGCTTCTCTTTGAAAAGAGCGTCTTAACCAGTTAGAAGAAGACGAATATGTGTAGTAGGAATACTGCGTTTTTTGTTTCTGTGAGAACCGTGTTAGTGTTTGAAGTTGTTTTATTTTTATTTATTCTTTGTAATTTGGTGTAGATTTGAACTAATGTAGCTTACCATACAATATTCAAAGAAATAATAAAAATAAACATTGCAAAGACTCGAATATGGTGCTTATAGACCATACCCTTCGAAATTGTTCGTCTTCAAAAGTATACTATAGGCTTTTTTGACTTTCCGTTGTTTAGATAAACAAATGTTTAAAAGCTGATCTTTGTTATCGACTGCCGTATTGTCAAGGGACACATACCGTATGTTTTCAGCAGTTGAATTCTCCATGTATTCTATCTTTTTAAGTAATTACAAATAAACAATTACTTCAAATGGTGTAAATATATCAATTCATGGTAGTAGGTTCCAACTGAGTTCCGAACCAAAATATCTTAAAGTACGTTTCACATGTCATTAAAACTGGTACGATGTAACTAGTTGAACAGAATTGGAGCTCAACACCATTGGACATTTGTAAGAAATACCGTTCGAAAAAACAGCATCCTGGGAAAATAGCAGAGTCATCTTTAAGATATTAACGTAAGTGTAAATATCGGAACCAAATCATATTACATAATCTCGTTCCTAATCGTACGTAAATTTATGAGCTGATCTTTGTTGTAAAGTCAAGAACATGACATTTTTTCATTCCCAACCATGGTCGATATTGTTTACATAAGGTTAAAACAGAGAACGATAGCAAAACGGAATTTTATTCCTGTGGTGCACATCACCTATCAATTGTTAATATAAATTGTTTATATGAGCCGCCAAAAGATCGTTAAATATTTTTAGATGATTTGGTATAAGTAAAACACAGATCTACACGAATGGATAATTTGGAACAGCAATAAAATGGCAATGCATTTATGTTCTGACGAGCATACCCTTGAATCCACAGTCGGTATGGATGTCGTATCTGTCTGGCGAGTTCCGCGCGTGGAATTTCTAAAAGGTCTGGATGTGTTTGAATTTTCTTGAGTAGACGTTGACACTAGTTCATGGTTGGAAGTTGATAAGCTTGGAGTGTTCTTTTTGGAACTTTTTTTACGCTCTGGGTCACACTTTTTTTGCTTCTCCATTTTTAATAATCACGTGAGTTGTTTATATTAATAGAAGCGTTTGTAGATTTTCAAACAAATGTTTACTTTGAATCACAGCAGGCGTGCAGCTCCAAGGGATTTTGAGCGAAAACGCACCAACATGCTTCGACACCACGTGTTGTATTCGCGGCCAGCTAACTTAAGACTGACCGATGAAGTAGTAGTCAACAATGTGAATAGCGAAACTGAAAAGGTTGCCTATCGGTTCTTTTTTTATATAAACCGATGAATTGTACGTTTGTCTATGTACTTATTATATTCAGAAAAAAACAGCGAGAGTACGATATATGTAGAAGTAAAAAGCTGCATCCTTTGCAAATATTGTGGTGTTTCGCTTTGAAATTATTGAGGTGGTTTACTACTTGATTATGTGAAGTAACGTTGCAGCCATTCTTTCGTTATGAAACACAAGGACCGGTGCAACATTGCACAACACTTCTTTTAGAAGAAACCGATAAAATATCATTAGATGTAACTAGAAAATAAGAAGAATGATTAGTAATTTCCATTTAATTCCAACTACCTTTATTGCTTATCTTGACAGATACGCGTATTTCGTCTACAATGTGCAGACTTCTTCAGTGTCGTGTACTAATACTCGACTACACGACACTGAAGAAGTCTGCACATTGTAGACGAAATACGCGTATCTGTCAAGATAAGCAATAAAGGTAGTTGGAATTAAATGGAAATTACTAATCATTCTTCTTATTTTCTAGTTACAGGTATTCCACTAAACAGCTCACACTCTCCATAATTCATCATTAGATGTTCCAATATTAACTGAAAATTTAAAGGTTTTATAGATGCATACTGAATTGTCTTTAAAGTCTTACAAAAAATTAAACCATTAAACCCTCATTCTTTACGTTATTTATTGTTGCTGTTTGGACCATTTTCAGCGACTCTAACGAAAGAAACGCGTAAAAAAGCGTAGACGAATATTTTATAAAATATTCTTAAGAATATGACAAAGCTATGGGGGCTTCGCCGAGTGGCAAAGACTCTTTGTATGTTTGGGATATTTGGTGGTATTATGTCCGAAAAATGTGGAAGAACTTTCATTGAATATAAAATAATCATTATCGATGTCTCAAATCTAGGAAAAACAAGACAATTCTAGGAGAAAGTGCGATGGTGGATTTGAGGCTAGGACAAACGATGTCAATATTATTATTAAAATATACTAGGCAAACAGTCGATAGTGTTGGATGGACTTGAAATTGGAGTAATCAGTCCAGCCAAAACATCCAGAACACCGGAACATCAATTTCGAAATTTTTGATATTCTATTCTTTATATGATATATAATATCTGTTGATCCCGCCACGCCTAGTGAAACAACGAGCCCCAACGTTCTTACAGCTAACGCTAACGATAAATTATGTCCACACCCAGGCCGTGGACAGAGGATCGTCAAGCATACAAAAGGTCACAAAAAGGGGTAACGATGAGTGGAACGAGCGACACATGGTAAACAAACCGGCCATTGATCGAATCGAAGTGCGATCATCGAGTTGTTTTCTATTATTAAATACTTACAATCTATATTATATTAATCCTATCATAATCAGATATTTAGCAGTTAGAACTAACTTTCTACTTGTGATTCCGGTGGATTTAAAACTACAAATCTCTAAATCTACTTAGCCTCAGGTGAGAACATGAAAATACCTAGTATATCTTATACTAAAGTGATCTATAAAAACTAGCTACCTACACCTGAAGATTGCAAAGCATTGCCAATATATACATAACTAAATAATTATTGATTGCATCGGTTAGGCAACTCAATTGAACGGAATTTTGTAATTCTGCATTCATCGAAATAAATTCACAAAATTAACGATTCGTTCATCGCCCAACAATATCAGATCAGTCAGTGAAAACAAACCCAAAAAGGAGAGAGTTTCCTTTCCCATGTACGCATCAAAAACAGAGTGTGTACAAACTTTCGCTAGAAACTATCACAAGCGATCAGTGGTACATGAGCGAGATCCAACGAGTTATTATTGCCAGTTGAGGTGGCAGATGTATCTGTGCCTCAACCTACCCCGCAGTGGGATGTTTGGCAATGATAACGTCCTTGGTTCGAGTACTACTTTACCCATGCCCTTTCGCTCAATTTCCAATACTTCTATTCTATTTCCAACCTACCGTACACTGACGGAACTTTCAACACTTTCTCTTCATATCTTTCATTCTAGCAAACATGACTGTCTACTCTTGGTGCCTCATGGCGATGAGCAAAACATCTCCTTCTACATCATCAATCTTTTTTTTTTGTTTTTACGATCCAGCTTCCATACGACTGGATGTAGATTCAAAAATATTTTTATTTGATTCTAGCACATCGTTATTTGAATCAAATATTTATTTTTTACTTCAATTAAATCAAAACAAAAACGCTTTGATCCAATAAAATTGGATTTGTTTTAAGCCCAGTATCGACTCTATCTCAGATGCCCGGGTGCGACTCTATCTCAGATGCAGGATTTTTTTTGTTATGCTTTTGTGCGATGTGTGCACGCTAAGTAGATAGAAAGAAGATTTTTAAGATTTTGATGAAGATTTTAAAGATTTACTGCAAAAAGATGCAGCACGATTCAAGTAGATGGATTAAGATTCACAAGCTGAAACAAGATTTTTCAAAGATAGATTCGCTAGCGTGGGATTTTTCGATCATCTTGAATCTGGATTTAGATGTGTCGCATCCCCAGGTATCGACTTAAAAAGTAGAGAGGTAACGGAATTTTGTTCAATATTACCAAGCGGAATTTTGACAATTGATCTGCATGGAACAAAACGTCACCTTCACTTAGGCTTTGTGCACAAATTACGTAACACATGAAGGGGATTGAGGGAGGTTGAGCAACCGTTACTTATTGTGACATATGGGGGAGGGGGGGTTTTAAAATCGTTACGTAACAAAATAACCAATTTGAAAAAAAAATCAAAAGTGAATACTAGTTATCGAAACTGAGCCAAAACTTTGTTTTTGTATTTTTAATCACGTTTGCCATAACTGGAACTGGAACTTTAAATTTTGGCTCCTTTGATGGTCAATCGTATGTGCTTCTTATGCGAGTGGCGATAATAGAAATACTTTTTAGGCCAAGTGGTGCAAGAAATCTGAAATTTTAGGGAAAATGAATTATGTCTATCTTTTTATTTCAAACCAAATTCTAAAACTTCGATAAATGGAGACGTACTATTTAAATATGATCTACTAAAAGAAATGTATCTTATGACGATTTGCATCACCAATTGGCGCAATTTTCCATAAATGGTACATCTACACGCTGAGAAATGTATTGTTCTGTATAGCTACAACAAATATTATTGTTGACTCACGGCTTACCCATAATTTTTATTCATTCAAACTATACTGATTTTATTTTTGAACCAACGATAAATATTGTTGTTTCTAAAAGCGCTGCAAAGGAGGCTTCTATTGGAAACAAAAAGCACTTATTGTTGAATCAAAAAATAAGATTTTTGGAAGCAATGCACCTTTGCATTGATTCGACCTAAGCGGTGGAATTGTAACAAAATATATATATATATATATATATATATATATATATATATATATATATATATATATATATATATATATATATATATATATATATATATATATATATATATATATATATATATATATATATATATATATATATATATATATATATATATATATATATATATATATATCAATATATTGTTATTTATATTAAAAACAATGAAATAGTAATATTTACTTTTCAAAAGATTATGTTATGGAAATTCAAATAAAATAAAAAGTAGTACACTCAGTAGCAAAAAAAAAAAGCCGAGCAAAATTTTACTTCCAAAAAACGTCACGTTCAAACTCCTGTAACTTTGTCTATTATAAACATTTTTGACTGAATTTTTGACAGCCCTATAACTAATGTATTAACCTCATGTGAACAAAATTTCATGTTCGTATTTGTATTTGAAGATTTGATAACACATGTAAAAAAAAGTCATTTTTGGACATACCAATTTCTAAAATACGTACTTCTGTGAAAAATTTGGGTAGCGTAATAAAAATTTCACCATAGCCTAAAAAGTATAGGAAATTAATTTGAACTGTTTCCATCAAGTGGCGTTAAATTTGATGCACCAACATGAGTATTTCCATTTTTCACACGGTATTGACCATGGTGAAGTATCGGTGCAAAAAAAAAGCCGAGGCTAAGTTACTTTAATGAAATAAGTGGACTGATGTTTGCAATATTTATCAATTTTAAGTTACACAAATAAAATGATTGAACTGTTGTCTGGATACTACAACTTTGAATCAAATGGGAATTAAACATAAAAGCAACAACAATAACAGTTTTTGTGATGTTTTTATAACAATTGAGAAAAAGGGGGGAAGGAGGTCCATGAGCGTCACGTAATTAAAGGGGGGGGGAGTCTGGTCACGTGTTACTTATTGTTTCATAGGGGAGGGAGGGGGTGCAAAATCCCGTTTTTTGCGTTACGTAATTTGTGCACAAAGCCTTACGGAATAATCGAGTGGAATATTTTTCCGAAAGTAAGGTCGGCATCGAGTTCGAAAGAAATTTCTTTTTCTATCTCAATCCCATGTTAAATTCCGTTAACTGAAACGGAAAAGTAGAGAATTGAAAAGAAATTCGTGCAGCAGTATCCTGAAAAGCACGAAAAATAAAATTGGAATGTTTAAGGTTTGCACGCAAACTAATTATATTTAATAAATTCGAGGAAATTTGTTTTAGGAAACGGTACATTCGGAGTTAACCCAGGAGTTAATTTTTTGTTTAATGTAAACCAAGCAAACCGATTTGGCAATTGTTTTAACTAGAATTGGCAACAAATTTTGAGCCTAAAAAATGTCTACAGGCAAAGTAAAGGCCAGTATCGACTTGAAAAGTAGAGAGGTTACGGAATTTTGCTCAATATTACCATAGACTAACTCTAAGACCAGTAGGTCCCGAACAAATACGATTTTTTTCTTGGCTCAGCCAGTACTAGCACATCGGTCCCAAGCTCGGTCCCAAGCTTAATAATACGCCCCTCATAATGAACTCACACGAACACACTCTCAAATATTCTGTCAAGCTAACACAGCAAATCAAAACTAATGTGCAAACATGTATAGTTAGGTGCTGGCTTCAAGGTGTACTTCGGACCAAGGGGTTCTACAACAGTGAACCAATTTCAAATCGCTAGTTGCATATTGATTGTTGATATTAACAAGCGGAATTTTGACAATTGATCTGCATGGAACGAAATGTCAGCTTCACTTACGGAATAACTTAGCGGAATATTTTTCCGAAAGTAAGAGTGACAGCTCCCATTAGTTGGCGTGGAAACCTTACAAATGCCAATTTTATGTTTCGTTCTTTTCAGGTGGATACTGCTGCAGAAATTTCTTTTCGATTCTTTACTGTTCCGTTTCAGTAAACGGAATTTAACATGGGATTGAGATAGAAAAAGAAATTTCTTTCTAACACGATACCGACCTTAAAATGAAATCTAGGGTTTTTTTCATTAAGGCGAATCTACAAATGAGAGATTTTCTCCGGGCTCGCTCTCTTTCATTCATTACAGCGCTATTATAAAACTTTCGAGGGATTCTTTAGTACAGATCCAAACACAACAGTGCTGGCTAGCACACTCTACAAATAGTAAAATGAAAAACGTAAGGGTGATTGGTTTATGAATGAAAGAGAGCGAGCCCGGAGAGAATCTCTCAATTGTAGATTCGCCCTAATGAAAAAAAAAAACTCTAGAAATGTAGTTTTTCTTTTGAAAATTTATAAATATGGATGATCAACATGATACGCAGGAGTCCGATTAAAATATATATAAAATTTGCTAAACGAAGGCAGGAGGCAGTGAGTTCACTTTGGAATGTTAAATGCCATTCCAGCAGAAATATTAAGGTTTTTCTTAAGTTTATTTCCATAGTTACTACTACAGTTTTTGCATAATGTGTCATGAAGACATTACACATTCATGTTCGAGGGCTTCTCTTGCGTCTTCTTAAGTAACATACCAAAACCGTGCTGCAACTGAAATCCCATCACCTTGAAGAAGAATACTTTAATTCAGCTGTTGGCACTGTCCGTATTCTAATCTTTCTTACTGTCTATATTTTCACAATTCACAATATCCATGACAGATTTCATCGCAGTGCTTTCGTGTTCCTTCTTCTACTGGTTGGACACATCTTGTAGCTCTTCGTTTGTATAAACACTGGTATGCAACTGTAAAATATGATTTTTATGATTATAAACCAATTGAATAATGAATCAATAAAAACCTTGATAGTTTTAAAAAAAAACATTGGGACCAAAAAAAAAAAAAAAAAAAAAAAAAACCCCTCTGTGCCTTAAAATTTTCTTTTAATTTTTCAACAAAAAAAAAAAAAAAAACAAAAAAAACAAAAAACACACAAAAAATATAAAAATAAAAAAAAAAAAAAAAAAAAAAAAAAAAATATATATATATATATATATATATATATATATATATATATATATATATATATATATATATATATATATATATATATATATATATATATATATATATATATATATATATATATATATATATATATATATATATATATATATATATATATATATATATATATATATATATATATATATATATATATATATATATATATATATATATACAGCAATTCCATGAAAAAAAGTTATACGATCTCTCAGAATTTTATAATATTCGGTAGGATTGTTCAACATCGAAAAATATTAGACCCGTATTTTTTTATTTCGTTATTAGACTGGACCTTTCTGCGTTAGACTGGTCCAAAAAATCGTGATTTTTCAAAATCTTCAATTTTCAAAAATTTATAACTCCTAAACCGTTTAACCGATTTTAGTCATTTTTGGCCATTGTATTGGTTTTTTTTTTGAATTTCCAAGCAAAAATACGAAACCTTTGAA
Organism: Aedes koreicus; assembly: GCA_024533555.2. Classification (NCBI taxonomy): domain Eukaryota; kingdom Metazoa; phylum Arthropoda; class Insecta; order Diptera; family Culicidae; genus Aedes; species Aedes koreicus. The sequence goes on from JAHHFK020002893.1 coordinate 531,758, forward strand.
TATATCAATTTTTGTATGAAAAAAATACAAAACAAATAGTTTTTCTTGAATTTGACTGCGAGGGGCCTCAACGACTCCTTGTTTTAGTATTTTTAAATGAAAGAGCATTCAATTTTACATAACATATCAAAAAATTGGAGATGTTCTGCGTGTCGTTTTGGAGATACAATTTTTTAAATAATAAATCATTACTCTTCATTTTATACATCACCCGCCTGTAGAAACGATGAAGATGCATGGTAGATTACCATGCGTCTCCATCCAATCAAACCTATGACTAATGAAATCTATGAGTTACTTACAAACTTAGTATAACATTCGAATCAGTCTTTAAGGCTTTCCGTTAACCACACAGACCAATTGCTATTTTTTGACGATTACCTTTTCAAATAAATAAGGCTTTAAAATTTCAAATATTTTTGCTTAGTGTAAGTTCCAAGAAAAAAACACTTTAAAGCCGCGCGACATGATGAACATGTTAAAAAATAAGAAAAACACTTTTATACATTTATTTTTATTTATTAAGTTTTTTCATAACAATTTTAAACATTTTTCTTCCGTTGAAAATGAATTTTGTTTCACAATAATATACTCTTCGTTTTGAGGCTTAAAACTATGGAATGACTGAGTCCCTGAAATTTGCTTCACACGTGTGTAACGATTTTTTAATTTTCTTTCCATTTTATTATAGTCGGATTCCGAAAAAAATTGATAGTGTATTTTCGAGTCTGGCTTAGAAATAGCCCATGAATAAAGTTCTTCGGCCGTTGTTATGTGATGATCTTGCAAACTGGCTTTCGCAGCATTTCGTTTCAATACGCCTCCCAAAGCATCACAAGGGCCCTTTCCATGACAAGTAGCGAAAAAATTCCACTCGGCATCTATGCCAAAATCTTTTTGCATGTTGCACAAATTAAAAGCGGTCATTTTATTTTTGTATTGGCTTCCAGATCCATCTGAGAAGAAATAAATTTTCTCTAAACCTGATAACTTACTTTTTATGAACGCTATGCATTGAGTCATGGAAAGGGCCCTTGTGATGCTTTGGGAGGCGTATTGAAACGAAATGCTGCGAAAGCCAGTTTGCAAGATCATCACATAACAACGGCCGAAGAACTTTATTCATGGGCTATTTCTAAGCCAGACTCGAAAATACACTATCAATTTTTTTCGGAATCCGACTATAATAAAATGGAAAGAAAATTAAAAAATCGTTACACACGTGTGAAGCAAATTTCAGGGACTCAGTCATTCCATAGTTTTAAGCCTCAAAACGAAGAGTATATTATTGTGAAACAAAATTCATTTTCAACGGAAGAAAAATGTTTAAAATTGTTATGAAAAAACTTAATAAATAAAAATAAATGTATAAAAGTGTTTTTCTTATTTTTTAACATGTTCATCATGTCGCGCGGCTTTAAAGTGTTTTTTTCTTGGAACTTACACTAAGCAAAAATATTTGAAATTTTAAAGCCTTATTTATTTGAAAAGGTAATCGTCAAAAAATAGCAATTGGTCTGTGTGGTTAACGGAAAGCCTTAAAGACTGATTCGAATGTTATACTAAGTTTGTAAGTAACTCATAGATTTCATTAGTCATAGGTTTGATTGGATGGAGACGCATGGTAATCTACCATGCATCTTCATCGTTTCTACAGGCGGGTGATGTATAAAATGAAGAGTAATGATTTATTATTTAAAAAATTGTATCTCCAAAACGACACGCAGAACATCTCCAATTTTTTGATATGTTATGTAAAATTGAATGCTCTTTCATTTAAAAATACTAAAACAAGGAGTCGTTGAGGCCCCTCGCAGTCAAATTCAAGAAAAACTATTTGTTTTGTATTTTTTTCATACAAAAATTGATATATTCAAAGGTTTCGTATTTTTGCTTGGAAATTCAAAAAAAAATACCAATACAATGGCCAAAAATGACTAAAATCGGTTAAACGGTTTAGGAGTTATAAATTTTTGAAAATTGAAGATTTTGAAAAATCACGATTTTTTGGACCAGTCTAACGCAGAAAGGTCCAGTCTAATAACGAAATAAAAAAATACGGGTCTAATATTTTTCGATGTTGAACAATCCTACCGAATATTATAAAATTCTGAGAGATCGTATAACTTTTTTTCATGGAATTGCTGTATATATATATATATATATATATATATATATATATATATATATATATATATATATATATATATATATATATATATATATATATATATATATATCTGATCAAGCAAAGAAACCCAAATTTAGCATGCGGAAGTTTTTGGAGGCAAAACATGTTTTTATGGTAGTTTGAGACCCCTCCCCTATCTCAGAAAGGGAGGCTCCCATACAAATGAAATACATATTTCTGTATAACTCGAGAACTGATCAAGCAAAGAAACCCAAATTTAGCATGCGGAAGTTTTTGGAGGCAAAAAAGGTTTTTATGGTAGTTTGAGACCCCTCCCCTCCCTAGAAAGGGAGGCTCCCATACAAATGAAACACATATTTCTGTATAACTCGAGAACTGATCAAGCAAAGAAACCCAAATTTAGCATGCGGAAGTTTTTGGAGGCAAAACATGTTTTTATGGTAGTTTGAGACCCCTCCCCTCTCTAGAAAGGGAGGCTCCCATACAAATGAAATACATATTTCTGTATAACTCGAGAACTGATCAAGCAAAGAAACCCAAATTTAGCATGCGGAAGTTTTTGGAAGCAAGAAATGTTTTTATGTTAGTTTGAGACCCCTCCCCTCTCTATAAAGGGAGGCTCCCATACAAATGAAACACAAGTTTCTGCATAACTCGAGAACTAATCAAGTAAATGGAACCAAATTTGGCAGGTAGAGGTTTTTGAAGGCAAGAAATGTTTCTAAGGTAACTCAAGACCCCTCCACCCGCTGTAAGAGGGGGGCTCTCATACTAATGAAACACAAATTTGTGCATAACTCGAGAACTAATCAAGCATATGGAACCAAATTTGGCATGTGGAGGTTTTTGGAGAAGAGAAATGTTTCTATGGAAGTTTGAGACTGCTCCGTCATCTGGAAGGGGGAGGGAGGGGAGTTTACAAACAAATCCAACACAAATTTCTGCATAACTCTAGAACTAATCAAGTAAATGGAACCACATTTGGCACGTGGGGGTTTTCGAAGGCAAAAAATGATTCTATTGTGGTTTGAGACTCCTCCGCTCACTGAAAGAGGGGTCTCTCATACAAATGAAACACGAATTTCTGCATAACTCGATAAAAATTAAAGCAAATGGAACAAAATTTGGCATGTGGAGGTTTTTGAGAGAAATAATGTGGTTTGAGACCCCTACGTCTTCTGGAAGGGGAGACTCCCATAAAAATAAACAAACATAATTTTTAGCATAACTCGAGAGCCAATGAAGCAAATGAAACCAAATTTGGCATTTGGCATTTGGCATTTTAAGGTTTTTGGAGGCAAGAAATGTTTCTATGGCAGTTCAATACCCCTCCCCATCTTGAAGGGGGGGGGGCTCCCATACAAATAAAAAGCAAATTTCTGCATGACTCGAGAACTAATCAAGTAAATGAAACCACTTTTAGCATATGGGGGTTTTTTTGGAGGCTAGATTTCTATATACAAAAAATTAATTTCTGTCTGTCTGTCTGTCAGACCGTTTTAGACTCGGAAAGTTCTGAACCGACCAACGTGAAAATTTATATCAAGGGGTTTTTGGGGCTGGGAAAGGTTTTTATGATTGTTTGACACCCCTTCTCTCTCAGGAAGGGGCGCTCTCATACAAATGAGACACAAATTTCATCATAACCCGAGAACTAAACAAGCAAATTGAATCAAATTTGGCATGTGGGGGGTTTTGAAGGCAAGAATGTTTCTATAGTAGTTCAAGACCCCTACCCTCTCTGAAGAAGGGGGGAGGGGCTTCAAACAAATGAAACTCAAATTTTTATTATAATCGATGAGCCCAATGTGATGGTTCGAGAACAAATCAAGCAAATGGAACCAAATTTGGCATGTGGTGGGTTTTGAAGGCAATGATTGTATGGTGGTTTGAGAAACCACCCCCCTCTGGAAGGGAGGGCTCCCATACAAATGCAACACAAATTTCTACCAAAAATGAGAATTATCCAGATTACTTAAACACAAAACGTGTATTTCTCGGGTACGAAGCATGTTTTGATAGAAGTTTGAACCCCTGCTAATTCAAGAAAAAAAAACTCATTTCTAAAAAAAAACCATAAACGTGCCAGTTATATTAAATTTTCCTTTATTTAGTTGCAAGCGTAGCAGCGCACGCACCGGGTTCAGCTAGTATATATATATATATATATATATATATATATATATATATATATATATATATATATATATATATATATATATATATATATATATATATATATATATATATATATATATATATATATATATATATATATATATATATATATATATATATATATATATATATATATATATATATATATATATATATATATATATATATATATATATATATATATATATATATATATATATATATATATATATATATATATATATATATATATATATATATATATATATATATATATATATATATATATATATATATATCACGCAAAAAAAACCGCAAAATTCATTTGCAGTTAGGTTAGGGGCGTGAGGTACATACAGGCCCTAATATTTGCAGATTCCTTTTCCCTCGCTAATGATACTGTTGGTAACACTGTTGTGGTGGTAACTTGTGGTTGCCAGCAATGCATAGTAGATGTGAATACGATAGCTCGTGCAACATCATCATTTGGCGGCATTCTCTAGGATAGGTAAGTTGTATTTTGTGAGCTCGACAGTTTTCGTGTCGAGTGATTCCATGTTGCATTTTTGTAATGGCTTCCAGCTGTTATCTTCGTGTCTTATTGGATATTTACTTTGGCGATCCTGCCAGTCATTATTATCATACTTGCCTCACCTTTTTGGAATCACTCGACACGAGAATACACTATAATAATTCTGAATTTGTGGCACTGTGGAGCATGAAACTCAAAATTTGTGGCAAAGGACGTGAAAAGAAAATTAATAGAGGCGTGTAAAGAAAACCGTGCTCCAATTGGCGTGTTGAGAGAACCGTGAAGGTTGAAAAATGTGGGTAAAGAAAACCACCTAGGAAAGGCGCGTTGAGACAACCGCTTAATAGTGTAATGAAAACCACAAACCGAATATGGCGAGTTGAGAGAACCGACAGAGAGAAAAATACAAAGGGTGTGTAAGGAAAACCATCTTAGAAAACAAAACGGCGTGTCGGAACGACCACCAGAGGCTGAGTAACGAAACAAAAAAAAGAAAAGAAAAAAAAGCTTGACGTATGTGTGTTTTGGGAGAGAGGCTCTTAAACGAATCATGTTTAGTTTTCCAGCATTTACAGACACTAATAGCAACAATCAATGTGCAACTAGCGATTTGAATTTGGTTCGCTGTTGTAGAACCCCTAGGTCCGAAGTATACCTTGCAGTCTGCACTTTGCAATAATTCTTGCGCTTTTCGGTACCTTCCGGTACTAGTATCTTGGTTGTTGTTTTGATTCACTATGTTATTTTGACACAACATTTGAGAATGTGTTGGTGTGAGCTATGTTGTTAGGGGCGAATCATTGAGCTTGGGACCGATGTGCTAGTACTGACTGAGCCAAGAAAAATATCGTATTTGTTCGGGACCTACTGGTCTTAGAGTTAGTCTATGCTAATAGTACGTTGAAAGCTGATAACAAGATTCAGGATGTCTGTAGGCAGATGCGTACGCGTTAACCAGTCCATCAGCGGGTTTCTTGACGGATCAGATCACGATTCGGAAGTAATGGAATATCAGGATGCCTGAAGGTTCGTCCGTGCCCCGAGATTTTATGACGACAAAGGCGAAGAACAAAACGACCGAAATGAAACTGACGAGTACGATGATTATCAAATTACGGTAGATCCAAATCAGGAAAACGAGATATTGAAACAACAGCTCGCCGATATGCAAAGCGCTATCGACGAGATATCATTTACGCGCGACAGTCAGCAAAAACGCGATACCGGAATTAACACTGCAGAGGATAGATCAAATGAAACCGTTCCCTAAAAATGTGCCAGCGAACAAGATGTGGGAGGAATGGACGAAATATGTGGAGAACTTTGAGATTGCTGACTCTCTGTCCAACGCAATTGACCCCGCGTGGCGTTCACAATTGCTCTTCTTGTCTTTGGGTGATCAATTGCAGGCTATCGTCCGAGCAGTGAACCTTCGATTGGATTTGAATGATAAACAATGCTTTTCATTAAAAACATCGATGAACACCTGCGGTCCATGACAAATACCCCTGCGGATCATGAAGCATTTTCGTGCATAACACAAGGCAAAGGAGAATCCGTGATGAGCTTCCATGCATGGCTCATGGAAAAAGTTCGGTTGTGTCCACTACCAAGGGGCTCAATAAAGAGTCTTTTGGTGTGAGGCGAGCGGAGGGTCACTCAATTAAAAAAAAAAGAAGACGAGGTAAAGTAAATTTGATTTCATTTATGTTTCATGTGAAAAATACAAAATATATCAGTTATCTACGAAACGTGTTCTTATTTGGAAACTATTTATTTTCAACAGCTCAATGCACATACATAACATTCTTCCCTCCTTTAAAAGAAATTCAAGTTCACGGCGAATACCTATGAGGGGCACGCCCTTGTCTGTTTGTTCGACGCAAAACAGGTAGAGCGACTTCTAAAAATCGGAGAACTTGATTCACTTGATGGTGTGTGTGTCAACTCATCGCTGCCACCCGTGCCGCTGTAAAAACATCGAATCTGGTCGATGTGACGTTTCAGATGCTTTCCATTGTAAACAATCTCGTAGTGTAGATCTCCCAATCGAGCGTAAATGCTTCCTGCAATCCATTTGTCCATTCGAATATTTCCTGATAGAAACTAAACCTGATCTAAATGTGTTACTAATGTTTTTACCCGTACTGTAGAACTGTGAACTTTGAAAATCGCCATGTTGATGTTGGTGGATTCCATAAAAAAATGTCACTCAAATTCAATAATTTATTCTGGGTACCTTCTACGTTTTTTATCCAATTAATGGTGCATGAAGTTAGGGAAGGTAAAACGGAAAGTTGCACTGCTAACCTTGAGCCGAATATACAATTTTGATACAACTTCCACTCTCATTTTCCATTTGAAAAAGTAATAAACAATCATCTTTTACATAAAATACTATAAGCTACTATTAGCCTTGTTCAGACTAACTATTCAGCTACTATTAGACTTGTTCAGGAAGGAATGCAAGAGAGGAAATGAATGGGTCTTACGAAGATTACCCGGATGACGACATCAGCGTACATCCAACCTCCTCCGATAGCCTAAAAATAAATAATAGAATGACTAACTTGCACCACTCCACGAATAAGTGGGCCGAAATAGCTTGAATAACAGTTCAACAAATGTCTACCAACAACCAACCAGGCAGTTAAATATTAATTACATTCTCCACATGTGCCTATGTGTCAGTTTTCTGACGGAAACAATAAATTACGTATTAAATGCAATGCATATTCCGGCTCCTACCACCTATTTATTTGAAACAGTAATGGCTGGCCCACAATTGATATGTTGCGGAATTGAAATCCGAAAATGGTAGCTGATTGAAATTTAGTACTAAACTTCAAAAGAAAACACATAGGGCTCTGTGATTTAGATTAATAATATTTCAATATCAGGACTGTTCAAACACACAAAACAAATGTTTTAATAAAAAAAAAATGTATATTTTTTCAATAAAATCCCCTCAGTATTTTGAATATTATTTCATTTTTCTTTACTTATTTTCATCAGGCAAAGTCTACCTGATAAGATAAATTGGTTTTCGGAGGCCCTATTTTCCAGATTTCTTCTGGATAGACAATATCCAAAAATAATCATGGAGATTACGTAACAAAGAATGTGCTGGCGTCGCAATCTGGTAGTTTTACCTAAAACATAACAAAAATATTAAAATAAAGGGTTGGATAGCAATAATATCATGTCAGAGTAGGAATAACGGCAATCCCGAACTCAGCGATCTTTTTATCGACTTCCCCCCTTTTAAAATAAGGTGACAGGGAGCAGGTCTATCAGTATTTCCCCCCTCAGGATAAACTAGTTAACTGGATAAACTGGTCTGGGGTTAAAAAAAAAGTGCATTCAAATTTGCTTCTTGGCTATCTTGTCACTTTATTTTAAAAGGGTAGCAATCGATGAAGCTGGGTCTGCCCTTATTTCTGTACTATCAAGATATGTACTAGATAGTTACTTACCGATACCAATTGCTGATGTTGACTATTGATTTGTGAAGGCTGCTGTTGCACTAGACCAGCACCAACGGACGGAGAACGCTACCATCTTGACTTCCGCTGGTCCGGTTTACATTTTTCGGGTTATGTTTTTCAATGTACTCATCGGATGAGTGTGTGCTAAATTCATGATACAGCATGATTGGTGGAATTCTGACTTTGCTTCTGCGGGTGGCGACAACAGCCGTTGAATGTTCTCGATGCCCTATGAAGCTGAAAAGAGCCCTAGTGGTAGTGATATGAAAATTTATCCCGGAGCCTGCTGGGAATATTGTTGTTGTTTTTGCTTGGGCGTGATATTATGCTAGAAGATGCCCTAAAAAGATTCAATCATATCAATGTTTAAAGAGGTTTGAATAATAAAAAAACTGGATTAATAGGATGTTGACAGTCGAGTTACTAGGCAATACACATTTTTTTATGATATCCGCTCCTTAACTGCTAACCGTCGAAGCAGATGGGGTCGTTTCTATTGGTCGCTGTTTCTGAGACGAGGCGCTGGGTCTGCCGTTACATTCAAAGAATTCATTCTGCACGCAAGATTAGTCGCTTGTTGCTGTCGTCGAAGGTACAACGTGGAACTGGTGTATTGAACAGTTTTCTGTTATTATACAATGTTAAATGTTAAATGTTATTATACAATTACCGCTGAGGATTTCCAATGTTTACTAATCTTACTAGTATGCTGCTCTGCCACCCAAGTGCTGTACACTTTTTTCGCATGGTGATATGGTGATTGTTGCACTAAGGCATACATTTCATTAAACTTTTTAACGAATAAAACTTAATAATACCGCGATAGCTAAAAATTCATTACAAAAATATTATATCGATAATAAATTGTGGACACTCCTTTCTCTTTTCATATTTTTTACAGGATAGGAGCTAACACAGTAGTAGAGTATTCTGGGAGCTACATTTTGTTGAAAAAAAAAAAGAAAGGGGGGCGGGGGGGGGTGTGTGGGGGGGGGGGGGGGGGTGTGGGTGGGACAAAAAAAAAATTTTTTTTGGGGGGGCCTTCCTGTGTTTGTGTTTTTTGTTTGTTTTTATATTTTTTTTTTGGGGGAGAGAATTTTTATATTTTTTTTTACGGGTTTTAAAAAATTTTTAAAAAAAAATTCATCATAAAAAGATTGTTTTATATTATATTATCTCCGCGCGGGGGGGGGTGTGTTGTGGTGTGTTTTTTTTTTTAAAAAAAAAAAAATAAAACAGTACAATAATAATAAAAAAGTGGGACAAAAAAAAAAAACCACAACACCCTACTCTGAGAAAAATTCTATCGTTATACCGACAATTAAATCATGGTCAAGATGACTATTGCATATAATGGTTACAATAACCATGAAAATGGACAAATTTACCGCGTTCATGGCATTCTTGACTATGTTCATGGTAACAAGGACTATTCCGATATTATGGTAAATGTTAAATCAACTATTTTAAATGGCCGTTTTGCCCACGATCATAGTCGGTTCAAAATCACTATACTGCAATAGTCATTCTAACCCCCAATAATGGTAAAATTGACTATCAAATTTGTTTCTGTGTAGAGTGACGATTGAGGACCATGAACTCATTTTTATGTACGACTCACCATACCTGATGAAAAACACGAGAAACGCAATATTCAAGCACAACCCAACAAACATCGGTGTCGAATAAACGCTTGTTCAAACAAATTTGGAGAAGTTGTTCAGCTTTTCCTTCTAGAAAGCTGAATAACTTCTCCAAATTTGTTTGAACAAGTGGTTATTCGACATCGATGTTTGTTGGGAATGCCGTGTTTAGTAGGCATATTGCTTCGTATGATCATATGCGGAAACTTTACGATATTGACGTAGCTTCACTTTTGAGAATCGTTCCGAAGCTGCAGAAAAAAATGTATCGATCTTCCACCATTTGCAGCAATGAATGTAGCGTTATCTGCTCGTACTCTCAGTAAATCTTCCGCAATTGGAATTCGTCACTATGTAGTAACGTGCGAACTTCCAGATGAAGCTCTTGATACTGCAAAATTCCTTGATGTGCATGACAAATTGTTTGACGTTTTCAATTCGAAGGATAAATACTCCGATTCGATTGGAAAGGCAAGTAAGACATTTTTGGATGTACTGCGATTCTAAAACCATTGTATCTACTTCCAGCCATACAGAGCTGGATGATCTATTTGCCAAGTTTACGAACATACGAGTCTTCTAGTAATGGGCAATCTTGATCAAATGTGTTATGCAGATAAAATAAATAACACCTTAGTCTGTCCTTAGTCTGGTCAGTGGAGTGGATAACTTGTTATTAGTATTATCGATAAGAGAAAAAGCGTCGTAATAGTCGAATCATACGGTACAAGCATGCAATCTGAACATGGTACATATTCAACTATAAGCACTAAATCATTCGAGAAGAGGCAAAGCACCTTTGTCCTCAAATAATTATAAGCTTCTCTAACAAACTTCCATATGAAATGTTATGTTATCCCCATCCCCTTAAATTTTGGGTAAAATTGATGCTATTGTATTAGATTATTAGTAAACTTATTGTCGAAAAGTTCCATTTGTGTCTGGTAATGCAAATTTCAACCAATTAATATTTTAACTGTTTTTTTTTACTTCAGCAAAAAAAGAATCAAAATGTTTGAAATCAACCCAACGTCGACCACCGTATATGCATAGCCCCTTTGTTGCTCTTTGCAATTTTCTGTTGAACACGAACATCACGTACACTGAAAATAAATCAATAATTTATATTATTAAAATTGGCACTTAAATCGGTCAAGTTTTGCTTCGAATTGAAATCGTGTGAGCCAGTATGATTTTCATTTGCCGCACATAATTTTTAACACCCGTCACTTAATACACAGGTTCGTTTCCAATGAGACTGATATGGTCCGCACATAATTTTCAATGGAGCGAAATATGTCATTCAAGTGTGTTTTCACTTTGCCCTATTCTATCCATCTTCGCACTTAAAACGAAATAAAAAACCGTGCGCGAAAAACAATCAGCTGCTTTATCGTTCTAGAAGAAAAAAAAACTGCAGAATGGAGAAGCAAAGTGAAGTTTACCGTGTGGTGGTTTAGGTACTTGGTTTGCCAGCGGAAGTCACTGAATTTTTTGAAGGTAATAAATTACTATGGATGTTCTTCTTTGCCACGTTAACGGTGTTTATTGTGAATATTTCAGATCTGCCGAGCATTTTTGCCATTCCCGCAGTAGAGCTGCTGAACGCGATAGCCTAAAAAAATGATGAAGTTTTTATGATGGTACAAATAAAGCCTCTTTTATTCACACATTTCGTTTTATTACATGAAAAGTACAAAAAATCCAATACTAAACTTTTTTATGAAAAAATAAAATCTATGCACCATTTCACATAAAACGTATTAAAAAACTCATATGATTTTTGCTAGGACAAGTTAATGCAATCCATGTACAATATTATTAATATCTATTCAGCTCTTGCACTTAAAGACTATATATTTATTGCACATATGCTATTGCACATAGCAATAACTTTGCACTTTGCCCAAATCTCTAGGTGATGGCACTTAAATATAAGGTGCATTGTGTTTTGAGTGTAATATGGCTTCACAATTCCATTGGGCCGATGTTGTCTATATATTTTCTATGCTCGCACCACTCATTCGCTCCTGTAACAAAAATTTATGAATTAAATTATTACAATTCACAAATTAGTCCTAAATCCTGTTCTGATTACGAGTTTTTTGACGTGATAAAGAGAATTTTTATGTCATTTAATATGATATCGCGTTATAAAGTTCGCAATCTGAACAGGCTATAATTTAAATTTTAGCTGTTTTTGAACAAGTCTACTAAGGCTCGATGCCCACGTACCGGTTTTCAAGCAGCGTCCACGCAAGATACCCAGTACCAAATGGAGTCATGCACACGCATACGCGTAAATACATGCGCACTTCATATGATCCTGTGTACCTTGCGTGGACACGGCATGCACGCTACGTGCTTTCGGTTTAGTTAAATTACGTCTCACTACTTACTATAGAGTGCTTAAACTTACACCGTGTCCAATATATTCTTAATGGAAAGACGTCTGGTTGCAACAGTTAGACAAACTAGAATAGTTTATTTCTTCATTAATTATACAAGGGTTACTATGACTAACAGCCCCGCTTAACCCTGAATTTGACGAACTCCAAGATATTGCCTTATTTCTTGAAGTTTGGGAAACGGAACTGGTTTTGTCAGGATATCAGCAAATTGTTGACTAGAAGCAACGTGTTGAAGAACCAGTGCATTCCTTTGCAATTGTTCCTTAACAAAGTGATGGCGCAGATCAATATGTTTTGTCCGCGCTGAATATCCAACTTCCTTTTCGGTCAAACAAATAGCACTTCTGTTGTCGCAACGTAACGAAATTGTTGATTCAACTCCACTCAGCTCAGCCCTGAATGATCGCCACCACAAAGCTTCCTGTCCAGCAGCTGCGATAGCCATATACTCCGCTTCTGTTGTGGATAAAGCAACTGTGGGTTGTCGTCTGCAGCTCCAAGCAACTGCACCACCCGAGTGCATGAACACATAACCTGTTATGGACCGCCTTGTTTCTACATCATTGCCCCAATCTGCGTCCGTGTATCCATGAAATGGTTCTGGCTTCCCGTTGCTGTAGACAAGCTTGACGTTTTTCGTTCCTTGCAAATACCTGAGTACACGTTTTGCTGCCGTCCAATGAGCTTCTCCCGGGTTGCTGCAGAAACTGCTAACTGCATTCACCGCGAATGCAATATCGGGTCTGGTAGACTGTGCAATGAATTGAAGTCCACCTACAAGTTCACGAAACGGCACATGTTCCATCCTCTTGGTTTCATCAAGTGATTTCGGACACATTTCCTTTGTCAATCTTTGGCTTGGATCCAACGGTGTTGAAACTGGATTGCAATCAGCCATTCCAAACCTTTCCAGCAACTGATCGATGTACCACCTTTGATCTAGCATAACTGCTTCTTCAGTTCGTGTCACATGCATTCCAAGCACCTGTTCCGCCAAACCCAGATCCTTCATCTGAAACCGGAACATTAGCTGTTTCTTCAACTCTGTGACCATATCGTTGTCATTGGAGAAAATCAAGAAGTCGTCCACATACACAGCCACGATAAGGAGCTTGTCATCCTCAATCAGGAAATAGACACACGTATCCAGCTTCGATCGTTGCAGGCCGATGTGTCTTAACTCCGCATCAAGCTTCGTATTCCATACGCGGCTCGCTTGCTTAAGCCCGTATAATGCTTTCTTCAGACGACACACCTTACCGCCATCGACAACAAAGCCTTCTGGTTGCTCCATGTAGATTTCTTCGTCTGCCAGATCACCTTGAAGAAAAGCCGTGACCGCGTCGAGTTGATAAATCTGCAATCCAAGTCTTGCTGCAACTGCCATCAGGTAGCGAACCGTAGCGTATCTGACAACAGGTGAATACGTCTCGATGTAATCGACTCCTTTGATCTGCGAAAATCCTTTGATTACCAACCGCGCTTTGTATCGCTCGACTGTACCATCTGCCTTGGTCTTCAGTTTATACACCCACTTTGATTTCAAAGCCTTCCGGTTTGCCGGCAGTTCGGTGAGTTCCCACGTGCGGTTATCATGCAGGGATTTCATCTCTGCATTCATCGCTTTCAGCCATTGACTACTATCATCGCGCTGCAACACCTCTGTATATGATTGCGGATCGACGTTACCATATACCTGAGACGGGGAAATGCTTTGAGAGACAGCATTGAAGCTTAATTCAAAATCTTTGTACTTGCCTGGAGTATGGCGCTCCCTGCCGCTGCGCCTTACCACAGATAGTTGGTTATTTAGTTGCGGAGGGAGCGCTGCTTCTGCTGCATCTGGTAGCAGCTCTTCATCACTACTAACACTCCCCGGTACTATCGTGTCTGCATAGCGATGCTCGACATCCGAATCGAAGTCTGTCCCTGCCATTCGAAACTGTAGTACTTCTGGTTCGGAAGATGTTGACTGTTCTTCATTGTTGCCTTCATTCAAGAACATAACATCACGACTCACATATATTCGCTTGGTTCTTGGATTGTAGACTCGGTAACCTTTTGATCCGACTCCATACCCGACGAAAATACCTTCTTCCGATTTTGAGTCCCATTTCTTCCTGCGCACCTTTGGAATGTAAGTCATCACTCTCGTTCCGAATACATGCAGATTCGACACATCCGGCTTCATTCCGCAAAATCGTTCTTCTGGAGTTACTCGAAGCCCCTTTGTCGGGGAACGATTGACGAGATAGCACGCTGTTCCAACTGCTTCTGCCCAAAATGATTTGTCTAGCCCGGCATCGAAAAGAAGACAAAGAGCACGCTCCTCAAGAGTCCGGTTCATGCGTTCGGCTAAACCATTTTGTTCAGGGTTATACGGTACGGTGGTTTCTTGCTGGATGCCACATTGCCGCAAATACTGCTTCATATCATTATTTACATACTCCGTGCCGTTATCACTCCTCAGCCGCTTCACTCGCTTGCCAGTTTGAGTTTCCACATACGCTTGAAAGTCCTTGAAGCATTCCAGTACTTCGGTCTTTGATCGAATGAAATAAACGAAACATTTTCTGCTGCAGTCGTCGATGAATGTGAGAAAATATTTGCTTCCACCGAGGGACATCGTTTCCATAGGACCGCACAAATCGCTGTGCACAAGTTCCAACACAACTGTTGATCTACTCCTTTTGGATTTGAACGGTTGACGGTGATGTTTTCCTTCCAAGCAACGCACGCAAGCCGGTAAAGTTGTTTCACTAAACTGCACACCTGTAACCATACCTCGAAGCTGTTTCAAGCTGTGCACGTTTAGATGCCCCATGCGACGGTGCCACAATGCGATGTCTTCTTTCGGTTTCGTCATACAAGAAACATATGCTTCATTCTGGCGGAGTCGGTACAAGCCACCTTGCTGCATACCGACAGCCACTACGTTGCCAGTCTGGTCGAGAACTTCACACATATCTTTGGTGAAGACAACACGTTTACCACGACTGCAAATTTTATGCACTGATAGTAGGTTCATGGCAAGTTCCGGAATGCAAAGTACATCCAAAACGTCAATCACTTCCGTTGAACCGCCTACATTTGCTTCGATCGACACATTGCCCTTGGCAACCACCGGTGTCTCCATGCTGTTAGCAACTACGACACTGTCACTAACCACTTTTGTCTCTTTTAGCATCTTCATTTCTCTGCACATGTGGGACGACGTACCTGAATCGAAGATCCACTCATCCGCATGGCTACGTTGATGCTGAGCCACGAAGGCAGTGTTCCTATCAAACTTCTTCGAAGACTGCTGGTTTCCTCTTCTATGGCCGTGTTGCTCCGGCTTGACTTCTCGCTGGCATTCCGAGGCGTAATGACCCATTTGCTTGCACCGGAAACATTTCACATGCGTTTTGTCCGGTTTCGTTGGTTTACCTTTTGCTTTGGATTGGCTATAGAAAGCCCGTCCGGAATCACTTCCTGTAGATTCATCAGGCCACTTGACATCCTGCAAAATCTTTGCCCGTATCGTGTCCGCTCGCATCTGGATTCCTGATGCTTCCAGACCCATAATCATGGGTTCGTAGGTCTTCGGCAAACCCATCAGTAAGATGCTTGACATCCATCGATCGTTCACTTCGAAGCCAATCTCCGATAATTTGTGCCTCGTGGACATCAGAAGGTTCACATATTCCTCCACCGTAGCACAGTCAACGAGCTTTACTCCAGTCAGCTGCCGAAGTAGTCCGAACTCCCGAATGTATCCGCTGTCTTGGAATGCCGCCTTTAAACTGTCCCATGCGTCTTTGGCCGTTACTGCATTCTGAACTAGGCTGTAGTTCATCGGATCAATGCTCAAACAAATGGTTGCTAGTGCACGTTCCGAAAGCTCGTCCGATGGATTCTCCGTTTTTATGGCTACCCACGTACTTTCTCGAATCATTACCATCTTAATCGCG
Source organism: Aedes koreicus (assembly GCA_024533555.2). Taxonomy (NCBI): domain Eukaryota; kingdom Metazoa; phylum Arthropoda; class Insecta; order Diptera; family Culicidae; genus Aedes; species Aedes koreicus. Next base: position 548,094 of record JAHHFK020002893.1, read on the forward strand.
AAGGCCCAGGAGCTATAGTTTTCCTGGCCACGCAATCGCTCCGCCAAGGGCAGAGATACACTACCTCCTGCTGGTAGAATTCTGGTCGGTCCATTGAAATTCGCACGCTGGTTTCCTACTGCTGCACTTGATCCGGTCGTAATTTCGACACCTGGAACTTCACCTGCATTACCACCGTTGGAACCACGTTCTGGAGATCTCCGAACCGACATTTCTTCTGCTTATCGAATCTTGAAAAAAATTTCTTCAAATGTTTGCCTGTTGCTATGGTGCCAGACTGGGCCCATAACCTAATGGAAAGACGTCTGGTTGCAACAGTTAGACAAACTAGAATAGTTTATTTCTTCATTAATTATACAAGGGTTACTATGACTAACAATTCTCATACAAAATAAAACTCTGTTTGTTTCAAAATGATAATCCAGATTTTATTGATAACTTTACACCGCCTTTAACCTTCTTGACCAGCTCCAGACGTTTTTCGAAACCGTCACAGGCGGCACGCACGACTTCCATCGGCATTTCGTCCCAAATTCGTTTGATTACAGTTTTGAATTGGTTCATATTAGACGCCCTGTGATCATTTACCTTCGCCAGCATGTATGACCATACGAAATAATCCAAGGGATTCAGATCTGGTGAACTGGGAGGCTATTCATTCTTGTCCAAAAAGTCGGTCAAATTCTCGGCACCAGCCCTGAACGAGATTAGCAGTATGCGATGGCGCTCCGTCCTGCTGAAACACATAGTTATCATCTCCAAACACTTCTTGTACATATGGCTTGACAACTTTCTCCAAAACTTCCGTTTTATAATATACGGCATTCAATTTAACGCCTTTTTCGATGAAAACCAGTGGTAGTTTGCCTCACTTGAAAATTCCTCGCCAAACCATCACTGACGCAGTACTTTGGTACCGTGGAATATTCCTATCACTCTCTGAAACAGTTCTCGAAGAGAGAGCCCACAATCTGTCGTTCTGGACATTGGAGGATTGTTGCAAGACGAATAACTTTTCGTCGGAAAAGATAAATTCTTCCCCACCGTGCGACAAAAGCAGACTTGCTCTTTCGAGTCGTTCCTGCTTGGAGGGTTCCGAAACTCCGTGAACCTTACGTTTCTTGAAACTTGGAATCCGAGGTCATTTTGCAGTATATTGTGCATTGACGATCTCGAAACATTCAGATCTGCGGCCATTTTACGTACAGAGCGCTGTGATTTTCGTCTAATCCGTTCCCTGACCACCTTAACAACTCGTGCAGTCCGCACCGTACTAGTACGATCGGATCTCTTCCGGTCATCCAACGAGCAGGTGTCACGGTACCTTCGGATGGTTCGGTACAAAAAATCCCGCTTTACTCCGATGTTTTTCAAATTTCTGAAAATAGCACCCGGGCGCTCACCTTCCAAAACTTTTTTATCACCACAGCACGAAACTCCTTCATCGCTGGTAAAAGATAAACACCGAATGAAAACAATCGGACATAACCTAAAAGCGTTTGTATAAACATAGTGCAAAACTACACCAACACATACGTGAAGCATGTTGAGTAGTTGCACGACACCAATGCAAGGAAAAAGTGTATGAGAATATATTGGACACGGTGTACTCACCATACACCTTGGTATAAAACTGGGGGTGCGACACATCTAAATCCAGATTCAAGATGATCGAAAAATCTCACGCTAGCGAATCAATCTTTGAAAAATCTTGCTTCAGCTTGTGAATCTTAATCCATCTACTTGCATCGTGCTGCATCTTTTTGCAGTAAATCTTTTAAATCTTCATCAAAATCTCTAAAATCTTTTTTCTATCTACTAAGCTTGCGCACATCGCACAAAAGCATAACAAAAAATATCCTGCATCTGAGATAGAGTCGCACCCCCTGGTATAAAAGTTATATCGTTTCCGGATTGTTCCACAAGTTTTCCACGAAAGTAGCATTTATCTGAATGCGTCCTTCCAAGTAAGTGAAACAAAAAGCAGCAAATATGCAAAATTATGTATGGTATATATACTACGCAAATATTAGTACTTACATTCAGCCATCATCGCGATTTTTGGTGACAACCGCTGCAAAGCAGGGGATAATTACCATCTTCGTAATCATTGGTGACAATCGCTGCAAAGTAGGGGATAATATCAACTGCATGGTGATTTGATTGAGCTGCAACTGCATTCACAAACTGCAAACGGAACGGGTTTTGTTTACACACATTAGCACGTGCTCTTTTTCTCCGAAATATTGGTAAGCAAACCTTGCAGCGTGACGCTTTATATCCCATGACATAGAACACAGGCCTGGCAGAGTGAAACTAATCATCTCCTTTACTCGTTTGGTTTAAAATAGAACAGCGAGTTTGACATCAAAGGCACTGTTGCATAGGTGTAAAGGAGACAACTTCAGTATGCCAGACCAGTATTTTACTTGATATGGATCGTATTAGTATGCGTTTAAACATGGCTGAAATTCTCATGTACAGTATTGAGACCACCTGAGATATTAAATTCACCTTGCTCGCCACCACATGAAAGATAAATTCCTATCTGGCACCACTTACTTGAATCGATTGTTTGTTTTCTCACTGTTTTGTTTCCCTCTCACTTGCACTCATGTGATTTGAATGATACATAAGTGTGCGTGAATTAACCGCCAAATAGGTTCATGGTTGCCAATAGATCATTGCACGATGGCGTCGTCAATGCATTCCTGACAGTTCAGGGAGCTTGTTTACGCGGCCTTAGAAAAATTTCGGTTAGATCAGTTTGCGTTTTTGTGCTCTAATTTTTTAACCATTGAAGTAAAATAGGGGGAAACCATTTACAAGTGCTTTTTTTTTTATTTTTTTTTGTGAAGTAGTGGACAAAAAAGAAAAAAAAAAATATAAAATTTTCTTTTTTGGTTTTAATTTTTAAATTTGTTAAAAAAACTCGCGGGTGTAAAAAAAAAGGGATAAAAAAAAAAATTAAAAAAATTCCGGGGGAAAAAAAAAAAGGGGGGGGGGCCCCCACTGATAGAAAAAACGTTTTGAAATTCATAAACTTTCCCTTATGAAGCAGCTCAAACGCAGACACTTTTATTTTCATAAGGTTATTATGACTTTTAAAAGGTTTCGTATGAATTTCCTATCAACGCATATTGACTCTTTTTATTTTCACCTTAGTTTCAAAACAATGCCTTATGATTTTCACAATCGTCTTTTGGAGGGAAATATCATAGAGCAATATTGTGAAATAATAACAAGGCCACCGTTAGGAAACATCAACGTTGATGTTCGTTACCTTGTTGAATAAAAATCCTGCACGAACTTGAACAAGGTAAGCTTATTCTTGCGCAGTATATCAATTATCCAATATAAGATAATGATATCGAAAATGATTCGTCTTGCCGCCACTTCATAAACCATCATAAATAGATGAAACCCTCCAATGTGCAAATCAAGGTTCTTCAGTGGACGTACTGGATATTTCTTGTTTCAATATTTCTCGTTTGCAATATTTTTGCAAAATGCACCGTGTTTGTGTGCTCCCAATACGATAAAACGCCTGGTGGACATTGTACAAGAACAAGAAAAATACAGGATTTAAAAAAATGCGGACTTCTTGTGTCAAGCAAAAACTTCAACAATTCTGGACAGACTTTGCAACGGTAACAGCACAACGCTTTTTGGTGGTTACATCAGCTTAGTATCCATGCGATGCAGCCTTCAATGCCTTGCTATAGGAACTGTTTCGATTGCAAATAAAGACTTTTTTTTGAAGATCATCATTTATTTTATTCGGAAAATAACAAAATAATCCTAACCATGACTCTCACCATAACCATAATAATGAAAATAGAAACAAAAAAGGGGAAAAAAAATCAATTGATGAATTCGATAAACATAGACATAACATATAAACATACTCTTGACTACTATAACCTGCAACAATGTTTTTCATAAGGCTGTGTAAAGAAACTCTTAAACTGTTATATTCAAAACACACCTGATGAAAAAACAACAAGCATCACATTTCATAAGACAAAAGTATGAAATTCAATATATTTATGTATATATACAGTTAGTCTATGGTATTAGTATGCGTTTAAACATGGCTGTCATTTCGCATCGAACGGCCGAGTCCGACGGATGCTCTGTCTAGCCAGTACCGTTTTCAAACACCCGAGGGAGAAAGCGTAACTCCACAATTATTATTGTAGGGGGGGGGGTTCTCTCTCCCCCACCGGGGGGGGTTTTTTTGGAGGAACAAGAGAGGGAGGCAGCGCCCCAGGAGAGCAAAAAGAAAAAAAAAGGGAGGGGGGGGGAAAAAAAATTTTTTTTTTTTTTTTTTCCCCCGGTGGTGTTTTGGGTGTCTTTCTGTTAGGACCAGAACAAACCAATTTTCACAGCAGCATTTTGTGAATGAAGCAGCTTGAAACTAGATGTATTTCAATTAGTATTAATTCATTATTACAGTGCTTACATTAACTTACATTTATAGTTTGCTAATTCCTTTCTTTAACAGGTCGAGTATGCCGAAGAGTTTGCCAATGCAGAAGTCTACACTACGGTTGGTTAAATAAATAACGTTCGCAATAAATTGATTAATTATTCAAAATTCACTTTACTTACATTTGAAATACATTATTACCAACCAATTTTCCACTTTTCCACCACTGCTCAATACTGTTCTATAGCACAATAAATCGAAAACAGCCTAATTCCTTTACGTTTAAATACAATGAATTCTTACTATCCTCAACTATCTTTTCTTCTATTATGTTGTTGTTTATTTGCATTCTCTTCGCATACACACACTTTCTCACTGTTTAGGACCAACGTCGCTCGAGTCTCGCAGGTACAGCTCGGCGCGAGGTATATCGGTAGTGCTCGGGGGTGCGCACATACTCCCTCCCCGTAATTCTGGTGAGGGTCCCTCCATGAAAGCCGGCGAAATCTTGGACCTCTAGCACCGCCAGCTTCGTTACAGGACGCCTGTATTCTCCTTTCGCCGTCTTCACCATCGCTTGCCTGATCCTTCCATCGGCTCCGGGGTAGACTTCCACTACCACGCCACGTGTCTAACTCTTCCGCATCGTTTCGTCTGCGATGTAGACCAGGTCTCCTCGACTGACTGGTTGCATCTCCGCATGCCACTTCGACCGTTTGTTGATGGGCAGGTATTCCGTTACCCATCTCTTCCACAACTGGTCTGCCAACGCTTGTGACCGCTTGAACGTATCACGCAGAGCTTCGGCTTCGTTCGTATTAGGAATCAGTTCTGCTCCACCGGTCATCCTGATACCTTCCAGGAAGTGATTCGGCGTGAGGGCTTCGTTCGTGTTCGATGCAAGGTCACAGTACGTCAAGGGGCGAGAATTTATCAAATCTTTGGCCTCCGCCAACGTAGTCAGCAGCACTTCGTCCGTCAACCGTCGTCTATCGTTGAACACTGCCAGGACAGCTTTCACCGAACGGACCAGCCTCTCCCAAACTCCTCCCATGTGCAGGCACTTGGAGGGTTGAAGTTCCAGCGGGTCCTGGAATCTGTCAGCACTTCTTCACATTCCACCTCGATCTGCTGCACTATCTGCTTGCTGGCGCCCTGGAAGTTGATTACGTTGTCCGAGAAGAATTCGATCGGCTTTCCTCTTCTGCACACGAATCGCCTGATTGCCATCAGGCACGCTTGGGTCGAAAGACTATGAGCGACCTCAAGATGAATTGCCCTTGCCTTTAGGCACGTGAAAAGGCAAATCCACCGCTTTTCCGATCTTCGTCCAACAGTTACGATCAATGGACCGCAATGGTCCACGCCAGTGAAGCTGAATGGCTCCAAACTTGGAGTTATTCGAGCCAACGGAAGTGGAACCATTCTCGGGGCTCTCGGTCGACACTTGTTCACCTTGCACCAAGTGCATGTGCTAGCCACGGCTTTCATCTCCGTCCGAAGATTTGAGATCCAGAACCGTTGTCGGATTTCGTGGACTGCGGTCTCCGAATTTGCGTGAGCTGCTTCTTGATGGTAGTACTCTAGCAACTTTCTCGTGATTGGGTGCTTTCGAGGCAGGATGATAGGGAACCTGAGTTCAAAGGGAAGGAAGGAACCCTGAGCAGCTCTGCCCTCCATGCGCAGAACATCTTCCTCATCTAAAAACGGGCTAACGTCGTACAAACTACTGTTCTTCTCCAAGGGGTGCCACTCATTGTACGAGGGCTTGCGGTTTTTCAACAGGATCTTCACTTCTTCGCCGTAGAACTCGGACTGTGCTGACCGCCACAGATAGGCTTCGGCACGTTGATACTCATCTCGTTTTAGTGGCACCAACATCGCTGGTATAGACCTCTTCACTAGCCGTTGAACGCTAGATGGAGTAGAAACCACCTCAATCGCCAAGCCTTCTCGTTTCCTGATGCAGTTGGATTTGAACCGGTAGATGCAGGCAACTGTTCGCACAAGAACTTTCCAACGAGAGAAACGGGTTGCATCTACGACCGCCTCCGCTATGGAAACGTTATGGAACGAAAGACATGCTAGGACTTCTTCTGGAGTATTTGGTTCATCGGTGTCCTGCTGCGACCATTCTTCTTCCGATTGGTACAAAAATCGCGGACCCTGGAACCACGGGCTGTTTGAATTCAGACTGCTACCCTTCTTCCATTTAGTCAAATCATCCGCTATGTTACTCGTCGTTGAAATCCATCGCCACTCGCTGTGCTTCGTGAGGCTCAGAATTTCGCCAATCCGAAAGGCTACGAATTGCTTATATCTGCGTTGCTCCGACTGAATCCTGGACCAGATGAACCGCTTAGTCACTTCCACAGAATGAGCCTCGATCACCGAATTCATTAATCTGGATCCTATGACTGCCGCCTGCAGCTCAAGACGAAGAATCGACAGCATCTTCAACGGAGCAACCTTCGACCTCGCCATTACCAGCGAACACAATGGGCCTTCATCCGTTAACACATGAAAGTATGCAGCGGCACCGTACGCATCTTTGCTGGCATCGACGAAGACGTTGAGCTGTAGAGTACCGTAGTCGACGGAAGTGCACGGTCGGAAATAGTAGCGTGGAATCTTAACATTCTCAATTTGAGGAAGATGACTGATCCAACGGTTCCATTTTTCGCAGCATTCGTCATGGATCGCTTGATCCCAATCGCTGCCACTACGCCACAAATCTTGGATTAGCATTTTTCCATGGATGGTGAAGGTTGCTAACATTCCAAACGGGTCGAAAAGGCTCATGACGCAGCTCATGACTACCCTTTTGATCGGTCTTTGCTGTCCCAGTAGAAACGACACAAGGTCCTCCCGTAATTTCGCTACAAATGTGAATTCATCACTTTGGGGACACCAGGCTATGCCCAAGACTCGCTCCAGACTGGTTTTGAAACCGGCCTTCGAGTGTACGTACCTCACCTCTTGTGCTCGCTTGACTCCTTGCTCTACCGTGTCCGTGCTGTCGAAGTAGTCGTCGACGTAGTGGTTTTCCACTATCGCTTTCGCCGCTTCCGGGAACTGTCCTGCATACTCATTCGCATTTAGATTTTTAACAAATTGGGCGGAGCATGGCGAGCTCGTCGCACCAAACATCGTCACGTCAATGATGTAGATTTCGAATTCCTCTGCTGTGCTTCCTCGGAAGACGAATCGTGCCCGCTTATCAGCCTTTCGAATTTTCATTTGGAGGTACATCTCCCTAATGTCACCTCCGAAGCCCACTTCTAGCTCCCGGAACTTCGCTAACACGCTAGTAAGTGGAGTCAGCATGTCTGGACCCTTCAAAAGCTTCGAGTTCAGCGACACCCCATTTACTGCGGCTGCAGCGTCCCAGACTAATCGGACTTTCCCTGGCTTCCTAGGATGTACAACTACACTTAATGACAAATACCACACCTCATCTAGTTGGAACTCAGCTAGCTCAGACTTGGAAGCTACATGGACATATCCCTTCTTAGTGTAATCGGCAATCAATTCCCTTACCTTACTGTACAGACCACTATCTTTTAGCAACCGCCTCTCCAAACATCGGAACCGTTTGAACGCCATTGGATAGCTGTCGGGAAATCGTGGATTATCCTCTGCCCACAAAAACCCCGTTTCGAAGCGGTCTCGAATTCTTACGGTCGTGCTGTGCAGTATCTCCTTTGCTCACTTGTCATCACGTGATTCAGGAAGTAGCGCTACGGAAACCATGGAATCATCGAGGGCGTAATGACTCCGTAACAGGTCGTGAAGATCTTCGTTGGAAACTACGTCGCAGCTATGATGTCCAACTGACCCTGTTTCTGGATGGCTTTCTCCGGTAGGCCCGTAAATCGCCCAACCGAGCTTCGATTTCACGGCGATTGGTTCATTCGGTTTGCTGATTCTGGATTCGATGGGTACATAAAGATGAATGTCCTTCAGGCCTATGAGTATTTGCGGAACTCCCTTGCTCAAATCGATCACAGGTATTCCTCGAAGATGCGGATGTTCGTTGATCACCTCTGACATAGTTACGGTTTGTTGAGGTAGCTTCAGGCTCTCGACCGTGTGAGCAGCCATGATGCGGAAACGATGCGATGATCCTCTTGCAGAAATACAGAGCTCGACCCTCCGTGAATCCTTCTCCAAACGAGTCACTCCTGCAGTCCATGTCACTCGAAGAGGTTGTGCGACTCCCTTGGCTTGCAGCATAGTGGCCAGCGACTTCTCGATCAACGTACACGAAGACCCTTCGTCTAGAAAGGCTATGGTATCCACGGAGTAATTTCCACTATACAGTGTAACGGGAATCATCCGGAATATCACCGATGGTTTGCGCTGGATAGTATGAACGTTGCAATTGAGGCAAGGCTGGTCGAAATGCAGTAGAGGATGGTGAGGCTCACTGCATTGACCAACGTTGCATCGAAAGTTCAGCTTGCAACGGGCATTTCCATGCTCGTTCAAACACAGCCAGCAGAATTTCCATTTTCGAACTGCACCCCATCGTTCCGCAATCCGAAGTTTCTTGAAGGTCTCGCAATTCCGAATCCGATGATCGACCTGATCGCAAATTCGGCATGGCTTCTTCTCTCTTTGTCCTGAGCTCGATGATTGACTTCGGTTGTTGGTTGCTTCAGCATCGTTGGTATTCAGGAATCTCTCGTTCTCTTTTCTACCTTTCCCCTTCGGAATCCTGGATCAGGAGCAGAACTTATCGAATCACAGTACGGGGTGATCTCACTTGCGTCTCTGACTATACGCGAGAGGAAATTAGCCAACGTCGTTAGGGTAACAACTCGAGCTTTCCTACGATAGCGAACACACTCCAACTGTGCATTCGCTGGAAGTTTCTCCGTCAACTCCTGGATCAACATGGGATTTGTTAGGTGCGTAGTAAGTTCGGTAACTTCTAAATGATCCGCTAGCTGCTGAACGACAACTCCGAAGTGTATGAACGAAGCCAATTTGTCTGCTTTCGGTGGTGGTGCGTTTCTGACCTTTGACAACAGCATGTTCAATAATTGCTCAGGTCTGCCGTACAGCATCTTCAGTGTATCAATGATCTGCGGTACCGCTTTCGGAAGAAGCAATCTGCTGCGAACCGCTTCTAGCGCTTGACCCTTCAAGCACTCTTGAAGCCGAGCCAGGTTCTCTACATCAGAAAACCTGCACGCTTCGTTGGATGTGTCATATGCACTAATGAACATCGGCAATTCCTCTAGTCTGACGGAGAATGTCGGCAGCTTCCTCGATAGGAATTGTCGTGCTGATAGCTGGCTCCTTGTTGGCTGACTAGGAGCGTTCTTCTGACGACTTTTGTTCTTTACCTTATCTTCTTCTTCCGACGCACTTTCATCCACTTCTTCCAATGAACATACTTCGCTGTCTTCCGATTCTGATTTCTCTTTTTCTTCCTTTTCCTCTGATTCGAAACCTTTCGGAGCATCCTTTTCTTCTTCACTATCGCCGGAACTGCTGTCCTCTTCGCTGGATTCCTTTGATTCCTTCGACTGCATCTTACTCTTCTTCCCCTTCACGGGTAGATCTTGATGTTTCACCGGAGTTTTATACTTGCTGGAACTTGGAAGGAATCCGGCACACTACGATCTTTCAACCAACAACTGACTTTACTCAAGTTCTCCTTTTTTTTTTTCTTTTAAGCTCCTTGAACTTTATCATAGCTTTTTTTTTAAACATTATGGAGCTCTGTTGGCAATGGTGGAATGCTGAACACAGAAGTTTTTTGAATTGAACAGTCGCAGTCGTTTGAAGAATTTCCGCGAACTATATTATGAAGTTCTCTGATGATTGATGAAGTTTTGTGAATATGGCTAAAGTCTTACGATCAATAAGGGTAAGTTGAAAAGGATACTTTTCAACTTTTAGCGGAAGTAATCCATCCCTATGATTATTTTTTCAGTATACTAGATACGTAAATACATATTGTCACTGCTATGACATGTTGTTAAAACTAGCCCAACGTGATTTCACAGCTTTGTTTATTTTTATCATGCATGATTTTGCTGACATATATGTTTTAAACGTTCCTTGAGTCTTCCTCAAAATGTTGTTTTTCCCATATAATGAATTTTGTACACTTGGGAAGTATATGAAGGTTAGCAAGAGAGATGATATAGAAAATCCCAATTACATATACACGGTGTTCAATAAGTTCGGATACACTTTCAAAATTTGTTAAAAAAATGAAAACATGTTTTTTTATTTTTTGGATTTATGTTATTGAAAGCTATGTTTACAAGGAACGTTTACAACATTTCTCTTGGAATGACCCCCCCTTTGTACTCCTTAACGAGCTTCAAACGTTTCTCGAACGCGTCGCAGGCGGCACGCACGGACTGCATGGGCATTTCGTCCCAGATTTTGAGAATTACCGTCTTGAAATGATCCAAAGTGCTGACCTTGTATTCGTTCAGCTTCGCCATCATATAGGACCAAACAAAAAAGTCGAGAGGATTCAAGTCCGGGGAGCTGGGAGGCCACAAAGTTTTGTCCAGAAAGTCGGTTAAATTGTCCCGACACCAGGCTTGAACCACATTTGCCGTATGGGCTGGTGCACCGTCCTGCTGGAACACGTAGTGCTCATCGCCGTAGAGGCTTCGGAGACTGGGGGCAACAACCTTTTCCAAAACCTCAGTTTTGTAGTACGCCGCGTTGATTTTGACGTTTTTTTCAATAAACACCAAGGGTAGCTTACCACGTTTGCATACTGCCCCCCAAACCATCACCGACGCGGCACTTTGGAACCGAGGGATGTTTATATTGGATTCAGGAATGCTGTCCCTCGATGGCGCCCACACCCGGTCATTTTGCACATTGTGCGGCTGCTGCAGCACGAACAGTTTCTCGTCCGAAAAAACAAACTCCTGACCAGCGTGCCGAGAGAGGATCCTCTTAGCTCGATCCAACCGCTTTTTGCTGGTAGCCTCCGAAACGCCATGGACCTTACGTTTTTTGTAAGGCCTGAAACCAAGGTCCTTGGTGAGTATGGTGTGAGCGGTTCCAATGGAAACGTTGAGATCTGCAGCCGTTTTCCGGATTGAGCGGTTCTTTTTGCGCCGAATTCGCTCCCTCACGATCTTGATGACCCGTGGCGTCCTCGCTGAACGCGGCCGACCGGATCTCGCATGGTCATTGGTCGAGGACGTCTCCCGGTATCGCCTGATGGTCGTGTAGACAAAGTTCCGCTTGACCCCATGCGATTTCAGCAGCCGGAATATATCGCCGGGTCGCTCACCGTTCAAAAAACGCTTAATTACGAAGTCCCGATACTCTTTCATCGCGCGTAACAAACGAACAACAACTAACAGAATGTCAACACCGCGCACATTCGGTAGCGTATGAATGAAGCTAAAGCTGACACCAATACCAATGCAGAATATGTACATGGCGCATACCTACGCAATGATGAAAACTTGTATTCGAACTTATTGAACACCGTGTATGATTTTTCCAAGTATTTGAAGTATTTCAACTAGCAACACAAGTCAATAACAGGCTGGTGGAAGAGGTGTTGGGGTGCGCTGCACACCACAAAATGGAGGACTGTTGGTCAGCAAATGCAAAGTTTCATTGCTCCGAAAAGAGTGATGACGGGCTGAACATTCATAGTTACGCGTATGAGAGCTTCCTCCTAAAAATGAAATTTCCGTGCAAATTAAGTTCCATTTTTGACATTTTTGGTCAAATATATTTGGCGATCACACGTTGGTTAAATATATTTGCCAAATATTTGGCGTTTCGTCAAACAGTGTGATCTCAGCTTAAGATAATAATCAAGCACAACAATGTTATGATACATGGAATGAGGTGAGCGCCAATAAATCACAGTCTTATGTTGCCCGCTTTATCGTCAGTAGATATTTAGATAACAGTTAGGGATAATTCTCATTACAGTAAGATTAAAACACATGCATTGAATCAGAAATTCTTTTATAACGTTCTAAATCGTAATTAAAATACGTTTTTACTCAATATCTTGATGAAGTGCGTTTTTAACTGTGAACTCGAATAACTCCTTGTTGATTGACTTTAGATGCTGAATCTCTTTTTTCAATTTAATGACTTCATCTTGGTTGTTGGTTGTATTTACATTATTGGCGCAATTTGTTCCACCGTCTTGGCCGTGTTTTAATACGCTTTCCCGTACATTTTCTTTCACCTCAATTTCCACTACAAGGTCATCGATCTTCTCACTGGGATATACCATCTTCTGGAAGGGCTGAAACAGCGGATTTAGTTTGATTTCCTGATCGAACATTGCTTTTGGCGTGAGTAGAAATTGTGCATTAGTGACTGTGCCCTTATGTGGAATGACTCTTAGCTGCTGTCTACTTTTGGTGTGCCATAAGAATACGTTTTCGTCAGCCCCTCCTGATAGAAGCGTTTCTCCATCTATAGAAACAGAAAGACACGTAACTGCCATTTTATGTCCAAGGAATACATTTTTATGTTGCTGTTTCCGATCAACATGGTATTCTTTAGTACGAGGTGGTGATAAAAGATTGAAGTAGTATATAGGTCCTTCACTTGTTCCTACGAACACGGTTGATTCCAGCATATCCATTGCAACAGAAGATAATGGTTCTTGAAATACTAAATTCAGTAACATACTACCAGAAAATAGGTCGTACACTTTACACGAACGATCTGCAGAAACCGAACAAAATAAGGCTTTCATTCCACCTTTGCCTACAAATAAATCTGTAACGGGAAGCGCGTGGTCCGAGAATGAATACAGTGCATTGAATGATTGCTTCTGGTAAACTCGTATGACATGAGACAAGCTCCATACGAGCACCATGCCATCTTGGCCAGCACTTATGAAGTGAGTCCCATCATCGGTGAACCGAAGAACATTGACTGCTTGGTAGTGTCGGGAAATCGTGGCCAGCATAGCACCTGTGGTGAGCTGATAGACATAGATAGTTTCTTGCACAGCTACGACGCAATATGTCCCATCCGGAGATACTGCGACAGCAGTAGGGCGACCAGGAAGGATGAATCTAATAGCTATGGCTTCGTGACGGTTGATTGGCCAAATGTGCAGCATCGGTTTCACCATATTACCCGTCAGAATAAACTGATTGGATATCGTGGCCAAAGTATGAGCACCGGGTGCGCCGCCACCCTTGTACGAAATAAGATGCGTTCCTGTGCGTACATCCCACACGCAACAGCTCCACAACTGGTCACTGGAATCACTCGTTACTGCTACTTCCACGCAATCTGACATGATTCCTCCAAAAATGATACAGGACAAACAATAAATCGAACACTTTCAAGTATTTATCTATAGAATAGAATTATGAAATTATGAAGCTGCAACGTGCTATTTTGTAAACAAACCAGAAACGTGCACTCCACATTTCAGTCATCAAAAATCAATGAATACATAATAAAGGGTACAAAGAACACCAAATGCATTTGTATTAGTAAACCGAAAATAATAAAAACGCAAATAGTGACGCCGGGATCGAACGATTAGCATACACTCAGCGAAATAAACTCTCGATATTCATAAGATTGTATTATGATTATTTTTTTTTCGGGTAATGCTTTGTGTCGATTTTCGTTTCGAACGCGATTGATCAGACCGATAAAGATGTTTCCGAATTTTTAAAGTCCAGAGCGATTTGTGTTTCACGGCTCTTTATTTGGGATTTTATATATTCTTTGTAATATAATGTATATAATCATAATAAGATAGGTTTAACTTGGTATACTGTATATAATGTTTATGGTGTAATATTAGAACTTACGTTTAGTATTTTTATCCAATTTAAACTCCGGTAAATTGTTTACAATTGTCGGTTCGTAGTGTCTAATGGCTATAAATGGTTTAAAGGCCATAAGTAACTCATTTAGGAAGAAATTCTATTATAAATTAGCTCACCTGATTGAATGCTATGTTTATTTAGGTTAGGTAGAATGAATTGATGTGCTCTAAATGGTATTTGCGCTATAGTTTTGGACAATAATAATAAAGCATAGGTTTAATATTAACTTAGTATAATAGGATTTACAGATTACCTTTTGATTAGGGGAAGTTTAATTGATTTTAAGGCAGGTTTAATTTAGGGTAATTAATTTTATAAGTTTTCGCAACTAACGTTCTAATTCACTGCGTTTTCTCGTTTTGTTTTGTTTTGTTTTGTTCTTACTCACGAGCAGTGACAGGCGGTTGCCCTGTCGCTTCCATTCAGTGCCGCCGGAGCAGCAGGGGCAGAGCTGTTCGGGAAGCACATTCAGAAAGGGCGCGTGCCGTCCGATAGTCAGGCAACACTTTGTTCAGACTACAGGCTTGTAACATAATACAAGGATGTTTTGAAAAGTATCTACAAGGAAGATGTCATCAAGATAGCCTTGTATTATGTTACAACGCTCTAGTATGAACAAAGCATAAGTCAAGCTTATAAATTTTCAAAACATTTTTCATAAATAGCATACTATATATTTTTTTTTTTTTTTTGTGTGTGTGTGTTTTTTTTTTGGTTTTGTATGTGGTTTTGGGGGTGGGGGGTGGTTGTTTAGATTTTTTTTTGTTAGGTGGGTGTGGGGTTGTGTTTTTTTTTTTTTTTTTGTTAAAAAAAAAAAAGAGGGAAAAAAAAACCAGTTTTTTTTCCTCACAAACAATAACCCTTCCTTTTCCTTTTTCTTTTTTTTTTTTTTTTTTTTTTTTTTTTTTTTTTTTTTTTACAAGAATACGGAAAAATCCGTAAAAAATACCGAAAACCGTACAAAAGTGCACACACCGAAATTATCGGTAAACATGGATTACCGAAATATCGGTATTGTTGAAAACAAGGGAAAACGGTAATAATTGCTTATTTTTTACGGTTCTTTTTACCTAAATTGCTTGCAGCCCAATGAGAGCATTTTAAACCAAATTTAGGTACAATATAACGATAAAGTTTGTTAATCCGCTTTACTCAAAAAATTAGTAAAATGAAACGTTTTCTTTCGGTAAATTATAACGATACTTACACTGATAGGCAAAATAAAGTGCCCACCTCATCGTTTTTTCAATTTCTCTCATTTACTTGGTTCAAATTAAAGTAAACACTGTATTTTTTTTATTATCTTATTTTTTATATTCTTTTTAAGTTTCACTTATGGAATACTGAAAAAAAAGGAGTTTTACTTAAAGAAAAAAAAAATTTTTTGTTGAAAAAAAAAACAGTGACAAAATAAAGTGCCCACTTCAAAAATCGATATGTTTTCGATAAGTTTCCATTGGAAGACCCCTCGATTGTTTATGTTTTGATATTTTGACATGTTTTGAAGCAAACGGCTCAACCTGGTGCATTTGTATACGTGATCGCATTTGATTCAATTGAAAAAAATGGAGAACGCAGTGCTTTCGAAAGCAATTCCCTTGTGTATCCGAAAATTGGTCGTTCGTGATGTGAAAAACGGTGAATCACACCGGGCTGTCGCTAAGAAGTACAGTATCAGTAAGGCAGCGGTTGTCAAAATTCTTCTGAAGCTTAAAACGTTTGGATCAGTGGTGGATCGCCCTGGCAGAGGCAGGCAACGGAAAACGGATGCGAGAACGGAAACCAAGATCGTGCGCGAAGCCAAGAAGAACCCGAAAGTAACTGTCCGCGAGATCCAGGAAACCCTTCAGTTATCAGTTTCGGGCCGAACTGTTCGTCGCCGTCTCGTAGCACAGGGGTTGAATAGCAAACTTGCCCGGAAGCGCCCATTTATCATCAAGGCAAACAAAGCCAAACGGCTTAAGTTTGCTAAGGAGCAGGCTGATAAGCCCCTAGAGTTCTGGAAAACGGTTCTCTGGACGGACGAATCAAAATTCGAGCTGTTTAACCGAAAGCGGCGGGTTCGTGTTTGGTGCAGATCGGGAAAGGAGCTTCAGGAGCGCCACATCCAAGGCACGATGAAGCATGGAAGAGGAAATGTGATGGTCTGGGGGTGTTTTTCGTGGGGTGGAGTGGGAAGCATTGTGAAAATCGACGGAATAATGACGGCAGATTCTTACATCAACATCCTGCGAGAAAATCTGGAGGTTTCGCTGATCCAGACGGGCCTTGAAGAGAAGTTCGTATTCCAGCAGGACAACGACCCGAAGCATACTGCCAAGAAGACCAAGTCTTTCTTCCGGTCTTGTCGGATCCAACCGCTGGAATGGCCTCCACAAAGCCCGGACCTCAATCCCATCGAGAATTTGTGGGCGATTCTCGATGCCAGGGTTGACAAAACTGGTGTTACCAATAAAAATAACTATTTTGAAGCCCTGGAGCGCGCCTGGGAAGAGCTAGATCCACAGCACCTAAAGAACCTGGTCGAGAGCATGTCGAAGCGCCTGCAGGAGGTCCTGAAGGCCAAAGGAGGACACATCAATTATTGAAATGCTTTTATTTTACTTTAATTTATGTTTTCTGTAGCCTAAATGAAGTGGGCACTTTATTTTGTCACTGTTTTTTTTTTCAACACAAATTGATTTTTTTTCTTTAAGTAAAACTCCTTTTTTTCAGTATTCCATTAGTGAAACTTAAAAAGAATATAAAAAACAGTGTGTTTACTTTTTTTTGAACCAAGTAAATGAGAGAAATTGAAAAAACGATGAGGTGGGCACTTTATTTTGCCTATCAGTGTAAGGTTTTGCCAGGGGGTGCGACTCTATCTCAGATTCAGGATTTTTTTTTGTTTTGCTTTTGTGCGATGTGCGCACGCTTAGTAGATAGAAAGAAGATTTTAAAGATTTTGATGAAGATTTTAAAGATTTACTGCAAAAATATGCAGCACGATGCAAGTTGATGGATTAAGATTCACATGCTGAAACAAAATTTTTCAAAGATTTTTTTTTCGATCATCTTGAATCTGGATTAAGATGTGTCGCACCCCCAGGGTTTTGCTACCAAAACCGAATTTTCGGTGAAATTAGAACCTTGTTTTCGGTAATCTTATCTTAGCGTGTATATAGTTTTAACAATATGTCAGATGATAAAAGGCCAAATAACAATATGCTGAATAGGCGGTTAAAGTTAGGTTACCATAAAAAAATGGCAATTTTCACGAACAAAAGTTTTGCTGTACTCTATGGCAAAAAGTTGGTATATAATCCAGACCGAGTGCATGCAGTCTGCAGACAATAAAAAACCTTTCACTGACAATATGGCATACATTAACAATACGAGTTAATGTAGAGGTTGTATGGTGAAACTGTGATTAAACTATTCGATAACAATAACATAAAATGTGATAATATATCTTAAAGTCGATATATAGTTTTGACTATATAGCATATTGTTTTTCGTTTTGCGGGTTTTACATCATTTTCTGAATGTAACCATACAGAATCCTAAAAAAGTGAATGAAAAATTTCGTTTGAGTAGTTCGAATTCTAACACCTTGTAAACATGCTCCCTGAACTGTAAAAAGAGTGAGGTCAACACATTCCGTGCAATGATCTATATACCTCGCTATATACATCGCCCTACACAAGAAAATGTGATATCGCTTGTATCGGAGTGGTGTCACTCATACAACTTAACCATCTACTAAACCCGTTGAATCCAGATCAATAATCATCACTGTAACGGCTAGAACCCATTAATGAGTAAAAATGTACCCATTTTTTGATAGTATACCCGAGCATACCCGACAAGAACATATGAATGTTGCTATGAATACCTAATTTTGATCTTGATAACTCTGCCCATAAACGCATGTTAGTCCCACTAGCAAAAACATGCAGCTGAGAAAAACGCAGTTGAAGTCGTCGCAGATTTTCCTTTTTATTGGGTCAATGTGAAAGCGAAACTTGGATATATGTATCCCATTAGTTGAAATATATATTGAAAAGTTCTTTTACATACAATTTGTTCATTGTTTGTTCAAAATAATGCCTAAAAGCATGCGAAAATATGAACGTGACTGACATGCGTTTATTTGCGTCTGAATGAGTCAGCATAAACGCATAATAGTATCAGTGCTTGCTGTGATGCATTAGCGTTGACGGCGATTTTGTAAACTCTTTACTCCTATGGTGAACTCACATAAGCATCTGTCAGTCTGTGTGTGAAGCTAGACAGTGCTTGTCTTATCTTTTCACTCTACCGGATAATCCTATAAGAAACTGTCAATTTTTGCGTGAAGAGTCGTTGTCTCGATGGTGCCGTCAACGCCAAATGGTGTTTCATTGTTGTTCGCGTGATCAGATGGCTAGGATTCAATTGTTTTAAAATGTCTTCTCTCGATTATTTAAAACTATACGGGTGTGAGGACAGTTCCAAAGACGAGGGGTTGGTTCCAGCGGTTCCGGTTTCGATTGCCGATGGTGAATCAGTTCACGGTAACGTATGTTCCGAAGATGAATTCCCCGGGTTTGAGGCAAATGGCGAGCAGTTTCCGGCTAAGAAAGCTCCGGCATCATGGATGCAATACTTGAAATGTTTGGAAGATTCTGAGCAGGATACAGTTAGTGACATCGATTCCGAAGGAAGCTTCACTGCCAATATGGAATTTACAAAAAAACGGAAGCTAACTAAAAAAGAAATTAAAACGAAATGCATGGTGAAGAAGCGCCGCCGTTCACACCAAGTTAAGGTTGATGAGTGCGGGTGTAAGTTAAAATGTGGATCCAACATTTCCAAAGACGATCGGATTCAATTGAATACGATGTTTTGGACCCTCAATCAAGAGTACCAGACAAATTACTTCCGTCAGAACGTACAGCGCACGGAAGTTCAAAGACGGCGTCGGTACAGGTATGAGGAAGATGGACCAAGAAAAATCAACAGCTATGTGTTTCAACTCGTGGCCTCGAACGGTTCTTCTGTTAAAGTGTGTCGGAAGTTTTTTTTTGAACACTTTCGGTTACGGTGACAACTGTGGGTGAGTACATTTTACCTTTTTCTGACTGGCAATTCCTAAAAATATGCAAATTTATATAATTAATTCCACAGCAACATCATTTATCGGTGCGTTGATGAAGAACATCAGCCTAAATCGCAACGTGGGAAGTACAGACGGAGCACAGCAAAGCGTGATGCTATTGAAAAGCATATCCAGTCGTACGGTCCAACTGTGTCGCATTACTGTAGAGAACATGCCCCCAATAGATTATATCTTCCATCAGATCTCACTGAGAAGCTTATGCACCAAAATTTCCAGAACACCCATGAACTTGACGTTACTTACGCTCTTTATTGTAAGAAAATGCGGGAAATGAATATTTCACTGGTAAAATTGGGGAAGGAAGAATGTGAGGTTTGTGTTATTGCAGCACAACATCGCAAGACGTCAGGACATCCTGAAACGATCATTGGAGATACATGTTCGACCTGTATTCGCTATGACGAGCATTTAAGGATTGCCAAAATGTCGCGTAAAGCTTACCGTAAAGACGGAGAAACGGTGCTGTCAGATACTGTTGTTCTAGCCGTAGATCTCTAGAAGGTAGTGCATTTTAAGTTGTGGAAACTTGTTTAAGTTATGCTTTTTAAAATATCTTCTATTCAACTCTTAGGTGGTACAGCTGCCAAGACTCGAAGGCCTAAAACGATAATCTTTTCTCGACGGCTTCTGGCATTTAACCAGACTTTTGCTCCCGTTGGCAAGTATACAAGGTCTTTCCCGGTTAACGCATGTACATGGGATAAATCAACGGCTGGTCGGTCTGCGAACGATATCATTAGCACGTTCCATCGAGTAATCGACCAATATAAAGAAACCAGGAAGATTGTTTTGTGGCTAGATAACTGTGCTGCTCAGAACAAAAACTGGGGTTTGTTTCTCCACTTAATACTTTTAATTAATTCCAATGATATTCAAGTGGAGGAACTTACTCTGAAGTTTTTTGAGTCTGGGCACAGATTCATGGCAGCGGATAGTTACCATGCAGCCGTTGAAAAAGCAATGAAATCCAGCCCCGACTTCAAGTATGATTTGCAAGTTGCACAGAAGAACGTGGCAGTGCTGGATATGCATCCTGACGATTTTTTTGAGACGCAGCTGCAAGTTTCCCAGTATACGTTCAACAACATGGATCTTCGTCCTTACATGGACAAAATAAAGCAAGTCATCATTCGCAAAGGAAGCTATATGCTGATTTACGGAGATCCATTAGAATCTGGCGCTGATTTGCAACGTGGTATGCTGTTCACTAAAAAACAGCTAAAAATGGTGACATCGAAGACGTTTGACTTAAAAACCACTTTGAAATTCAAACTGCAAGCGCGTGGAACCGAACAAAACAGGAAGAAAGCTCTGTTGAATGTTATTTCTATCTACTTAGCGTGCGCACATCGCACAAAAGCAAAACAAAAAAATCCTGCATCTGAGATAGAGTCGCACCCCCTGTTCAAGGTGTACTTCGGACCAAGGGGTCCTACAACAGTGAACCAATTTCAAATCGCTAGTTGCATATTGATTGTTGTTATTAGGGGCGAATCATTAAGCTTCCCAAGTAACCACAAGCATTATATTATTGCACTTATTCAACCCAAAATCAGCATCGGTAATGCGGGATCGCATCAATTCAACAGTTGTCAAGTAATGAAGCGTTAGATTAGCTTAAGAATGTAGTGATGCATTACCAATGCAATAATGCTACTTTAGCAATGTCTTATGGCATTACAAAAGATATAGCATTAGTTCGATCTTAGTGGGGCCCTTTTCAGCTCTAATCCAACTTCAATGATGCACTACACGTAATACATATGCCCTATATATGCAGCTATTACCATAGACTAAAAGGGGGGCAAAAGGTTTTTGGCGGCACCGGTCGGTCCTATCCCTACCTCCATTTTATAAAAAAAAGTATGGGGGGCCGGGTCTGGCCAGGCATTCATCGTGTTTGCTATTACAGCCTCGTGGTTACTTGGGTTGGTACCGAGCTTGGGACCGGTGTGCTAGTACTTCCTGAGCCAAAAAATATATTGATTTTCTTCATGACTATCCAGCCGCTGGTAGAACCCCTTGCACGCTAAGCCTAGTTTACCCATAATCGCAAAAAAGTGCACATACTCATTTATGGGTAAAGTTGACTTTACCCATATATGAGTAAATTTGTATGGGAAAAAATACTCAAATATGGGTAAGTAGTATCAGTAGTAGTAGTAGTGGTCTTAGAGTTTGTCTATGGTAGTATTGTACCCATAAATGGGTATGTGCACTTTTCGCGATTATGGGTATTCTTCACCCATATTTAGGTAAACTGAACTTAGCGTGTGGTCCGAGGTACACCTTGAAACCAGCTCTTAACTATACATACTTGCGCCTTTGTTTTGACTTGCTGTGTTATTTTGACAGAATATTTGAGAGTGTGTTCGTGTGAGTTCATTGTTAGAGGTGTATTATTAAGCTTGGGACCGAGCTTGGAACCGATGTGCTAGTACTGACTGAGCCAAAAAAAAAATTGTTTTTGTGGGGGCCCTTTTGGTTTTGGGTTTATTCTATGCTAATAGCACAGAGAACAGACATCCAGGCTCGAACTTTTTTTTCCAATTTACTGTGTAAATTTTTAAAAGCAAACCATTGGAAAAACCACGTCGCCTAGTCTAGGTTTCACCAAACTAAAATTGACAGACTATCAAATCTCGAGGCGGGCAAGTGGCGCCATTATCATACGATTCACCAAAACTAACGAAAACGAGCTGTAATTTTAAAATGGCAGTTACAGAAATTTACACACGGAGGGCACTCCAGCTTGGATGTCTGTTCTCTGTGCTAATAGCATGCATGGCATCCCAACAAACATCGGTGTCGAATAACCGCCCAAGTAATCTTTTTTTTTTTTTTTTGGGTGTTTCAATTTTTTTGCTTTCGTAATATTTTTTTTGTTTTCTCTTTATTGTTTGTTGGAAAGTGCCCCCTATTAATTAAGAGCTTTCGATGCCAGGTACCATTTTAGCATTAGTATGATTGTGTGGCAAGTACAATCATACCCTATGCCCAGGGAGTCGAGATTTTTTTCTTAACGAAACATTTCTAGACCAGACCGGGAATCGAACCCAGCCACCTCCAGCATGATGTTGCTTTGTAGCCCCGTTTTTACCAACTGTGCTAAGGGAGGCTCCTTTTTGTGCGCGCTTGTTCAAACAAATTTGAAGAAGTTGTTCAGCTTTTCCTTCTATAAAGCTGAATAACTTTTCCAAATTTGTTTAAACAAGCGTTTATTCGACACCGATGTTTGTTGGGATACGCATTACGTCTAGTGCAATTGAAGTTGGATTAATGCTAAAAGGGGCCCACTAAGATCGAACTAATGCTATATCTTTTGTTGTGCCAAAAGACATTGCTAGAGTAGCATTATTACATTGGTAATGCATCACTACATTCTTAAAGCTAATCTAACGCTTCATTACTTGTCAACCGTTGAATTGATGCGATCCCGCATTAATGATGTTGATTTTGGATTGAATAAGTGCAATAATATAATGCTTGTGGTTACTTGGGTAGTTACAATACATTTAATCATAAAGCTGTGAGAATTTGTTTTTCATATTTAGTATGATTGTTAGTATGATCGTACAAAAAAATTGTACTTTTACACGCAAAAAAATACGTAGTTATACCATGGGAAGGACGTTGCTGTGCCAAAGAAATTTAAAAAAAAAATAGGGATCACTATCGTACTAGAGAACCGGCTTCTAGTACTGTGAAAGTGCCATGTATACTAGGTTATTTTTGATATTACTTAGACGTGTTTTAGTGTGCATGTCAGTTACAATGTCAGCTGATTTTATTTACATAATTGCTTTGTAAATATTATTGTTGTTGCCTAGCTGGAGCCGATGTGTATTCAAAAATCGAGATCGCACTGTGTCCCAACGATTCAAATATAGGTTTCAATGGGCCCATTTTATGGCCCGTCGATGGATACCGCACTTCGACTGTTACAGATAAATGCCAGGAACGTTGAACATTGGTCGTGACACCGGAAAAAACCATATCAAGACGAATTCCGGAGTGGTTCGTGATTTAGATATACCTTTGAAATAAACGTTGCCGATTTCTATAAAATCTATACACGATTTCATTTCTAACTGGTTGAAAAATGCATCCTCTGTAGTTTGGTGTAATTGTTTGCGATAGGTACTCAGGAAAGAACCTGCCCGGTAGCCTTTATCAAGGTATAATTCGTGAAGTAAGAATTTTCGAGCATTAATAGTTTGACCATTTTGTTAAGTTTTTGATTAATCGAATTGTCGTTACCGGGGTAAGTTTTCGTTGAATTCGTTGAAATGAAATTTTGCGGTGTTTGGCAGTTTAATCAGGAAAATTTAATAAAATTTTATTAAAAGGCATTAAACTGCATAAAAGTTCAAATTTTACAATTGTATTAAACGTATTCAGCCTAGAAAATTAATATTTTTTTAACATGAAAATGGATTTTTAGATTTTTCCATCTCATTATTTATTACATAATAAAATAAAATTACATTTAGTATCATCTTATGTGTTCATGCAAATAGAGTTGCACCAACAATCAATATGCAACTTGCGATTTGAAATTGGTTCACTGTTGTAGAACCCCTTGGTCCGAAGTACACCTTTAAGCCAGCACCTAACTATACATATTTGCGCCTTTATTATGATTTGCTGTGTTATTTTGACAGAATATTTGAGAGTGTGATAGTGTGAGTTCATTATTAGGGGGTGCATTATTAAGCTTGGGACCAAGCTTGGGACCGATGTGCTAGTACTGACTGAGCCAAGAAAAAAATCGTATTTGTTCGACACCTACTGGTCTTAGAGTTAGTCTATGGTTGCACCTTATATTTTCTGACACATAATTTAGTACGTTTAAATTGCTCTTACCTTAGTAGTTCAGAATATATAACAAGTTTTTTAAGGACCAATGTGTCAGTATAACAGATGATTTCCGAAAACTGAAACCGGTTTAAAATAAAAGAGTCAGATAAAAAGTAACTTCTATGACGTTTTCAAATATTTAGTTATTTGCAACATTAGGCGCCTTGGACACTTTTCTCAATAACAACATATGAACCCACAAGAAAATGTGCAGAAGATATCAAGTAATTCAATCAATGATGATTCAATGTTTTATTAATTATTAACTAAATAAATCGAATATTTAACTATTTTAGTTTCTCCCAGATGCTTAAGAATAAACAGTAAATTTCATCAGTGCTAAACGATTTTAAATAAACTTTCGTTTATTTATTTGTGCTATATACTAATAAATTGTTGTAGTTGTTAATCGATAACATGTTCACATGTTAATTTTCTATAGTCACATTAATATGTAAAAAAAGGCTAATCATCTTGTTCGAGTGGGCATTTTGCCTCGACTTGATATACTATTTACAATAAGCTTGCCAATTTCACAAGGACAGCCAATTTTCATTTCTAGTAAAAATACTATTAGAGAATGAAAACCATTCCAAAACCATCGAAAACGTCAAATTTAGCTCTTAGTATAGTTGTTGCTAGAGATAGTCTAACTCACAAGCGCGACGGTTGTCGTTGGTTTATCTTCTACATTGAAAAGTTAGCCAGTAAGTCGATTGGTCATTTTGGTAGCTACCGTGCTTCTGAGCGGGTTCTACCTCAATATCTGTTTTGCTGCAAAACCATTGCAAGGCTGCTGTTCCTGTAATTTTACTACCGGTATAATCGGTCAAGGAACGTCCATCAAACCAATTCACACTCCGTAGTTTTCCTTGCCGTCTAAACCTGATGTCTGTAAAGCAAAATATGCTGTTAGGTTGTGAACTATAGTCCAATCGGTCATTTCAGTTGCCTTTGTTGGTGGGTTGGTAAGGAATGTCTTCAAACGCACCCGGACCCTAGCAATAGTAACCATTAGAAGGAACAACAGCACGTTGTGAATGAATTATGCGTTAAGTTGGCCGGATAGTAGAACATTATTTATACGATGGTTGCCCAAGTAACCACGAGGCTATAATAGCTTGCTTATATAGGGCAAATGCATTACGTCTAGTGCATCATTGAAGTTGGATTAAAGCTGAAAAGGGCCCCACTAAGATCGAACTAATGCTATATCTTTTGTAATGCCATGAGACATTGCTAAAGTAGCATTATTGCATTGGTAATGCATCATTGCATTAGTAATGCATCATTACATTCTTAAAGCTAATCTAACGCTTCATTACTTGACAACTGTTGAATTGATGCGATCCAGCATTAATGATGTTGATTTTGTGTTGAATAACAGCAATAATATAATACTTGTGGTTACTTGGGTGGCTTGTGCAAAATTGCGGCAGGGCACTTCCGTCAGATTATGCGTTGTATAATCGATTGGGCCATTTAAACATAGTTTCTAAAATGATAATTTTTGTTCTCAACACTTACTTCAGCAATAGGTATGTATTTGAACTTACCTCTAATCGCGGGAAAGCTAAGCAGGATTGCGAACTGGCTGAAGTTTTTCCTCTACCAACAGTTGACACAGGCAATTGAACAATACGCAGAATAAGTAAGCAATCTTTCCTTCCCATAGACACAGACTCACTGTACATCAGAAAACACTACCCAATTTTGATTGGCCTTCTTCTCCGAGACCGTATTTTAATAGAGACGATCCACTAAAATACGTTATTAATTTCTCAAATCAAAACAAAGCAAAACGGCTGACTTTGTTTTGACAAAGAAATAGTGTTGCCGAAGTTGAAACATAGTTGAAAGAAGTGTTGCTTCATTTTGCTAGTACTTCTCTGATAATGCTATTCTAGTATATATGGAACTTGATAGACAGAAAATTTTAACCATGTGCGTCATGAATAAATCGTCAGTCCGATGTCCGTAATTAGTCCGTGGTTGTACCATAGACTAACTCTAAGACCAGTAGGTCCCGAAGAAATACGTTTTTTTTTTTGGCTCAGTCAGTACTAGCACATCGGTCCCAAGCTTAATAATGCGCCCCTAATAATGAACTCACACGAACACACTCTCAAATATTCTGTCAAAATAACACAGCAAATCAAAACAACGGCGCAAATATGTATAGTTAGGTGCTGGCTTCAAGGTGTACTTCGGACCAAGGGGTTCTACAACAGTGAACCAATTTCAAATCGCTAGTTGCATATTGATTGTTGGTTGTACTGTAGAGCAAGTTGGTACTACATTCAAGCGGTTGAAACGTCACATAGTACAGAACCACTCGGAAGAGAAACAACCTAATTCTTGCATTTCTGGTGCTGCTTTGAATGAGGTTATGGACAAGGATGACGGTTCGGGGGTATTTGCTAAGAAGTTGTCGTTACGAATAAATACACAAATACATATACAAATATAGTAATTGTGATCTATTATGTTTGTACTTATGCTCATTTTTCAATATCACAACTAAAAACATTTGTCTCGAAAATTAAGTGTTTCATACCCAGTTTTGAAATAACAAACATTTTGAAAAATGGGTATTACACCCCGTTCACACTACAACCTAGATTACGTGATATAGAGTATCGTGATATCAAACGACATGCATATTATTTCCAGTGAAAACTAGATGTATCGATACTGATATCAAGAAAGTCTATATCACGTAATATACGTTGTAGTGTGAACGGGGTGTTAAAGTATTAACAACATTAATATTCATTTTCCAAATAACAAACGCTTTGAAAAATGGGTATTTCATGCCCATTTCACAAATAACAAACATATTGAAAAATGGGTAAAAAATACCCGACAGCCTGCGAAAGGGCTTTTTACCTATTAATGGGTAAAATCGTTTAATCGATTAAAGGAGTTAACCCACATAAGATTGAAATGAGTAATATTTTACCCATTAATGGGAACTGGCCGGTTACAGTGTAGCGAGATCATTTTTGATTCAGTTCGGTTCGGGTATCAAGATTGGGTCGACTTGTTTTGTGTTCAAAGTGAATGTAAATATATGATTTTATTTGTATATATATGATTTTTACACCAATATATGATTTTATTTTTAACTTGTTTTGGATTCAGGATCGGATTGGGGTTTGCACTGATAACAAGTTCGGGTACTCTGAGAAAAATTTCATCGTTGTACCGACAATTAAATCATGGTCAGGATGACTATCGCATATAATGGTTTCAATAATCATGAAAATGGTAGAGTTCACCACGTTCATGGCATTTTTGACTATGATCATGGTAACAAGGACTATTCCGACATTATGGAAAATGTTGCATCAACTATTTTTAATGGTAGTTTTGACCATGATCATAGTCGGTTCAAAATCACTATACTGCAATAGTCATCCTAACCCCCAATAATGGTAAAATTGACTATCAAATTCCTCTCTGTGTATAGCAGGTTGGAACTAGTTCCATCCTACACACTCACAGAGAGGAATTTGATGGTCAATTTTACCATTATTGGGCGTTAGGATGACTATTGCAGTATAGTGATTTTGAACCGACTATGATCATGGTCAAAACTACCATTATAAATAGTTGATGCAACATTTTCCATAATGTCGGAATAGTCCTTGTTACCATGATCATAGTCAAAAATGCCATGAACGTGGTGAATTCGACCATTTTCATGGTTATTGAAACCATTATATGCGATAGTCATCCTGACCATGATTTAATTGTCGGTACAACGATGAAATTTTTCTCAGAGCTTAGAAAATTTTACAGTATTCGGTAATTTTTTACCGAACTTTCAACAGCTGAACGTTCGGTAATCCATCGCATATAATGGTTTCAATAATCATGAAAATGGTAGAGTTCACCACGTTCATGGCATTTTTGACTATGATCATGGTAACAAGGACTATTCCGACATTATGGAAAATGTTGCATCAACTATTTTTAATGGTAGTTTTGACCATGATCATAGTCGGTTCAAAATCACTATACTGCAATAGTCATCCTAACCCCCAATAATGGTAAAATTGACTATCAAATTCCTCTCTGTGTATAGCAGGTTGGAACTAGTTCCATCCTACACACTCACAGAGAGGAATTTGATGGTCAATTTTCACCATTATTGGGCGTTAGGATGACTATTGCAGTATAGTGATTTTGAACCGACTATGATCATGGTCAAAACTACCATTATAAATAGTTGATGCAACATTTTCCATAATGTCGGAATAGTCCTTGTTACCATGATCATAGTCAAAAATGCCATGAACGTGGTGAATTCGACCATTTTCATGGTTATTGAAACCATTATATGCGATAGTCATCCTGACCATGATTTAATTGTCGGTACAACGATGAAATTTTTCTCAGAGCTTAGAAAATTTTACAGTATTCGGTAATTTTTTACCGAACTTTCAACAGCTGAACGTTCGGTAATCCGATTTACCGGATTTCGGTGAAATTTTACAGTATTCCGGTAAAAAAATTACCGGAACTTGTCAAATTTTACCGAAATCCGTTAAATCGGATTACCGAACGTTCAGCTGTTGAAAGTTCGGTAAAAAATTACCGAATACTGTAAAATATTCTAAGTGTGTAGGTTCAAAAACGAATTCGATATAAGATTTGGACATGTATAGTGGCATTTTTGTTCAATCACAATGTTTACTTTTCTACACGGACCAGCTATTAGTGAAATAAATCTATCTGTTCGGATTATGAAAATGTCAGGTAGTTTGAAGTTACCGTTCGCCTGTCCAGCAATGTTTACTATTTCTAGACAAAATCGTCAAAAGGTCGAAAGGAACAATTGTAAACAATGACTTAAAACGTAAATTTCCTAGGAATTCCTGGTTGCTAACACCTATATCCACTACCGTTGGGAAGGTAATAACTCCCTGTATCTGTTTCTGGTGCTATTTTGTTTGTGGGAGCAAGCAGATCCCAGAAAAATACGCTAGAAGTCATTGTTTACGAATGTTACTTTCGACCTTTTGACTATTTTGTCTAGATTTGTTTGCTTCCAACAGAAGTAAACTGCCTGGTGGACTGGAACTCACATTTCATTTGTTTTCCGGTCGGTTTTTTCTCCAGGGAATAGTTATTCATTTTTTGTTAAAAATTATTCAAAAAAATTTTTGAAAAAAAAATTTTTGAGAAAATTGTGTGAAATATATGTGGGGGAAAAAGAAAAAATTATATATTTTTTTTTTTAGTTTTTTTGTGTGATGAGGAGTAGAATAAATGTGAGGGAACGGTAGGCACTGTAACTCCCCTCAACTTCTTTTTTTTTATTTTGTTAATTTCACTCTCAATGTAATATTATTTTTTTATTTTGTGTTGTGTGTGTTTGTGTTTTTTTGTTTTTTTTTTTTTTTTTTTGTTTGGGGGGGGGGGGGTTGTGGGGGAGTAAGTTTTGACGGTGAGAGGAAATTATATAATCGTGCGAATTGTTTCGGCATTAAGTTTATAATAAATTGCAGATTTTATTGTGTAAAGTTGAGCAAACGCTAGGACAAAAGCATTCATCAACATGTCTGACCCGGTGGCACGTCCTATGAAGTTCCCGTACACTTTCTCGGCTCAGATTGCTCAGTTCCCATTCCAGCACTATGTCAAGAACCAATGGATCTGGCGTTATTATTTCATCGCTTTTGGAGTATCCATCCCGTTGTTCTACAAAATTAGCAAATTGGGTAAGATAGATCGTACTGTTCTCAAATAAGTCAATCTAACCTTCAAACATTTTCCAGCCAACTCGCCTGGTAATGTTGCCAAATGGGCTGAGTCTAAACGCAAGGAACATGCAGAACATCATTAGGAACATCATGATTCACAGATCATTATCATAAGCAGAACTTTAATGCTAGATTCAAGATGTTAACTCCGTCAACTTTCGATGAGCTACAATAAATGTTGACTGAATGTTATTTTTTGTCCGTCAAAGCATATTCCATGCAATTATATAAACCTAAGGCAAGCTCTTTCCTTCTGATGCAGTTCTGTTTGCTATTGAAATATAATGAGGACTTTTTGCTATTACATCTCATTGCTCAACGAATCGTAATATTTTGAGGAAATAAACATTCACTTCCAGAACATAGTTAGTAATTGTTCGGAAGAATTAAGTTTATGGCAAATGGTATTCCTATCTACCTTTCATATATAAAATATACTTATCACAAGTTAGAAGCCGATATAGAAAGCTAACCCTTTCACAAAAGTAAGACATTTTGGGGATGATGTTAACGTAACTCGAATAAAGTAACATATATTTTATAAGGTGATTTATTTCACTAAAATTCTTATAGGATGATAGTAATATTTATGTTAGTTTATTCGAGGTACGTTGCACCCTTTTCAAAGGTTACGCGGGCTACGGCATCTTCACGAGTTTTCCTATATTTGAAAAAAAATAGGCAAATAAATTCGATTAAAAAAAAATCAAACCGAAACTTCTGGTTTTAAACCGCAATTTCATACTTCTGATGTAAAATTGATAGTCAAAAGAAGAAAAAAAGGAATCAGGTATTAGAAACCATAAAAAAAACCAACCCCGGTCGCACCTTGGTCGTGTGTTGACAGGGAAGGGTTGGTGCTATTCGAAGTGTGCAACCAAACTTAGCGTTCTGAGGGTTATTCATGTCAGGGGCGACTCAAAACAGCGTCTGTTCTCCAGGTTACGAGCGACCAACTCTCACGATAAGTGATGATTAGGATGCTACAATGTAGCTTAAGAACAACAAGGTATCTGGGAAGAGTGGTATTGGAGCAGAACCTTTAATAATGAACCTTTATATGTTAGCGACGTCTGCATCGACGACAGCAGGATCTGTGAAACTGAACGCCTACCGGAGGAGTGAAAAGACTTATACACCCAATCTACAAAAAGGGTGACAATTTGGAATGTGAGAACTAGCATGAGCATGAGCATGAGGTTGCTTGTCATATGTTAAGACAGATCTGACAAGACAGAAAATGCTAGTGGAGACAACGGGTAACATACATCTTCAATGAGCATGAGCATGATTGACCGCCCACGGATGCAATTCCGTTATTGCCAGATCAGCAGTATTTGCACAAAGAACCAACAGATGATGTTTGGGACAAACATACATCTTCAATGTGTAAAAACTGGTGACCCATTATAAAGCAATACCGGCGCCGGCGGTGCCCGAATGCTGGTCAAGTAGGGAATAGGAAGGAACGTGTTGACGTGATACTCGCTTTGAAGGAAGCCGAGAAATCCTCTGCACTTCCACGAGAAATCACTGGGATGTTGGATAGTTTGGGAAAGGTTAGCAGCAGGGTTCGTTTTGGTTAACGATACGCTGAAAGTACATACCTACACTATCCGCCAAAAGCAATAGACCGCTCCAATGTGACTGAAAATAGACAAGCATAACGAAAAACAAAACAAAACAAAATAGACAAAACAAAATAAAACAGGATATTAGATATTGTCTTCAAAATATGGTAGAGATAAACTATTTGTTGCTTTTTAAACCAGCTCTCCTCGATGTCCTAGATGGCCAAGTCCTGCTGGACCCGCAGCTGCTGCCGTCGGCACTCGTCCACATCAACTCGACCGTCGCCGACGTGTCGGAAACCTTCCGTTAGTAACATGATATCTATTTCTAATACACTCTTCTTGCACCGATTAATTTACAAACTAAGCCTGCACACCGAATCAAAATTCACTTTGGCACAGTTGTGGTATTTTCCTCTAAAATCTAGTTCTAGATATTGGCACTTGGTTGCAGGAAACAGACTCAATAAGAAAAATAAACTCACTTATGACCTCTAACTTTACACGGTTGCTAAACAATACACACTATCTTCCCCCACAATACCCGCGAACGACGACACTTAGGACCTGAGCTCGCTTGAGGAAAAATCACCAACACACAGCAGCGCAATTGATTGTATGCAGTTTTTTGAATCCCGCGACACGCAACACTCTTCTAACTTCAGCTCACCGGAACCAATTGCACACGCACACTAGTAATCCGCGACGCAGAACAACGCGACGCGCGACGAGGTGCTACTGCCGCAGACGTCGTGCCAGATGATACCGTTGTTGTTGTTGTTGCCGCTGATGCGATGCAAACTACTGCCAACACACACAACCACGTACCTCTCTATCTTTACGTTTTGATGAATCGCATGGGGTGGGTGAATAAAAAAAAATCCAATCCACCAAACTCACACCAACACCACTGCGCTTCTCCCAAAAAGTGCGAACGCGAGCGACAGACAGAGAGAGAGTTCAGCGCGAGAGGGAGAGGTTGAGCGAAAAAAATTTCAGCAAGAAAACTCCTCTTCACTGCCAATGGAGGCTGAGAACCAAGCAAAAAAATATGTTTTCACCACTTTTCCAAACTTTTCACCGACGGAAAATATCACTTCCACAACGTACGCGATTTCTGCTAGCCTGGAGAACACTTTTCAGGCGCTTTCGAATGCGATTTCACCCGCACAGTACGGACTTTTTCGCGAGCACAGGGTCGACGTGTTTCCTTCCTCCAGCTTCCATAGGGAAATGGATAAAGGGTAAATAATCTTAATGTGAAAAGGAAAAAAGAGGAGGAAGGGGAGGGGGGATGTGGTGGGTTTTGGGAAGGGGTTTTGGAAGATTAGGGGGGGGTGTTTGTTGTGTGGGGAAGATTAAAAGGAGTGTGTGGGCAAGGGGGGGGGTTGGGATGTGGGGGGGGGGTGGGTAATGGGTTATTGTAGGGGGTGCGGGAATTTGTTGCAGGAAAGAAAAGGAAGGAGGGAAATTAAAAATTTTTTGGGGGTAGTGGGGTGGGGGGTGGGAGAGATAGGTTGTTATTAAAATTAGGTTAATGTGGGTTGTAATATAATTATTATGTTAAATAATAGTTTTTTGATATTTTAAAAGTTGATATAGAAGGGGAATATTTGGTGGGAGGGGAGCGTTGGTGCAGTTGGCTGTTGTTGCCAATGCTCCCGTCAACCTCGCTGCTAGAAACATGGCTGCTGAAGCCTACGGTTTGGCGGGAAAAAGCCGCCCGTGACAACGAGACAAGAATCAATCATCCCACGAGATGAACCAAGAAAGAAAGCCCAAGTTCAATCGCGAACTGTTTCTCCCCCGTCAACTTAATCCGTCCTTTTCAGGACGACCAAATCAATTTTCCAATTAAAGAGTTTATTTGGTTAACATTTTCTCTTGTGCTGTTTGAAATTTCCATTACCACGCCCCGGCTGAACATGGCATTGCTTTAAACGCCGCGTCCCGGAGTAAATAGCAAAGCGCGTTGAACAACCAATGAACCAACAGATCCATAACTATCTTCTACGCGTTAGAGATAGTGGCCCTCTCAACCATCGTAGAAAATACAACCGGGGCCGTATCATAATTAAGAGCCACCAAATGCTTTCTAAAGAGTGTACAATAGAATTTTCTTGACCCTTTTCAGCTCTGACTTAAATCAATTAGTGGATGGCCCTGACGTGTATGGGAATTCGATTGCTGCGTAGTCCTACGTCAACTTTGCGTACAACCCCATTGGGCTGTCCCTTATAGTTTTTTTTTCTTTATTTTACGTCAGCCTATTTCCTCACATGGTGACAATCACCGACGCCAGGAAGACGGCTCCACCACCTGGACCCTACCTAACGACTCATGAATATGAGCCGGGACCAACGGCTTTACTTCCCTTCCGAAGGAAGACGTGACCAGATTTTTGTCGCCTCAGAAAAACCACCGACGTCGACTGGGATTGAACCAGGGGGTAAGTCACTAGGCCACCTTATTTTACCACCCTAAAAAACACAATCCGCCACACTTCAAACACACTCGCCACCACATGAGAGATAAATCCATATCTGGCACCACCAACCCCCCCACAACATGACAGATTAACTTAGTTTCGTGTAACCACTTGCAAATTGTAGATGTCGCCCCACAACGTAAACATTGGGGTTGTCCCTGGCAGATGCATCGATTTTTCAATTCGGAGCAGCATGTTTTTGTTGCGTCATGAGTGGTTGCAAACAAAAAGCAAGCGTACCATATCAGAGGGTTTATTTTTATATTCACGGTATAACTTCAGTTATAAGTAATTTTAATATTGAAAAAATGATTTCACTCGGCTTTCCTCGTCGCAAAGGTATAACCGCGGCGTTTCCTCAACCACTGTTGTTCGTTTCAAAAGTGTTGAACCGCGTTGCATTTTGTGAACATTACGACAGTCGTGTGGTGTTTTGTATCAAATGAATCTGAGAATAATTGAAGGTTATTGGTTGGTCATAGACATCGTTTGAACAATGATTTTTTGTTTTGCTTTTATACTATGGTACTTCATGAAGAAGATTCACATTTAAGGCGGGATGAAGCGGATGTCAAAATTCATAAATGTATTTACTATCTTGTTACATGAAGGAGTGAGGGAGTTGAAAGTTGCCGAAAATTGCGTTACGTAATATTAGAACGAATTCTTGACACTCATGATGAACTGTCACTGTTCTCGCATCAATCTGATCAAGTGGCAATATCACTTTATTGGCATATGCCAATTGCCGGAACTTCGATGAAGTGAAAATGTTTCAAACTGTAGAAAAATCTGCGTTCTTTTTTTTTTCTTTTTTTAGTCGGCCTATTTCCTCACATGATGACAATCACCGACGCCAGGAAGACGACTCCACCACTTGGATCCTATCTATCGACTCATGAATATGAGCCGGGACCAACGGCTTTAGTTCCCTTCCGAAGGAAGACGTGACCACATTTTTTCGCCTCAGAAAAACCACCAACGTCGACTGGGATTGAACCCAGACCCACTGGGGTGCTAAGTAGCAGTCACGCTTACCACTACACCACCGACGCCGACGAAATCTGCTTTCTATCTTGAAACAGTGAAGACCTCATTGACCATTGGATACGATGACGACGAAAATCCTGCTCCTATTGATACACTGAGCGAACAATTCGAGAGGAATTCATCCGAATATCGTATGGAAATTTTCCACAAGATATTATTGCAAATTTCATACGATTATCTAATGGAAAGAAGTTCATAGGACGACCGTATGAAAAAATTTCCCCACAGAAAAAAAAAGTTGCAATCGGGATTCGAACCATGAACCTCACCTCACCAAAGAAGAAATATGACTAGAAATACAAAGCTTATTATTGATCGTTTTCTCGAGACGGAAAAACTCAATATTTACCTCTGGGGGAGCCTAGATGAATACCTGAGAACTGCAAAGAGCAAAATGGTGTCCGCAATCAACCAGACGAACAAAAAAAAGACAATCGTCAACAGCACCAACGGGTGCTATGATTTTTAACCAAAATTAAGTTAAAAATACTCAACCGTTTATTGCTCCAACAGAACGGGATGGTTGAGTAGCTGCAACTTAAAATTGAGTTGTTTTGGACTTGAGTTTTTAATTATAAGTGGTTCTCATTATTTTTTGTGAACATTATTGAGACTGATTGATGAGACAGATCTGTAAGTTTTTATGACATATTACACAAAAAAAAACAACAGATAAAAGAACTGGCTTATTTTTACTATATTACGACGATATAGTTCGGGACAAAAGCAAACCAGTCAAAAAACAACTGAACACAAAAAAAAACTAAATTTGAGTACATATATAATGGTTTCAGTTGAAAACCGAATTTATCGGCTAGCGACAATCCATTTTACTCTCGTTCTGTACGTTATACCTAATGTCGGAAGTAGCGCGCTGTATGGCGAATCTGCTGCGCTAAACAGCGCGCTACTTCCGACATTAGGTTCAACGTATGGATCGATAGTAAAATCGATTGTCGCTAGTCGATAAATTCTGTTTTCAACTGAAACGATAATATCATTACTGACTAGATGGGTGAATTTAACCTACATCATTTTTTTAATTCACCCAACTGGTTACCTCACGTGACAGAACTCAACGTTGAGTTTTTTTTTTTACTTAATTTTGGGTACTTTTTTCTAAGCGTGCAGAAACACCTTCCGACACACTGAAACACAAACACAACGTGGCAGAGTGATTAGCCCCCTGAACGCAAAAGAGATTGCACTTTCATGTTTTATATTTGAATGTCAATTTGCCTTTCACTTCCATACATATGGTTAAATCATTGTCATTTTTCAATCACTAAATATGACCAAGCAAAATATTTTGATCTTTTACGTTTGATGTTTTGAAAAATTCTAGGCTAACCGTTTATTATCATTATTCATAAATTTAAAAAAACAGCTCACCTTCACTTCACTACTACAAAATTCATTAATTTCAAAGGCTTGAGCAACATAAATTTTGCTGTACATATCGCTTATCAACAGACATTTCAAATTACATGAAATTTCAACCACTCCGTTTTGCTTTTTGTGCGATCTTTCGCACTACTCTTTGGCCGACTACTCTTTCCTTCTACTCTTTGGCCGACAAAAAGCCTTTCATGGTTTATGTGGCAGTGCGATTGCGGGCATTGGTTTGATTGATATTGTAAATTGAAATAATTCGCTCGACAGTGGCCGTCCAATATGGTATAGCCAATATAGCTAGAAAAAACTGTCGTAGACACGGAAAAGCTCAGTCCACCACTGAAAATCTCAATTTCCCGGAACTCGTCGTTGTTGGTTGAACTGATGCATCATCAATAATGTTATCAAAAAAAGTTGTTGAATATTACACAGAATCAGATGCACAAAGGTCATTCCATCGGTTGTGTAATGTTAGTTTGTCTCGATGTAGACAAAAAAATGATGCACTGCTTATCGATGTAATTTGGTTGATGTAAACGAGGCAACGTAGCTGATCGAGTCAACGTGAATCAATGCGACGTACTACCATAGACTAACTCTAAGACCAGTAGGTCCCGAACAAATACGATATTTTTCTTGGCTCAGTCAGTACTAGTACATTGGTCCCAAGCTCAATGATTCGCCCCTAGCAACGTAGCTCACACCAACACATTCTCAAATGTTGTGTCCAAATAACATAGTGAATCAAAACAACAACCAAGATACTACCGGAAGGTACCGAAAAGCGCAAGAATTATTGCAAGGTGCAGACTGCAAGGTATACTTCGGACCTAGGGGTTCTACAACAGTGAACCAATTTCAAATCGCTAGTTGAACATCGATTGTTGGTACTACATAGTCGTGACGCAAAGAGAGCAATGTAAAACTTATAGTGTAAATGTAATTTTCGGATGTTATTAAATAATAAAAAAAAGGTTTGCAGCAAAAATTGAAACACAAAGATGGTTTTATTCTTAAAAATAACACAGATATCTAATTGACAAACATAAACAAAATAAACTGTTATGAAGAATTACATGAGAACTTCCATATTTAGTCTCTATCATTGCGATTTGGTTAACAATAACATATTATTTATTTATTTAAATAGCCATACATCGTATTTACTATATGACTTCATCTACAACATTTCGCCAATATACTCGGTCTATGGCTGCCTCTCTCCAACCTCGTTGACGACCCACACTCGCCAGATCCTGTTGCACCTGGTCCGCCCATCGTGCTCGCTGTGCCCCACGCCTTCTTGTACCGGCCGGATTCGAGGCGAACACCATTTTTGCAGGGTTGTTGTCCGGCATTCTCGCAACATGCCATGTCCACCGTATCCTTCCAGCCTTCACGACCTTCTGAATGCTGGGTTCGCCGTAGAGTTCAGCGAGCTCGTGGTTCCATCTTCGCCGCCACACTCCATCCTCCTGTACGCCGCCAAAGATGGTCCTAAGCACCCGGCGTTCGAAAACATCAAGTGCTTGCAGGTCCTCCTCGAGCATCGTCCACGTCTCGTGCCCGTAGAGAACAACCGGTCTTATCAGCGTTTTGTACATGGTACATTTAGTGCGGGGGTGAATTTTTCTTGACCGCAAGTTCTTCTGGAGCCCGTAGTAGGCATGACTTCCACTGATGATGCGTCTTCGGATTTCACGGCTGTTGTTGTTGTCAGCCGTAAGAAGGATCAGGGGGTTCCCCCGGGTTCCCCTGTTGTTTGCCTGGGGGCCGGTCCTGGTCCCGTTCGGTTCTTCTTGCTTTTTTTTTTTTTTTTTTATTTATTTATTTATTTATTTATTGTCGTCAATCATAAGTAGACCATATAATATATATTAAAATATAATATAATATTATTCATTCTTGTATGTTCTGGTTTCTTATGGAGCTAAAATACTGTTTTAGTTTATGCCGAGACATTGTAAAGTCAATGATTTCGCAGTGTTTATTGTAAGAAGCCATCATGCGATTTATTGGTCCATTTGTTGCATAGTTTGTGCGATGATGGCTGATGGCGAATAGGTTACGATTTCGAAGTTGCCGAATAGGTGCATATATGTTTAATTTTGATAAAAGTTCTGGTGAGTCAATACGCTGCGAAACGATATCGTTTACAAATGAAACGCTTGCATACTCACGACGCTCTTTCAATGTTTGGATGTTTATAAGCATGCAACGCGCTTCATATGATGGAAGACGAAATGATGTCCAACCCAACCTACGAAGAGCATATAATAGAAATTGCTTTTGTACTGATTCTATTCTGTTTTCGTGTGTGGTTAAATGAGGAGACCATACAATGCTGCAATATTCCAGAATAGACCTAACATAAGCTATATATAGTGTTTTAATAGTGTATGGGTCCTGAAAATTATGACAAAAGCGCTTAATAAAGCCCAGCATGTTATTTGCCCTGTGAATAATTGTGTTGTAGTGGTCTATGAAATTAAGTTTGGAGTCTAAGATTATTCCTAAGTCCCTAACTCTTTCACATTTTTCTACTTTCTGATTACCTAGTGAAATTGATATGTTTGGTGTTGTTATTTTTTTGCTAAATGATATTGAGTTGCATTTTTTTACATTCAGCTCTAATAGGCTTTTTTTACACCATGTGTAGAATATGTTTATTTCATTCTGGAATAAATTGATGTCTTCCTTATTTCGTATTTCCAAATAAAGCTTCATGTCATCGGCATAGATTAGTACTTTAATATTTTTAAGAATGAAGGAAATGTCATTTACGTACAAAATAAAAAGAAGGGGTCCTAAATGAGAGCCTTGTGGGACACCAGAAGTGACTTGAATAGGATTTGATTTCTTTCCATTTAATTTTATTATTTGTTGGCGGCTGGTTAAGTATGATTCAAGCCATTTCAAGAGTCCAGGTTCAATCCCATGTTTTTGTAGTTTGAAAAGTAGCATTGGTATGTCAATACGATCAAAAGCCTTGCTAAAGTCTGTATAGAGAGCTTCTACGTGGTTTCCATTATCCATTGCATTCAATGAATAGTCTATAAATTCAATTAAATTTGTCGAAGTTGAACGGCCCTTAAAAAAGCCGTGTTGCTTGTCAGTTATTTGATTTTTGATTTGGAGAAATAATTTTTCATTGACAATTGCCTCGAAAAGTTTAGGAATGCAAGAGATAATGGCTATTCCACGATAATTACGTACGTCAGATTTTCGTCCAGATTTGAAAATAGGGACCAGAAATGAGCTTTTCCAAATTGTTGGGAAAATTCCTGATTCCAGTGACATATTAAAGAGCCAAAACAATGGAGATGTGAGTTCCATTGCTAAACTCTTCATGAACACTGGAGGAATTCCGTCAGGTCCAGGACCTTTTGCGGCGTCCAAATTTTTTAATGCTTGGAAAATATCTTGCACATACAGTTGGATGACGCCAATGCCCCCAGTAAATTCAGGGTAAAATGCAAAATATTCGCGATCGCGATCCTCTTCAGAAAATGTCGTATAGATTTCTTGAAAAAATGTTGCAAAAAGATTGCAATTTTTTTCCGAGTTATCACCGACACGTTCATCAAGGTACATTGTGGATGGAAAATTGTCAGATTTTAATTTGGTTTTTACGTAATTGAAGAAGTTCTTCGGGCATGACTTTATTTCAAGTTCAGTTTTTGTATTGTATTCTTCAAGTGCAATACCCATGGCTAGATTCAATTGGTCGCATATGTCCAGATAGTTTGCTAAATTTTCACTGCTGTTGAATTTTTTGAAAATTTTGTGAGCTTTCTGCTTTCGATTTTTTAAATTTTTGATTTGTCTGTTAAACCATACTGGATCACTCGTATTTCGGTGACGTCGTTTTTTCTTCAAAGGTATTTCTTGCAAAATTATTTCCGATAAAATTTTATAAAAAATGTCTACAGCAGTTTCGACATTCCCTTCATTCTTGAAAATTTCCTGCCAGTTTACATTGTTTAGTTTGCTTCTGATATTCGCATAATTAGCTAGTCTGTATTCAAAGCCTTCTTCATATTCACAGTCGTTGGGTCTTTGATATTCATGTATAAATAAAGAATATTCGATTGCCGTGTGACGCATTTCATTTTTCCATAATGGGTTCAGCGATTCAGTCACACAGAAATCTTCTTGAATATTCGTGAGCAAGAAGTCCAAAAAACAATTTTCTTCATTTCTGATGTGGTTTACTTGATTAAGTCCAAGTTTTGCGATTTCGTCGAATATGAATTGCAAAGTAATATTCTCCCCAACGACTGGGAGTAAGATATTTTCATTTTCGGAGTCTAGAATGAAGTCAGCGTCGCGTTGATTAAAGTCCCCATAGATGTGAACTTTTACTTCAGGAGGAAGTTCAGATAAAATTTTTTCTGCACATTCGAAAAACTTTTCATATGTATTTTTATTAGCATTATATGGTGGAAAATACACAGAGGCAAATACGTGTGTTTCACCTGCTATGTGAGATTTCACCCAAACATGCTCAAATTCATTAAATTTGGATGAGAGAATTATTTCTGAGTTGAATTTTGCAGAGATGGCTACGAGGACTCCACCGCCTGACTTCTTTCCAGACTCAAGAAAATTCCTATCATTTCTGAATACGTTATACGCACTTCCGAAAATTTCTTCACTTTTTACACTTTCATCCCAGCTAGTTTCAGTTGCCAGAATAATCGAAAAGGATGTACCAAGAAGATTTTTATGAATTTCCTTCATTTTTGCTGGGCTTTTCATGCGATTGAAATTTTGACAATAAATCAAAATTTCAGTAGCATTCTGTTTTGGTGAAGAAATTGTGGGAAGCGCGTCGGTTGATGAAATATTTACCGATATTGATGATGTTTCTTCATCTTCTATGGAGGGCGTCGTTTCTTCTTCTTCTATGGAAGGCGTCGTTATTTCCGAAAATGTGACCCTGGGGAGGTAGAGTAAAATTTTGTGCTACTCTCTCGTAGTTGCTGCAGGCGGTGTGTTCGATCGCTGGATAAAGATGTGCGGTGTGACTGCAGGTCTGCCAAGGCGTCATTGCGTGATACTCCCATCTCTTTGTATACGTCCAGGAAAATTTCACGCAGAAGGTTGGTGTCCGTAGGTAAACCTTCCGCTGCTAGCATTACTGAGGCACTTATTTTAGTCATTCCGCGAGTACATACATTTGTTGGCTGGTCATGGAGATAAGCAAGGTAAGTCCGCACCGTCTCCATGATTCTGTAGTCCCGCAAACGAGCTTTTAAGTAACGCCTGTCCCCATCAGCTGATTGCTGCGTTAAGTTTACGATGGGTGGACGCATGGGGTCGGGTGTCCAGTGAAGTGTCGAGTGCGATTCCAAATGTGTTGATGCCGTGGTATTTTCCGCTGGTGATTCATTGTTGTTATGGTGTACCTTGTTGTTTGTACGGTGAGGGTTTATGGTTTCACCCTTTCTGAATTCGATGAGTTTTGGCACGGAGAGGCCTGGTATTGGGTGGTCGGTTGATGATGGTGGGCCGGCAAATTGTACTTTTGCTGTGGCCAGTAATTTTTTGTCCGATTCGTTGGAACGGGTGTGTTCATTCTGTTGAGTGCTTTTGGATTTGGGTGCTGTTAGATTTGTATTGCTGTTGATGTTTGTTGGTTTGATTTGTTGATGTTTCCTGCGTTTTCTGCTGCGCTTAGCAGCAGCTTTTTCCTGGAGCTTTCGCGTCTTTTGTTTTTCGTCATATTTTGACCAGTCCTTCATCCAGCGCCATTTGTTGCCCAAAAATCGCCATCCCGGAGACGAATGATCAGTTTTCGGCTGAATTCCACTGTTGACTGGGGAATTTTCAGCTAATTCCTCCTCCAGTGTCTTCTCTGGTGGGGAGACATTAGCTTTCGTACAAGATTGTAGGCTGGAAACAGCACCTGAAACAATTTTTATTTCATGTAAAATTTCTTCAAGGGCTGCCTCACAGTTGAGTTGTGGTGTTGATTCA
Source organism: Aedes koreicus (assembly GCA_024533555.2). Lineage (NCBI taxonomy): Eukaryota > Metazoa > Arthropoda > Insecta > Diptera > Culicidae > Aedes > Aedes koreicus. The sequence goes on from JAHHFK020002893.1 coordinate 590,607, forward strand.
GTAGTTTCTGCTGTTGTTGTTGTTGTTGTGGTGATTTCTGCTACTGCTGCGATCGCAGCCGATTTGGCTACCAATTCGATTGCCGTCGATGTGTCTGCTTCCAAAAATGCCGTGATTTCATGTTTTATTTCTGCTACACTGTTTTTGCAGCTGGTCTCGATTACACTGCACATGTCTTTGTTATTGTTGTTAATTTTTTTTAGGGTTTCATTGACATCGTTTAGTTGTAGCTCGATATTCTCAAAAAATTCTGAGACAGCAGAAAATCTTTTCAAGTCAGCGGCAATTCGATGGTTGGCGTCAGTTTGTGAACGGATTGCTTCCACAAGTTGTTCCTGTTGATGTAGCAGTTTTCTCACATCGGCTTCCTTCCGTAAAATTTCCTGGCAGTCAGCACACATAGGCACCATGAAGGCGGTGATGAAATCCTCCCGTTGGCGTTGTACTCCCACGCAGGCCGCATGGAATCGTTTTGTGCAGAACTCGCATTTCCATAGGAAACGGTCGTCTAAACTACTACACGATTTCATTCCGCACGGCATGGTTGAAGTTTGTTGAATTGGTCTTCGTCAGGTTGGATAAAACAGAAAAAAAAATGTTTTCGTCGCGATAAACGTAGTGGCAAGCGCGCGGGTCAAAAAAGTATTCACTAGGTTACTGTTGAAAACGCTTACGCGACGATAATGTAAGTAAATTAAAAATAATTATACGCGCGCGGTACGTACGGAGCAGCGAATCGAAAACGCGTGCGTTCTGTACGACGGCCACTTGAAAAACCACGAACTCATTTACTTTTGGCCGGCGGAAGATGACCTGGGATAGCACTTTGTAGGCAGCGTTTAGGACTGTGATCGCTCGAAAGTTCTCACACTCCAGCTTGTCGCCAATAACAATAACATATGCAAACCCTTAATTTAACAACGATACATCCTAGGCATTAACGGGAATAACATTAATCTTGATCATGTCACAATAGACTTTCATTACGAAAGGAAGATGATATGAATGCATTTATAAAAATGTGAAATTTTACATTAACGGAAATTATGAATCAAACGAATTGCATTCGGTAAGGCCAGTTTATCCCCAGTGGGAGTTTGCGGTAGGCGTCCAATGTTTCCCACAGGGGTGCTTGGCGGCATCGACATTAACGAGAAGGAGCTGTTCGGAGGCCCAGCAAGAAGTCTGGAAGGTGACGCTGGTGTTGATACAAGATTTTCAAGAGCGCTTCCGAAACTGAAAGCACTATTACCAGGAACATCCAGGTTCAATCCTGCCATATTGCTTGCCAATTCGACCGATAGCTCTGGGAAGATTTGCCTGCCAAGAGCAGATGCACTGAAAGGACCTTCCAGAACACGATGCGGCCTGTGAATGTAGTTCGCCTCCCCGCGGTGCACCTTGGAAACGTTAAGCTCCCCTTAACGGCTAAACGAACTACGGAGGGAGCGTCATACGACGCAGTGGGGTGGATGCCAGTAAAACCCCAATTATGGCAACGTCTCCGTCCCATTAAAACCCTGGCAGGCCTCCAGTACGTTCCATTCTCCACCGCCCGAACTCGCCAGTCGGGCGGGAGTAGGCTCAGATGACCTATACCTGTCTTGCGCTGATCCGGCTCTGAACACGGTTCCCCATGAAGGGCCGTGTCAACCCTCGCATGGCCTCCCTGCTTGCATAGATAACCATGGGATCACAATAGCGACTACTCCACGTGGGCTTGGATAGCGGCTGGAGGGGGACCCAACAACATGGAGGAAACAAAAAAGACCCAAGAGAGAGCGAATCCGTTCGCTAAAGGCGGCCTAGTGAGGTCCCCACCGCGTAAAACGGTGGGATCGGGCGTGAGCGACACCTGCGGTAGTGCTACGGCATCGGAGGCAGGTGGCACCAAGCTAGGCGTGGCCATGGATGGGCCAGGACTCATCCGGGCCATGGATAGGATGCGGGAAACCCTTCCTAAGGTGATGGAGGTCTCGGAGCAGTTGGATGCGATCATCGACTTTACGTCGTCGCGCAACAACATTGCGAGAGACCTAAAGTTGAGCCTTCTTAGGCTACAGTGCAGGCTGCATGCAAGGAGAGGGAGGAGCTGGAGGCCAAACTGCTAGCCGAGCAAAGTGCCAAAGAGTTGGCACAGCTAGCGGCCACCGAAAGGGCGAGGGACATTGCCTCGAAGTAGACGCAGACGGAACCATCCGTCTCCGTCGGAGAGTCCACCCTATCCATGGGGGCGGGGACCTCCAAGCGGGCTAGGCAGTCCCCGGGCGAGACGGCACTCGGCGCTTCTAAGAAGCGCATCGTGTCGGAAGCCCCAAAGGGGAAACGAACCTATGCGAACGTGGCGGCGGGGTCAGAGGGTCCATCCTCGCGACCAGCTTCGGCTTCTCGCAAAGAGAGAGGCCCCGGCGCTAAGCCCAGCGCGAAAGGCGCGACGACCAGCTCACGTGTTGTCTCAAGCGCCGTAGGGGGCCCGAGCGGCAGGGCCCCAACGACAACAACAGCCATAACTAGCACGGAGGCAGATGCCAGTGCTAGGAGGGGGACAAGCGATGACCCCAGGCGGGGCAGGGAAGCCTCATGGAATAAAATGAGAAAAAAGAGGAATAAAACCAGAAAAGAAAAAGATAAGCGACAGGTGGCCCGCAAGCGTAACCACGGAGAGGCCCTCATCGTTAAGACCGAGGCGTCTAAGTACTCCGAGGTCTTGAAAGCGATGCGCGGGGACGCTAAACTGGCAGGCCTAGGCGCCGACGTGCGGAGTATATGCCGTACCCGCACCGGCGAAATGCTCCTGGAGCTTAAAAAAGCGACAACGCTTAAGGGCCCGGCGTATAGAGACCTGGCAAAACAGGCCTTAGGTGAGGGTGTGGAGGTGCGCGCCCTCGTCTCGCAGGTGACGATCCAGTGGAAAAACCTGGATGAGATCACCGAGGCAGACGAGATCTCCACTGCACTGAAGGAACAGTGCAAGGTCGAGGTTGCCGCCGCAGACATACGTCTGAGGAAGGGTCCACTTGGGACACAGGTGGCAACCCTGAGGGTAGCGGAAGTGGACGCAGACGCGGCGTTGAAAGTGGCGAAGGTGAAGGTGGGATGGTCAATATGCCAACGAAGCCTGCACCAGCCGCCGAAGGCATGTTTCAGATGCCTAGAGAGCGGGCACATGTCCTGGGAATGCAAAGGCTCAGATAGGAGCAACATGTGCAGAAGGTGTGGCAGCACTAGCCACAAGGCGCGGGATTGCAAAGGTCCCCCCAAATGCTTGATGTGCGCCGGGAAACCGGACGATAAGCACGTCATGGGGGGGGGGGGGGGGGCAAGTGCCCGGCCGCTAAGGGTATACCAACGAGCCAACCGTAATGCAGGTAACCCAACTAAACCTGAACCATTGTGAGGCAGCCCAGCAACTGCTGTGTCAGACAGTTAGCTACGCACCGCCAAGGTGGTCGATCGAACAGTTTTCCAATATGCTCGATCGGATGACAACGGAGCTAACTGGCCTGAACCCGTTGGTAATAGCGGGGGACTTCAACGCTTGGGCGCTCGAGTGGGGGAGCCGCCTTACCAACCCTAGGGGCCAGATTCTTCTGGAGGCCTTGGCTAGGCTCAATGTAGACCTAGCCAACGTGGGTACCAAGAGTACCTACCATAGAAACGGAGCGGAATCGATTATCGATATAACATTTAGCAGTCCTGGGCTAATTAGCAATTGGAGGGTGGATGATGGCTACACCCATAGCGACCACTTGGCAGTACGTTATTGTATCGTCCACAATACAAGGCAGCGTGCGGAAGGAGGAGCATCCACTCCATTCGCCCGCAGATGGAGGACGTCCTACTTTGATGTAGAGGTTTTTAAAGAGGCGCTTGAGAGAGAACGAAACTTACTCGAAACCCAGGAACCTTGCGGCGATAGACTCGTTATGACACTTACACGAGCGTGCGATGCGACCATGCCGAGGGAAGTCAAACCGAGGAATGGAAGATCGCCGGTGTATTGGTCGACGGAGTCGAACGCCGAACACCGAGTGGGGGAGCCGCCTTACCAACCCTAGGGGCCAGATTCTTCTGGAGGCCTTGGCTAGGCTCAATGTAGACCTAGCCAACGTGGGTACCAAGAGTACCTACCATAGAAACGGAGCGGAATCGATTATCGATATAACATTTAGCAGTCCTGGGCTAATTAGCAATTGGAGGGTGGATGATGGCTACATCCATAGCGACCACTTGGCGGTACGTTATTGTATCGTCCACAATACAAGGCAGCGGGCGGAAGGAGGAGCATCCACTCCATTCGCCCGCAGATGGAGGACGTCCTACTTTGATGTAGAGGTTTTTAAAGAGGCGTTTGAGAGGGAACGAAACTTACTCGAAACCCAGGAACCTTGCGGCGATAGACTCGTTATGACACTTACACGAGCGTGCGATGCGACCATGCCGAGGGAAGTCAAACCGAGGAATGGAAGATCGCCGGTGTATTGGTCGACGGAGTCGAACGCCGATAGAATCGAGCGTAGAGGGGCGCTAGTCGCCGCGAAGGCCGCACTAAAGAGGGAGATAAAGGCCAGCAAGCGAGCCTGCTTCGAGGGTCTGTGTCAGAAGGCCAATACGAATCCGTGGGGTGACGCCTACCGGGTTGTAATGGCAAAAACCAGAGGATCGGCGGCTCCAACCGAGCGTTCACCAGAGCTGCTGCAGGTGATCGTTGGGGGACTCTTTCCGAGCCACGACCCAAGTCCATGGCCCCCGCCGCCGTAGACGTGTCCCATGACCAGCGTTCCAGTATCCCAGACCTTAACGCTGTCATAGCGACGGAAGGGTGGACGGCTCAGCCGAACACCCGTGACCACGTGGGCACCGACAACGGCACAACGGGGGTCGGCGACGAGGCGACGGTGACGAATGATGAACTCATTGCGATAGCAAAGTCGCTAAAGGTGAACAAAGCGCCGGGACCGGATGGTATTCCGAACCTGGCCATCAAGACGGCTATCTTGCTGGATCCCGAAATGTTCAGGGTGGTGATGCAAAAGTGTCTGGACGAGGGCGTCTTCCCGGACGCCTGGAAAATTCAGACCCTTGTGTTGCTACCAAAGACAGGGAAGCCACCAGGAGATCCATCGGTATATAGACCAATATGTCTGTTGGATACAGCGGGTAAGGTGCTCGAGAGGGTAATCCTCAACAGACTGACAACATACACGGATGGTATAGGCGGTCTGTCAAGTAATCAGTTTGGCTTCCGTAAAGGGAAGTCGACGGTGGATGCCATCCTGTCCGTCACTAAGACGGCCAGCGCAAGAGGCGAGGAGTACGATACTGTGCGGTGGTCACCCTTGACGTGAGGAATGCGTTCAATAGCGCCAGTTGGGCCTTCAGGTTCCTGGGTACCTGTACAAGATTCTCGGAAGCTACTTCCAGAATCGCGTACTGGTATATAATACAGAGGCAGGCCAGAAACGTGTGCAGATCACCGCAGGCGTCCCGCAAGGTTCGATCCTGGGTCCGGTGTTATGGAACACGATGTACGACGAGGTACTGCGGCTTGAGTTCCCGAACGGGGTAAAGATTGTCGGGTTCGCAGACGACATCACCCGGGAGATATGTGGTGAATCCATCGAGGAGGTCGAGTTAACGGCCTCACACTCCATTGGCATTGTGGAGAGATGGATGAGCTCCAGGCAATTGGAGCTAGCCCACCATAAGACCGAGGTCACGGTGGTGAACAATCTGAAATCGGAGCAACATGCGACGATTAGTGCAGGTAACTGCACAGTAGAATCGAAGAGGTTCTTGAGGTATCTTGGGGTTATGATCGACGACAAGCTGTCCTTTGTCAGTCACGTCGATTACGCTTGCATGAAAGCCTCTATGGCTATATCGGCATTACCCCGCATGATGTCGAATAGCTCGGCGGTGCAAGGGAGTAAGCGTAAACTCCTGGCCAGTGTCGCCCTGTCCATACTTAGGTACGGCGGGCCGGCATGGATCACCGCCTTGAGTACCAAGAGCTACGCAAATAAGCTCGAGGGTACACACAGGCTTATGTGCCTAAGAGTGGTGAGTGCATACCGAACGGTATTACGCGACGCGGTCTGCGTCCTAGCGGGGATGATGCCAATAGGCATCGTCATAAAAGAGGACGTAGAATGCTTCGAGCAACGTGGAACAAGAGGTATCCGAAAGACCACTAGAGCCGCATCCATGGTTAAGTGGCAGAGGGAATGGAACAACTCCACCAAAGGTCGGTGGACCCACCGACTAATCCCGGAATTAACCGGGTGGGTCGGTAGGCGACACGGTGAAGTGAACTTCCACTTAAAGCAGATATTGTCTGGCCACGGCTGTTTTAGACAATACCTGCACAAATATGGGCATGCACAGTCCTCCGCATGCAGTGAGTGCGCGGGAGTCGAAGAAACTGCAGAACATGTGTTTTTCGCATGTCATCGCTTCGACGGCGCAAGATCCGGCATGATGGCCGTATGCGGTCGCGACACGACTCCGGATAACTTGGTCCAGAGGATGTGTCAAGACCGGGACGTCTGGGACGCGGTATGCGTAGCAGCCTCCCAGATCGTCCTTGATCTCCAACAAAATGGCGAAACGACCAAAGGCAGGTCGCAGGGACCACCTAACTACTAAAGCCCTAAGTAGTTAGACATAGTGGGTGCTTAACAAGCACAATAGCCCCCTCCCCGAAGTAATACCGAAAGGTGGTTCCGGGGAGGGACCAGGGCTAAAGGCACGGGTGGGTTTTTAGTGGGTCGAGGAGTTGGCACCCTCATCCCCACACCCTGAGTTCTTCAGGTGTCAGGTTGCAGATTTTCCATCCCGCATAAAAAAAAAAAAAAAAAAAATGAAAAAGAACACGATGCGGCCTGACCACACCTGGTGGGGGAGGCTGTTGTTGCTGTTGTACTTGTTGGGCTCGGTTCTTACTAGAAAATAGCAGGTTGCACTGAGTCATACTCATTATGATTTCAGCTACTTCTTGGCTAACATTCCTGACACACGCCTGCAAACAATATAGTGGTCAACGTCTCTGGGGGTAGCTGGGCCGATTTCGGGATCTGTTCGTCGGCAAACTTTCCCATCATAATTTGCGGGAAACGTCGTTGGAGGACGTCATGACGAACGGCTCTCCGTGTTCGCGAATTTTTGTCCGCTAGCCACTTTTCCAACTTCAGATATTCCCGCCAGCCGAACAAATAAACGAACTGATTAATAAAGATATTCCCGCCTGCGAGCCGGACTAGCCAAATCGATAATGAATATGAACGACCGCACGTTCAAGAGATTCGATAGGGCACACAATCCCGAGGGAAGTCTCGACACAGCTGCTGTACAAACCTGCCGTAAGTTACGTCCGATAAACCGAAGTCCAGGTGTTTTTCGTTGGATATAACCGATAGGATGTGCTGCAACAGTTCCGGAGAAAGCGGCTCGCTGTATTGGCGAACAGTTGAGTGGTTTTACGATGCGGGTTACAAGACCTATCGACGGTGTTAAAGTCCTTTGATGCGGTAGCGGATTGTCCACCTCAAAGCAAACCGTCCCTACCAACTGCGGTTTGGTCAGTAATCCGACCAATTCCGACGACAGCAATCGAGCTTACTGTGACAGTGGGTAGCGGCTGGTTGTTATTGTTGATAGTATTTGTGGTTGTGCTGCTACTACTGTTATTATTCCTGGAATTTCCCCGGGGTGGTAATGTCTCCACCGGTCCCTCCAGTCGAACTACTAGAAAAATCTACCGCAGAGAATAGACAACGCAGCAAATGGCGATCAGCTTCTAATCCAAAATATTTCAAAAACTGTGCTAGTTGACGACTGTTCGTGGCAAAGTTCTTCTTGTTCAAGTTCGAAAGGTAACTGATCTGCGTTAGGGCGTATGAGCAGGGCTTCCGCGGTTGAAGCCCTCTTCGAACTTGTTTGGATTGATATTAACGAAAGAAAAAACGGCCGCGACGACGAAGAAAATTTTCGGTGTTGTGAACAAACAAATATCAAATTCGTTTTTGAACCTAGGTTGGAACCTGCGATTCCTGAACTTATTGTCAGCGCAAACCTCAACCCGATAGGAGTTACAAATAAAACCGTATACACTGATGTTTAACACACAAAAAGCCAACCCAATTTTCATACCCGATCCAGTTTGGAACTGAATCGAAAACGAATTCGCTAAAAAAAAAGAACAAGTTTGGCAGTGTTGCGAGATTCAATTTTACATAAAACAAAATGCGATAAAGCATCAAAATCGTGTAATATTTAACATTTGTTGCGGAGTTCTTTATGTGCATTGGTTTTTGTGTAATATTTATGTTCTTAATATATGAATATTACATTCATGCAACGTATATTTTTTTCTGATGTAATTTGAAGACCGATGTAATATTCCACTAAGTGGATGTTATTGTGCATCGTATTTCCTTGATTACATCAGTTTTTAATACGTTAGAATCAATTACGTTGATGTATATTACATTTTTTTTTGCTGTGTAGTGTATTCGTTTATCAAAGCTAGCACATCGACACCTTTGTACAATTATTCCAACTCGCAGAAGTTATTGGGGATCAGGTTCACAAAGCCAGGGTTTGTCAATTCTTTTAAATATCCTGGTTTCAAGAAACAATCCAATATCAAGAATATCAATTTGCAAGTTTCTGTTGTCAGCTTGTACACCATTGGCTTTTCAGATTGAAAAAAGTCGATTCAACCGGTTGATTTTTGGTAAGATGTGGTTAATGCGATCAAGTACAGGTGGTTTGATGGATCGCTGAGACGCTCGTAAACTTTCTTAATTTTTTTCATCCTGCTTGGCATCCACTGATGTATCGCGAAAACGGAAATATACTTTTAAGACTTCCAGCTTCAAGAACACGCTTAACAACTTGGTTCAACGAAAGCCATCGGGTCGCGGACGGATGTAAAATGTTAAAAGGTTTCAGCTCTATTAGGGGCTGCAGTTCGTTGAACTTTGCTCTTTTTAAAGGACTTTTGCTGAAGACGGAATATTCTTACATGAATATGATGCACAAAATGCAAATGAATGGCAAATGCATTTCAGTACGAATAAATTCGGACAGTCGTTTTTGAACAGTACACTAACAGAATTCTTTCCACCGTGCTTAACACTCGCTCCATCTACACCGAACCCTATTAACTTCTTTTTGTACAAAATCAAAGTCTTCATTAAACTTAGTAACAATGGCACTGTATACAGTACTAGCATCCGCTTCTGCAAGCTGTAGTACGTGAAAAAAAGAATCTCGAATTGACAGTTCATTGCTATTCAAATAGAAAGTCCTCATTACTAAGATCAATTGACTCATCGATTATAAGACTAAATGGTTTGGACCGCATCATTGCCACCAATTCATGGTGATGCGATCCACCAAGGAAATCCGTTACGATGGCCGTATTTTTAGTTCGTTTCAGTGCTACGTCTTAGACAAGGATCAAATCAGTGAAAACAACCTTATATTACAGCCAGGTACATACTTGTACTTCTACATCCCTCACTGCACTACAAAAAATCAATCATTTTTAACACATGTAGCAACATATGAAAAACCCCAAACTTACACGGAGAATCCAAAGTACCCAAAATCAATAGTACTCAAAACTAAGTACTCTGATAGGACTACCATATTGGATATAATTTTGTTCTCACTGGTAGGTAGTTTTAAATTGAAAAAGTCAATTTTACACAGAGCTACGTATTTTAGGACTACTAAGTTTTCAGTATACGTGCGAGGCGATTTTCGTGAAACTATCCAAATCCGAGTGTTGGGCTATCACTTTGCTTTGGCTGAAAATTTTTGATAGCCATTTAATTAACAACGGTGCTGTTAGGCGAAACAGTTTGTTTTTTTATGCGTACCTTGTCTAGTGTCCGTTTTAAAATTTAACGCGACCGAGGTGGCAGAAGTGATATGGAGCAATTAAAGAAAAAAATTGACTCGGGAAGCTCCAAAAAATTAACCGGTTAGTATACTTATGCATAATTATTCCACTTATTCGATTGCGTTTTTCAGTTTTCTTTTAAATAAATTCCAAAAACATTTCCTGTCGCATATCGTCTCAGCGTTATGGAATACTACATCCAAAGTTCATCCGGATTTGAACCCTCCTAATGGTTTAATGCCTTCCCAAGTAACCACGAGGCTATAATAGCTTGCATATATAGGGCATATGCATTACGTCTAGTGTATCATTGAAGTTGGATTAAAGCTGAAAAGGGCCCCACTAAGATCGAACTAATGCTATATCTTTTGCAATGCCATAAGACATTACTAAAGTAGCATTATTGCATTGGTAATGCATCATTGCATTGATAATGCATAATTACATTCTTAAAGCTAATCTAATGCTTCATTACTTGACAACTGTTGAATTGATGCGATCCCGCATTAATGATGTTAATTTTGTGTTGAATAAGAGCAATAATATAATGCTTGTGGTTACTTGGGTTCTTCTGTGCCAATTGAAGATGTTCCATGGCAAAACTACCAGTGAAAATCCAGTATTTCATGAGGATCTGCGTAACTTCGATGTGCTGTGTCACTTCCTGAAAAAAAAGGCCAGAAGTTTCTTTCAGGAATTTTTTTTCTTGATCATTAATTGGAGTCAACGGCATGCCATGTCCCAAGAAAAGCGTTTCTTGACAAACGAAAAGTATTCGTTTTAACATGAACTTTCAGTAGATTCTATCAAATTGCTAATGGAATGTTTCAATGTACCCGTGATTTTCGTCAATAAATCAAATACATTTGGTTTTATTGGAATTTATAGTTTACTTTTATTGAATTTGGTGAAAGAAAATTCACTAAAGCACAATATTTTCAAAAAAAAAACTCAATTTTGGATTATTTTTACTGCCGTTTCGCTGTTGTTAAAACAGTTAATTTCACTCAGCATTGAGTCGTTTCAAAATACTCAAAATTGGATACTTTGTAAATAACACAATTATGACTGGTTTTACTTTGCTGTCAAGATGGGTGAAAATGACTTAATTTTGGGTTGTTTGGTATCTCTGTGTATGAAACATAGATTTTATATGAGTTTTATAAACTACATAATATCACATATATGCTTTATAAGCATGTAAGATTGCTATTATTAGTATTCGATTTGAAAAATATGTGTCAGGTCTAATGGATAAAATCCATAACATCACACACATAAAGTTAGACAATGGCGTCTGAAAAAAAGTTTTGCTTGCGTTGTGTTGACCGATTTGGACCCTCCTATATACGCGATTTTCAAAGGTAGTTTTTATTCTTTATACACGCGATTTTCAAAGGTAGTTTTTATTCTATTGGTTACAATTTTGTTGTTCATTTTCATTACAACGACTATTGTGTTGATTTTTAGATCTTAACTTTGATAAGTAGACTTTGGTGAATATTTCGAAGGACCAATTGACAGACTTTTTATCGCAAAGCCCATCGAAACAAAATTGGAATATTGACGTCAGATAATTTGCTGGTGAAAAAACGAAAGGATGAGTTATGTCAGTGACATAACTGCAAAGTTGACGTAGGACTGCTTGTTGATGTGAAGAAATTGATGTCATCGAATTGATAAATTTCTACTATATTTTATTCAGTCTAAAGAACCATGAAACCCTATGCTGTTGGTGTGTGAGGCTCCGGTTCTTCTTCCGCTATTGGTTCTTCTCGAAAATTTATAGAAACTGCAGTTCGGCTAAAATTGACTATTCATGATATTTTGTTTGTTAAATCAGCGCCAACATGAGATTCGCCCTAACTTGCTTTTCTAAACAATGGCTTTCGTAGTCATTTGCTCTTGAACAAAAGGTCACATATACAAATTAAGCACTCTTTAAGGAAGAAGAGCTTTATTTCTATCCGCTGATACATTCAATTCGAAGAACTTGTATTCAACTTCCGATAAATTAGCAGACAAAGTGTTTGTTTACAAAAGCAGATTCACCCTTATCAAATGTTGGCGCTAAAATGTCCAACGTGCTTCCCAAGTAACCACAAGCATTATATTATTGCTCTTATTCAACACAAAATCAACATCATTAATGCGGGATCACATCTATTCAACAGTTGTCAAGTAATGAAGCATTAGATTAGCTTTAAGAATGTAATTATGCATTATCAATGCAATGATGCATTACCAATGCAATAATGCTACTTTAGTAATGTCTTATGGCATTGCAAAAGATATAGCATTAGTTCGATCTTAGTGGGGCCCTTTTCAGCTTTAATCCAACTTCAATGATACACTAGACGTAATGCATATGCCCTATATATGCAAGCTATTATAGCCTCGTGGTTACTTGGGTTGTAAGTGTGAAATGGTTCCTGTGTTTACGGAGGGAACATGGTTCGCGATTGAAATGTTCTTATCAGTTTTCTTGGGCTGCAGGACAGCCTGAGTGTTTGGCGGCACGTGATACTACGATAAAAATAGGCATTTACACCGTTTTCAACTCGAGATTGTACAGACTGAAGATTGAACATACACCCAAAAGTTGAAAAGGTGGCAAACAATGCAATTGCAGTTTTTGCAATCATATCTTGAGAAATCCGCATGATTCAGAAAAGGCTATTTTGCCCATTTTGATCCACAAAGCGTTTTATGGTACAAATGAAGCCATGCAAGTGTGTGCAAGCGACTGGCAAGCAAAAATAACTCGAAACAAATTTATCGCTGTTGTGTCCTTATTCAATCATCACCAACATATCAATATACAATATAGATGAGTCGATATCAAAAAATGCCGCAACGCTATTGGCCACTGTTGAATTGCCGCATTCAAGTGTTCTATTTTTGTTCTCACTGATCATCGACAAAGCATTTTATGAAATAAACAATGCCATGCAAGTTTGTTAACGACAGGATGCACATAGCTTGGTGGAAAATATGTCCATTTGCTTCATTGCTGTACCCTGAATTCCTCGCCAAGTGAACTAACCGTAGGGTTTCTATTATACCACTCTTGCTTTGTCAAAGTGGCTGAATGGTTGCCATCAAGAGCCGCCGCTTGCCGGTCTTGGTCTGAATCTCGATATGTGATATGCACATTTTAATTTGTGAGCCATCTGACTTTCGGGCACTCATCTCTTACTCATCAACTAAGTATCACTGCCCAAAACCTCACGCACACGTTCAATTTTCCATTGCGAATTGCTGTTGATGTTTTGCCCACAACTAATGTTAGATTTTTCATCCAAGTTACGATCAATAGCAAGAATGGAACAAAATCAAGCGAAATTGAATAACAATCTAACTTTTTTAGTTTGGGTGTAGAGCGAATAACGAACAACTTAACCTAACACCAAGTTTGGACATTTTCGTTTTGCAAAAAGTTCCACTGGCTGGAACGGGAATCGAACCCTCAACTTCATGACAACAACCGCTTGAACGACGGGCAATGCCGCTAACCACTTGGCCACGATTTGGCCATTTTCTCCGGGACGCGGCAGTTTAAGCAACGCCATGTTGATCCGGTGCGTGGTAATGAACATTTCGATGAGCTCAAGAGAAATTTCAATCAAACATACTCTTTAATCGGTAAATTGATTTGGTCGTCCTGAAAAGGACAGATTTTAGTTGTTTACGGAGGGATGATTTACGTCAGCGTCGACGTCGGGCCGAGGGGCAATTCACTAGTGTATTTTCGATTCAGGTCAACGTATTGAAAATTGTACTTGCGTATTTTTGCGCATTGAAATGTATTTTGTGTATTATGGATTGTTGTGCATTTATTTTGAATAAATGTAATTTGTAGTGCAGTAGAAGAATTATTTGTATTTTGTTTTGTATTTCTGTATTGAAAACAATTAATCGTGTTTTCTGCCATTTCTATTATTTCGGTGTTTATGATTGCAATTCAAACTCAAAAGCTGGTGCGCCGAAGAAATCTCGATTGAAGATTGAAATTTTCGATTGAGTCATCTCTTCTTGGTAGTTAACCAATTACAAAACTCTTAGTTAAGGCGCCCATTTATGTGGCGGAGGTGCTGCATCACATAACATGTCAATGCATCGAGTCAGAGTCTTGTGGTGTGAGGCGAATATCGACTAAATGTTTTGACATGCTATAGCACATGTCACACCTCCACCACATCAGTAGGCGCCTCGCTTTAGTTCCAGCTCTTCTCTTAAATGAAAATCCTCTTCCTAGTTTTTCAAAGTCTCTATATTAGTTTTTCAAATTCTTAATAACTTTATTCCCGAGGCTATTTTCCATGGTTCAAAAATGATAATGATAAAATGGCAACATGTAGCAAACAAAAATAATCTCCTTAACAAGTCGAATAAGATAAGACCAGCAGTTTTCCTAAAATTATCCCTGGTAAGAAAATTATGAAAAGAAAAATGACATCGGTTTTGCAACAATAGAATACAAATGAAAAAATTCCATACATTTTCAAATTTAATACTAACTTTCACTTTCCTACATCCGAAGAATCGATTGCCATAAGTTAATTGTCATGAACAACTGTATCGTTGGGACCGAAACTGTCTCGACTACAGCAAACTATTTAGATATATCCCTTTTCCAACTTTTTTCATCAATGAGGCTATCGAGCAATTCAAACCGAAAAAAATCTCGAATCAAAACTACCACAAAACACCTCTTCTGTTTTTTTTTTGCAAGATGGATTGCTCTATAATAAAATACATGAATTTGGACTCAGATTAAAATAAGTACAGCCACTGTTCGCTAACTGGGTGCTGTTTAACTGGGCTGCTTTGTAACTGGGCGTATTCATGTAAAGGGTGTATTCGATAAAAATGGCACACACATATATACTCATCAAAATTAAACTGATTATCGGATTTTCTTGAAATTTTCAGGGAATGAAGAACTACTAATGAGTTTTGATTTACAACATTTGTTTTATTTAATTTCGTCTCCCATCCCGAATGCCCGCACCTTCCTTTTCACTTCACCCATCAAATTTTGTACAACCGATTTTCCCAGTGTTTTTGTTGTTTTTACCCAAATTTTCTTCAATTCTAGCTCTGTTTTTATAGTTTTGGGATGTTTGCGAAGTTCCGTTTTCATAATTGCCCAGAATTTTTCAATTGGACGAAGTTCCGGTGAATTTGGTGGGTTCATATCCTTTGGCACAAAATTGACTCCGTTGGCTCGGTACCACTCCAATACGTTTCGAGCGTAGTGGCAGGATGCTAGATCAGGCCAAAACAGAGTTGATCCTTTTTGCTTCTTAATGAATGGTAAAAGACGCTTCTTAAGGCACTCTTCCGTGTAAATCGCACCGTTTATTGTTCCGGAAGTGATGAAGGGAGCACTTATTTCACCACATCCGCAAATCGCCTGCCAGATTAGAAACTTCTTTGCAAATTTCGTTAGTTTCTTCTTTCGAACATCCTCCGGAACATCGAACTTCGACTTGGCAACGAAATATTCTTGCCCAGGAAGTTGACGGAAGTCGGCCTTGACGTATGTTTCGCCATCCATCACGATGCAACCGGATTTGGTGAGCAGCTTCGTGTAAAGTTTCCGGGCGCGGGTTTTCGCAGTGATGTTTTGTTTTTCATTCCGGTTTGGGGCTTTTTGCACTTTGTAAACATGTAACCCAGCACGCTTCATGGTTTTCTGCACAAAACCGACTGACACCTTAGACTTTTTAGCGACATCTCGAATTGACATGTTTGGACGGTTCTTGAATTGTTGTACGACTTTCCTGGCCATTTTACTGTCCATTGGACCACTTTTACGACCACTCCCTTCCTTCCTTTGGACACTCAGACGCTCCTTGAAGGTTCTTATTACACGAGACACAGTTGTATTTGCAATTCCAAGCCTTTTAGCAATCCACCGGTGGGACGCCCCTGGATTTTGATTGTGAGTGCACAAAATTTTCTCACGGACAATTTCTTGTTTCGACGACATGACTGGAACTACGATGTATAACTATGTATAACTATGAAACTTGGCAGATGTAAATAATACACTATGGATAAGATCTACTCAAATTTCTAGGTTTTTTACTCATACGATTCAAAAGTTACAGAAGCTTTTCTGTGTGCCATTTTTATCGAATACACCCTTTATTGTGCAATGAAATATCCTTACCGAAATCTGATCGAAAGCCCCTCGAAATTTATTTACATTTGAAATATCAGCCCAATTACCGAGCAGCATCCGCTAGCTGGGCAGTGCACTTAGCCCAGTTAGCGAACGGATGCTGTATAATGTTCCGCATTTCATTCGCATAATGTATTTTTACTGTGTTCTCAAATTTTAAGCTTAATCAAGAGTTCTTGTGCACCGTTTAGTATTAGACCGAGTATTTGTATTTTTTCTCGATTTGCGAACTTTTATTGCATTTTTCTATTATAGCCTCGTGGTTACTTGGGATAAATAATGCCATGCAAGTTTGTTAACGACAGGATGCACATAGCTTGGTGGAAAATATGTCCATTTGCTTCATTGCTGTACCCTGAATTCCTCGCCAAGTGAACTAACCGTAGGGTTTCTATTATAACACTCTTGTTTTGTCAAAGTGGCTGAATGGTTGCCATCAAGAGCCGCCGCTTGCCGGTCTTGGTCTGAATCTCGATATGTGATATGCACATTTTAATTTGTGAGCCATCTGACTTTCGGGCACTCATCTCTTACTCATCAACTAAGTATCACTGCCCAAAACCTCACGCACACGTTCAATTTTCCATTGCGAATTGCTGTTGATGTTTTGCCCACAACTAATGTTAGATTTTTCATCCAAGTTACGATCAATAGCAAGAATGGAACAAAATCAAGTGAAATTGAATAACAATCTAACTTTTTTAGTTTGGGTGTAGAGCGAATAACGAACAACTTAACCTAACACCAAGTTTGGACATTTTCGTTTTGCAAAAAGTTCCACTGGCTGGAACGGGAATCGAACCCTCAACTTCATGACAACACCCGCTTGAACGACGGGCAATGCCGCTACCCACTTGGCCACGATTTGGCCATTTTCTCCGGGACGCGGCAGTTTAAGCAACGCCATGTTGATCCGGTGCGTGGTAATGAACATTTCGATGAGCTCAAGAGAAATTTCAATCAAACATACTCTTTAATCGGTAAATTGATTTGGTCGTCCTGAAAAGGACAGATTTTAGTTGTTTACGGAGGGATGATTTACGTCAGCGTCGACGTCGGGCCGAGGGGCAATTCACTAGTGTATTTTCGATTCAGGTCAACGTATTGAAAATTGTACTTGCGTATTTTTGCGCATTGAAATGTATTTTGTGTATTAATGGATTGTTGTGCATTTATTTTGAATAAATGTAATTTGTAGTGCAGTAGAAGAATTATTTGTATTTTGTTTTGTATTTCTGTATTGAAAACAATTAATCGTGTTTTCTGCCATTTCTATTATTTCGGTGTTTATGATTGCAATTCAAACTCAAAAGCTGGTGCGCCGAAGAAATCTCGACTGAAGATTGAAATTTTCGATTGAGTCATCTCTTCTTGGTAGTTAACCAATTACAAAACTCTTAGTTAAGGCGCCCATTTATGTGGCGGAGGTGCTGCATCACATAACATGTCAATGCATCGAGTCAGAGTCTTGTGGTGTGAGGCGAATATCGACTAAATGTTTTGACATGCTATAGCACATGTCACACCTCCACCACATCAGTAGGCGCCTCGCTTTAGTTCCAGCTCTTCTCTTAAATGAAAATCCTCTTCCTAGTTTTTCAAAGTCTCTATATTAGTTTTTCAAATTCTTAATAACTTTATTCCCGAGGCTATTTTCCATGGTTCAAAAATGATAATGATAAAATGGCAACATGTAGCAAACAAAAATAATCTCCTTAACAAGTCGAATAAGATAAGACCAGCAGTTTTCCTAAAATTATCCTTGGTAAGAAAATTATGAAAAGAAAAATGACATCGGTTTTGCAACAATAGAATACAAATGAAAAAATTCCATACATTTTCAAATTTAATACTAACTTTCACTTTCCTACATCCGAAGAATCGATTGCCATCAGTTAATTGTCATGAACAACTGTATCGTTGGGACCGAAACTGTCTCGACTACAGCAAACTATTTAGATATATCCCTTTTCCAACTTTTTTCATCAATGAGGCTATCGAGCAATTCAAACCGAAAAAAATCTCGAATCAAAACTACCACAAAACACCTCTTCTGTTTTTTTTTTGCAAGATGGATTGCTCTATAATAAAATACATGAATTTGGACTCAGATTAAAATAAGTACAGCCACTGTTCGCTAACTGGGTGCTGTTTAACTGGGCTGCTTTGTAACTGGGCGTATTCATGTAAAGGGTGTATTCGATAAAAATGGCACACACATATATACTCATCAAAATTAAACTGATTATCGGATTTTCTTGAAATTTTCAGGGAATGAAGAACTACTAATGAGTTTTGATTTACAACATTTGTTTTATTCAATTTCGTCTCCCATCCCGAATGCCCGCACCTTCCTTTTCACTTCACCCATCAAATTTTGTGCAACCGATTTTCCCAGTGTTTTTGTTGTTTTTACCCAAATTTTCTTCAATTCTAGCTCTGTTTTTATAGTTTTGGGATGTTTGCGAAGTTCCGTTTTCATAATTGCCCAGAATTTTTCAATTGGACGAAGTTCCGGTGAATTTGGTGGGTTCATATCCTTTGGCACAAAATTGACTCCGTTGGCTCGGTACCACTCCAATACGTTTCGAGCGTAGTGGCAGGATGCTAGATCAGGCCAAAACAGAGTTGATCCTTTTTGCTTCTTAATGAATGGTAAAAGACGCTTCTTAAGGCACTCTTCCGTGTAAATCGCACCGTTTATTGTTCCGGAAGTGATGAAGGGAGCACTTATTTCACCACATCCGCAAATCGCCTGCCAGATTAGAAACTTCTTTGCAAATTTCGTTAGTTTCTTCTTTCGAACATCCTCCGGAACATCGAACTTCGACTTGGCAACGAAATATTCTTGCCCAGGAAGTTGACGGAAGTCGGCCTTGACGTATGTTTCGCCATCCATCACGATGCAACCGGATTTGGTGAGCAGCTTCGTGTAAAGTTTCCGGGCGCGGGTTTTCGCAGTGATGTTTTGTTTTTCATTCCGGTTTGGGGCTTTTTGCACTTTGTAAACATGTAACCCAGCACGCTTCATGGTTTTCTGCACAAAACCGACTGACACCTTAGACTTTTTAGCGACATCTCGAATTGACATGTTTGGACGGTTCTTGAATTGTTGTACGACTTTCCTGGCCATTTTACTGTCCATTGGACCACTTTTACGACCACTCCCTTCCTTCCTTTGGACACTCAGACGCTCCTTGAAGGTTCTTATTACACGAGACACAGTTGTATTTGCAATTCCAAGCCTTTTAGCAATCCACCGGTGGGACGCCCCTGGATTTTGATTGTGAGTGCACAAAATTTTCTCACGGACAATTTCTTGTTTCGACGACATGACTGGAACTACGATGTATAACTATGTATAACTATGAAACTTGGCAGATGTAAATAATACACTATGGATAAGATCTACTCAAATTTCTAGGTTTTTTACTCATACGATTCAAAAGTTACAGAAGCTTTTCTGTGTGCCATTTTTATCGAATACACCCTTTATTGTGCAATGAAATATCCTTACCGAAATCTGATCGAAAGCCCCTCGAAATTTATTTACATTTGAAATATCAGCCCAATTACCGAGCAGCATCCGCTAGCTGGGCAGTGCACTTAGCCCAGTTAGCGAACGGATGCTGTATAATGTTCCGCATTTCATTCGCATAATGTATTTTTACTGTGTTCTCAAATTTTAAGCTTAATCAAGAGTTCTTGTGCACCGTTTAGTATTAGACCGAGTATTTGTATTTTTTCTCGATTTGCGAACTTTTATTGCATTTTTCTTCTGTATCGTGTATTGGCGTATTTTCGTGTATTTTTTTTGATCACGTATTTTGGATTCAGTAAGTAATGGCAGTGAATTGCCCCTCGCGTCGGGCTTTTTCCGCTTGCCTCGTCTAGTGGACGTGCCAGCCACGTCAGGCGCCACATCAGCGTCTACTCGATTTCCAGCAGCAGGGAGTACAACTCGGAAAAGCGCTTTTTATCACGAGAGCGGGATACACACGTCTGAACGTGTCGATGATCCAATAACGAATGATTACTGTTCTTCTTCTTCTTCTTTATTGTTTTAACGGGAATGCCAGGCCTGTTTTAAATAATAGCATGTACCATTACATGACAAGAAGGGGGTTCTCAACGAAGGCAATGCAAATCAAATTTTACAAAAGGGGACGGGCCTCAGTTGTTACGCCAGACAGCAGCGTGGAAATGAAATCATTAGTTTTCATTAGAGCGACAGGGGTTTCGGAGGTTAAATTCGCATCTTCTCAACTCAGGCAACAGAAAAACGGCCCTTGTCAGGGCCTCAGAACCCCATCCCAAGAGAATCGAGATTTAGACACACTTGCTTCTGAAGCTGCAAAACAATAGAGTTTTTAAATATTGGCCAGAAAAATTATAACTCACATTTTAAAACTACCTGCAACTAACCTAATCTATTATCTGCAACTAATCCACTATGTACATATGTACAACAAGAACTAAAATGAAGCTAACCTACCCCCTACACTGAATATGTGAAACACATAATTGGTCTGCCGTTTTGCAGTTCGGCTCAAATTAACTGTTAATATTTCGTTTATTGAATGTACAACGTGCTTAGCAGTTTTAACATGGCAAATGGAGATTTATATATGGATACTAATAAAAAAATGTTGCTCATTTTCTCCAGAACGTGGCTTTTTAAGCAACGCCATGTTGAGCTGGTGCGTGGTAATGAACATTTCAATGAGCTCAAGAGAAATTTCAATCAAACATACTCTTTAGTTGGCAACTTGATTTGATCGTCCTGAAAAGGACGGATTAGAGTTGATAAAATGTTTCGCGCTTGAAATTTTCTTCAGTCTTCTTGGGCTGCTGGACACCACTCTGTGAAATGGTCACACCGGAGAAAAGTTTGTTCAGCTCCTCGTCGTTGCGGATGGCTAGCTGCAGGTGACGTGGATGATTCTTCTTGGTCTGGTCTTCTTGTTTCCACGGGCGGTGTTTTCTACCAACGTGCTCCGCAAATACGTTTGCCGCATGCGGATGCACAGCGAGAACTGATGATTGGTCGGTCGTCCCCACATGTTTGATATTCGTTGGCACGGTAACTGTGGCAGTATTAACCAATCAGAGCGTTGCACAAAAATGATGTCATTTTTGACCAATAGCATTGAACATTTAAACTATTTTCTTTTAAGTACTTTTTAATTAGTTTAAACAAACATTATGAATTAAGTTTGCAACAGGGGTTCAGCTTTGATGTTCTACCTTGCGAATGACATACTTATCGTAAAATTTCTGTGGGCCAGAGAGGAAATATTATCGTTCAAAGTCTCCAAACCCGCGTAACGTTTGCGATTTCAGAAATTTTAGAACGGCGCCCCTATATAGGAATAGAAAAGAGAGACGTAAGTCCTACGTCAAAAGTACGTATGTAACGCAATAAATCAGTTTTCTTTTTTTGTTTACACATTTTTCGTATATTACAGGGGCACGATGTTAACGGATTTATGCAGGTGGAAGTGGAAGGAATTGTGGGTCGAGTAACAAGAATTCTTTCCATTTGAAGACGAGAACCAATCACATTCGCGAGATTGACAGGCAAATGCGCTGCTGGATCAGAATGAGGACACTCAGCAATATTATTTATTATGGAGTTTACGTGTACAATATCATATATATATATATATATATATATGGATTTCTGTCTGTCTGTCTGTCTGAACCTAATAGGCTCGGAGACTACTGAGCCGATCGGCGTGAAAATTTGTATGCAGGGGTTTTTGGGGCCGGGTAAGGTTCTTAAGATAGTAAGAGACCCCTCCCTCCTCGGAAAGGGGGGGCTCCAATAAGAATGAAACACAAATTTCTGCATAACTCGAGAAATGATCAAGCAAAGGAACCCAAATTTAGCATGCGGAAGTTTTTGAAGGCAAGAAATGTTTTTATGGTAATTTGAGACCCCTCCCTTCTCTAGAAAAGGGAAGCTCCCATACAAATGAAACAGAAGTTTCTGCATATCTCAAGAACTAATCAAGCTACCAAATTTGGCATGTGGGGTTTTCTGGTGGCGAAAAATGTTTCTGTGGTGGTTTGAGACCCCTCCCCTCTCCTAGAAGGGGTGCTGTCCTGGGGGTGCGACACATCTAAATCCAGATTCAAGAGGGCTGGGGGGTGGGGCTCCCATACAAATGAAACACAAGTTTCTGCATAGCTCTAGAAATAATCAAGTAAATGGAACCAAATTTGGCAGGTAGAGGTTTTTGAAGGCAAGAAATGTTTCTAAGGTAACTCGACACCCCTCCGCCTTCTGTAAGAGGGGGCTCTCATACTAATGAAACACATATTTCTGCATAACTCGAGAATCTCAAGAACTAATCAAGCAAATGGAACTAAATTTGGCATGTGGGGTTTTCTGGTGGCGAAAAATGTTTCTATGGTGGTTTGAGATCCCTCCCCTTCTCAAGAAGGGGTGCTGTCATACAAATGAAACTGAAATGTCTTCATAACTCTAGATCAAATAAAGCAGATGGAACCAAATTTGACTTGCGGGGATTTTAAAAGCAATAAATTTTTCTACAGTAGTTCGAGATCCCTCCTCTCTCTCTGGTAGGGGGGTGGGGTGGGGGGGTGGGCCTCCCATACAAATGAAACACAAGTTTCTGCATAGCTCTAGAACTAATCAAGTAAATGGAACCAAATTTGGCAGGTATAGGTTTTTGAAGGCAAGAAATATTTCTAAGGTAACTCGAGACCCCTCCACCCTCTGTAAGAGGGGGCTCTCATACTAATGAAACACAAATTTGTGCATAACTCGAGAACTAATCAAGCATATGGAACCAAATTTGGCATGTGGAGGTTTTTGGAGAAGAGAAATGTTTCTATGGAAGTTTGAGACTGCTCCGCCATCTGGAAAATTTTTGGGAGGGAGGGGGGCTTCCATACAAATGCAGCACAAATATCTGTATAACTCGAGAACTAATCAAGTAAATGGAACCACATTTGGCAGGTGGAGATTTTTGAAGGAAAAAAATGTTTCTAAGTAGTTTCGAGCCCCTCCCTTCTCTGAAAGGAGGGCTCATATACAAATGAAACTCAAATTTCTGAATAACTCGAGAACAAATCAAGTTAATGGAACCAAATTTGGCATGTGGAGGTTGTCGAACGCAAGAAATGTTTCTATTGTGGTTTGAGACCCCTCCACCTTCTGGAAGGGAGACTTTATTAACATAATTTTTAGCATAACTCGGGAGCGAATGAAGCAAATGAAACCTTATTTGGCATGTTGAGGTTTTTGGAGAAAAGAAATGTTTCTATGGCAGTTCAATACCCCTCCTCATTTTGAGGGGGGGGAGGGGGAGGTCCATACAAATAAAAAGCAAATTTCTGCATAACTCGAGAACTAATCAAGTAAATGAAACCACATATAATATATGGGGGGTTTTTGGAGGCTAGATTTCTACATACATAATAATGAATTTCTGTCTGTCTGTCTGTCTGTCTGTCTGTCTGTCTGTCAGACCCTTATGGACTCGGAAAGTTCTGAACCGACCAACGTGAAAATTCTTTTGAAGGGGTTTTTGGGGCTGGGGAAGGTTCTTATGATTGTTTGAGACCCCTACTCTCTCAGGAAGGGGGGATCTCATACAAATGAGACACAAATTTCTTCATAACTCGAGAACTAATCAAGCAAATCGAATCAAATTTTGCGAATGTGAGGGGTTTTAAAGACAAGAATGTTTCTATAGTGATTCAAACCCCTCTCATTTCTGAAGGGGGGCAGGGGGCCTTCATACAAATGAAACACAAATTTCTGCATAACTCGAGAACTAATCAAGCAAATGGAACCAAATTTGGCATGTGGGGGGGTTTTGAAGGCAATGATTGTATGGTGGTTTGAGAAACCACCCCCTCTGGAAGGGAGGGCTCCCATACAAATGAAACACAAATTTTTACCAAAAATGAGAATAATCGGTTCCTTAAACACAAAACGTGTGTTTCTCGGGGGAGAGGCATGTTTTGATAGGGGTGTGAGCCCCCGTGTTTAAAAAAAAAAAAAAGTCATTTCGAATAAAAGTGGTGAACGTGGGGGTTATATTAAATTTTTCTTTCTTTGGTGGTAGGGTTGGCGGGGTGGGGTCGGGGTCGGGTTATTATTTTTTAAATTATTAATTATTAATTTTATAAAAATTAATATATATATATATATATATATATATATATATTTTTTTTAAAAATATATAAATATATATATATATATATATACCTTGTGATCAAAAAGTTCCGGTAATTTTCAATTTAAAAAGGCCGCCTTTATTTTTTCGGTAAAATCTTTTTAGTGTAAGATGGCAACACTAGTTCTGATATTCTGTCAAAGTGTGAGAGCAAATTATCCATTAGTTTTGTTTTGACAACTGCTTTTGTTAGTCGAAAAATAGACGCTCGGCGATTTTTACCATGGATAAAAAATTGGAACAACGCGTTTGTGTGAAATTTTGTGTTGCAAACGGATTTTCTGCAGCGGAAACGCTCAGAATGTTGCAAAAAGCCTTTGGTGAGGACTCTATGTCACAAAATCGTACATTTGTTTGGCACAAAGACTTTAAAGAAGGCCGTGAAAGCGTGAGTGACATGCCGCGTTCTGGACGACCATCGACCTCAACTACCGATGAAAACATCGCTTCCGTGAAGAATTTAGTTATGGAAAACCGCTCAATTAGCATTCGGGAGATAGCTGCACTCCTTGATATCTCATTTGGATCGACCGAACACATTTTGACGGAAATTCTGGGCATGAAACGCATTGAAGCACGACTTGTTCCAAAAGAGCTGAATTTTTTGCAAAAACAGCATCGAGTTGAGGTCGCTAAACAGATGATTGCGAACGCAGATAGCGATCCCACATTCATGGAACGCATCATAACTGGTGATGAAACGTGGGTATATGAATTTGATATGCTCACAAGTCAACAATCGTCCGAATGGCGCGCCGAAGATGAGCCGAAACCAAAAAAATCACGACAAAGTCGCTCCAAAATTAAAGTTTTACTGACCGTTTTCTTTGATTTTCGCGGTGTCGTCCATTCTGAATTCCTTCCAGAAGGTCGAACGGTTAACAAAGAGTATTATTTACAAGTTATGAGACGTTTGCGTGAGGCAATTCGAAAGAAGAGGCCAGAATTGTGGCGCAATAATTCGTGGATTTTACACCACGATAACGCTCCATCACACACCGCGCTCACTATTTGTGAATTTTTGGCCAAGAACTCCACCAATACCATCAAACAAGCACCATATTCACCAGACCTTGCCCCGTGCGACTTCTTTCTCTTCCCAAAACTGAAAATTCCGCTCAGAGGTAGGCGTTTTGAATCGATTGATGCGATAAAAAAGAATTCGCTGGAAGAACTGAAAGCCATACATTCATCGGCCTATAAAAAATGTATGGATGATTGGATAAAGCGCTGGCATATGTGTGTTGCCTCTAATGGCGAGTACTTTGAAGGCGATAATAAAGATATCAATTAAAAATTGAAATAAATGCGTTTTTTTTTCAAATTACCGGAACTTTTTGATCACAAGGTATATATATATATATATATATATATATATATGTCTGTCTGTCTGTCTGAACCTCATAGGCTCGAAAACTACTGAACCGATCAGCGTGAAATTTTGTATGGAGAAGTTTTTGGGGCCGGGGAAGGTTCTTATGATGGTTTGAGACCCCTCCCTTCTCTGGAAAGGGGGGCTCCCATACAAATGAAGCACACATTTCTGCATAACTCGAGAACTAATCAAGCAAAGGAAACCAAATTTAGCATGTGGGAGTTTTTGGAGGCAAGAAATGTTTCTATGGTAGTTTGAGACCCCTCCCCTCTCTAGAAGGGGAGGCTCCCATACAAATGAAACAGAAGTTTCTGCATATCTCAAGAACTAATCAAGCAAATGGAACCAAATTTGGCATGTGGGGTTTTCTGGAGGCGAAAAATGTTTCTATGGTGGTTTGAGACCCCTCCCCTCTCCTAGAAGGGGGCTGTCATACAAATGAAACTAAAATTTCTTCATAACTCTAGATCTAATAAAGCAAATGGAACCAAATTTGGCATGCGGGGATTTTAAAGGCAATAAATGTTTCTACGGTAGTTCGAGACCCCTCCTCTCTCTGGTGCTCTCTAGGGATCCCATACAAATGAAACACAAATTTCTGCATAACTCGAGAACTAATCAAGTAAATGGAACCAAATTTGGCAGGTGGAGGTTTTTGAAGGCAAGAAATGTTTCTAAGGTGATCTCGAGACCCCCCGCCCTCTGTAAGAGGGGGCTCTCATACAAATGAAACACAAATTTGTGCATATCGGAGCCGAAAATTACACTGCGAGGCTCGTGCGAGGGCAGTGCGAGGGCAGTGCGAGCACAGTGAAGACGACGAACTTGAGTGGAGCTGCAAAACGATTGGACGTTGGACGGTCCATAAACCAGATCCATTGCCTGTGAAACTGGCGATTCTCAACAAATACCGACAATTTTCCTTCCCTTTGCCTTGTTCCTTTCCTCAAAAGTAAAAAAAAATCCAAAAAAAAATTATATTCAAACTATAAATCCGGAGCCAAGAATCGACCCTGAATACCGGGTTTCAGCACGAAGGGGAAAAAAGAGAAGTACCCGTAAAAGAGAATCTCTAACACACATGCGTCGTATCAACTTGGTGTTCATTTTGTTATCAGGCGTAGCGTGTTGTATTTCGTTCCCGGTTTTTGTTGTTCGATGGTGCGAGGATTCGGGAGTGATGGTTAAATAGTTGCGAACTACGGAGGTCATAGTGCTGTAGCCATTGCTTCGATGACCAATTATTCGGCGTCGTGAAACAAAAGACGGCTAAAAAGACATTAGGTGTGATGTTGTGGCAATTAGAAGCGATGCATACAGGATGGTGAATGTGATGATGTTGGAAGTGCGGTACTTATAAGATTGTGTAATGGAGAAGTGCATGTTTGAACGTTTGAAACTTGGTGAAAGAGTGAATATGAAGAATGAATTAAGGATGTAAGAATTCACACAACCCGGAGGCGTGGAGTTTTTGTGCCGAGTGTGACATGTGGAGGTAAGATGGTAACAACAGTTGTAAGTTTGAGCGTTGTTTTTGTAATAATGGGCGCGCGCGTGTGTGTGCGAGAGACTGAGAGAGAAAGAGAGAGAAAGAGAGAGAGAGAGAGAGAGAGTGAAAGAGAGCGAGAGAGAGAGAGAGTGAAAGAGAGAGCGAGAGAGAGAGAGAGTGAAAGAGAGCAAGAGAGAGAGAGAGAGAGAGCGAGAGAGAGAGAGAGAGAGAGAGAAAAGAGCGCAAATTGACCTCACACTCGAAATTTTAACGTATTATTGTATTGCGCTGAAATAAACAACGCACATTTGTGAGTGGCCCAAACAGCATCCTTACTGTTGGTTTAGATCCGGTCTTCAAACTCGATGTTTTTATGTATTCTTGTATTCCATTGAAGTTCACCACCCACAATTGTGAGTGGCCCCAACAGCATACTTACTGTTGGTTTTAATCAGTGCCAAAATTTGCATAACTTTGATGTGCATCTCTATTCAGAGAATAGACTTGGGAACATAGTTAAATATCTTTTCGCTGTAAATCGTCAGTTGAATTAATAACACCGTCTACCAAAACGGTTAAAAAAAACCGACCATTTTATCCAACATCCCAGTGATTTCTCGTGGAAGTGCAGAGGTCAACATATTCCTACCCATTCCCTACTTGACCAGCATTCGGGCGAGACCGGCGCCGGTATTGTCTTAGATTGGGATCACCAGTTTTTACACATTGAGGATGTATGCTAGGTGGGCGTAGGGTGCGACACATCTAGATTTTACTAATTTTCATGTTTATCTCGTGATTTCATCATGATTCTTTTGCATCTTACATCATTATAACCAAGCGTGCTATCTGTTTTGATGTGTGCCATCTTCTCGCATCCACTTTCAGCGCTCCTAGCACAATCGTGTTCACGCACATCGGATGATGATCGCAATAATCTTAAAGGGCAAACACCTCCAAAACACCTCTCTTTTTCATTTGTGTTGTTGTCCCTTTTTTTTCTCGACGGAAAAGTCACTTAATTTTCATCAAAAGTGGATTAACCCAAAATTTGAGCAGATCCACTTTTTGCGTAAATTGAGTAACTTTTCCTGGAGAAAAAAAGGGACAGTAATGCAACTGAAAGATAGGGTGTTCTGAGCATGAACGATACGCTCAGCAGCAGATGAGGCAAACTATAGGTAAGGCAGAATGAAAATAATTGAGTAACTATTGGAGCCAAATCTCCATTAAAGGAAGGTCCATTAATTATGCTCACGCAGTAGGGGGAGGGGGGGTTCGATGAAACGTGACGATCCATACAAAAAAAATTGAAGGTCCATACAAAAAACGTGACATGGGGGGGGGGGGGTTACAAAAAGCCAATCTTTGCGTGACGTAATTAATGGACGTTCCCTAAATGGTCTACCTGAAATATGACGATCGTATTGAAGCAATCGATCCTCAAAGTCCTGGTTGGTCCTAATAAAGCACCTGAATTTCATATATTATATTCTATATAAATTGCATCCAACTATGGACAAAAAATGGCGATGAAGCAAACCGGTTCTTTTGCTCCCTCTCGTTACTTCATTCGTCACCATCACTTTCAAGCTTTGCCGCTTTACACGAATCGCCTCCCATCTCATGCTGCGTTTGGCAAGCTTGAAAAAGATGTGCATCTGAACAATCCACACTGATCGAAATCAATAGGATAAATCTTTAAGAGCATCGCATTATCAATCTAGATGTGTCGCACCCTTCGGGTTCAAATAACTGATCGAGCCTTTGAGCATTTGTGTGCTTCGTTTGATATTTTGTTCGTGTTTTTCACAAACCTGCATATTTTATGTTTCATGTTAAAATAAGTACATAGATTTTATATTATTTTTCACTCACCTGTGCCAATAGATTTTTTTTTTGGTTTACGTAGATCCTTTCGAATCATTTTGCCAGCCGTACACGGAGCATGTCGTCCAAGAAGACGCTGTTGCAAATGACTCGGAAGCGAGCCGCCGTTTGAGCATTTTGAGTCCTTTCGTTTGATTTTTTTTCCATTGTCTATATGATATTTTGATGAGTCAGTGTCACGCTTACAGCTTAAATAATTTGTTCGATATTCTTGTCTTTTGTAGTCTAGTCCGTTGCGTGTCATTTATTCGTTTTGAGATTTTTCCGAAGCAGTTTTCGAACCAAAATAAGAAGCCATAGTACTGTCTTTGCAAAGTTGACTGATATACTAATTCCTTTTGAAGCATTTCACCAGCCGTGCAAGGA